>CM042160.1:12851685-12946685 GCA_023376005.1 Doryteuthis pealeii | reverse complement strand
CTCTGTGATCTGCTGGAACGCAAAATGTACCAGTTGACAAGTTCTCTTTTTTTATTAATCAATACTAGGTCTGGTTTTCTGGATGGGATAAGGGCGTCCGTCTTTATCTCAATGTATTATTATTATTATTATATTATTATTATTATATTATTGAGTTTTTCACACACCAGTTCTAAGTGATGGTTTTTCACTGGAGTCTGAGTGGCACATATTTCCTCGGGTCTTCTCAGTTCTCCAAGACTCCTCTAATTATCCCGCCAATTTTAGCAGTGCCTGGTTCTACATGGTTTTAATTTTCCCTCTAATTTCCAGTTCATCGAGTGCTTTTTCCATTTTATTGGGAACTGTTTACTCTTTACAAGTTTTTTTTACGCCAGCGTTTGCTGGTGGACGTTTACCAAAGTCTGAGTGACAGCAAGTCTACTCAGGTCTCCGGGACACTTTTATCTAAACCCTTCGGGACGTTCCATAGCCAACAACTACAATTGGTATCAAACCTTTTACTTTTTTGTTATCTGGTAAGGCCTAATATTTGTTTATTTTTCGTTTTCTTCTATTTTCACTTTGAGGTCCACAAAACGACAAAATCCACTATAGGACATGTTTTCGTTTTGTTGTTAATTAACACTAGCTCTGGTCTCCGGGCCGGATTAGGTGATCCGTCTATATCTCAAAGTACCAGATAATTTTAGCATCTCTTCCTCTATGATAGATTCCGATTTGTACATATACCATTTAGGAGAATGCTCAAAATTTAATTTCTTGCCACATTCCAGTAGATCATCTTTCCCACCCAGTTGAGCCTAGTCTTGTCCCCTTTGTGCTAGTTTGCTACATTCGCTTGTTATTTGATTCTCCACGCATCCTACATTTGCTATTCAGTTGCGTCTTATTATATTTTCTCTTGATATAATTTGTTCTTATGGCACTGTATTATTATTATATATTATTATTATTATTATTATTATTATTATATTATTATTATTATCACTCTTTTTGGGTTTTTCACATCAGCGTTAGCTGATGATATTTCACTGGAGTCTGAGTGACAACAAGTATCCTCGGGTCTCCAGACTCTTTGGGTATTCTAGCCGATTGCAGCAGTGCAGTAGTCTGGATTGTCTCAATTCTTCTCTGATTTCCAGATCCCCCAGTCGTTTTCCATGTTTTGGGACCGTTCTAAGTGCAACCAACTACAATTTATATCACTTTCACTCATGTTCCACAGCTTTTTCAATTCTCTGGCAAGGTCCAGGTATTTATCCATCTTTCCATTTCCTTTAGCTTCACTCTTGTGATCTCCTGGGACCGCAAAGTCCACCAGTTGACACGTTCTCTTTTTTTTTTGTTAATAACACACTAGGTCTGGTCTCCTGGCTTGAATAGGGTGATCCGTCTTTATCCCAAAGTCCCAGAGAATTATTATTATTATTATTATTAATATTATTTATTATTTATTATTATTATTCACTCCTTTTGAGTTTTCACATAACTAACGCGGATGTGAAGACTCAAAAGTTATTATTATTATATTATTATTATTATTATTATTATTATTATTTTATTATATTATTATCACTCCTTTTGAGTTTTCACATAAACTAACGCTCAAAAGTTATTATTATATTATTATTATTATTATTATTATTATTATTATTCACTCCTTTTAAGTTTTCACATAAACTAACGCGGATGTGAAGACTCAAAAGTTATATTTATTATATTATATTATTATTATTTATTATTATTTATTCACTCCTTTTGAGTTTTCAATAAACTAACGCTCAAAAGTTATTAATTATTTATTTTATATTATTTTAATTATTATTATTATTATTATTATTATTATTATTTGTAATTGACAAAGTTTTGCTTACTCTGGTACACATGCCTTGGCTTGTTTACAATACCTGCTATTACTAAGCATTCACCCATCAAGACATTAAGTAAGTTTATTAGTCTTTACCTTTGATAATCTGTTGAAAACTGGTACTTTCAGTGTAACTTGATCCTACGTCATTCTATTCTCTAATTGTTGATATTAGCATTTCTGGACTTGTTCAGTCGAGTTTTCGTCTTTACCGTTTACTATAAGTTTTTGATGAGATTGAGGACGAGCATTTGAGTTATGCATTGGGTATCTTAATTTTATTGTCCTAGATTTTGTAGATTTTGATTATTCCAGTGGGGAGCCTATTTCGGGTCGTTCTGCTAGAAAAAAAAAACATAATAGATTCGTATGATTTCGAACTGATGACAGTGTGACCTTATAAAAAATTTGTCGATAAGAAAAGCAGTTAGACGTTTGTGAAACTTTTTCCAGACTCCATGTTCATAATACCTTAACTCAAATATAAACGCTCCATCAATTATATTGAACACAATCTGCTTAGAAATTATTATTTTTTCGGATTCATGAAAAAAACGTTTTTGTACGATTTATTTATTTCATATATATATATATATATATATATATATATATATATATATATATATATATATATGTGTGTGTGTGTGTGTGTGTGTGTGTGTGTGTGAATGTTTTTCACAGGCGCGTTGGCCTGATGATAAATGGCTAGTACGCTGCTTTGAAACCAATGGTAACAATCGCTTTTTAATTGTATTGTACACTATAAACACACACACACACACACACACACACACACACACACACATATATATATATATATATATATATATATATATATATATATATATATATATATATATTGACGGAAAATAAGATTGTGAAGGAAGATAAGAAATTTAAGTGTACACTATGTGCATGGGGTCAGTTGACTGCTAATATATACCCGTTATTTTGGCACCTGTCAATGTATTGGGCTGTATGTGTGACAATTCACTGTTATACACCTATTTTACATGTACGACAGACAGACAAAGATTGATCTTCCAGCCTATCTACCGTTTTATCAGTCCCAGATCTTCTCAAAGTTTTGTAAGACATAAAGAGTAATTAGTATTATCCTGTAATACTGACCCATAGGATGTTCATAGGGGGTCTCCACGCAGCATCCAGAATCCGTACAGAGCTGATTGATGTAGGTTTTTGCTGGTTGGCCAAAACTGGTGTGTCCATGTCTATGTGTCCACAGGAAAACGTCACTTGTACAATGTCTTGTACATCTTACTTGGATGGTTTGTGGGATACGGAACAAGTGGCCGTACGTCTGTTTTCTAAAAGACGCTATAACGAAGTATGAAATACGAAGACAGAAAGAAAGAAAGAAAACAAAATGAAAAAACGGAGAAAACACGAATATAGAAAGTATGAAAAATAAATAAAGAAAGAAAGAACGAGACGAATAACAATATGAATAAAACACAATATAACGAAGACTACGTTTGACTTGACAATGAACACACCCTAGCATAAAGACAGTCAAGCAGCTAGTCAGATTTTTTTTTTTTCCTTTTATATCTTCATGCAGGACTGTCCGAACTTTGATCATGTAGAGATGCCCGAGGGCCAGTGGTTCTTTCTGATGTTTTTTAACCATAAAATTACATGCAAATATACACTTTGAAGTTTTCCAGTATGTTGGGAGCTGTTACGGAAATCTCACATTTTTTGGGGTCCCATCGTAAACAAACACGAAAAGGATTTTGCTAAAATTATTAAATTTATCAGAAGCGATAATCTCCATAAAACATTGTTTATGTTTACAAATCAACCAGTTAGAAAGCAAAAAGTATGACGTTTTAAAACTTCTTATGTATTGTGGCGGGTTAGCTCAGTCGGTAGAGCGTTCGGCTAGAAACCACAAGGTTCCTAGTTCGATACCGGCCCTCGCCAGCTCAGCGTATGAGTAGCACAAGGATTTGTGTGGTAAAGTAAGGAGCTGATGGTAGGTGTGGTGCTCCACCTCAAACGCAAAAAAACAATCTCCTTGGTCTAGCGCTAATGAAAAGGGGATAGACTCGCTGTATAGCTTATACCGACATTAGACCGCTCCGACAGCTTTACTTACTTTTATGTATTCAGGTCCAAATCACCTTGGGTGAATCGATGTCGTGTCCTGTTTGACACTGTTTCTAGCGGGCCATGAATAATTCATTTTAAGACCGAAGCTGCGGTCAATAAGAAATCTTGAAACCCAAGTTGGAGGCCGTGGTGTAATGGTTAGAGTCGTAGGAAATGGACTCGTCGACCCGAGTTGAAATCCTGGACAAAGCTACAGTTCACATAGCGCTAATACCCTTGGGAAAGGTATGAATTCAACTACTCAACTAAATACACATGAGCTCGTTAAGGAGCTCGAATATTATGTAGAATATTATGTACAAACGCACACAACTACTCACCCTACAGCTATGGGTAAATAGTAGTGTAAACTTGGCTCTTTAACCTTGGTTAGGCAACCGGTCTAGGAGAAGGAAAAAGTGGGGTGGTCACTACTAGAATAGGCTCAGTCCTAATTAGTGATCTATTTTCACTAGAAGCGAAATATAAAAATCAAAGTCAGTCTGTTGAAGAACAAGAGATTCATATCAGGGCCTTTGCGGCCCAGCCAATTTCAATTGACTGAAATGTCGTTAAGAAAACTGGGAATCCCTATGATGAAGTGGCTAGAGTGCTGGACTGTGACATCGTAGTATGCGAGTTCGAACTCCAATCGCGCTATTACATTCACTAATATCGTTAGGAAAGGTATGAACCCCCTAATACCACCAATGTGGGTCAAATGATACCACTACTCTTCTTCTACAAGGGTGGTTTTGGCATTAAATTACACTCGAAGGTTGAAGTGCCACTAAGAAAGTAAGTTCGATTTTTATACACTATGAACTATAATCGCCCAGTGTTATATATATATATATATATATATATAAATATATATATATATATATATATATATATATATATGAAAAGGTGTAATGAAAACATCACACAATGCTGTTAAAGAGAAAACAATTTATAATATAATTGTTTTCTCTTTAACAGCATTGAGTGATGTTTTCATTCCACCTTTTCATACTCATACTGTCGGATTCATTTCCTTTCTTTTAACTTATATATATATATATATATATATATATATATTGTGTGTGTGTGTGTGTATGGTAGAAATATGAGGAACACACACATATATATATATATATATATTGCTGTATATCGCACTTTTTATCACTCGTATGACCACTTTATTTATTCATATACAATAGTAATAGACCGGTAGTAGATTAATTTTAAAGAAGTTCCATCGGAGCAAAACCGGACTGTATATATATATATATTTACCAACGCTTCCGCATGAGCAGGATGTGACACAAGGTCAATTTCTTAAGCGGAGTTCAACAGGTTTGAATTCAGAGTTTTCCTTCTAGACCGGTTGCCTAATCAAGGTTAAAGAGCCCGGTCTGCCCTACTATTTATCCATAGCTGGATGGAGAGTAGGATCCATACCTTTCCCAAGGGTATTAGCGCTAAGTGAAATGCAATTACCACATCCAGGATTTGAACTCGCGGCGACGAGTCCATTTCCATTGACTTTAACCATTACACCAAACGCTTCCATACAAACCGGACTGTATATATGCAGGGGATATAGTCGTCGTATTCTAAGCCATTTTCATCCGTGAATATTAGGTAGGTTGTTTGGTTGAATTTTACGGCATGTCAACCATGGTAGGGTTATTTTATGCCGAATACGTATCGTTTTATTCATTCAATTTTTTTTCAAACTTAATTTTTTAAACACATTTCTAGACTAATTTTTTTCTATTTACCCCATATATGGGACCAGGTGCTACCACTTCGGGCCAGAGTGGACCTGGGAGTAATGGTAATGAAGGAGTACTCCACACTCCCTAGAGTTTCAGAATTGAAACTTCATCATTAGATGCAGTTTAATGTCATACCAAGGACAATGTGAATATCAGTCTTCATCAATAGAGTAACATGATGTTCCCATACTTACTACCTTGTGTCATATCATACCTATAGCGACCTTGTGTCATATCATACCTGTAGCGAATGGGTTGGGTAAATACCTACAATTGTAGTATTGGTATTAGCCGAAGGGTTTCTTAGATGAAGCATCGTTATTATAATTATTGATATTTCATGTCTATATTTTGTTAGACTTTTTAAAATTCATATTTTTTTGTTTTGTTTTGATTGAACTGCTCTACTATTTTCGTTTTATTTACGGCATTTCAGCCATGTACTCTCGAGCCTTCTCCCGGAAGTATTCCCTTATTTCATTACAATGTCTTTATTTATTTTTTGTCTTTTTCTTTCTTTCTTTCTTTCTTTCTTTCTTTCTTTCTTTCTTTCTTTGTGTTTCTTGCTTCCTTACAGCGTCTTTCTTTCTTTCTTCGCATTTCTTCTGATGGATTTTGACATCTGATGTACCCTTTAGAATTCGATTCTTCATATTTAATACCCGTGACATTTTTTTCTCTTGGTGTTGTACGGACAGTACAACAATAAAAGGGTAAAAAAAAAGAAAGAAATGAAGAGAGAGAGAGAGAGAGAGAGAGAGAGAGAGAGAGAGAGAAGAGAGAGAGAGAGAGGGGGGGGGAGAGAGAGAGAGAGACCGGATTTTGAAAACCTTTGAGTCAATTGTTTAAGTAGTAAGTTTCCTGTTGTCGTGTAATTCGTACCAAATAATTAGCGTCATGTGCAAAACGAAATAATGACACTTTTAACTGAGTCAGATATAGTTTTCAACATGAGATTACCTGAGATTCTTATCTTCTTATTAATCAATTGGCTATATTTAAGATATAAACACGAGGGAACGAACGAATGAGCAAGAAAGAAAGAGGGAAACGATAAGGAGACAATAGGAAGGTGGTTCTAAAAAGAAATTACCTGGTTTTATACATAGTTTTTGCTCCCTTTAACAAATACAACGAGGCATACGATAAAGAAGTGGTGGTGACTGGCCACCGACCGATAGTTAATGGCTTATTCAGTGCGTTAATCCTTTGTTTAGAATTATATATAACTAGCATAAAAGCCGCCATATCAGGCGGTAATTAAGCTAGCTTATGTGGAGGGCTCTTGACAATGACACTTCATGCACTGAGTAAATATTAAACTTCATTAAACCTGAACAATATTTTTTAAATAATTAACAGTTTTTATAAAAATTGTTATCGTAGAAAAAAATTCGTCTAAATTTTTTTTTTTTTTTTTGTAGGATAAAAGTTTTTTTTGTTTTTTTTAAGTTAAAGAACGTCGTAAACAATCGCAGTAATTAAAACGTTGGAATCTAAAATTTCGGGATTGCGAGTCCTGAATCAACCCATAATGTTTTTCATTTGCTCATGGAGTCGGTCTGATTCAATGATGGTATGATATATTGAGCTACGGTTCCTAGAAGTAAAGTTGAAAAAGATTTGACACACTGACATTTGAAAATATTCATAAATCTTTAACTCGAAAAGGAATGGCGATAGCGAATGTGTATATATATTTTCTTTGTCGCAAATTGTTTTATTTTCATAGATTTGAGTGAATATATATATATATAGGGGCCGGCTTAGATCAGTCGGTAGAGCGTTCGGCTAGAAACCACGAGGTTCCTAGTTCGATACCGGTCCCCGCCAACTCAGCGTATGAGTAACACAGGGATCTGTGCGGTAAAGTAAGGAGCTGATGGTAGGTGTGGCGCCCCACCTCAGATGCTAAAAACAATCTCCTTGGTCTAGCGCTATTGAAAAGGGGATAGACTCCCTCGCTGACTGGCTGATACCGACTTTAGGCCGCCCCGTTGACTTTACTTACTTATATATATATATATTATATATATATATATATATATATATATATATATATAATGAGTTTAATCAAAATGAAATAAGATTATGGTTTTCTAATATCTTTGACGTCAGTGCCCATTGTTTACTATTTTATCCAATTTAGTGTCTTTTCTTATTCGTCTTTTTCACTTTGGTCCACATGATTAGACAAGAATGAAAAAAATATGAATACAAATATGCGACAATCAACCAAGATGATTGGTTACTTCAACTGATGTCGAAAGTCTCTGTCTGTCTGTCTATCTATCTATCTATCTATCTATCTCTATCTATGTCTCTATCTCTATTGGTTATAGATAGATAAATAGATAGTTATAGATCTCTCTCTCTCTCTCTCTCTCTCTCTCTCTCTCTCTATCTATCTATCTCTATTGGTTATAGATAGATAGATATATATATAGATTTCTCTCTCTCTTTCTCTATCTATCTATCTATCTATCTATCTATCTCTATTGGTTATAGATAGATAGATAGATATAGATATATCTATCTATCTATCTCTATTAGTTATAGATAGATAAATCGATAGATATACATCTATCCATCTATCAATCTCTCTGTCTCTCTCTTTCTATCTGTCTGCAACATAAATTTAAAATACCCCCAAATGTAGTTATTTACCAAGCTTGGCTTAGTTGTGGCACAAGACCAGAAGTATAAGAATTGAACTCACTAACAATAGTCTGATAATCTAGCTTGTAAACCATTACACTATTTGAGGCACCCTAACACTCTTAACCGTAGACATTTACCCAACCCGTTCGCCATGGGTAGGATATGACACAAGGTCACAAGTATGGGACAGCCAATGAGGATCGAACTCGTTAATCAGTAGTAATGGATTTACGAGACGAGCTTGCTAACCATTACACTGTAATGGAACACCCTGGAATTTAATTATCAATTTACCACGTGTAGGGTGTGACACAAGGTAACAAGTATGGAGCGGCCAGTGAGGATCGAACTCGTTATTCAGTAGTAATGGATCTGCGAGACTATCTTACTAACCATTACGCCACGATGTAACACTCCTAAATGTATGTATGCTGCGATGCCAAGCTATTAGAGTCCGTGTGTTTGTAAACTGACCTCTTTTATAAATGGGTAGATATGCCGTTAAAATTCAATCTATCTATCTATCTATCTCTCTCTCTCTCTCTCTCTCTCTCTCTCTCTCTCTCTCTATATATATATATATATATATATATATATATATATATATATATGAAGTGGACAAACAATGTGTTTGAAATGGCGAAGGCCGACAATTTTTTGGGAAGATTATGTGCTTAATTAAAGTCATACCTAATTTGTTGATTAATTAATTATAATTAAATGAATTAGGCGTGCATATCGGTTTAAATATAAAGCGTAAACAAATCGAGAAAAAGTCGATCTATGTATGTGCATTTCAGCCTATTAGGCCTCATCAGCAGAGCTATAGTCAGGGCAGTGCTTTGTGCGTGATTCGAACCCTACCTGTCAGGCTGACAGGCGGACCTTCTAACCATATATATATATATATATCTTTTATTCTTTCTTTTCAGATTTCTTGAGCATCAAATCTCTCAAGAAAAGGTACGTGGGAAGCAGCAATTCAGATAATGGTGTCTTTTGCCAGTGGAACCACAATCTAGACGATGATTTCGAAACGTTTGTCCAAGAATTCCCCATTGATGACAATATCTCCGAATGCTTTGCTTCTTCCTCAGACGATACCATTAAAGATCTGGATGGGACAGTGTCCGAGGTGAGTTTTAATCGACTTTTATACAAATGCTTTTATTAAAGTGAGTTTTATACAAATGTTATCACTTCTTTATAGCCGTGAAACGTAAAAATGATCCTGTGTCAATCCGGCCTGGTAGAAGAATTGGAAAATAATTGTTTCTCTCTCTATCAGACACACACACACACACACACACACACACAACACACACACACACACACACACACACACACAATACACAGTGGTGGTGGTGGTGGTGGTGGAGGAGGGGGAGGAGGAGGGAAACGGACTTTGTATAACACACACACTTACTCTCACTCTTTCTCTTTCTATCGCACGCACACATACACACAAAGAGAAGTAGGAGTAGGAGGAGGAGGAGGCGCACTTAGTATAAGATATAAACTTTCTCTCTTTCTCTTTCTATCACACACACACAGACAGACAGGCACACAGACAGACAGACAGACACACACACACACACACAATACACAGTGGTGGTGGTGGTGGTGGTGGAGGAGGAGGAAGATGAGGCGGACTTTGTATAACACATACACATACTCTCTCTTTCTCTCTCTATCGCACGCACACATACACACACAGAGAAGTAGGAGTGGGAGTAAGAGTAGGAGGAGATGCACTTAGTATAACAAATAAACATTTTCTCTCTCTCTCTTTCGCTCTCTATCACACACACACACACACACACACATTTATTTGTTATCATTTGTGTGTAACTGTGAAATCAATAAACATCCCAAATCACTCTTCCTTACACACACGCACTCACTCTCTGTTTCTCTGTCTCTCTGTCTCTCACACGCACTCACAGATGCACTTACTGTTTCTTTCTATCACACATACACACACAGGAGGATCCATTCGAGCAACGGTTAGCATCGTAGCAAAATGGAATCGGCAACATTCAAAATAAACCTCACCTTTCGCGCTAATCCCATTGAGAAAGGTATGACATTTAAAAATTGACCGTGTGTCATATTCTGCTCTTGATGTAGGAATTGAGTTAACACACACACACACACACACACACACACACACACATACACACACACATCTACTGAGCCTATATAACGTGGATATTATTCTCGTACCCCACTTGTACTAGGTTAGGCACAAGGCCCTATTAACGTACGACCACCTACAAGCCGAGACTCATTGGTGGCGGGTTTAAAAATTGCGTCTATCCCCTCGGCATTCCCCCTCAAGGGAGCGCCTCAGGTACTGGGCAATAAATCCAGCCCTACCCCTTTAAATCGAGGGGGCAGGTGTTCGACGCTCGTGATTTTAACTCGGGGCGGGCGCGTACACCCGAAACGTGACAAATATAGTGCTTTTTTTTCTAATAGTGTTAACTAATATGCATATTTTATTTTTAAAAATCGTGTTATAGGTGATATACTCTATAGACTAATGGAATGCGCCGACGGTTACTATAAGTAACAGGGACAATTATGGCTTGAGAGTAAGCCAATGCGAGTCAGTTCATAACTCTTTTATCGGACGTATTTCCCACTTCTCTGTACTGTAATTGTCTACTCTTTTGTTAATACATTTTCCTACATTTGTTACCCGTCGTTTTGTTCTTATTTGACCCCTTAAAAACCCACAACAAATCGTTTATTAAAAAACAAACAGGAAAAATAAAATTGAAAATAGATATGATTTTTATTTATCTTAATTTTGTTAGATGAAGCTACATAACTTGTATTATTTAGATTTTGCCGACCGTTGTCCTCATCTTTATTGTTATATACACAACGTGTCGACTAGTAGGACACATGGGGAAACGGATATAGGCGTTGAAATAATACAGTTCTAAATGACAATTATTTGGAGGCTGTGGGTTTAATTCTGACTACAGGCGAAAATAACATAGAATTACTTAACATAGCACAACACTTGTACCCGGTCATGTTTAACGGAATGAGAACAATCAACCCAAATGGATTAAATAAAGGGTTCGGTTCGAAGTGTCCTGAACACAAGAAAGTTCCGTGTTTGACAAGAAACACAGGAAAGATTATTTTTTATTATACAATTTCAATCTTGTTTTTTTTACATTTTTTTTATAACATTCTGTTTTGTTGATTCTTTTTATATACTCGGTCGCTAATCACGAATCAAATTGTCAAATTTTCCATTCAAATATAGTTTGGTTTTGTTACTTTGTCTAAAGGTATATTAAACATCGTGGATTATTTAATACCAAAGCGATCCTTGTTGAAGATACTGGAGAGGGGGTTCATGCATTTACCAAGTGTATTAGTCCGAAAATGAACATAATAGCACGACTGGAGTCCGAACTCGCTCACTTCGATGTCGCAGTCCAGCACTTTAGCCTCATAACTTTTACTGATTTAAGACTGTTTAAACGGTAAATTTAAATTATAATATAAAATAAACTAAAACAAGGTAAAACTCATTACTCTGTGTTTCACTCATCGGGTGAACTTGTATCACCAGGCTTTAAAAACTTAAAAAATTCTCTTTCAAAGTATATATATATATATATATATATATATATATATATATTTCAATTCCGGCTGTAGTAGCTTACAAAATGTTCTAGCCACACTGAAGAGACTTGATAAGTCGAAACACGTGTCTGTGGATGACCCTATATATATATATATATATATATATATTATATATATATTCAAAAATTTTAAAATTCTCTTTCAAATTATATATATATATATATATATATATATATATATATATATATATAAATAAAATCCAAAAGTCCAGAGAAGAAATCTTCCTTACGACATAGGAGTTTTTTTAAAACAACCTGTCGCAGTTTGAGAGCTCAATGTGTGCTCTTATTATTAGAGTAACAGAGCAAATTTATAAGTAAAGAAATAACAAAAGACTCAGAGATTTTGCATTATAGTCTATTTCAGGGAGCTTAGACAAAGTGTCTAACTCTCCCAGATAATCAGATGCGAATGATATTACTTTTAAGGCATTTGAAAACAGATTTTTTTATTGTCCTGTATCGCTCAGCTGTAGGGTAATAAAACAGATATTTGATTACGTGTCAGTAATTTGTTAGGAATTTCTGGAATAGATTGATTTAACAGAAATTCCTAACAAATTACTGACAAGTGGTCAAATATCTACAGCTGAGCAGGACAATAAAAAAATCTGTTTTCAAATGCCTTAAAAGTAATAAAGAATTCATCATTCGCATCTGATGAGCTGGGAGAGTTAGACACTTTGTCTAAGCTCCCTGAAATAGACTATAATACAAAATTTCTAAGTCTTTTGTTATTTCTTATATATATATATATATATTATATATATATATATATATATATACCCGACGCCCGTGGCAGACATATACACTTAGGTGAATAATGTAGGGTTTGTTTGTTCACATTCCAGACTAAGCTGAGTTTAATTCTCGGCCAACTTGTGACTGAGGAACAATGAAGAATAGGCCAACCGAAACGTTGTAAAGAGCAAAAATATATCCAGGGAGACATTTTTTTTCTAAAAATCCTTAATCATCAATCGCCAATCCATTTTCGATAACAATCGGACAATCTTATATTGAAAAAGAAGACTGATGTCCCGGTATTGATAATCTAATATCCATTACGATCGAAACTAACTTGATTTGTCGCGCTGATACCACGCTCTTTTGTGATATTTTGGCTTCACCAACAATCGCTTTGTCCCCATCTGAATCTCTACATTCATCTCCCTGAACGTCACAGTCTCTAAGACAGGTGACCTCTTACCTGAAATCAACTATAACTGCGGAGGGTCATACAGTCCCTCCATAAAGCCGCTGCTGTAGAGATGTCGAGCCATCTCCCGCAGGACAAAGATCCGTTTATTTGTCTGAATTTTTGACATGAGATTTGATAATTGGTAACTTTCACCTTTAGTTGTTAAAATTCCTAGCAAATTAGAGTAACCTCCCTTGACTTTCACTTTGAACTAAGCCGGTAGCTATTTTGAAAGTTTCCGTACGAAATAAACAAATCTTAGAAACTTTTTCGAAAACAATACAACTGCATGTTTTTACACAAAAATATCATAAAATGTGTTCTTAATAACAATTAAGTTCATTTCAGATAATTCTATGCTAGGAATTTAGCCAACTGACTTTCACTTTGAAACAAGACGGTAGCCATTTTGAATGTGTCCGTGCGAAATATATAAATCTTAGAATCGTTTCGAAAACAATACAACTGCATGCTTTAACGCAAAAATATCATAAAATGTGTTCTTAATAACAATTAAGTTCATTTCAGATAATGCACTCGCACAATTTAATGCTAGGAATTTTAACAATTAAAGGTGAAAATTACCTGATAATTTGTATTATTCAGATTTTTTGGACTTAATACTCATCTTTATTCTTATATACTCAACGCTTTGACAAGAAACACCAGAAGAAGGCCGGAATAGCGAACTGTTCATGTCTAAAGCCACCCTGGCGAAACATCATGAAGCCAAGAGGTCCAGAAGAAAGCGGTGGCAACAAAGCACCCGCACATCAACATCTTCAGGGACAGCCTTCACTTGCGCATCTGTGGTCGAGAATGTTTTTCGAACATTGGACTTCACAGTCACAGCAGGTGCTGTAACTTCAGGGGTACAAAAACTATATAGTCTTCCGAGATTGCAATACCAATGACATTGTTATATACTCAACGCTTTAACAATAAACACTAGAACAAGGCTGGAGGAGACATCGGCCGAAACCTTGTGTATATATATATATATATATATATATATATATATATATAAGTGTATTTTGTCAGCATTTTTTTCTTTTAAACATGTTTCGTTAAATGATTCTTGTCATCGTTCTGATGATTCTTGTCAACCCCTCCGCACGAGCAGGATGCAAGACAATGTTAATTTCTTAAGCAGAGTTTAACAGCTTTAAATTCAGTTTTACTTCTCCTAGACTGGTTGCCTCACCAAGGGTAAAGAGCTAAGTCTGCCCTACTATTTACCCATAGTTGGATTCATAACCTCCCCAAGAATATTAGCGCTATGTGAAATATAAACAGACTCATCCAGGAATTGAACTCGGGTCGATGAGTTCATTTCCTACGATTCTAACCATTACACCACGCTCCTCCAACGTTGTGTATATAACTATAAAGATGAGGGCAACATTTCGTACAATGCTTCTGTTGTGGTTTGGTTTTATTTCTTTGTTTAATGGCATATCAACATCTCCTTATTTTGATGGCCGGCGCCGATCATCATGATACAAGTTATTCTCTTTCATAATTCAGGTGGGTTCCAGTCATCTATTCTATCTGTCATCACGTATATGAATGAAAAAGGGTTCAAGCGTTTAAATGATGCGTAGTATGATGCGTCAATACCTCAAATCTACGGAGAAAAATAACCAAATATAAATGTTGTATCCGAGATGTAGGAATAACAGAAATGATAATAAAAACAGGGAAATTGTTAACAATAACAATACTTGTTTTATTTATTCTTCACTGACAGGGAAATACAGTGGATGGGTTTGGATTAGAGTTCTTGCTTGATGTTAGGATACGCGTGTCACCTGCTCGGTTCTGATCTGCTGTGCAGTCCTTTTGACTCTCCTCTTTAGAGAGTCCGGTTCGAATCGTTAGGGGGAGATAACTCTCCCTAACAATAAATATGTCAAATTTATTGTGGGTTACTTATTACCAAAGCCAACCTTGTAGAAGAACAGTAGTGATACAATTTAACCCATAACTTGGTCGTTTATGTATTTCCTAAGGGTATTAATCCGAAAGTGAACGTAATAGTACGACTGGAGTTCAAACTTGCTTTCTATGATATTGCAATCCAGCACGTTATCTATTACGTAACAGGGACCTCCTTCTGCTTCTGTTGTATCGATACTAGTGTGACGTGACTATTAAATAAGACCCTTGTGGCCCGGTGGCCATGGCGGGACTTTATCCCCTGCAGTGGGGTAAGACTCCTCACCAACCTCAAAAAGAGAGTGTTCTTGGTATGACACTGAACCTCATCTGATGGTGCGGCTTTAGTTGTGGAGATCTTAGAAATGTAGAGTAATCCTTCACAGGTAGCACCTGTTAGGATCCCATCTCTTGGGATAATAGATACTCTAATCTCCAGCTATGGGTTAAATAGAACGGTATTTCTACAAGGGTGGGTTTGGCTTTAAATTATCCACGAAGGTTGATATGCCATTGGACAAAGAAACTGAAACCAGTGGGGTCCCACTTCTGGTTTAGATGATTCAAGCAATAGACCATGGCTAATTGTTTACCCACTGTGTAACATCAACTTTAAACTTTGGGAATTTAGTTGTTTAATGAATATATATTAGAACTGATAGAGGAAGCGCGTGGTGTAATGGTTAAAGTCATGGGAAATGGACTCGTCGCCACGAGTTCAAATCCTGGACGTGGTAATTGCATTTCACTTGACGCTAAAATCCTTGGGAAAGATATGAATCCTACTCTCCCTCCAGCTATGGGTAAATAGTAGGGCAGACTGGGCTCTTTAACCTTGGTTAGGCAACCGGTCTAGGAGAAGGAAAACTCTGAATTCAAACCTGCTGAACTCCGCTTAATAAATTGACCTTGTGTCGCATCCTGCTCGTGCGGAGGGGTTGGTAAATATATATATTAGAACTGAGAAGGTCTCTGTCTATCATTAAAAGTACAGGGCTGTGACATGAGTTTAGTACTTTTAAAGAGCCAATTAGTCTGTTGTCTTTTTTTTTTATGTTACAATCTTTTTCAGTGATAATCCCGTGACAAGTTCAGGGAGATGAATGTAGAGGAAAATATATTAGAACTGAGGAGAAGGTCTCTGTCTATGATCAAAGGTACAGGCCTGTGGCATGTGTTTAGTACTTTTAAAGAGCCCATTAGTTTGTTTGTTGTTTTTTTATGGTAACTTCTTTTTTTCAGTGATAATCCCTTGACATGCTTATGCGAATTTAACGCGATAACCTGCATTGTACTAATAATACTAAGATAATTCCGGCGGGCGAATTCTATCGTTAATCAGGGTGTCGACTACTTTAAGACCTTTTGTAAACAATCGAGAGAGAGAGAGAGAGCGAGAGAGAGCGAGAGAGAGAGAGAGAGAGAGAGAGAGAGAGAGAGACAGAGAGAGACAGACAGACAGACAGACAGACAAAGATGCGAACCGCTAGTCACGAATATATATATATATATATATATATATTATATATATATCATCGTGTTGATAGCATTGATTTCCTTGGATCTCGCTTGCCACCCGTCCCTATCGACCATCGTTTTTGCCAGGTAATCTAGACTGCATTCAGTGTCCGCGTAATATATATATATATATATATATATATATATATATATATATATATATATATATATATAAACAAAAGAGATATAATAGAAATAATGTTTTGTGGAAAAATGTTTTTAGAAAGTTTATCTGGAAAAAAGTTTTCTTTAGAAAGTTCTTTGTAATTTTTTAAAAGAATTGGTACGTAATGAGAGAACCGACGAAAAATTCACTGGTGACGTAGCATATCCACAGGTTGAATGAAAATTATTTTCTGGTATCCAAGTGTTTTCAACTGACCTTTATATATCTGTTTTCAAGACATCTGACAAAGGAGCACTTTGGTATATGTTAAGCATTGGATGAGATGTTTCAACTTAGCCGTGACTGTTTGGTTTGTTTATTTTTTATTCTTTTATTTAGATTGCCGAAGGAAAAGTCCGATATAAAACCCTTGCTGTTTAGCGGCTTAACCTCATCCCAAAGAAGGCTAGGGGAGTAAACCCCGAAAACAAATCCAGAGCCGGGGTCCGTAAGGTGGTGTGATGCTCAACGCCAGCATTACCCAGCAACTCATGTGAGACTACCGCTGCCAAACTGCATTGGCTACTTACCTTTCATTTGGATAACAGCGGCAGTGTGGAGAGTGGGGATTTGCTGCTTGGGCAACAGCTCATCCTCCGTATCAACCCGTCCCAGCTACGTAGTTTTAATAAAGAAATTAAAAATTTGACACTATCACATCGTCTCTCACAGACGGAAGGATGCCAACACAGAATTCTTTTACTTAGGTGTTTATGTGTGACCCCAAATCTGTCCATCCTATTTTATGTTCAGTTTAATGTTAAATCTTTTTTCTTTCAGGATGATTTAAACAGATCCAGAAAGTCAAGACAGAAAGCTGAAAAAGATGCTCGAAATAAAGTATCAGAGGCTGTGTGTCACATTGAAAAGAAGCTTGCCGAAAACCGAAGACCAAAAGGTGGGCCGAATTTCTTTCGAAGAAAAGGTAAACAGGGCGCCTTATCAAAGAAATCCTTCTCGTTTGACGATCTCCGAATGACGGGTACAGGTGTGGAGTCTGCCGGTCAGGCCAGGAGCAAAACACCCTTCAGGCGATGCCGGGTCTTACGAGAATCAGTTGATAACCAAAGAATCGATCCCTCGTCACACTGCAGATCGAACAATGCTGTCGATCCAGTTTCAGATAAAAAGAATCCGGGTCTTCCCGATCCGAGGCTGAAAGAGAATTCTACGGGCGTGGAACTTAAAAGCGAGGGACTCAAATCATGTTTACGCAATGGGGACTCAAATGAGGACCATATCGATTTGCGGTTGATTAGGGCACGCCCGTTGGCCCCGGATAAAGGGTCAACTAGAAACGTGAAATTGCAACGGACGAACCAGCCGGGAATAATTGGACACAGGGTTTTACGGAAAGCCTTGAGGGATTCAGCCAAAGTGGTAAGTTATAGTTCAATTAGTCCCCGTTTAAAAGATTATAGCTTATAATAATGGAGATTATGTCACTGTCTGTCTGTAACCGAAACTACGTCACTACTGAGTAATATTCTCAACGATTAGGAAATAGTCATTATTTAATCTTAATTAGCATCTCATTTATTAACGATATCTCTGTTAAAGTCAAGTTGAAGTTAGATTTGTCACAGAACTGCCCATATTATTAATGCATTAAAAATCCTGAAATATGTGTTATATATCTTTAAGAAAGAAAGATTTACATAGAATACTGTGGGAATAAATAGCATAATGATTTTAACAAACTGGGTTTAATAAATTATTATTTGCTATTACTGATTTCTAATACTATCATATTATTCTCAAACGTATTAAAAACAATCCTACGTATAATTTTTATATAAAATCAATTAAAATAACATTTTTATATTTGTTCTTATTTTGTTTTCGTTAGTTTTTCTAATTTGATATAATATTTTATAACATTAAGTCTTAAATACTAGCACTGGGGGGGGGGCGCATACTTTAGGTAGTTCTTGTAAAATTATAATTGTAAATTTAATTGTCATAATTTAAAGATTTTTATGTACCAATGATGCTATTAGAAATGCTTGGAGGTAGTGAAGATATTTAGTCAAGCCCCCACTCACCAATTTTTCAAAAACCTTTTAAACCCTCCATATTGAACCCTCGATGATATTTGGCAGATACAAAACATTCCTGTATAGACATAAATGAAAAAAGGAAGGAATTTACCCAACTCCTTCTCCATGGGTAGGATGTGACACAAGGTCACAATTATGGGATATCCCGCGCTATTCAGTATGATGGCACTTCAAAGTGCCGAAAGTACTCGGGACTTGAACTTTGCTGGACTTATCCACGAATTCCACCCAAATATTAAGAAGTTGCCAGAAAAACTCGAAAAGATCAAAAATAAAATGTTTAAACAGGAGATGTGTCTTTTGTTTAATTCTACATGTATAAATGAAAGACACACACACACACACACACACACACCACACACACACACACATATATATATATATATATATATATATATATATATATATATATATATATATATATATATATATATATATATATATATATGTGTATTTCTGGAGTCTAAAATATTATTTAGAAGCATTTAACTACAAGAAAGTCATTATTAAGGAATTCACTATAAATTATCGACTATGTTAACTGTTTATAATAACAAACAAATAATTTTAATAACCCTATTGTAATTCACCGAACATCCTTTCGTCCACCAATGCCCCATTATTTCGGTCCGATGTTAACCAAACTTTCAAAAATTGTTAGCGTCATGTCCGTAAAGGTTGAAAGTTATATTCAAGTAATCCCAAAAGAAATGCCATGATTTACAAGGGAGGTAACTAAATAAAAGTAATCTTAAAATAGATACCTTAGTATCTATGAACGTGGATTTTTTTTCAAATTTAAAAAATAGGTTATTCACAAATAATCATGTCTACCCAGAGTCTTTCTTCGTTATGATAATGTTTATATCAGATTTTTTTTATATTATGAAATCATGACAATATATTTTTTAAACTTAATAAACGAGGACGTTTTATATATTTTTTTTTAGATTTTTAGATGAAGCATTGTCAACCATTAATTTTGAATCATATTTTATTTCATCTTAATTTTTACCTTTTTTATTGTGGCTCGTTCAGAAAATTCAGGATTGATAAATGATAATTTCGGTGACATTTGAACTCTTGTCTCCTTTACATAGTTAAACAAACCAGTTGCTCATACCAATTGAGCTACAAAGTGTCATTAGTTTGCAGAATCCTATAAAGTACGAAAAACGTGGTCTATGGTGTTCAGACGTCAAGTGTACAATTGCAAATGGCCACTTCCATCGTTATACTTATACTATCTGTCTGACCAAGGGGCAGATCACTCTATTTTACTTATACAAAACCCAAGCCTTTTAAGCTCATCTTTTTCTTTTTCTTTTTCTTTATTGCAACTCATTCGGAAGTGTTTAGATTGAAAATGAGGATCATATTACCTTTAGGCACCCTTTTTTGATCTCGATTAAGAAAGGACGTTTTTCATTTACACCATCAATATCAGGTTGTTTGTTAAGGGTTAGGGTTAAGGTTTAGGGTTAGGGTTAGGGGTTAGTTTTATAATTTAAAAAAATCTAAAAATCGTCTGTTAAAACAACCAGATATTGACGGTGTAAATGAAAAACATGTCCTTTCTTAATCGAGATAAAAAAGGGGTGCCTAAAGGTCATATGGTACGAAAATGATGAACGATAAGTTCTAGGTGATATTCGAACACATGAGATGCACATTAAAGGCATAAATAAATGAATAAATAAAAGATTTTAACACAAAGTACTGAATATTAGTGGACATCTTAAAATCCGCGTGTAATACAATTGCGTATTTCTATCCGCGTGTAATACAATTGCGTATTTCTATCAAGTATAATGAGCTATGTTCTTTGTTTCTACAGAAAAAGAGTACAGCACCTGAAAATCCATCGTCCAATGTTTGTATGGCATGCCGGGATTTAAAACTCACTGAAATTGGAAGCACGACAGCTCATTCTGCGGCTTATATGGGTCATCTTCAATGTCTTCAGGTAAGAAAATCTCTCATCCGTTTTATGTTGGCAAATATGTTGATTAAAACAATGGTATGCATTCTATTCATTGTAGGTATTGCTAAAATTTCATGTGATTTTTAACCTCCTTCACTATGAATTTAAATTCTGCAAAACTCGGAAAAAATGAATGAAACTTTGCGTAATTTTTGTTGTATTATGAAGAGAAAGTATTAAAAAATCACATGTAAAAAATTTTTCTTTAAGACCGGTGAAAGTCTGTATCCGTCAAAATGGCGTATTTTTGTAGTTTTTTTCTCTTGAAGATGTGCACTTTTTAACGTTTAAACGTCTTAAAATGTGCTCTTATTAATGTTTAAACGTCTTTTAACATTTATTTCAGTGTTATAATTAAGAATTTCATAGAATTTTTTATACGTAATTTAAGGCTGTTCTTATGAAAAAAATAAGTGACATTTAACAATCTTTATTATTTTTATAAAAGTTTAAAGAAATAGGGAGGTGTTGTCGTACCGAAATTTTGTCCAAACTTGATTTTTTACCATATCCCAATTCCTGATTACAACAGACAGCGCTTCCCGGCACTGCCATCAATAAAAACCAAAGGTGTCAGGTGGAATATTATTATATTTCATCGCACGCTATCCATAGTATTTATCCAACATCTCCACCACAGGCAGGATGTGACACAAAATCAATTTTGAAACGGAGTATTGGATTATTCTTGGTTATAAGCCATAAATAACTTCTTGTCTGAAATAAATAGCCATCGACGTTGCATTCCAGGTAAAACGAATTTTCAAATTACTATACAAAAGACTCGTGTGGACCATTTGATACAATATTTCCTGCAAGAATTTGATGTTTGGATTTGCCTATTTAGAGCTTTGAACTTTCTGACCCTTTTATCCGGGGTCAACGGGCGTGCCCTAATCAACCGTAAATCAATATGGTCCTCATTTGAGTCCCCATTACGTAAACGTGATTTGAGTCCCTCGCTTTTAAGTTCCACGCCCGTAGAATTCTCTTTCAGCCTCGGATCGGGAAGACCCGGATTCTTTTTATCTGAAACTGGATCGACAGCATTGTTCGATCTGCAGTGTGACGAGGGTTCGATTCTTTGGTTATCAACTGATTCTCGTAAGACCCGGCATCGCCTGAAGGGTGTTTTGCTCCTGGCCTGACCGGCAGACTCCACACCTGTACCCGTCATTCGGAGATCGTCAAACGAAAAGGATTTCTTTGATAAGGCGCCCTGTTTACCTTTTCTTCGAAGAATGATGGCATCAATGTTGAACGGGATTGTATAATCTTTTTTTTGACTCGGAATCTGTTACCAATCATTTCTAAGTAAACCCTTTCAAATGTTTATTCTCTATATTACCTTTGAATATGTCACAACTTCAAACGCAGTACAGTTGATTTAGATTCAGAGTTTTCTTTATCCTAAACTGGTTGTTTAACCAAAGCTAAAACAAACCAGTCTATCCTACTTTTTACCCATAGCTGAAGGGAGGGGTGAACATATGGATTCATGCCTTTCCCAAAGGCATTAGCACGAAATGAAATTCAAACAACCTCGTCGTACTCCATACGTCACATATCTCCAGAACTTGAGCCTCACCATAACATGAAGTTGAATATCATACACAAGACCTTTTTTAGTGGTGGTGGGGTCTTGCCTCTTTCCAGGGACTACAGTCAGCCGAAAAGGCGTTAAAGGTCCTTCATATCAAAGAATTTGCTGTGTTGGCAAATTAAACACATTTTTATATTTGATAAAACGTAATTTCTTTTTTAAATTCATTTTTTGTCAGGCTCTAGTTGAGAGTGCTGCAGACATTACGGCAGTCAACCATGACGGTATGCAGCCTTCACAGGTGGCGCTGTCCACAGGACATTTTGATTGCTGGAATTATTTAACCGTTGCTGAACTCAGCCACGTCCTACTCAGGGAATTGTGCAATTATGGTTCTTTAATTGAAAGGTAAGTTACAATTAAAATTCTTGAAAGTATATCAGGTGTATCAAATTCATTTTAAATTTTTAAAATAAACTTGGAATTCAGAGAGAACCTCTCGAAGTCAACAAATCTATATTGAGTGACTCTGCAGTAAAAGTAATTACGAATCGAATGCTTTTGTAGAAAAACAATAGTTAGTTGAATATATAATTTCCTTGTGCGGTAAAACATGAGAACAATTCACGACGTAATGATACAAGGATATTTCATAGCCTGAGCAAACTTCATAGAAGAGAATACAAACATGACAGGAGATACAAAGAAGAGCTTACACATAGTTGTATAAGAGAAATGTCCGAATTGAAAATTTTATTTTAGTAGGTAAACTCTAGAGGCTGCTGATAAAAGATCAATCAAAGGAGTAATCTTGACATCAGGTATCTAAAAGAAATAAACGAAGTGAGCATGTGTAAGTTTGATTAGGTAGCTTTTGTATTTTTAATTTTATTGCCTTTTTTTGTCTTTTGTTTTTGATTGTAATGATTTTTTTCTTTCTCTTTCAGAGTAACGACACAACTGGAGTCTGTTCGGTCAGAAATGGTAAAGGTACGTCTCTAAAAATAAATGATAGAGAATAAAGAGACAGAAGAACTGATATATCTATTCCAGTAAATTCATATCTATCTCGATCAGATAATATATATCTTATCCTGTTTCTCTGTCTCTTTTTTTCTCTCTCTCTCTCTTATAAATATATATATATCTGACAGACCCATGCTTCTTGTGTCTACAGGAAAAGTTAGAAATAATTAGATTCCCAAATAAAAATGACTTGATTAATAAAAAGGATGAGTTCCTAGGTAAATGTATGCATAGATTATGCAATGCATTAGAATTCCAATAAGGGCATAATACAGTAAAATTATGATAAAGCAGTAACAAAGAAAAACTACCAGAAGAAATAAAGAAATAAAGAAATAAAAAAAAACTTAGCCAAACTTCAGACAAACTGACCCCATAAAGGTCAATAGAGTAAGTTGAAGATAGTGGTAAGGGTAATAAAGCTATAATGTTACAGCGCACTACTACCCACGTAGGTCAAGATAGGAGGAGTTTAACCTCAACTACAAACTAGCAGCCCACTAAGATTAAATTTCAGAAAGAATTAAAGAAATATCAGTCTAGTTATATAAAGTAACCGAAAATATCCACTCAATCCCCTGATGAAGGTGTTAGAGTAACACCGAAACTGCGGTCGGGAAATAACTTCTTCTACACAACACACACACACACACACACACACACACACACACACACACACACACACACACAACACACACATATATATATATATATATATATATATATATATATATTAGTCGTCTTTTTCTAAAGAAAATAAAGTACTCGATTACGGGTGTAAGAGTTGTACTTATTTATTCATTAAGTTGCGATTGCTACCATTGGTTTCTAATCAGCATTATAGCCACTTTTCGCTATGTGCCTGTTAAGAAATACAGGAAATGTCAGTTCATTTATACATGTGTGTGCTTGTGTGAGCCGAAACTTTGTATTTCTCCGTTTAATGGTGAAAGTAGTGCGTATATGTTCAGACACGCGCATATCGTCGTGTGCACACACATATACACGCACTCTTCCTACCCCTTAAACGTATTTTACACTATAATGAATAAATAATATATATGTATATATATATATATATATATATATATATATATATATAAGGAGAAAATGTAGAACAAACACGGGATGTTACAATGAATTGAAATTTATTAGTCGTAGTGTTGATGTTCGAACATTTTGGTTTATAAAGGTAACCTTCTTCAGGACATTGAAACTAGTGAAGGAGAAAAATGATTTATGTAGTTAAAAGATGATGGATGTTTTGGATGTGTGCACTGTGAAGGTCATGCGAAGTGCAGAGTGTGGCTCAGATCACAAGCCTGTGTGCGGAAAACTAAAACTCCATGCCATGCGCAAGTCTCACGCCCCGGGAGTAAAAGTCCCTAAACGCATCGATGTATCCAAACTTCAGGTTGTGTGACAGGGCCTGCCTGTTGAGGGTTGGGCTTCTTAGTCACGTACGGTCGCATTATAGAGGAAGCAGGAGAAGGGGCTCATATGTGTAGCAGGGTGTGTAAACAAAGTTCGACCCATGCGCCTTCTGCGTGCTCATAACAGAACTACTTGTAGAAATGGCCTTATTCTGTAAAAAAGTGGCAATCACTATATATATATATATATATATATATATATATATATATAAGATTTTTGGATGTTTGTTTTCATAGAAGCATTGTTGAATAAATTATTTATATTTTTGCTTGAAGGCAATTATAAATGCATGTATCGCATAAAATTCGATAATTATAGAAAATAATCTTGACAAGTAAATCCCGCAAAGGATGGCTCGCTATGCAGAACACCGTACAGACTGTTTCGACTTTATTATTTCTCTTCAGTGATGTATACTAACGACTCCCCTCCGACAGGAATCGAAACCGGGACTTCACAGGCATAGTCAGAGACCATATCCGTTCGGCCGCCGGTACATAGCGAACAATCCCTGCGAACTAAATAAACGTCCACTTACCTACTATGGCAGGGGCGTGTAATAGTATCATTGACAAGGTTAATTTCGCAGGGATTGTTCGCTATGTACCGGCGGCCGAACGGATATGGTCTCTGACTATGCCTGTGAAGTCCCGGTTTCGATTCCTGTCGGAGGGGAGTCGTTAGTATACATCGCTGAAGAGACTTAATAAAGTCGAAACAGTCTGTACGGTGTTCTGCATAGCGAGCCATCCTTTGCTGGATTTACTTGTCAAGATTATTTTCTATAATTATCGAATTTTATGCGATACATGCATTTTTAATTGCCTTCAAGCAAAAATATAAATAATATATATATATATTATATATATATATATATATATAATATAATATAATATAATATAAAATAATATATAAAGGTTTACATATCTATTATTTGGTGACAAAGGAACATTCACGACCATTTTAGTTTCATGCGTTAACAATCGTCAGGTGAAGATGTTACAAATACAAATGTGAAGATGTTACAAATACAAATGGGCATTTATAACATCTTCACCTGACGATTGTTAACCCATGAAACCAAAATGGTCGTGAATGTTCCTTTGTCACCAAATAAATAGATATGTAAAACCTTTATATATTTATTTTATATTATATTATATAACAGCTCTATTTTATATTGAGCACTCTCCCAATAATACTACGTTTGGCACACCGTTCCAGTAAAAACTGAAACAGTGACAATCTTACACTATATATATGTGTGTGTGTGTGTGTGTGCGTGTGATGCTTTAATGAACAAATAAATATTAATATAAGTATCCTAAAATAGATAGATATATAGATTGAAACATAGTAGATATTAACAAGCTAAGAGGAATGACAGGATACACCTGGACAGAGGCAGATAGATACATAGATACGAACGGCGGTAAACATATTAATAGATAGAGAGATATGAACAAAATCAAATATAAATAGATATGAATAGATTTAAACACAGAGAAAGGGCCGGTGAAGTCTGGAGTGATGATTGGGCTAGTAAAGATATTTACACAGAAAGAAAGAAAGAAAGAAAGAAAGAATCTACAGAGAAATATAATTTTCCGATTAAAAATCAAAGAGAAGAAGAAGAAGAAGAATTATTCATCCAAACAAAAAGAAAGAATGAAAGATAGGTTGAAAGAAGCAAAACCGAAAGAAAGAAAGGAAATCATTAGAAAGAAAGAAAGAAAGAAAGAAAGAAAGAAAGAAAGAAAGAAAATGACAGAGAAGAAATATAGAAATGAAAGAAAAAATCTACAGAGAAAAATAATTTTCCGATTAAAAATCAAAGAGAAGAAGAAGAAGAAGAAGAAGAAGAAGAAGAAGAAGAAGAAAATCCGTACAATCAACAACAACAACAACAACAACAACAACAAACCAACAAACCAACAAACAAACAAAAACAATTAAAGTAAAAATATTAAGTGCAATTTTCGGACGTCCTGGGTACCGAGTACAAATATACAATGAACAGGATGTTAGGTGGAATGTTGCGCCGGGGTGAGGTGTCCCCTAATGTACCCGTTAACCAAGTTATTTATTGTCATTTGCTATTAGGTCCCCCCAATCATTCTTATACGGGTGGCCACTTCGTTTTTTTCTCCTTTAGCTCTCCACACACTCGGGCACCTGTTTTGAAATGTGCCGAACGCATAACGTAACATCTTTGTTCCATTTTTTAAGACGGGGTGAGAGAAGTAGGTGACAGGTAAATGGAGGATTGAAGCTATGTATTTAGATATACCCGTTACAAGACTAAAACATTGGGGCACTCAGTGAAGAACAAGCTCACTACACAAAAGAATCGCCAACTACCTTGTTAACCACAACCTTACAACATAAGTCCTACGATATTTGTTGTGTTTAAATTAAGAGCGAAAGTAATGTGGTATTCAGTGAGGAGCGAACTGGGGATATTACTAAGTTTAGCCAGTCGGTGGGGCTTAGAATATACTGACTGTGTCCCCTACAGAAGAGTAAGACCCCTCCAAAAAAGGGGGTTGTCCTGGGTATGACATCGAACTGCATCTAATAGTGAGGATCCAATTCTGGATAACTGGGTAGTGTGGAGTACTTCTTCATTGCCATTACTCCCAGGTCCACTCTAACCTTGAGTGGTAGAACCTGTTAGGGTCCCATCTATGGGACGAATAGATATGTTTAAAAAATAATAGTGTATTAACTATAGTGTTCAATAGGATCGTGTATACAAAATCTTAAGAAGCAACTACACAAAAATGTAAATATAAACATTCAATGAACACGATTTCCTAACCTATAGGCATAACATAACCCTAGATAGATTGACATACCGTTAAAATCGATCACTCAATCAATTCATTGTACTTCTTACTATTTTTTCTACAATTACTTAGTACAAATTTTAAAGGTTAATTTTCTTCTAAACCAACGATATCAGAATTTGATTATTTCTAATATATTATAATATGGGCCGGGTTAGCTCCGTCGGCAGAGCGTTCGGCTAGAAACCACAAGGTTCCTAGTTCGATACCGGTCCTCGCCAACTCAGCGTATGAGTAGCACAGGGATCTGTGCAGTAAAGTAAGGAGCTGATGGTAGGTGTGATGCTCCAACCCAGATGCTAAAACAATCTCCTTGGTCTAATGCTATTGAAAAGGGGATAGACTCACTCGCTGACTGGCTGATACCGACTTTAGGCCGCCCCGTCGACTTATTAAATAATATAATCAAAACGGATATTATTAGGTATTTTTATTACCCCATTCTACAGTATTGGAATTCTATTACCAAAAATATTAATATGTAGCAGTTCAAAAATAAGTACACGACTAATGTACATTCATGCAATTTATTTTTTGTTACAGAGGTGTTTCAGAATTATATTTTACAAAGTTTCAGACCTTGAAACTCTGTAAAAAAAAGCTGTTAAATACAGCAGAGTAGTCTATATATCGGTATCAGCCGAACAGCGACTAACAACTTTTCACAAGCGCTCTAGACTAGGGAATATTGTTTTTAAGTCTGTGGTGGAGCGCCACACCTACATCAGCTCTCCACTTTTCCACACAGATCAAAGCTGTGCTACTCATACGCTGAGTTGGCGAAGGCCGGTATCACACAGAAACCTGTAGTTCCTTAGCGGATGCTCTATGGACTAAGCTAAACCGACTTGAATAGTACGTGCATCGAGCGGGAATCGAACCCGAAATAAATAATACTAATAATATCCGTTTTAATTGATAATGTTCTACTAGGGATTGATAAAAATTCAGAAGAAAATTAATTGATATACAAAAAGAAAAAAAAATGTTTATCACCTCAGTTGATAATACCGAATCCCATTGTAGAAGCACCTCCCCAGGGCCTTTCAATACAGGAGAACTGAAGCTTTATGTTTTTATTCATTTTAGGACATGCTACCCAGGGTTTTAAAAAATTTTATTTTAATAGTGCAATGTATAATTTTAACGGTACAATCTATTTTAGTTTCATTATTAAAACAGTAGACAAGAAAACTGTCACTTTCAAATTCTTTCCAATCTCTTGGGAGGTCTAGATATATGTTTCTAGCTTTTCACTTTCTTTCACTCATCTAATCTACCATTTGCTTTTATTCATCTGGCCAACTGGAAACGGTTAATCTCCTGATAGATTTTCTTTCATAGACATTATATTCATTTATGGGCGCTATCTGTCCCTTCGTCTGGACTGAAACAAAAAGAAATGATTTATATGAACACTTATGCGTCTGTTTGATGTCTTTGATTTCGGACAGTCTGGCACCACAGATCACAGTTCTGGTTATATGAATCATCATCATCATCATCATCATCATCATCTACTTAGACAAGAAGGGTGGTCGCAGAGGCCTCCCTTCGATCAATCGGCTGGTCACATCAAGCTCTAGCACCTATATGATTGCCCCAACACTATTGCCCACTAGGCAAGCCTCAGCCCTTTTATCATATGGGTGCTAGAAGGCGGTGGCTGCGGGTCTACGTGTCCTGGGAATGACGTTAAACTCTGATGGTGAGGTTCGCGATTCTGAGCTACTTGAGGGAGTGTGGAACACCCCTTCATCACCACTACTCCCAAGTCCACTCTGAACCCGGAAGTGGTAGTACCTGTTAGGGTCCCATCTATGGTTAAAATAGAAAAAATGTGTTTATAAAAATAATTGAGTAACATTAGAATGTTTTCCCAACCCTGTTGCCTATGGCAAGCCCCAACCCCTTTTATCATCACTCTGCATATATGGTGCTAGAAGGCGGTGGCTGCGGGTCTACATGTCCTGGGCTTAATGACGTTTAAACTCATTCTGATGGTGAGGTTCCAGTTCTGGGAGGTTTGGGGAATGTGGAGCACCCCTTCAATCACCATTGCTCCCTGGTCCACTCTGACCCGGAGTGGTAGTACTGTTAGGTCCCATCTATGGGTAAATAGAAAAATGTATTTATAAAAAAAGTATTATCTATTAAGAATTGATTTATTTCAAAACTTTATCGGCATTAAATGACCCACTGAGGTTGATATGCCGTAAAAACAAAACAAACCCAACCAAACCCTTTAGAATGAATTTATTTCAAAACTTTGTTGGCATTAAATGACCCACCGTAAAACAAAACAAAATCATCATCATCATCATCATCATCATACGATGACAGTACGGATTTCTATGATCTCTCTCTCTCTCCTCTCTCTCTCTCTCTCACTCTCTCTCTCTCTTTCACACACACACACACACACACACACACACACACACACACATCACCCATTCCTATCGGTCATCGCTCCCGGCAGGTCTTCTGCACGGCATCCAGAAGCCATACAGAACTGAATGATGTCAGTTTTTGCTGGTCTCCTAAACTGGTGTGTCCATGTGTAGGTGTCCATAGAAGAACGCCTCTTATGAGTTCGTCCAACCTTCTGTACCATGCTGGACATTTATGAATTATGACATTTCAAAATCAACTAAGATGAAATACTGCAGGTCGTAACTATTAAAGAAAATGTTTTATGAATACAAATCTGACTCCGATAACCTCGTTAACATGAAAACTCTCCATCTATCGGAGAGCGCGGTGGTACCAGTTAGAGTCGTAGGAAATGGACTCGTCGACCCGAGTTCACATCCTGGAGGAAGCCACATGCGCTAATACCCTTGGGAAAGGTATGAATCCCAACTATCTCGCTCTAGCTATGGGCAAATAGTAGGACAGACTGGGTTCTTTAACCTTGGTTACGCAAACCAGTTTAGAGAAGGAAAACTGAATTCAAACCTCTTAAATCTCCACTTGGGGTGTCATTACTAGAATAGGCTCAGGGCCTACTTAGTTACCTATTTCAATTTTTTTTAAATTAATTTTAAAAAAAAATCCTAATAGAAGTATAAATAGGCATCATCTAGTCTGTAATATTAGAAAGTTTGTCTCACAGAATAATATTAGTAGTGAGTATCGATCTCCACAAAAGGTGCCTTATACTTGCAACCTTAACTGGATTATTGCATAATCTACAGGCTGCGGCAAAATTACCTCCCACAGATTAAACTATCACCTCTATGGTGCTAACGAACTTAGGAAAGCAGTGACAATGTAGCTCCATCTAACCAATGACTTTTTTTTTCAGATACGATCATGTGAACACGATGCGTTGCAGTTGAAATGCTTTTAAAAGACTGGTGAATCAAAAATGATGCTGTTCGGGATAGAAAATAGATACTGCAATGGGTTGAAAATTCTATCTGGAACTGCATCATTCCGACAAACATGAAATGAGCACGACAAAATCTTTGCTGTAGTAATTATAGATTCACTTGCTTTTAAAAAAAATCGCTTGCTTTCAGTAGTAAGGAATCTGCGAGACTAGTTGCTAACCCACATACACCACGATTGGGACACCCTTTTCGTTACCCAAATCGTTAGCCACGACACAATGTCGCAAGTATGGGGCATCCAGCAAAGAACGAACTCGCTATTCAGTAGTAATGGATCTGAAAAAGAAAAACGTATCACTATTTCTCTGAATTTTTTGAAATGATGAATTTTTTGGACACATAGTGAAACAGATATAAGGTTGAGTGTTAATACAGCTCTAAGTGACAACCGTCTCTATGTTGCAGGTTCAATCCTGACCATGGTGATAATAACATAGAATACTTAACATAGCTTAACACTTGTACCCGGTCATGGTTAACAGAATTAGAACAGTCTAACCCTGTTGATGAAATAATGGTTTCGGTTCGAAGTTCCGTGAAGGCTCCAATTACGACATGAAGGCTCGCGAAGTTCGACAAGAAGGTTCCCGAGTTCGAAAAGGTCTTGAATTCGACACAAGAACACTTGGAGAAGGCCGGAGGTCGCATCTGCCGAAACGTTGTTTATATAACAATAAAGATGAGGACAATAGTCCGAATAATCAAAATAATAAAAAAAAAGGTATCACATCACATCACTGTCTATGTAGAACTAGGTTATTATCTTTCTTTTCTAAACGAATGGATACAATGAATCCACTTACAAAACTCTCTTTTGAAATAACACGTAATTTCTTTATTTCTTTTGGTTTTAGGATGTGCGAGAAGAGGCAAATGGCGTCAGTTGCTCTTCTTCACTGAAAACATTTTATGCGATTTTTATGCGGCCATAAAAACTCACATTCATTCAATGAATGCTCAGTGTGTATATCTACAATGATACAATCGTCACCTCAGTTGATAATACGCATCCCAATGTAGGCTATCTGAGAAGCACATACACAGGGCCTTTCATACAGGAGATTTGACGTTTTAAGTTTTATTTATTTTAGGACAGGGTTTTTTTTTTTTTTTCTGAAAATGCGATTGCTATAATTCTAAGGTACAATCAATTTTATTCCATAACTAAAACAGCAGACAAGTAAACTGTCACTTTCAAATTCTGTTACAATCTTTCCAGTTCTTGGGGTCTAGATATGTTTCTAGTTTTTGGTTGATTTGTTTTATTTCGTTTTACGGCATATCATCCTCAGTGGGTCATTTAATGCCGACAAAGTTTTGAAATAATGGTACTGAAATTTTTTTCTCTTGGAAGGTCTAGATATGTTCTAGTTTTTGGTGTTTGTTTTATTTTGTTTTACGGCATATCATCCTCAGTGGGTCATTTGATGCCCGACAAAGTTTTGAAATAATGGGTACTGAATTTTTTTATAAACACATTTTTCTATTTAACCCATAGATGGGACCCTAACAGGTATTACCACTCCGGGTCAGAGTGGACCAGGGAGCAATGATGATGAAGGGGTACTCCACATACCCCAAACAGAACTGGAACCTCACCGTCAGATAGATTTAACGTCATTCCCAGACATGTAGACTCTCAGCCACCGCCTCTCAAGCGTCCATATAATAAAAAGGCTTTGGGCTTGACAAAGGGCAACAGAGTTTGGGCAATCATATAGGTGCTAGGCTTGACATGACCAGCCGATTGATTGGAGGGCTTCTAGTTTTCCCTTATTTCAATTATTTACCGTATTTTTCGGACACTATAAGGCGCACTTAAATCCTGAATTTGCTAAAAAACATCGGCAGTGTGCCCTATAATCTGGTGCGCCTTTGAAACCTTTGGGGACTGTTATATCAGTTCCACCCCGACACCAGAAAGATGGCACGAAAATTGGAAACGGATCAACGAAAAAACTTGTCCGACAGGAATTGTCTGTACAGTTTCAACAAAACCTGTATAAAAAAAAAAATGCTGCCAAAAACACATACTATATATATAATATAATAATATAATATATATATATATATATATAATATATATATATATATATATTCGTTCATAGCCATGTCGGATCAATCTAGTGCAATGTTTTAGTTTGTTGCTTGAAAAGTATTCACATAGTTATTTTTCTTCAAATTTTTCTTTTCTTTTCTTTTTCTTCTTCTAAATTTTTGTTTTATGTTATTTCAGGTGAAACAATGTTTGGAGAAAAAATCTCAAATCTAAACAGACAAGTGAAATGTCTTCTTGAACTGAGCTCTACTGTCAGTCGAATCTGGTCGCTTCCGTCCAACAAACAGAAATGTTTGGGACATCCCGCAGTATGTACCAGGACGTACAGTAAGTACTATTCCCAAATACGACCTTGGTCTACTCACCGGAAGAAAAGATGGGTCAAATAGCTATTTACTAAGCTTAGTTTAGATGAGGTACAATGAGAATCGAGCTCCTAACAATGATCTTTATCTAGTTTGCTAACCATTGTCTGAATCAGGTGAATTGTTCACAATTGCCGTCAAATACCATCGCTGTTAAATTAGTTGCCATTAGACTAGGAATACCTATACATCTTACGTCTAGCTCACTGGGCAGAACAATGATCTCCTAAAATGTGTCAATAGTTGATTATGACAGTGTATGCTTAGATCATAGAAATACANCTAACCCTTAACTTATATATATATATATATATAATAAATATATATATATTATTATATATATATAATGGAGGGTGTGTGTTTTAGAATGTTTTGCTTTTTGATTCTATTATTTACTTCAAAACTACTCCATTTAGATGCCAGTATACATTCCACGGTAAATTACGCATGTATTCGCATCAGTGAATCTATTTTATATACTAAAAACTGCGGAATCTGGTTGGAGTTGCTCTAATTTTGTCCTCCGGATGTACCTGTTTTCCTCATGAAATCTTTAAAATGCACCTGATTTTCTCTTATATTTCGTAAATACGACGAGATGAGTTCTCATTATCAGGTCGTTTCTGTAGTGAAGGAAATGTCGGAAACGAAAGTTTGCGAGCCAACTGTCACAAAAAAAGGTTTTTCAACTACAGAAAAAAATATCCTCTTGAAGTTATAGACCAGTAATGATATTTTACTAGCTTTTTGCATACAAAATCAAAAGAAAATAATTTACAACAAAAAGATTATTAATTTATATTACCTACTGTCCTATATATGTATGTATGTATGTATGTAGTATGTATCTATCATATCTATCTCATTTGTGTTTACTATCTCCCTCTCTCTTTTCTCTCTCTCTCTCTCTCTCTCTCTATCTCGTCTCTCTCTCTGCTCTCTGTGCTGTTGTGTGTGTGTGTGTGTGTGTGTGTTGTGTATATATATATACGATTAAATCGAATGGTTTAAAAACTACTATTAAGCTTTCCTTGCAGTAGCGCGAATCTTCGGGGTAACCATTCGATTTTAATCGTCTATTTAGCTCTTTATATTGAGCACGTTTTAATCGGTTTTAGTTGAAAAAATCCCGAAGTAAATAATATTGTATACTTATTGCTTGGTGAATTGATGGTAACTGCGATATATATATATATATATATATATATATATATATATATATATAATATATATAAAACCCATTCTGTTCATTATACTATCTATCTATCATCTATCATCAATCATTTATCTATCTAATCTGCTTTTTATTTATCACCATGATCTAGCTAGCTAGCTAGCTAGCTCCAATTTTAGTTCTTCGCCTGTATGTCTGTATAAGTAAGTAAGATAAAGCGTCGGGGATGGCCTATAGTCGGTAACAGTACAGACAGCGAGAGAGTCTAACCCCTTTTCACCAGCGTAGATAAGGAGATTATTTTAGCATCTGAGGTGGAGCTCTACACCTACAACCAGTTCCTCACTTTTACCGCACAATCCTTGTGCTACTCATACGCTGAGTTGGCGAGGGCCGGTACTGAACCGGAACCCTTGTGATATAATCCATATATCTAAAATCTGATCATATCTAGCTACGAAAATGTTTGTTTCATCATCTGTATGACTGTTTATTTTAATCTTATTATTATGTATCAACATTTGGTCGTATTAATTTTATTTACCTCACTCTCTATTTTTTTACCTGTTCACAGTGTCCCTCGTTATGTGTGACGTGTGTTGAATTATGTTATATATAAGGTGTGCACAATGCGCCGCTTAAATTTATAACTGGGCGAGGTCACGTGGCTTATTCTCCGCCAATCAACAGCCATAACTGCGTGGCTGATTGACTACTTAATACCTGATTACTGACAGACATCCATTACAATCATGACGAAGGAACGTGCAACAGTGAGGAACAAACCAAAGGATTATTTACCAAAGGATTTCCAGCTGAGACAAGCGCTCTGCTTGAAGCCTAAAGGATGGCCCATAAAATCGTAACAACAGTTGTTCCAGATACCTCTTGCACGGATACCAAAAATCGCACAATATTCAAATCTCTTATACAAAATGGCATAGTATCTGCATATAACCTACTTATATTGCACCATGTACTTTAAATAAGTTTCCATTATTGCAATACTTGATACAATATTAATATAACAATATATGTAAAGCAAAGAGTCTCGATACTTTTTTGATCTCGTAATGTTTCCATATTACTTCCTTTTTGTAACATTGTAAGTAATGGTACCATGTGCGCAAAGAGATAAGTTATCAAAAAAGGTCAGCAACCAAATAAGGTCAAGTTGACAGAGTTCAACATCTCTCACAGTTCGCTTAATGTACACGATACGCTTGATCTAGCACTTAGGATCGTGTTACAAAATGAGTAGTTACCGGCCTATCACTTTTCTAATGCCGAGTAAAGATTTAAATCTAACATTTAACAATTGTGGAAAATACTGAGAAGTTCAGATGGGGTATGAGAGGCAAACTTGAACCTCAAGTTCACCTCGACGGAACGATCATTAGTTGGGGAAGTCATGTGACCAACCAAACAACTTTTGAAAGTTAGAGTCTGTTTGAGGAATTCGGTTAGAGCCATCGGGTTCGGATGCGTAATAGCGTCAATGCTATTCTCCCGCGCGCTTGTTAAAATATGAGGCTCGTGAAATAATTGTGTACAAAAAGAAAAAGAAAAGAAAAGAAAAGAAAAGAAAAAAAAAGAAAAAAGAAAAAAGAAAAAAAAAAGCCCCGCGTTCCTGATTCAATAAGAATTGACTAAGATGGAATCGGAGAGATACAACACTTGAGATGAATTTAAACTGTATTATTTTGATTTTTCGGACTGTTGTCTTTATTTTACAAATACGCACATAACGTCTCTGTTTATGAACCCCGGCTTCTTTAGGTGTTCCTTATAATCCATCTGGGCAGACTACCCTCACTCCGCTACAAGTGTCAAAGCTTGTCTATCCGAGAATAGCATTGATTCAACTTGGGGAATCATTTTGAAATAATATAATGTTGTGCAAACAAAGCGTTGCAGAATTATGAGATCTAATTGAATAATGACACCATCAGTCCGAAAATCAAAATAGTACATATTATAAAACCTCATCTCAAAAATTCAGACAAAGAATATTAACTTATTGGCTATCAATAATATTTTATTTATTTGTTTGTTTATTCTATTCATTTATTAATTTATCTTATTTGTTTATATTTTTACAGTGTATGTTGAGAGGTTTCATGTCTCCTGGCGTCGTAGTAGCTCATCGCCAGTGTGGCACCAGTTTGTCCCAACGGGATCAATCTCAATCCAAGACAACATGGCCAGTTTAAAAGATTTTGAAACGGAATACCTTTCCAGTGACCCAGAAGTGTTTGTTGGTAGTTAAAATCATTATATATACAGTGTATGCCAGATTAATTGAGAACAAATTATATATATATACAATCTTCATACAATGACTGCTATTACACAGTAGCATTGCAACCAACAAAGCCTTCATCAGATAGATGACTCTGGGTTCAGGCATGGTTCGGGACTGAAGCAATATCTCACAATACCACCAGACTTTGTTGATTTGATGTCATTGTAGGATTGCCATATCCATGCTGATGCGGTTAGAGCTTTATCCTGGATCTTTTATATATATATATATATTATATATATATATATATATATATATATATATATATATATTATTGACAAAATGAATATAAAAAACTGAAACATTTTTTATTTATTGCCACAAATTTTAATGAAACTTCAATGGCTTAAGTGCACATAGAAAGTGATTTTTTCTTGATTATTGTTGTCAAAGTTCAATTTGTTGTTACAAAAAAGTTATTATCAAAGGAATAAACCCAATATACTCAAACAAGAACAACAACCACAATGTGACCTTTGACAGTTAAACACTTATTCATGGAATACAGGTTTCTTGCTCACATCAGAACCGTTATTTTAAAGCAAGCAATATGAAAGATCTGTTTGAAAATGTCAACATGGAGGATATTCTCTCTTTTTTTTGGGGGGGGGGGGGAGAGATAAAATTTACCATAGAAATATAGACATGATACAAATCAATACCATACAACATAAACCCCTATAATGCTAACACATTTTTAAAACCAATTACTAAAAAGTATAAATATAAATACACGATATGTATAACTTCCTAAACCGTTAGGATGACATAACCCAGACAGGTTGATATGCCGTTTAAAATCAATAAACTACATAAACAACTACAAATCAGGGTCATAATAAGTAAGTAAGTCATAGGGGCGGCCTAATGTCGGTATGGAGCCATACAGCAAGGGAGCCTATCCCCTTTTCACTAGCGCTAGACAGAAGGAGATTTTTTTGGCGTCTGAGGTGGAGCGCCACAGCTTTCATCAGCTTCTTACTTTACCGCACAGATCCCCTGTGCTACTCATTACGCTGAGTTGGCGGAGGACCGGTATCGAATAGGAACCTTGTGGTTTCTAGCCGATCGCTCTACCGACTGAGCTAACCCGGCCCCTGGATGGTAAATACAACGGAGAAGACAAAAAGAGGCGTGATAATGGGTTAATAAATGGAAGACAAACAACAAGAGTTTAAAACGAGGAAAGTATAAACAATGAATGCAATATCAATAGAAATAAAATATGTATAGTCGGAAATTCTGTTTGTGTTTTCAAGTTGTAGTTGGGACAAAGAAGTGAACAGGAAAAGAAGTTTAGCGCTCATGGCCTTGGCTTCACACATGGTAGCGTGGACTGGAAGTATTTCAATGGGCGGTGTATTCTTCTAGCTGCGTGAATAGTGCGGGCAGTGTTCTCTTGTTGGGCCTGCTGCAACATAGGAGCTGGTGACTTGTGGTAGTGATGACAAATTTGTTGATAGACAGATAGTCGCTACTACCTTGACTACAGATACATATATATTGATATTATACTAGAAGGTACCACAAGCAGTCTCTCTGAAGCATACGCATACACGCTAGCGCGCACGCACACACACACACACACACACTATATATAATATATATATATATATGTGTGTGTGTGTGTGTGAGTGCAGCAGTTTCAAATACACTTACGAAGAGAGTGGAATAGCTTCATCCTGGTGTTCCTCCTTGCGCATGATTAATTCCCACATGATCACCTACTTGGTTGCATCCGAGAAGGTAACTACATATACAAACATATATATATATATATTATATATATATGTATATATATATGTGTGTGTGTGTGTGTGTGTGTGTGTGTGTGGTGCTTGATTATGCTAGACCGGCGGTCGGGGAGGCCCTCCCTCGATCATCGGCTGGTCACGTCAAGCTCTAGCACCTATATAAATGTCCTGACCCTATTGCTCTTATGCCACAAGCATCACATCTACTATTTATATCGATGATAGCCTGATGTTATATGTGAGGTGAGCTTTGATGTCCTTAGGTATTAGAACTGCATATAAGTGGTAGTTCCAATTTTTGAGCTCTGGGAGTGTGGAGTACCCTTCATCACCATTACTCCCAGGTCTACTCTGAACCGGAGTGGTGATCCGTTAGGGTCCCATCTATTGGTCAAATATAAAAAAAATTGTTTAAAAAAGATTTAAAAAATCAATACCATCAAGCATGAATAGAACAAAACGCTTCAGCATAAAAAATAACCATCAAGGGTTGGCATGCGTAAAAATAAACAAATCAACTCAATGTTTTCTCTAGCTAATGGTGAAATCTGATTATCTCGGGCAGAGGCTGTCCTCTCTCACAGATGGGTTGTCGTGCCCTTTAATATGTTTAGTAAGTGGTTTGCTATGATAACATGTGAATCTTGAATCTGCCAGCGAATCATTTAATCGGCGCTGCCAGAGGCCATATTGTTTTAACGTCAAAGGCATTGGTTGATGTTCCACACTTTGTTGTGTTATATAAAGACCTTAATGATAATCTTATATTTTTTCTTTCTCTTTTCTTTTTTCTTTCATTTTCTTTCTTCTTTTTTTTATTTGTTTCTCTTTGTATTTCTTTTTTGTGCCCATGAGAGAGTTTTTATTTGTAATTTATTCTTAGAGGTGCGTGGTGGTCTTATTTCTGTCCTTTCGGTAGTCTCTCACTGGTGTGTGCGTACGTTATCTCGTATGTGGTATTTTTTTTTCTTAGTGTTGATCTATACTATTTGACCTTTCTCTTGTACTTCTTTTAATACTCTCTCTTACTTTATCCTATATCTTTTTCTTTCTAATAGCATTACTCTTCTTAGTATATTTTTTTTGTGTGTCGTGCGTGTGTGTGCTTCATATTTTTACTTTCTCTTTTCCCTTGTTGAGACGATATAATTACATATACATATAACATATCAAATATGCAGTTACAACTCCTTATGTATGCAGTTTGAGATTATGAGATTGATGTTTCTTGTACTGATTATCAACCTATTCTATTCCCCTAAATGACGTTGATCTCATCTTGTGTTATAGTATAATTATTCTTAGCTTGCTTGTGTAGTTCTCGTGTGAGTGTGATTTGAAAGTGTTCCATTGCGTTATAGAATGTGTGTCTATTTTTTTGTCCATAAGTCATATAGTGTTTAGATCGTCTCTATTATTACTTGCCTTTCTTGTACATTTATATCTAATGTTCTAGTTTCTATGTCACATTTATTTAATTTCCTTTTCTGTTTGTATAACTATTTCTCGTATTTGTTCGGAGTGAGTAGTTTTTCATTATATAAATTCATAAAAGTATAAATATTTTTTCTTCTTTTCGTGTGCTATAACTTCAATGTAGAACTTAACGTCCTGTATTCCTTTCATTGAATTTTTGTACTAAATGTATCTTAGAGATTATTACGTATCCATTTCTTTCCTTTTATTTCTTATTCACTAATGGCAACCTATTATCATTTCATACTTTCTCATCACGGCAAATCACCTCCGATATTTTTTCTTTTATTCAATCCTCATTTAACGCACGTTCTAATGGTTAGGGTTAGGCTATTTTCGGGAGTTTTCCCGTAACTTAGTTGCTATTTTTACATTCGTTCTCGAAACTCGCACGATTCTAGGTGCAGTTCCATTTCTGTATTTTCATCTTGCTGGTGCTTATTCTTCTAGTTATTTTGTAACATCTTTATTTATTAAAATAGCCTATCACACTTTGTAATCAATTATGAGGAGCATAAGAAATATATACCCTAAATCCTCCCTTTCTTTTCTGTTTCTTTACCACGTAATATATTGATATTCCCTCAAAACCAAGAAAATACATTCATTACCTTCCTCCATACCCCAAATATACCTGAAAGTAAGAACCTCTCAGTATTTCTTAAGTTGAAAAAATTTCTTATCGACAATAAACCGTATGTATCCATCCTTAGTGGTTGGGCAAGGGAAAAAAGACTAAAAAAAAATTCGAACGCATACCCAAGTTGATCCATTATATTTAAGCTCCATTCCGAAAACGACAAAATGTCCTATCCATTTTCGATTAACATTATTCTGTTAATCTATCCTCCTCCGTCTCCACGCCACCAGCACACCATACATTCCTCACCCTCTCGTCCCGCACTTATATTTTTCTTACAGTCTCTAAAATGTTTTCACCATTCGAATTAGATCACTATTGGAGCCCAGTAGCACACTAAACCTTGTGTTTTTTCTCATTGTCTCAAACACCATGCGCCTCTACTCCTTAGTGCTGGCCTTTTTCGCTTGTGCTCTCTCACTCTTCCTGCCGGTACTCGAATGGTAATTCCCTATTCGTCAAGGGAATCATTTTCACTTCCTACAACACAGGACCCACAATTATCTCTCTTTTGTATATTCTTTATGAGTTCTCTCGATCTTAAATTACCTGTTATGCTATTTTGGATCCGTCTGATATTATAATACCTCATCCAGTCCATACACGATGTTTATTTTTCGAGTCACGTATCCGCCGCATTAGGAGTCGCAGAATTTTCGTTGGTATCTTCTCTTCCTATTTCATTACAATCTCGCATGACCCTTTTTTACTTTCTAAACGCATGATCCTTCTTGGGATCCACTATTGGAAAAACGTTCATAGTTCCAAAGATTAACAATTTCTTTGAAATGGATAGAGCAGTATGATTTTAAATGGTACTTCTTATATGTTTTGTTTGATATAGTAGCGCCACATACGTTTATATTGTATTTGAAATGTATCTAGTTAGGACGCAGCTGAGCGGCACTCATTGGAATTGTGTATTGTAAGAACCGAGAATTATTTATTGATTTGAGTGGTAATAATCTTCTCGTGCGTTAAGAGATGTCGACGACCATATCTGTTTTCATCACATATGCATGCTTCCAAGTGGATTAATAAACAATTTTCAAACAACGTGCTGTGCTTAAGATGAAATGAAATCTTATCATTTCTTTTTATAATTAGGCAGAATTAGTGGATATTTATTAAATTTTTTTTTAATTGACAAATTTTAATAATTTCTAATTCCACCGGTTTTTTATCGTTTGTACACGCAGGAAAAGTGTCTTGTGAGAACTCTCTCTCTCTTCTCTCTCTCTCTCTCCTCTCTATATATATATATATATTATATATATATTATATATATATTATATATATATATATAGAAAGTTTAAACAAACAGCCAGATCATATATATAGTAAGTTGTTTATAAACAAACATCAAAATACACACAGTCAAGACATAATACTTTATACATTAGAAAGCATCTCGCGCATCACGCCAACACCCCACACTAGGCAGACAACACCAGAGGGGAGGAGAAAGAAAAGGTGTGGGGATAAATTCTTTTTTTGGTGGTCTATGTCATTTTGATGAGGATATGTGGAACTATTCTTTGGTTTTTAGGTTATGATTGTTCGCACAACGCACTTATGACATATCCTCACTGATTGGATTTAGGATTTGTGAATTTCACCTTATAGGACATCAGGCGTATGTATAATTTTTTAAATAATTGTAAATTAAATTCCATAACTTGTTAAGTTCACTGCAGTTGGATATAAATGGTTAAATTTACTTCGTGTAACAGTTTTAATTCTTCATCACTCTCTCTCTCGGAGTAGCCATCAGTACTCTCGATCATTAGTTTCCTTGACTTGAAGATATAATTCTTGTTTTTACCTAGTTGTTATATAGAAATAATATTTCTATCATTTTGATATCGGGACTATTCACTTGTATGTTCTACCGACCGGCTGTGAGATGCATAATACACGAGAATCAGGGAACTTGACGATTTCACTGCAATTTTTCTTCACTGTGACTCTGATACTATCTAGATTCTGTGATATGGGGCACAATATATACTAATATGCAATAGTTATTTCGAGTTTAGACATCTGTTTAACGATTTTTTTTCAAAGGGTTCATGCCATATCTGGACCGGTGTACAAATTTAGCACGTAATCTTTGAAGAATCTATGTTATCGCCTCAAGAGAATAACGGCCGCGTTCAGTCTCTCACCCTGACCCTGAAACAGATAGTAAAATAGAGATATTACACATCAAATTATATAAGACTAGTGTGCGACATATAAGGTTAAATTATTCTTTATAATTTATTTCAATATATCTACTTACTCAAAGAGCTCAATTTCTAGGTATAAAATACGGCCATTATTCATCCCCTGATAGGAAAAATGAATACAGTTGTATTAATCACATATAATAAAGAAGACGAAGATAATAGTCTTAACGAGTACCTGATGATTGATTAGGTTTTGAGATACAAGATTTTCAGCAATTTATAGAGAAATCACTCTTGCTACATTTGAGTTATGTATACGAAATAGCTCTATTGTTTCATAGAATTATCTGGACGAAGGACACACACGCGTTAAATTCAACTCCTGAAATTCTTCGGCATCACATTAGCGCGCGTCACGTCCACAGCAACCACACGCATGTACTCATAATATACGCCGTTAGACAATCCGCACAGGTATACCTATTCCTTGTTTAAAAAAAATTTTCTGAATCTGCGAATAAATCACAGTCTAGAACGTATTTTTAACAATATGCTCTCTAATTGAATATTATAGGTGATTTATACTGTTTTAAGAAGGCACTCTCTCGTTAACTTGCAGGCTCGCGGATTCAGATCTGGGACGAGGGCGCTCTCGTGTTACTCACTTGGATCTGATCTAAGAAATTGAGTTATGAGATTAATAGGTGATTATGTCCATTATTCTTTTGTGCTTCACTCTTCAGGTTGTGACTTGATTTATAGGGCCATAGTGGAGAGACTTTGGAAGCTCTTATTAGTCCTTATAATGTGTTCTTGTTGGAGAGGAGTGATTCTTCTGAATTTCGTCGTATATATTCCCTACTATATAGTATAGAGTTATTGAGTACTCATTAAGTAGCACCTATAATATAGAGTTAAATTTATAAACATGAGGTATGTACCTTTTACCATAAATGCATTTGTATGGCTCGAGTGTGTGGAAAGTGTTAGGCACGCGCGCAGACATTCCTAAATCTGATACATATTCATATATACAAAATAACACAGCAGGGACATGTATTTTGTTTCACATATCAGATATTTAACAAACACCTTTTAACATCTATCGTCAAAAAAATAAAGATTTTTATTTAATTCTGTAATAAAGCTGTAATATCATTTTTTGGCCGGAGGACACCCTTTTGCCTATAATTAAATATATTCATTATCTATATTTACAATAAATGCAAGGCCGTGGAGTATATCGAAGAGTTACGTGTAATATACCTGTAAGAAGAGCAGGAGGAGAGAGAGAATCGCAAGGAAGCGTAGAGCGAGGACGGCAGGGAGAGAGTTTATGTAGCTCGTAGTGTCTCGTTTAGAGCGAGTAGTCAGGATAGAAACGCTCGCTACTATCGTTGAATAGACATTTAAATAAGAGGTTTCCCTAGTTTCGAGTATCGCCCATAGGACCCGATACCTTCTGCGTGCCATTCGATCAGGATCGTTAGAAAGGTGAAGTATAGTCATCAGAGGATCCCTGGGCGGTATGACATCAATGTTAAGCACCGCCTACCGTAAGCGCCCTTTGTATGGTATCAACCAGCCAGCCACACACTGTAAACGGTGCCTCCAATCCTCAGATGCTAAAAAGCAATGCTCCTTGGTCTAAGCGCTAAAATTGAAAAGGGGATAGAACAAACACCCTCCGATATATACATACACTATCTAGTCATGACTATGGCTGTATACTCGAAACTTATAGGGAGGAGGGAGAGGAGAGAGGAGCAGAGAGAGAAGAGAGAGTAAGACGATTGTTTATCAACTTGAAGTGAGCCATTGGCCAGTGCGACATGCTAGGCCAGGAATAAATGCTATATATTACATAATCTCACCTGGTTATTGCAGTCTAGTTAAAATAAGTTATTATAACACTTATATAGGTATATATATATATCCAATATATACTATAATCTGTGTGTGTGTGTGTGTGTGTGTGTGTATAAGTTAGGTAGCCGTGGACCATGGAGTCAAAGAGCTGCTCGTGCATGAATCTTTAACCTAAATATCATAAATTTCCCTACGTATAACCACCACCACCACATATACTCACAGTTAACGGATTAAATATACTCCCACGCAACTTCACCATAGTGATAACTACTTTCAATATTCTATTAATATTAGCAGAGATTACCCATTGCGCAGTAATGATTGAGACACTTTATATATAATCTTATTAATACGCTTGAATACGTTATATAATCTTATTACTATTTCGAAAGAAGAAACATTATAAAAATACTACTCATGATTTAAAGTATTTAATAAAAAAAATATATAAATTTACTAATCTTATATATTAACTAGTATGAATTGAGTACATCAGGAATCTATTGTACGTGCCATATTATGATATACTGATGTATTAAGTTCTATTTATTTGTGAGATCGATCACCAGTTACATCATATCTAATTCTTAGATTTTTATACACTGTGTAATTTATGCCCTTATTACTTATATATTAAACAATAGTTTATACAATAAATAAGTAATATATTATAGTAATAGGTAATTAAATTAATATATATATAATAAATATTTAATGAAAATACGTCTTATATTTACACTATATAACTGTATTGTGTGTGTGTTGTGGTGTGTGTGTGTGGTGTGTGTGCCTTTCAGATAACACAGAGAATATTTCGATATATCTTATTGCCTCCTTTTAATCTGTATATAGTTCATTTTCTACCATGATAGATTTAGCACATAAATGTGATCTTATTTATCAAAAATTGTCAAAAACATGTGAAATGATACTTTAAAGATATTAATATCACCATTAATCCGTCCGTTTCATACACCTATGTCTTAAGCCTAAGGCTTACCTGACGCCTAATCGTATCGATTTTACTATACTTAGCCAAGAAATTGTTAAGTGAGTCGACTTAAATGTTTGTATTATTTTTTGGAGAAGTGCACCTATAAAAAATTAATTTTTTCTGGCGGCGTTTTTTGAATCGAAATCCATTCACTCCGCTCTGCACTTTTAAAAGGCTCTTACTGCTCACCTCCGCCTTGTATGTCTAGTGAGAAATACTCTTGAGATTCGCCTACCAAGCATAATTAAGATTTCAGGAGCGAATAATTTAATTATTTCCGCCGATGCTTTTTTGAGAGTCGCCATCCACTTAAATGTCACTATCTTATGTAGCGTGGGTTGGTTGTGATTTATGGGTTATCAGTTGAAGATATTCACGTATTCTTTTAATAAATAATTAAAGCAGTCCATCTTATGACATAAAATTGTGCGTTAGTATAATCTGTGAGAATTTTACAATGCAATAACCCTTCTCATTTTTTTCAATTGCAGTCATCTCTTTAACCTGCACCATTGTTGAGGAATGTTGTAATCTACTTGACTGATACTACATCTTCCGTTTTTAAAGGCTATAATATTTTGCGGAAACGAAGATTTTTAGTGCATTTTAGTAGACGATTTTGGGTCATTTTCTTCACAACATGGTGCAAGGTAAAAGATGTAATTTTTTTGGTTACTCAATATTCAGTATCACCTAAACATAAACTTTGAATCATTGTTATATGTATGGTATGCTCACACTATGTAATCGTATATATCCTATACTCTACAATGGTGCTAAAGTTGTGCGTAGATGGCAAAAGGCCGTTCAGCAATAAGCCCTAGGAAAGAGGTATAGCGACGCGCAGGATTGCTTAAAAAAACAACCCTTGTAGAAATAAAAAACTATAAATCCCTAGACACGACCCTGGGAAAAGCTGGCACTGTGGCACAGACTGACTGAGATATTCCATGTGGATAAATGGTTGTACCAGTTTTGAGAAAGTGAAAGATCGTGATGAAAATCTAAACGTCAACCTTCGTTATATTTGGAGAGTAACATGGAGGGTCACACTCTGCTTCATGCCTTATGTATGGGTCGAGTCTATATAATTGAGGTTGTTTCTTGTGTCAGGAGTGTGAGTATCATGTTTCGATACTAAAATTACTAGGGGGACCACCATCAGTTTAGGCCCATCTTTGAATAAAAATCGGAATATAATATTTCCGAAACTTTGTTTAATAATTCAAAAATCGAGCTCGTAAAAAAAAATCTAAGGGGTTGTTACATAGAGATACAATAGCTCTATTATGGAGTTCTGGGTCATCCCATTCAGAGGATTAGCCAGATGCACATAGTGTATTTTTGTATTGCATATTATTCGGTCGAAATGTCGGGTCTGATAGAGTCGATATTCTATCGAGTTTAGGCGGTTATCTTGTTGATGACAACCATCATCAACTCTAATCATCTGATCTCACCTATGAATTTCCAAATACATGCGATGATTTCATTCCTCAGCCACGAGAGGATTCTAGCACGACATATTGCATCGAGAAGGAGATGGACAGAGTTTAGGATGCGAGTCTTATGTAATGGGCTATGCAGCCGAGGGTTCTGGTGGTGGAAGTTGTGGACTTGGTGAGGGAAACGGCAAGATCTTGTAAGATTATACTATTGCTCTACTATACCGAATTTTTAACAAAAAGTTAACACGAAATTTGAATTGTTGATCTATTGATGTGGTTCTCTGGTGTCCATTGTGACCTCGATTAAGAAGAGATATTTATTAATTTTAGGAATCCTCTGATATGGAAGCACAGTGTTAGATACCATACAAAGATAGATTATGATTTCCGCTACCTCTCATCTAATTCTTAATCGTATCTCTCAATACCCTTAGCTTTTTCCCCAGAAGAGGACTAATGCATTTTGAATATAATTATATTATTTTGTTTATTTCTAATTCTATATCAGATATATAGTAGTTTTATTCACATGCCGAAAGAAAGAATAATCATTCTTCATACCATATATCTCTCTGAGACACTGCCATTTGTGAGTACAAACAATTTTTTAAAGTGTCACGCCACTTACTCTTAATTGGTATCTATATCACAGAAAATTTAATATGCCAGAATATTTTCATAGTATGTAGCTATGAAAATCAGGTACCTAGAGTTATTTTTGCACTGTTCTTTCTGTGCATTCCTTGTCATCTAATATCATCCCAGAGCTGGAAATACTTGTCTGTGACTACGCCGTATTGAGTGACCAAATAGAACACCAAGATATGTTTATCTGTTTTAATTAAGTCTAGGTCGTATGGATGGGTTTGGATCGTATTAGCGTCAACAATGTATTATTATTATTATTAATTATTATTATTATTTTATACGAGTTTTCACACCAGTTCTAAGTGATGGTTTTTCACTGGAGTCTGAGTGGCACCATATTTCCTCGGGTCTTCTCAGTTCTCCAAGACTCCTCTAATTATCCCCGCCAATTTTAGCATGCCGTGGTCTAATGGTTTTAATTTTCCACTCTAATTTCCAGTTCATCGAGTTCTTTTCCATTTTATTGGGAACTGTTTACTCTTTACAGTTTTTTACGCCAGCTTTGCTGGTGGACGTTTACCAAAGTCTGAGTGACAGCAAGTCTACTCAGGTCTCCGGGACACTTTTATCTAAACCCTTCGGGACCGTTCCAATAGCACAACTACAATTGGTATCACTTTTCTTTATGTACAGTACTTTTTTGTTATCTGGTAAGGCCTAATATTTGTTTATTTTTCGTTTTCTTCTATTTTCATTTTGAGGTCCACCGAAAACGACAAAATCCACTATAGGACATGTTTTCGTTTTGTTGTTAATTAACACTAGCCTGGTCTCCGGGCCGGGATAGGATCCGGAGATGGGTTTGATCCGTCTATATCTCAAAGTACCAGATAATTTTACGCATCTCTTCCTCTATGATAGATTCCGATTTGTACATATACCATTTAGGAGAATGCTCAAAATTTAATTTCTTGCCCAATTCCCAGTAGATCATCTTTCCCACCCAGTTGAGCCTAGTCTTGTCCCCTTTGTGCTAGTTTGCTACATTTCGCTTGTTATTTGATTCTCCACGCATCCTACATTGCTATTCAGTTGCGTCTTATATATTTTCTCTTTTGATATAATTTGTTCTTATGGCACTGTATTATTATTATTATTATTATTATTTATTATTATTATTATTATTATTATTATCACTCTTTTTGGGTTTTTTTCACATCAGCGTTAGCTGATGATATTTCACTGGAGTCTGAGTGACAACAAGTATCCTCGGGTCTCCAGGACTCTTCTGGGTATTCTAGCCGATTGCAGCAGTGCAGTAGTCTGGATTGTCTCAATTCTTCCTCTGATTTCCAGATCCCCCAGTCGTTTTCCATGTTTTTGGGACCGTTCTAAGTGCACCAACTACAATTTATATCACTTTCACTCATGTTCCACAGCTTTTTCAATTCTCTGGCAAGGTCCAGGTATTTATCCATCTTTCCATTTCCCTTTAGCTTCACTCTGTGATCTCCTGGGACCGCAAAGTCCACCAGTTGACACGTTCTCTTTTTTTTTTGTTAATTAACACTAGGTCTGGTCTCCTGGCTTGAATAGGGTGATCCGTCTTTATCCCAAAGTCCCAGAGAATTATTATTATTATTATTATTATTATTATTATTATTATTATTATTATTATTCACTCCTTTTGAGTTTTCACATAAACTAACGCGGATGTGAAGACTCAAAAGTTATTATTATTATTATTATTATTATTATTATTATTATTATTATTATTATTATTATTATTATTCACTCCTTTTGAGTTTTCACATAAACTAACGCTCAAAAGTTATTATTATTATTATTATTATTATTATTATTATTATTATTATTCACTCCTTTTAAGTTTTCACATAAACTAACGCGGATGTGAAGACTCAAAAGTTATTTATTATTATATTATTATTATTATTATTATTATTATTATTATTCACTCCTTTTGAGTTTTCACATAAACTAACGCTCAAAGTTATTATTAATTATTATTATTATTATTATTATTATTATTATTTATTATTATTATTATTATTTGTAATTGACAAAGTTTTGCTTACTCTGGTACACATGCCTCGGCTTGTTTACAATACCTGCTATTACTAAGCATTCACCCATCGAAACATTAAGTAAGTTTATTAGTCCTTACCTTTGATAATCTGTTGAAAACTGGTACTTTCAGTGTAACTTGATCCTACGTCATTCTATTCTCTAATTGTTGATATTAGCATTTCTGGACTTGTCCAGTCGAGTTTTCGTCTTTACCGTTTACTATAAGTTTTTGATGAGATTGAGGACGAGCAATTGAGTTATGGATTGGGTATCTTAATTTTATTGTCCTAGATGTAGATTTTGATTATTCCAGTGGGGGGCCTATTTCGGGTCGTTCTGCTAGAAAAAGAAACATAATAGATTCGTATGATTTCGAACTGATGACAGTGTGACCTTATAAAAAAATTGTCGATAAGAAAAGCAGTTAGACGTATGTGAAACTTTTTCCAGACTCCATGTTCATAATACCTTAACTCAAATATAAACGCTCCATCAATTATATTGAACACAATCTGCTTAGAAATTATTATTTTTTCGGATTCATGAAAGAAACGTTTTTGTACGATTTATTTATTTCACTATATATATATATTATATATATATATATATTATATTATATGTGTGTGGTGTGTGTGTGTATGTGTGTGTGTGAATGTTTTTCACAGGCGCGTTGTCCTGATGATAAATGGCTAGTACGCTGCTTTGAAACCAACGATAACAATCGCCTTTTAATTGTATTGTACACTATAAAACACACACACACACACACACACACACACACACACACAATTTGATTTTTACCATTTCACGACTGGTTTTTGACATCTCAACCACTTCTCATCTGATGATTGGACTACCAAGAAACTTGAAGTTATGAGTGTGAAATCATAATATCAACATTAATTATATATATATATATATATATATATTGACGGAAAATAAGATTGTAGCACAGTGAAGGAAGATAAGAAATGTGCATGGGGTCAGTTGACTGCTGATATATACCCGTTATTTTGGCACCTGTCAATGTATTGGGCTGTATGTGTGACAATTCACTGTAATACACCTATTTTACATGTACGACAGACAGAGAGACAAAGATCGATCTTCAAGCCTATCTACCTTTGTATCAGTCCCAGATCTTCTCAGAGTTTTCTAAGATATAAAGAGTAATTAGCCCTATCCTGTAATACTGACACATAGGATGTTCATAGGGGGTCTCCACACAGCATCCAGAATCCGTACAGAGCTGATTGATGTAGGTTTTTACTGGTTGGCCAAAACTGGTGTGTCCATGTCTATGTGTCCACAGGAAAATGTCACTTGTACAATGTCTTGTTCATCTTACTTGGATGGTTTGTGTGATACGGAACAAGTGGTCGTACGTCTGTTTTCTAAAAGAAGCTATAATGAAGTAAGAAATACGAATACAGAAAGAAAGAAAGAAAGAAGAAAGCAAAATGAGAAAACGGAGAAAACACGAATATAGAAAGTATGAAAAATAAATAAAGAAAGAAAGACAGACGAAAAAATGAAAAAAAAATATGCGAGATCTCGTTATACATACACATACATAAGTATGAGACGGTAAGAGTAATTACGAAAAGAAAGAAATGGAATAGACAATGGAGGCCGAATAGCAGCGGTAGACCCCGTGCTGAGAAACGTGATATTATGTACATCCGATTTGGGGTCGACTTGTTACTTGTATAACGAATGAATGAAAACACGCCTTCTTTATTTCACTTGTTATGCAACTGACAAGAGACATGAACATCCCCACCCTCAACGCCAGCAGTCAAAACGGGCACACCGTACCCCTCACCAGTAAAGAAAGTTTCTATTTATTCTTAGCTAGACCAGGAGTCAGCATATAGATGTTTTTTTTTCCTTTATATCTTCATGCAGGACTGTCCGAACTTTGATCATGTAGAGATGCCCGAGGGCCAGTGGTTCTTTCTGATGTTTTTTAACCATAAAATTACATGCAAATATACACTTTGAAGTTTTCCTGTATGCTGGGAGCTGTTACGGAATCTCACATTTTTTGGGGTCCCATCGTAAACAAACACGAAAAGGATTTTGCTAAAATTATTAAATTTATCAGAAGCGATAATCTCCATAAAACATTGTTTATGTTTACAAATCAACCAGTTAGAAAGCAAAAGGTATGACGTTTTTAAACTTTTTATGTATTATGGCGGTTTAGCTCAGTCGGCAGAGCGTTCGGCTAGAAACCACAAGGTTCCTAGTTCGATACCGGCCCTCGCCAGCTCATCGTATGAGTAGCACAGGGACTTGTGCGGTAAAGTAAGGAGCTGATGGTAGGTGTGGCGCTCCACCTCAAACGCAAAAAACAATCTCCTTGGTCTAGCGCTAATGAAAAGGGGATAGACTCGCTGTATAGCTTATACCGACATTAGACCACTCCGACAGCTTTACTTACTTTTATGTATTCAGGACCAAATCACCTTGGGTGAATCGATGTCGTGTCCTGTTTGACACTGTTTCTAGCGGGCCATGAATAATTCATTTTAAGACCGAAGCTGCGGTCAATAAGAAATCTTGAAACCCAAGTTGGAGGCCGTGGTGTAATGGTTAGAGTTGTAGGAAATGGACTCGTCGACCCGAGTTGAAATCCTGGACAAAGCTACAGTTCACATAGCGCTAATACCCTTGGGAAAGGTATGAATTCAACTACTCAACTAAATACACACGAAGAGCTCGTTAAGGAGCTCGAATATTATGTAGAATATTATGTACAAACGCAAACAACTACTCACCATCCAGCTATGGGTAAATAGTAGTGTAAACTTGGCTTTTTAACCTTGGTTAGGCAACCGGACTAGGAGAAGGAAAAGGTGGGGTGGTCACTACTAGAATAGGCTCAATCCTAATTAGTGATCTATTTTCACTAGAAGCGAAATATAAAAATCAAAGGCAGTCTGTTGAAGAACAAAAGAGATTCATATCAGGGCCTTTGCGGCCCAGCCAATTTCAATTGACTGAAATGTCGTTAAGAAAACTGGGAATCCCTATGATGAAGTGGCTAGAGTGCTGGACTGTGACATCGTAGTATGCGAGTTCGAACTCCAATCGCGCTATTACATTCACTAATATCGTTAGGAAAGGTATGAACCCCCTAATACCACCAATGTGGGTCAAATGATACCACTACTCTTCTTCTACAAGGGTGGTTTTGGCATTAAATTACACTCGAAGGTTGAAGTGCCACTAAGAAAGTAAATTCGATTTTTATACACTATGAACTATAATCGCCCAGTGTTTATATATATATATATATATATATATATATATATATATATATATATATATATATATATATATATATACGACTGGTCGACACTTGCCAACAGCGATATTTGCAATCGCTACGCTGTTACAGTAAGAAATAAATTCGATATCCTCCAGGAGACATCCGAAAGCTCCACACCAAACGAGGAATACGAAAACTTTGTTAGTGCTCACTTAGAAGCGGCAGCCGAGTGCATACCAACCAAATTAAAAGCCGAACACTCTGTTCCCTGGGAGACAGAAGCAGTTAGGAAAAAAGAAACGATATAAAAAAAGCAGCCCAACTCAATAAAACAAACCCAACTAACACCAATTTACACAACCTTAGGAAAGCCCAAATAGAATTAACCAAAACATACAAAAGAACAAACAGAATATATACAAGCACAAAATAAATAATATTAGATCATCGGTAGAAGACAGACAGTCGCGATTAGCATGGCAAACAGTAAATGAAATTAGTGGTAGGAAAAGTACCTCTAGATCAAAACTAAAGGCAAACAGCCAAAAAGAAAGACTCCAAAAATGGAAAGACCACTTCCAGAAACTTCTGGGGAACACACCTAAAATCATGGTAAATAACACTCAAAAGATCATAGATAGACAACTAGACATAAAACTGGGGGATTTTACAACAGAAGAACTCCACGTAGTCTTAAATAAACTAAAAAGTAGAAGGGCGGCGGGTCTTGACGAAATACCCCCGGAGGTATGGAAAATAGGCAAGTTCAGCGACATACTGCTTAGGCTATGCAATGCAGTATATAGACAAAATAGAAATAGATAAATGGACAAAAGGATGCATCCTCCCGTTCCCCAAAAAGGGAGACCTAGGAATAGCTAAAAACTATAGAGGCATAACTCTTACGGCTATCGCAGCCAAGATCTATAATGCCCTTCTTCTTAATCGCATCCGACCCGAAATAGAGAAAATTCTTAGGAAAAACCAAAACGGATTCCGTAGAAAACCGTTCCACAACCTCTCAGATCCTGACTATACGACGAATCATAGAAGGGATTCGAGCAAAGAATCTAGAGGCAACGCTACTATTCGTAGATTTTTCCAAGGCATTTGATTCCATACACAGAGGAAAAATGGAACAAATACTACTAGCATACGGGCTACCAGAAGAAACTGTTGCTGCTATAATGATGCTCTACAAAGATACACAAGCAATGGTACGCTCACCCGATGGCGACACAGATTTCTTCGACATCGGAACTGGAGTCCTACAAGGAGATACACTAGCACCATATATATTTATCATATGCTTAGACTATGTACTCCGAACATCATTAGATACCATAAAAGAAGAAGGCTTCACACTAAAAAAGGCAAGAAGCAGGCGATATCCCGCACAGAAAATCACAGATGCGGACTACGCTGATGACCTTGCACTCCTTGCAGATACACCACCACAGGCCGAGTCACTACTGCATAGCCTAGAGAAGGCTGCAAATAATATTGGCCCTCATGTAAACTCCGATAAAACAGAGTACATATGTTTCAAAAGGAAAGGAGACATAACCACACTCAACGGTAAGCCCCTTAAGCCAGTAGAACAATTCACATACCTAGGTGGTAATATCCTATCCACAGAAAGCGATGTAAATACACGAATAGGAAAAGCGTGGTCGGCCACAAACAATTATCAGTAATATGGAAATCCGATCTCGCTGACAAGCTAAAGCGACAATTCTTCCAGGCGGTGGTTGTATCAGTGTTGCTGTACGGATGCACCACATGGACCTAACGAGGCGCCTTGAGAATAAGCTGGATGGGAGCTGCACAAGAATGCTGCGTGCAGTCCTGAATAAATCGTGGAAGCAGCACCCCACGAGGAAACAGCTATATGGCCACCTGCCCCCCATCTCACAAACCATTCGAGTGAGACGGACAAGACATGCCGGGCACTGCTGGAGAAGCAAGGATGAGCTCATAAGTGACGTTCTCCTGTGGAAGCCAACACACGGACATGCTAGTGTGGGCCGCCCAGCAAGGACCTACATTGACCAACTAAGCAAAGACGCAGGTTGCTGCACAGAGGACCTCCCTGGGAAAATGAATGATAGGAAAGGCTGGCGAGAGATTGTCATGGATATCCGTGCTAATAGCGCGACATGATGATGATGATGATATATGAAAAGGTGGAATGCTGTTAAAGAGAAAACAATTTATAATATAATTGTTTTCTCTTTAACAGCATTGAGTGATGTTTTCATTCCACCTTTTCATACTCATACTGTCGGATTCATTTCCTTTCTTTTAACTTATATATATATATATATATATATATATATATATATATATGTGTGTGTGTGTGTGTGTGTGTGTGTGTGTATGGTAGAAATATGAGGAACACACACATATATATATATTGCTGTATATCGCACTTTTTATCACTCGTATGACCACTTTATTTATTCATATACAATAGTAATAGACCGGTAGTAGATTAATTTTAAAGAAGTTCCATCGGAGCAAAACCGGACTGTATATATATATATTTTTACCAACGCTTCCGCATGAGCAGGATGTGACACAAGGTCAATTTCTTAAGCGGAGTTCAAAAGGTTTGAATTCAGAGTTTTCCTTCTCCTAGACCGGTTGCCTTCATCAATAGAGTAACATGATGTTCCCATACTTACTACCTTGTGTCATATCATACCTGTAGTGACCTTGTGTCATATAATACCTGTAGCGAATGGGTTGGGTAAATACCTACAATTGTAGTATTGGTATTAGCCGAAGGGTTTCTTAGATGAAGCATCGTTATTATAATTATTGATATCTCTTGTCTATATTTTGTTAGACTTTTTAAAATTCATATTTTTGTTGTTGTTTTGATTGAACTGCTCTACTATTTTCGTTTTATTTACGGCATTTCAGCCATGTACTCTCGAGCCTTCTCCCGGAAGTATTCCCTTATTTCATTACAATGTCTTTATTTCTTTTTTGTCTTTCTTTCTTTATTTCTCTTTCTGTTTTTCTTTCTTTTTTTCTGTCTTTCTTTCTTTCTTTCTTTCTTGCTTCCTTACAACGTCTTTCTTTCTTTCTTCGCGTCTCTTCTGATGGATTTTGACATCTGATGTACCCTTTAGAATTCGATTCTTCATATTTAATACCCATGACATTTTTTCTCTTGGTGTTGTACGGACGTACAACAATAAAAGGTTAAAAAGAAAGAAATGAAAGAGAGAGAGAGAGAGAGAGAGAGAGAGAGAGAGGAGAGAGAGAGAGAGAGAGAGAGAGAGAGAGAGAGAGAGAGACCGGATTTTGAAAACCTTTGAGCCAATTGTTTAAGTGGTAAGTTTCCTGTTGTCGTGTAATTCGTACCAAATAATTAGCGTCATGTGCAAAACGAAATAATGACACTTTTAACTGAGTCAGATATAGTTTTCAACATGAGATTACCTGAGATTCTTATCTTCTTATTAATCAATTGGCTATATTTAAGATATAAACACGAGGGAACGAACGAATGAGCAAGAAAGAAAGAGGGAAAAGATAAGGAGACAATAGGAAGGTGGTTCTAAAAAGAAATTACCTGGTTTTATACATAGTTTTTGCTCCCTTTAACAAATACAACGAGGCATACGATAAAGAAGTGGCGGTGACTGGCCACCGACCGATAGTTAATGGCTTATTCAGTGCGTTAATCCTTTGTTTAGAATTATATATAACTAGCATAAAAGCCGCCATATCAGGCGGTAATTAAGCTAGCTTCTGTGGAGGGCTCTTGACAATGACACTTCATGCACTGAGTAAATATTAAACTTCATTAAACCTGAACAATATTTTTTAAATAATTAACAGTTTTTATAAAAATTGTTATCGTAGAAAAAAATTCGTCTAAATTTAAAAAAAAATTTTTGTAGGATAAAAGTTTTTTTTTAAAGTTAAGTAACGTCGTAAACAATCGCAGTAATTAAAACGTTGGAATCTAAAATTTCGGGATTGCGAGTCCGGAATCAACCCATAATGTTTTTAATTTGCTCATGGAGTCGATCTGATTCAATGATGGTATGATATATTGAGATACGGTTCCTAGAATTAAGTTGAAAAAGATTTGACACACTGACATTTGTAAATATTCATAAATCTTTTACTCGAAAAGGAATGGTGATAGCGAATGTGTATATTTTTTTCTTTGTCGTTAATTGTTTTATTTTCGTAGATTTGAGTGAATATATATATATATATATATATATAAGTTTAATCAAAATGAAATAAGATTATGGTTTTCTAATATCTTCTGACGCCAGTGCCCATTGTTTACTATTTTATCCAATTTAGTGTCTTTTCTTATTCGTCTTTTTCACTTTGGTCCACATGATTAGACAAGAATGAAAAAAATATGAATACAAACATGCGACAATCAACCAAGATGATTGGTTACTTCAACTGATGTCGAAAGTCTCTGTCTGTCTGTCTGTCTATCTATCTATCTATCTCTATCTATGTCTCTATCTCTATTGGTTATAGATAGATAAATAGATAGTTATAGATTTATCTCTGTCTCTCTGTCTCTCTCTCTGTCTCTCTCTATCTATCTATCTCTATTGGTTATAGATAGATAGATAGATATAGATTTCTCTCTCTCTTTCTCTATCTATCTATCTATCTATCTATCTATCTCTATTGGTTATAGATAGATAGATAGATATAGATATATCTATCTATCTATCTCTATTAGTTATAGATAGATAAATCGATAGATATACATCTATCCATCTATCAATCTCTCTGTCTCTCTCTTTCTATCTGTCTGCAACATAAATTTAAAATACCCCCAAATGTAGTTATTTACCAAGCTTAGCTTATTTGTGGCACAAAACCAGAAGTATAAGAATCGACCTCACTAACAATAGTCTGCTAATCTTGCTTGTAAACCATTACACTATTTGAGGCACCCTAACACTCATAACCGTAGATATTTACCCAACCCGTTCGCCATGGGTAGGATATGACACAAGGTCACAAGTATGGGACAGCCAATGAGGATCGAACTCGTTAATCAGTAGTAATGGATTTACGAGACGAGCTTGCTAACCATTACACCGTAATGGAACACCCTGGAATTTAATCATCAATTTACCTCGTGTGTGACACAAGGTAACAAGTATGGAGCGGCCAGTGAGGATCGAACTCGTTATTCAGTAGTAATGGATCTGCGAGATTAGATTGCTAACGATTAAACCACAAAGGAACACCCTGAGATTTAATTAACCATCAACCACGTGTAGGATGTGCCAAAAGGTCACAAGTATGGAGCAGCAAACGAGGTTGGAACTCGCTATTCAGCAGTAATGGATCTGCGAGACTATCTTGCTAACCATTACGCCACGATGTAACACTCCTAAATGTATATATGCTGCGATGCCAAGCTATTAGAGTCCGTGTGTTGGTAAACTGACCTCTTTTATAAATGGGTAGATATGCCGTTAAAATTCAATCTATCTATCTATCTATCTATCTATATATATATATATATGAAGTGGACAAACGATGTGTTTGAAATGGCGAAGGCCGACAATTTTTTGGAAGATTATGTGCTTAATTAAAGTCATACCTAATTTGTTGATTAATTAATTATAATTAAATGAATTAGGCGTGCATATCGGTTTAAATATAAAGCGTAAACAAATCGAGAAAAAGTCGATCTATGTATGTGCATTTCAGCCTATTAGGCCTCATCAGCAGAGCTATAGTCAGGGCAGTGCTTTGTGCGTGATTCGAACCCTACCTGTCAAGCTGACAGACGGACACTCTAACCATATATATATATATATATATCTTTTATTCTTTCTTTTCAGATTTCTTGAGCATCAAATCTCTCAAGAAAAGGTACGTGGGAAGCAGCAATTCAGATAATGGTGTCTTTTGCCAGTGGAACCACAATCTAGACGATGATTTCGAAACGTTTGTCCAAGAATTCCCCATTGATGACAATATCTCCGAATGCTTTGCTTCTTCCTCAGACGATACCATTAAAGATCTGGATGGGACAGTGTCAGAGGTGAGTTTTAATCGACTTTTATACAAATGCTTTTATTAAAGTGAGTTTTATACAAATGTTATCGTTTGTGTAAAGCCGTGAAACGTAAAAATGGTCCTGTATCAATCCGGCCTGGTAGAAGGTTAGGAAAATAATTGTTTCTCTCTCTATCACACACACACACACACACACACACACAATACACACATTACACAGAGGTGGTGGTGGTGGAGGGGAGGAGGGAGAGGAGGAGGAGGAGGGGAAACGGACTGTGTATAACACACACACTTACTCTCACTCTTTCTCTCTCTATCGCTCGCACACATACACAACAGAGAAGTAGGAGGAGGAGGAGGAGGAGGAGGAGGAGGCGCACTTAGTATAAGATATAAACTTTCTCTCTTTCTATTTCTATACACACACACACACAGACAGACAGGCACACAGACAGACAGACAGACAGACAGACACACACACACACACACACACACAGGTGGTGGTGGAGGAGGAAGAGGAGGAAGATGAGAACGGACTTTGTTTAACACACACACTTACTCTCTCTTTCTCTCTCTATCGCACGCACACATACACACACAGAGAGAAGTAGGAGTAGGAGTAAGAGTAGGAGGAGGCGCACTTAATATATAACAAATAAACTTTTTCTCTCTCTCTCTCTCTTTCTCTCTCTATCACACACACACACACACACACACACACACACACACACACACACACATACACACACTTATCATTTGTGTGTAATTGTGAAATCGATGAACATCCCAAATCACTCTTCCTTACACACACACACTCACTCTCTGTTTCTCTGTCTCTGTCTCTCTGTCTCTCACACGCACGCACAGATGCACTTACTCTTTCTTTCTATCACACATACAGGAGGATCCATTCGAGCAACGGTTAGCATCGTAGCAAAATGGAATCGGCAACATTCAAAATAAACCTCTCATTTCGCGCTAATCCCATTGAGAAAGGTATGAAATTTAAAAATTGACCGTGTGTCATATTCTGCTCTTGATGTAGGAATTGAGTTAACACACACACACACACACACACACACACACACACACACACACACACACACACATCTCCTACTGAGCCTACTATATAACGTGGATATTATCCTCGTCCCCACTTGTACTAGGTTAGCACAAAGGCCCTATTAACGTACGACCACCTACAAGCCGAGACTCATTGGTGGCGGGTTTAAAAATTGCGTCTATCCCCTCGGCATTCCCCCTCAGGGGGGCGCCTCAGGCACTGGGCAATAAATCCAGCCCTACCCCTTTAAATCGAGGTGGCAGGTGTTGCCTGGGGGGATGGCTCCCTGGGATCGACGCTCGTGATTTTAACCCGGGGCGGGCGCGTACACCCGAAACGTGACAAATATAGTGCTTTTTTTTCTAATAGTGTTAACTAATATGCATATTTTATTTTAAAAAATCGTGTTATAGGTGATATACCCTATAGACTAATGGAATGCGCCGACGGTTACTATAAGTAACAGGGACAATTATGGCTTGTGAGTAAGCCAATGCGAGTCAGTTCATAACTCTATTATCGGACGTATTTCCCACTTCTCTGTAATGTAATTGTCTACTCTTTTGTTAATACATTTTCCTACATTTGTTACTCGTCGTTTTGTTCTTATTTGACCCTTTAAAACCCCACAACAAATCGTTTATTAAAAAACAAACAGGAAAAATAAGATTGAAAATAGATATGATTTTTATTTATCTTAATTTTGTTAGATGAGGCTACATAACTTGTATTATTTAGATTTTGCGGACCGTTGTCCTCATCTTTATTGTTATATACACATCGTGTCGACTAGTAGGACACATGGGGAAACGGATATAGGCGTTGAATTAATACAGTTCTAAATGACAATTATTTGGAGGCTGCGGGTTTAATTCTGACTACAGGCGAAAATAACATAGAATTACTTAACATAGCTTAACACTTGTACCTGGTCATGTTTAACGGAATGAGAACAATCAACCCAAATGGATTAAATAAAGGGTTCGGTTCGAAGTGTCCTGAAGACAAGAAAGTTCCGTGTTTGACAAGAAAAACAGGAAAGATTATTTTTTATTATACAATTTCAATCTTGTTTTTTTTACATTTTTTTTTTTCATAACATTCTGTTTTGTTGATTCTTTTTATATACTCGGCCGCTAATCACGAATCGAATTGTCAAATTTTCCATTTAAATATAGTTTGGTTTGGTTACTTTTTCTAAAGGTATATTAAACTTCGTGGGTTATTTAATACCAAAGCGATCCTTGTTGAAGATACTATTTAACCTATACCTGGAGAGGGTGTTCATGCATTTACCAAGTGTATTAGTCCGAAAATGAACATAATAGCACGACTGGAGTCCGAACTCGCTCACTTCGATGTCGCAGTCCAGCACTTTAGCCTCACAACTTTTACTGATTTAAGACTGTTTAAACGGTAAATTTAAATTATAATATAAAATAAACTAAAACAAGGTAAAACTCATTACTCTGTGTTTCACGTAGCCAATCATCGGGTGACCTTGTATCGCCAGGCTTTAAAAACTTAAAAATTCTCTTTCAAAGTATATATATATATATTTAAAAACTTAAAAATTGTCTTTCAAATTATATATATATATATATATATATATATATATATATATATATAATCCAAAAGTCCAGAGAAGAAATCTTCCTTACGACATAGGATTTTTTTAAAAACAACCTGTCGCAGTTTGAGGGCTCAATGTGTGCTCTTATTGTTAGAGTCACTGAGAAAATTTATATGTAAAGAAATAACAAAAGACTTAGAGATTTTTGCATTCTAGTCTATTCCAGGGAGCTTAGATAAAGTGCCTAACTCTCCCAGCTCATCAGATGCGAATGATGAATTCTTTATTACTTTTAAGGCATTTAAAAACAGATTAAAAAAAAAAATTATTGTCCTGTATCGCTCATTTGATAATCTATTCCAGATTGGAATAGATTGATTTAATAGAAATTCCTAACAAATTACTGACAAGTGGTCAAATATCTTTTTTATTACCTTACAGCTGAGCGATACAGGGCAATAAAAAAAAATCTGTTTTCAAATGCCTTAAAAGTAATAAAGAATTCATCATTCGCATCTGATGAGCTGGGAGAGTTAGACACTTTGTCTAAGCTCCCTGAAATAGACTATAATGCAAAAATCTCTAAGTCTTTTGTTATTTCTTTACTTATATATATATATATATATATATATATATATATATATATGAATTAAAAACTACTCATTGAAATTATATATATATATATATATATATATATATATATATACCCGACGCCCGTGGCAGACATATACACTTAGGTAAATAATGTAGGGTTTCTATTTGTTTGTTCACGTTCCAGAGCTAAGCTGAGTTTAATTCTCGGCCAACTTGTGACTGAGGAACATGAAGAATAGGCCAACCGAAACGTTGTAAAGAGCAAAAATATATCCAGGGAGACATTTATTTTCTAAAAATCCTTAATCATCAAGCGCCAATCCACTTTCGATAACAATCGGACAATCTTGTATTGAAAAAGAAGACTGATGTCCCGGTATTGATAATCTAATATCCATTACGATCAAAACTAACTTGATTTGTCGCGCTGATACCACGCTCTTTGTGATATTTTGGCTTCACCAACAATCGCTTTGTCCCCCATCTGAATCTCTACATTCATCTCCCTGGACTTTACAGTCTCTAAGACAGGTGACCTCTTACCTGAAATCAACTATAACTGCGGAGGGTCATACAGTCCCTGCATAAAGCCGCTGCTGTAGAGATGTCGAGACATCTCCCGCAGGACAAAGATCCGTTTATTTGTCTGAATTTTTGACATGAGGTTTGATAATTGGTAATTTTCACCTTTAATTGTTAAAATTCCTAGCAAATAAGACAATTAGAGTAACCTCCCTTGACTTTCACTTTGAACTAAGCCGGTAACTATTTTGAAAGTCTCCGTGCGAAATAAATAAATCTTAGAAACTTTTTCGAAAACAATACAACTGCATGTTTTAACACAAAGATATCATAAAATGTGTTCTTAATAACAATTAAGTTCATTTCAGATAATTTTATGCTAGGAATTTAGCCAACTGACTTTCACTTTGAAACAAGACGGTAGCCATTTTGAATGTGTCCGTGCGAAATATACACATCTTAGAATCGTTTCGAAAACAATACAACTGCGTGCTTTAACACAAAAATATCATAAAATGTGTTCTTAATAACAATTAAGTTCATTTCAGATAATGCGCACGCACAATTTAATGCTAGGAATTTTAACAACTAAATGTGAAAATTACCTGATAATTTGTATTATTCAGATTTTTTGGGACTTAATACTCATCTTTATTCTTATATAATCAACGCTTTGACAAGAAACACCAGAAGAAGGCCGGAATAGCGAACTGTTCATGTCTAAAGCCACCCTGGCGAAACACCATGAAGCCAAGAGGTCCAGGAGAAAGCGGCGGCAACAAAGCACAGGCACATCAACATCTTCAGGGACAGCCTTCACATGCGTATCTGTGGTCGAGAATGTTTTTCGAACATTGGACTTCACATTCACAGGAGGCGCTGTAACTTCAGGGGTACAAAAACTATATAGTCTCCCGAGCCTGCAATGCCAATGACATTGTTATATACTCAACGCTTTGACAAGAAACACTAGAACAAGGCTGGAGGAGACATCGGCCGAAACCTTGTATATATATATATATATATATATATATATATATATATACCAACCCCTCCGCACGAGCAGAATGCGAGACAAGGTTAATTTCTTAGGCAGAGTTTAACAGCTTTGAATTCAGTTTTCCTTCTCCTAGACTGGTTGCCTCACCAAGGGTAAAGAGCTAAGTCTGCCCTACTATTTACCCATAGTTGGATTCATAACCTCCCCAAGAGTATTAGCGTGATGTGAAATGTAAACAGACTCATCCAGGATCTGAACTCGGGTCGATGAGTCCATTTCCTACGATTCTAACCATTACACCACGCTCCTCCAACGTTGTGTATATAACTATAAAGATGAGGGCAACATTTTGTACAATGCTTCTGTTGTGGATTGGTTTTATTTCTTTGTTTAATGGCATATCAACATCTCCTTATTTTGATGGCCGGTGTAGATCATCATGATACAAGTTATTCTCTTCCAAGATCCAGGTGGGTTCCAGTCATCTATTCTATATAACTCTCCCTAACAATAAATATGTCAAATTTATTGTGGGTTACTTATTACCAAAGCCAACCTTGTAGAAGAACAGTAGTGATACAATTTAACCCGTAACTGGGTCGTTTATGTATTTCCTAAGGGTATTAATCCGAAAGTGAACGTAATAGTACGACTGGAGTTCAAACTTGCTTTCTATGATATTGCAATCCAGTACGTTATCTATTACGTAACAGGGACCTCCTTCTGCTTCTGTTGTATCGATACTAGTGTGACGTGACTATTAAATAAGACCCTTGTGGCCCGGGAGCCATGGCGGGCCTTTATATCCCCTGCAGTAGGGTAAGACTCCTCACCAACCTCAAAAAGAGAGTGTTCTTGGTATGACACTGAACCTCATCTGATGGTGCGGCTTTAGTTGTGGAGATCTTAGAAATGTAGAGTAATCCTTCACAGGTAGCACCAGTTAGGATCCCATCTCTTGGGATAATAGATACTCTAATCTCCAGCTATGGGTTAAATAGAACGGTATTTCTACAAGGGTAGGTTTGGCTTTAAATTATCCACGAAGGTTGATATGCCATTGGACAAAGAAACTGAAACCAGTGGGGACCCACTTCTGGTTTAGACGATTCAAGCAATAGACCATGGCCAATTGTTTACCCACTGTGTAACATCAACTTTAAACTTTGGGAATTTAGTTGTTTAATGAATATATATTAGAACTGATAGAGGAAGCGCGTGGTGTAATGGTTAAAGTCATGGAAAATGGACTCGTCACCACGAGTTCAAATCCTGGACGTGGTAATTGCATTTCACTTGACGCTAATATCCTTGGGAAAGATATGAATCCTACTCTCCCTCCAGCTATGGGTAAATAGTAGGGCAGACTGGGCTCTTTAACCTTGGTTAGGCAACCGGTCTAGGAGAAGGAAAACTCTGAATTCAAACCTGCTGAACTCCGCTTAATAAATTGACCTTGTGTCGCATCCTGCTCGTGCGGAGGGGTTGGTAAATATATATATTAGAACTGAGAAGGTCTCTGTCTATCATTAAAAGTACAGGGCTGTGACATGAGTTTAGTACTTTTAAAGAGCCAATTAGTTTGTTTGTTGTCTTTTTTTTATGTTACAATCTTTTTTCAGTGATAATCCCGTGACAAGTTCAGGGAGGAAAATATATTAGAACTGAGGAGAAGGAAAATATATTAGAACTGAGGAGAAGGTCTCTGTCTATGATCAAAGGTACAGGCCTGTGGCATGTGTTTAGTACTTTTAAAGAGCCCATTAGTTTGTTTGTTGTTTTTTTATGTTAACTTCTTTTTTTCAGTGATAATCCCTTGACATGCTTATGCGAATTTAACGCGATAACCTGCATTGTACTAATAATACTAAGATAATTCCGGCGGGCGAATTCTATCGTTAATCAGGGTGTCGACTACTTTAAGATCTTTTGTAAACAATCGAGAGAGAGAGAGAGAGAGAGAGAGAGAGAGAGAGAGAGAGACAGACAGACAGACAGACAGACAGAGACAGAGACAGAGACAGACAGACAGACAGAGACAGACAGACAGACAGACAGAGCAATTTTCTTATTCTCTCTGATGATATACTGTATTCTACCGTTGTAGTAGTTTGGACTATCTTACAGGAGCATCCAATCCTTCCCAATTTGAAGCCACACTGTTCTTTCTTTTGCGAGGGTCTTTAGCTCCCCAAGTCGTTTGCCTGTCGTCCAGAATTTGAACTCGAGTTGCTGAGTCCGTTTCTTACGATAATAACCGTTGTACAACTGTCACCTCTATGGAGAGTGTGGAGTTGCCCCTTCGTTGCTATTAGTCATACATTTTGCTGGTTACATCACTTTATGAAAATCTCCGTCTCTTAAACAGTAAACTGACATTAGTTTGAATTTCATTCGTAGTCAGATATTCAAATATAAGATTTTGCTTCTACTAATATTTTACGATGTACACAGAGACAGGAATACAAATCTTCAAAGGGATTGTTAGCATTTTACATATAATGGCTTATACCATCGGTAAAGATATGCATCCAAGTATTCTCCCTCCGGCTATGAGAAAATAGTAGGGAAGACTGGGCTCTTTAACTTTAGTATGGCAACCAATCTAGGAGAAGGAAAACTCTGAATTTAAACATGTTAAACTTCGCTTAAAATAGACCTTATGTCACATCCTTTTCATGTGGCGGCGTTGGTAAAAACATACTGATATTTCACAAGCCGAATTTAATTTTTTTTTTTACTAAGGTCAGATAAACACTATTAACTTCAGTGGCCCTAATGCTGTAGCCAAGAACGTGCATGCCAGAATTCCTTCTTATGAACGGTTTACCTTGTTCTTTGCATATATATATTTACCAACCCCCTCCACACAAGCAGGATGAGACACAAGGTCAATTTCTTAAGCGGAGTTTAACAGGTTTAAATTCAGATTTTTCCTTCTCCTAGACTGGTTACCTAGCCATGGTTAAAGAGCCCAGTCTGTCCTGCTATTTGCCCATAGCTGGAGGGAGAATTGGATTCATACCTTTCCCAAGGGTATTAGCGCCATGTGAAATGCAAACAGCTTCGTCCAGGAATTGAACTCGCGTTGACGAGTCCATTTCCTACGACTCTAACCATTATACCACGCGCCTCCATCTTTGTTCTTTGCATATATGCCATCAGCAAATTAAAAAAGTTCGTTTTGGTTTACATGTTCGTAAGGTGTTGTAAATTAATTTCGAAAAAGAATAGTCTCTAGCCGAGTAAATCTTTCTCGTTTGACGATCTACTAGCAACGAGTGTTAGTTCGGATTCTGTCGCATCTTTGTGGTAAATATGAAGTCAGTTCTGATGGTTCCACGATTTCAAGGAAGCAAAAGTTCGTTATATCGAGGCTCGTTATTGAGAGAGTTTCTAGTAAATTAGAAAAATTAAGGTTACCTTTAAAATGCGTGCTCAACTGTTCAGTTAAAGTCAAATAGTTTGATTGTAAAAATATACTACCAAACATCAACCGGGGAGAAAAAATTTTTTGAAAAAAAGAAAATACCTACATAGTCGTACCAACAAAAAATAGTCTATTGGTACAGTATTTGGCCAAAAGAAAAAAACAATTTATATATATATATATATATATATATATATATATATATATTCATATAACCGCTAGGAGAATAGCTAATAAGTAAAAAGTGCTCAATACCTAAGTAGAGCAAATAATAAAGATAAATCTAATGAGTCAGACGAACCTACTATTAGTTTCGCTTAATGCTCTTCAGGGCTAAGATCTTAGCCCTGAAGAGCATTAAGCGAACTAATAGTAGGTTCGTCTGACTCATTAGATTTATCTTTATATATATATATATATATATATATATATATATATATCATCGTGTTGATAGCATTGATTTCCTTGGCTCTCGCTTGCCACCCGTTCCTATCGACCATCGTTTTTGCCAGGTAATCTAGACTGCATTCAGTGTCCGCGCATATATATATATATATATATATATATATAATATATATATATATATATATATATAAACAAAGAGATAAATAGAAATAATGTTTTTGTGGAAAATTTTTTTTAGAAAGTTTATGCGGGAAAAAGTTTTCTTTGGAAAGTTCCTTGTGATTTTTAAAAAGAATTGGTATGCTATGAGAGAACCGACGAAAAATTCACTGGTGACGTAGCATATCCGCAGGTTGAATGAAAATTATTTTCTGGTATCCAAGTGTTTTCAACTGACCTTTATATATCTGTTTTCAAGACATCTGACAAAGGAGCACTTTGGTATATGTTAAGCATTGGATGAGATGTTTCAAGTTAGCCGTGACTGTTTGGTTTGTTTATTTTTTATTCTTTTATTTAGATTGCCGAAGGAAAAGTCCGATATAAAACCCTTGCTGCTTAGCGGCTTAACCTCATCCCAAAGAAGGCTAGGGGAGTAAACCCCGAAAACAAATCCAGAGCCGGGGTCCGTAAGGTGGTGTGATGCTCCACGCCAGCATTACCCAGCAACTCCTGCGAGACTACCGCTGCCAAACTGCATTGGCAACTTACCTTTCCTTTGGATCACAGCGGCAGTGTGAAGAGTGGGGATTTGCTGCTTGGGCAACAGCTCATCCTCCATATCAACCCGCCAGGCTACGTAGTTCCAATGGAGAAAAAAATTAAAAATTGGACACTATCCCATCGTCTCTCACTGATGGAAAGGATGCCACACACAATTCTTTAACTTGGGTGTTTATGTGTGCCCAAATCTGTCCATCTATTTTATATTCAGTTTTAATGTTAAATCTTTTTTTCTTTCAGGATGACTTAAACAGATCCAGAAAGTCAAGACAGAAAGCTGAAAAAGATGCTCGAATAAAGTATCAGAGCTGTGTGTCACATTGAAAAAGAAGCTTGCCGAAAACCAAAGACCAAAAGGTGGGGCGAATTTTCTTTCGAAGAAAAGGTAAACAGGGCGCCTTATCAAAGAAATCCTTCTCGTTGACGATCTCCGAATGACGGGTACAGGTGTGGAGTCTGCCGGTCAGGCCAGGAGCAAAACACCCTTCAGGCGATGCCGGGTCTTACGAGAATCAGTTGATAACCAAAGAATCGAACCCTCGTCACACTGCAGATCGAACAATGCTGTCGATCCAGTTTCAGATAAAAAGAATCCGGGTCTTCCCGATCCGAGGCTAAAGAGAATTCTACGGGCGTGGAACTTAAAGCGAGGGACTCAAATCATGTTTACGCAATGGGGACTCAAATGAGGACCATATCGATTTGCGGTTGATTAGGGCACGCCCGTTGGCCCCGGATAAAGGGTCAACTAGAAACGTGAAATTGCAACGGACGAGCCAACCGGGAATAATTGGACACAGGGTTTTACGGAAAGCCTTGAGGGATTCAGCCAAAGTGGTAAGTTATAGTTCAATTAGTCCCCGTTTAAAAGATTATAGCTTATAATAATAGAGATTATGTAACTGTCTGTAACCGAAACTACGTCACTACTGAGTAATATTCTCAACGATTAGGAAATAGTCATTATTTAATCTTAATTAGCATCTCATTTATTAACGATATCTCTGTTAAAGTCAAGTTGAAGTTAGATTTGTCACAAAACTGCCCATATTATTAATGCATTAAGTAAGTAAGTCGACGGGGCGGCCTAAAGTCAGTATCAGCCAATCAGCAAGGGAGTCTATCCCCTTTTCACTAGCGCTAGACCAAGGAGATTGTTTTAGCATCTGAGGTGGAGCGCCACACCTACCATCAGCTCCTTACTTTACCGCACAGATCCCTGTGCTACTCATACGCTGAGTTGGCGGGGACCGGAATCGAACTAGGAACCTTGTGGTTTCTAGCCGAACGCTCTACCGACTGAGCTAACCCGGCCCCTTCTGAAATATGTGTTATATATCTTTAAGAAAGAAAGATTTACATAGAATACTGTGGGGATAATTAGCATAATGATTTTAACAAACTGGGTTTAATAAATTATTATTTGCTATTACTGATTTCTAATACTATCATATTATTCTCAAACGTATTAAAAACAATCCTACGTATAATTTTTATATAAAAATCAATTAAAATAACATTTTTATATTTGTTCTTATTTTGTTTCGTTAGTTTTTCTAATTTGATATAATATTTTATAACATTAAGTCTTAAATACTAGCACGGGGGGGGGGCGCATACTTTTGGTAGTTCTTGTAAAATTTCAATACTATAATGTAAATTTAATTGTCATCATTTAAAGATTTTTATGTACCAATGATGCTATTAGAAATGCTTGGAGGTAATGAAGATATTTAGTGAAGCCCCCAATCACCAATTTTTCAAAAACCTTTTAAACCCTAAATATTGAACCCTCCATGATATTTGGCAGATACAAAACATTCCTGTATAGACATAAATGAAAAAAGGAAGGAATTTACCCAACTCCTTCTCCATGGGTAGGATGTGACACAAGGTCACAATTATGGGATATCCAGCGCTATTCAGTATGATGGCACTTCAAAGTGCCGAAAGTACTCGGGACTTGAACTTTGGTGGACTTATCCACGAATTCCACCCAAATATTAAGAAGTTGGCCAGAAAACTCGAAAAGATCAAAAATAAAATTGTTAAACAGGAGATGTGTCTTTTGTTTAATTCTACATGTATAAATGAAAGAATGCTGCCAATACACACACACACACACACATACACACACACACACACACACATATTATATATATATATATATATATATATAGGTATTTTCTAGAGTCTAAAATATTTATTTAACTACAAGAAAATCATTATTAAGGAATTCACTATAAATTATGGACTATGTTAACTATTTATAATAACAACAATAATTTTGAATAACCCTATTGTAATTCACCGAACGTCCTTTCGTCCACCAATGACCTATCATTTCGGTCCGATGTTAACCAAACTTTCAAAAATTGTTAGCGTCATGTCCGTAAAGGTTGAAAGTTATATTCAAGTAATCCCAAAAGAAATGCCATGATTTACAAGGGAGGTAACTAAATAAAAGTAATCTTAAAATAGATACCTTAGTATCTATGAACGTGGATTTTTTCAAATTTAAAAAATAGATTATTCACAAATAATCTTGTCTACCCAGTCTTTTTTCGTTATGATAATGTTTGTATTAGATTTTTTTAATATTATGCAATCGTGACAATATATCTTTTAAACTTAATAAACGAGGACGTTTATATATATTTTTTTAGATTTTTAGATGAAGCATTGTCAACCATTAATTTGAATCATATTTTTATTTCATCTTAATTTTTACCTTTTTTTGTGGCTCGTTCAGAAAATTCAGGATTGATAAATGATAATTTCGGTGACATTTGAACTCTTGTCTCCTTTACTAGTTAAACAAAACAGTTGCTCATACCAATTGAGCTACAAAGTGTCATTAGTTTGCAGAATCCTATAAAGTACGAAAAACGTGGTCTATGGTGTTCAGACGTCAAGTGTACAATTGCAAATGGCCACTTCCATCGTTATCTTATACTATCTGTCTGACCAAGGGGCAGATCACTCTATTTTACTTATACAAAACCCAAGCCTTTTAAGCTCGTCTTTTTTTTTTCTTTATTGCAACTCATTCGGAAGTGTCTAGATTTAAAATGAGGATCATATTACCTTTAGGCACCCTTTTTTGAACTCGATTAAGAAAGGACGTTTTTCATTTACACCGTCAATATCAGGTTGTTTGTTAGGGGTTAGGGTTAAGGGTTATGGTTAGAGTTAGGGGTTAGGATTAGGGGTTAGTTTTATGATTTAAACAAAATCTAAAAATCGTCTGTTAAAACAACCAGATATTGACGGTGTAAGTGAAAAACATGTCCTTTCTTAATCAAGATCAAAAAGGGGTGCCTAAAGGACATATGGTACGAAAATGATAAACGATAAGTTCTAGGTGATATTCGAACACATGAGATGCACATTAAAGGCATAAATAAATGAATAAATAAAAGATTTTAACACAAAGTACTTTATGAATATTAGTGGACATCTTAAAATCGGCGTGTAATACAATTGAGTATTTCTATCAAATATAATGAGTTGTGTTCTTTGTTTCTACAGAAAAAGAGTACAACACCTGAAAATCCATCGTCCAATGTTTGTATGGCATGCCGGGATTTAAAACTCACTGAAATTGGAAGCACGACGGCTCATTCTGCGGCTTATATGGGTCATCTTCAATGTCTTCAGGTAAGAAAATCTCTCATCCGTTTTATGTTGGCAAAAATGTTGGCAATATGTTGATTAAAAACAATGGGATGCATTCTATTTATTGTAGGTATTGCTAAAATTTCATGTGCTTTTTAACCTCCTTCACTATGAATTTAAATTCAACAAAACTCGGGAAAAAATCAATGAAACTTTGCGTAATTTGTGTTGTATTATTAAGAGAAAGGATTAAAAAATCACATGTAAAATTTTTTTCTTTAAAACCGGTGAATCTTATAAATTAAAGTCTGTATCCTTCAAAATGGCATATTTTTGTATTTTTTTTTCTCTTGAAGATATACTCTTTTTAACGTTTAAACGTCCTAAAATGTGCTCTTATTAACGTTTAAACGTCTTTTAACATTTATTTCAGTGTTATAATTAAGAATCTCATAGAATTTTCTATACGTAATTTAAGGCTGTTCTTATGAAAAAAAATAAGTGACATTTAACAATCTTTATTATTTTTATAAAAGTTTAAAGAAATAGGGAGGTGTTGTCGTACCAAAATTTTGTCCAAACTTGATTTTTTACCATATCCCAATTCCTGATTACAACAGACAGCGCTTCCCGGCACTGTCATCAATAAAGACCAAAGGTGTCAGGTGGAATATTATTATAGTTCATTGCACGCTTAGCCATAGTAATTACCCAATATCTCCACCACAGGCAGGATGTGACACAAAATCAATTTTGAAACGGAGTATTGGATTATTCTTCGTTATAAGCCATAAATAACTTCTTGTCTGAAATAAATAGGCATCGACGTTGCATTCCAGGTAAAACGAATTTTCAAATTACTATACAAAAGACTCGTGTGGACTATTTAATACAATATTTCCTGCAAGAAAAAGGACATATTGCTGAGGTTGAATTTGCTGTTTGGATTTGCCTATTTAGAGCTTTGAACCTTCTGACCCTTTTATCCGGGGTCAACGGGCGTGCCCTAATCAACCGTAAATCAATATGGTCCTCATTTGAGTCCCCATTACGTAAACGTGATTTGGGCCCCTCACTTTTAAGTTCCACGCCGGTAGAATTCTCTTTAAATTTCTGATCGGGAAAACCTGGATTCTTGTTATCTGAAACTGGATCGACAGCATTGTTCGATCTGCAGTGTGACGAGGGTTCGATTCTTTGGTTATCAACTGATTCTCGTAAGACCCGGCATCGCCTGAAGGGTGTTTTGCTCCTGGCCTGACCGGCAGACTCCACACCTGTACCCGTCATTCGGAGATCGTCAAACGAGAAGGATTTCTTTGATAAGGCGCCCTGTTTACCTTTTCTTCGAAGAATGATGGCATCAATGTTGAACGGGATTGTATAATCTTTTTTTGACTCGGAATCTGTTACCAATCATTTCTAAGTAAACCCTTTCAAATGTTTATTCTCTATATTACCTTTGAATATGTCACAACTTCAAACACTGAGTACAGTTGATTTAAATTCAGAGTTTTCTTTATCCTACACTGTTTGTTTAACCAAAGCCAAAACAAACCCGTCTATCCTACTTTTTACCCATAGCTAAAGGGAGGGGCGAACATATGGATTCATGCCTTTCCCAAAGGCATTAGCACGAAATGAAATTCAAACAACCTCGTCGTACTCCATACGTCACATATCTCCAGAACTTGAGCCTCACCATAACATGAAGTTGAATATCATACCCAAGACCTTTTTAGTAGTGGTGGGGGTTCTTTGCCTTTCCAGGGATACAGTCAGCCAAAAAGGTCCTCATATCAAAGAATTTGCTGTGTTGGCAAATAAACACTTTTATATTTGATAAAACGTAATTTCTTTAAATTCATTTTTTGTCAGGCTCTAGTTGAGAGTGCTGCAGACATTACGGGCAGTCAACCATGACGGTATGCAGCCTTCACAGGTGGCGCTGTCCACAGGACATTTTGATTGCTGGAATTATTTAACGTTGCTGAACTCAGCACGTCCTACTCGGGAATTGTGGCAATTATGGTTCTTTAATTGAAAGGTAAGTTACAATTAAAATTCTTGAAAGTATATCAGGTGTATCAAATTCATTTTAAATTTTTAAAATAAACTTGGAATTCGGAGAGAACTTCTCGAAGTCAACAAATCCATACTGAGTGACTCTGCAGTAAAAGTAATTACAAATCGAATGCTTTTGTAGAAAAACAATAGTTGAATATATAATTTCCTCGTGCGGTAAAACATGAGAACAATTCACGATGAAATGATACAAGGATATTTCATAGCCTGAGCAAACTTCATAGAAGAGAATACAGACATGACAGGAGATACAAAGAAGAGCTTACACATAGTTGTATAAGAGAAATGTCCGAATTGAAAATGTTATTTTAGTAGGTAAACTCTAGAGGCTGCTGATAAAAGATCAATCAAAGGAGTAATCTTGACATCAGGTATCTAAAAGAAATAAACGAAGTGAGCATGTGTAAGTTTGATTAGGTAGCTTTTGTATTTTTAATTTTATTGCCTTTTTTGTCTTTTGTTTTTTATTGTAATGATTTTTTTCTTTCTCTTTCAGAGTAACGACACAACTGGAGTCTGTTCGATCAGAAATGGTAAAGGTACGTCTCTAAAAATAAATGATAGAGAAAAAGACAGAAGAACCGATATATCTATTCCAGTAAATTCATATCTATCTCGATCAGATAATATATATCTTATCGTGTTTCTCTGTCTCTTCCCCCCCCCCTCTCTCTCTTATAAATATATATATATCTGACGGACACATGCTTCTTGTGTCTACAGGAAAAGTTAGGAATAATTAGATTCCCAAATAAAAATGACTTGATTAATAAAAAGGATGAGTTCCTAGGAAAATGTATGCATAGATTACGCAATGCATTAGAATACGAATAAGATATAATTGATCAATAAGGGCATAATACAGTAAAATTATTATAAAGCAGTAACAAAGAAAAACTACTAGAAGAAATAAATATATAAATAAAACTTAGCCAAACTTCAGACAAACTGACCCCATAAAGGTCAATAGAGTAAGTTGAAGATGGTGGTAAGGGTAATAAAAGTATAATGTTACAGCGCACTACTATCCACGTAGATCAAGATAGGAGAAGTTTAACCTCAACTACAAACTAGCAGCCCACTAAGGTTAAATTTCAGGAAGAATTAAAGAAATATCAGTCTAGCTATATAAAGTAACCGAAAATATCCACTCAATCCCCTTGATGAAGGTGTTAGAGTAACACCGAAACCGCGTCGGGAAATAACTTCTTCTACATATATATATATATATATATATAAATATTATTATATATATATCCACACACACACACACCACACACACACACAATATATATATATATATATATATATATATATATATATATATATATATATATATATATATATATATATATATATATATATATATATATATAATATATATATATATATATATATATATATATATATATATATATATATATATATATATATATATATATAATATATATATATATATAATATATATATATATATATATATATATATATATATATATAAGGGCCGGGTTAGCTCAGTCGGTAGAGTGTTCGGCTAGAAACCACAAGGTTCCTAGTTCGATACCGGTCCTCGCCAACTCAGCGTATGAGTAGCACAGGGATCTGTGCGGTAAAGTAAGGAGCTGATGGTAGGTGTGGCGCTTCACCTCAGACGTCATAACAATCTCCTTGGTCTAGCGCTATTGAAAAGGGGATAGACTCCCTCGCTGACTGGCTGATACCGACTTTAGGCCGCCCCGATGACTTTACTTATATATATATATATATATATATATATATATATATATATATATATTAGTAGTCTTTTTCTAGTATTGGAGAATTGAAAATAAAGTACTCGATTACGGGTGTATGAGGTGTATTTATTTATTCATTAAGTTGCAATTGCTACCATTGGTTTCTAATCAGCATTTTAGCCACTTTTCGTTAAGACAATGTGCCTGTTAAGAAATACAGGGAATATCAGTTCATTTATACATGTGTCCTTGTGTGAGCCGAATCTTTGTATTTCTCCGTTTAATGGGGAAAGTAGTGCGTATATGTTCAGACACGCGCATATCGTCGTGTGCCCACACTCTTCCTATCCCTTAAACGTATTTACACTATAATGAATAAATGATATATATATATATATAATATATTATATATATGTATATATATATATATATATATAAGGAGAAAATGTAGAACAAACACGCGCATATCGTCGTGTGCCGCACTCTTCCTATCCCTTAACGTATTTTACACTATAATGAATAAATGATATATATATATATATATATATATATATATATATATATATATAAGGAGAAATGTAGAACAAACACGGGATGTTACAATGAATTGAAATTTATTAGTCGTAGTGTCGATGTTCGAACATTTCGGTTTATAAAGGTAACCTTTTTCAGGACATTGAAACTAGTGAAGGAGAAAAATGATTATGTAGTTAAAAGATGATGTATGTTGTGGATGTGTGCACTGTGAAGGTCATGCGAAGTGCAGAGTGTGGCTCGGATCACAAGCCTGTGTGCGGAAAACTAAAACTCTATGCCATGCGCAAGTCTCACGCCCCGGGAGTAAAAGTCCCTAAACGCATCGATGTATCCAAACTTCAGGTTGTGTGACAGGGCCTGTCTGTTGAGGGTTGGGCTTCTTAGTTACGTACGGTCGCATTATAGAGGAAGCAGGAAAGCAGGAGAAGGGGCTTATATGTGTAGCAGGGTGTGTAAACAAAGTTCGACCCATGGGCCTTCTGCGTGCTCATAACAGAACTACTTGTAGAAATGGCCTTATTCTGTAAAAAAGTGGCAATCACTATATATATATATATATATATATATAATATATATATATATATAATATAATATAAAATAAATATATAAAGGTTTTACATATCTATTTATTTGGTGACAAAGGAACATTCACGACCATTTTGGTTTCATGCGTTAACAATCGTCAGGTGAAGATGTTACAAATACAAATGTGAAGATGTTACAAATACAAATGGGCATTTGTAACATCTTCACCTGACGATTGTTCACCCATGAAACCAAAATGGTCGTGAATGTTCCTTTGTCACCTAATAAATAGATATGTAAAACCTTTATATATTTATTTTATATTATATTATATAACAGCTCTATTTTATATTGAGCACTCTACCAATAATACTGCGTTTGGCACACCGTTCCAGTAAAAACTGAAACAGTGACAATCTACACTATAATATATATATATATATATATATATATATATGGGAGAATATGTGCTTAATTAGAGTCGTACCTAATTTTTGAAAATTAATTAATTAATAATGAATTAGGCGGAGCTAGAAGAGGAATATTAACCTACTCTAAAAAATCGTAAAATCTAAGAAGTCCGTTTGGTGTAGAGGTTTATGGATCGGCCTGTCAGCTTTGGCAGTCCGGTTTCAAATCACGCCAGGGCGGCCTTCCTATCTATAGCTCTGCTGATGAGGCCTAATAGGCCGAAATGTACATACAGAGATTGATTTTCTCGATTTGTTTAGCCATACATTTAAAATAGGCATTCCCGCCTAATTTATTATTAATTAATTAATTTTCAAAATTAGGTACGACTCTAATTAAGCACATATTCTCCCAAAAATTGTCGGCAAAAAAGCCATTCCAAACATACCTTGTTTACATATATATATATATATGTGTGTGTGTGTGTACGCTTGTGATGCTTTAATGAACAAATAAATATTAATATAAGTATCCTGAAATAGATAGATTGATAGAAACATAGTAGATATTAACAAGCTAAGAGGAATGACAGGATACACCTGGACAGAGGCAGATAGATACATAGATACGAACGGCGGTAAACATATTAATAGATAGAGAGATATGAACAAAATCAAATACAAATAGATATGAATAGATTTAAACATAGAGAAAGGACCGATAAAGTCTGGAGTGATGATTGGGCTAGTAAAGATATTTACAAAGAAAGAAAGAAAGAAAGAAAGAAAGAATCTACAGATAAAAATAATTTTCTGATTAAAAATCAAAGGGAAGAAGAAGAAGAAGAAGAAGAAGAAGAAGAAGATGAAGAAGAAGAAGAATTATTCATCCAAACAAAAAGAAAGGATGAAAGATAGGTTGTAAGAAACAAAATCGAAAGAAAGAAAGGAAATCATTAGAAAGAAAGAAAGAAAGAAAGAAAGAAAGAAAGAAAGAAAGAAAGAAAATGACAGAGAAGAAATATAGAAACGAAAGAAAAAATCTACAGAGAAAAATAATTTTCCGATTAAAAATCAAAGAGAAGAAGAAGAAGAAGAAGAAGAAGAAGAAGAAGAAGAAGAAGAAAATCCGTACAATCAACAACAACAACAACAACAACCAACCAACCAAACAAACAAACAAACAAAAACAATTAAAGTAAAAATATTAAGTGCAATTTTCGGACGTCCTGGGTACCGAGTACAAATATACAATGAACAGGATGTTAGGTGGAATGTTGCGCCGGGGTGAGGTGTCCCCTAATGTACCCGTTAACCAAGTTATTTATTGTCATTTGCTATTAGGTCCCCCAATCATTCTTATACGGGTGGCCACTTCGTTTTTTTCTCCTTTAGCTCTCCACACACTCGGGCACCTGTTTTGAAATGTGCCGAACGCATACGTAACATCTTGTTCCATTTTTTAAGACGGGGTGAGAGAAGTAGGTGACAGGTAAATGGAGGATTGAAGCTATGTATTTAGATATACCCGTTACAAGACTAAAACATTGGGGCACTCAGTGAAGAACAAGCTCACTACACAAAAGAATCGCCAACTACCTTGTTAACCACAACCTTACAACATAAGTCCTACGATATTTGTTGTGTTTAAATTAAGAGCGAAAGTAATATGGTATTCAGTGAGGAGCGAACTAGGGATATTACTAAGTCGGTGGGGCTTAGAATACACTAACTGTGTCCCCTACAGAAGAGTAAGACCCCCTCCAAAAAGGGGGTTGTCCTGGGTATGACGCCAATTCTGGATAACTGGGTAGTGTGGAGTACTTATTCATTGCCATTACTCCCAGGTCCACTCTAACCTTGAGTGGTAGAACCTGTTAGGGTCCCATCTATAGGACGAATAGATATGTTTAAAAAATAATAGTGTATTAACTATAGTGTTCAATAGGATCGTGTACACAAAACCTTAAGAAGCAACTACACAAAAATGTAAATATAAACATACAATGAACGCGATTTCCTAACCTATAGGCATAACATAACCCTAGATAGATTGACATACCGTTAAAATCGATCACTCAATCAATTCATTGTACTTCTTACTATTTTTACTACAATTACTTAGTACAATTTTTAAAGGTTAATTTTCTTCTAAACCAACGATATCAGAATTTGATTATTTCTAATATATTATAATATGGGCCGGGTTAGCTCCGTCGGCAGAGCGTTCGGCTGGAAACCACAAGGTTCCTAGTTCGATACCGGTCCTCGCCAACTCAGCGTATGAGTAGCACAGGGATCTGTGCTGTAAAGTAAGGAGCTGATGGTAGGTGTGACGCTCCAACCCAGATGCTAAAACAATCTCCTTGGTCTAATGCTATTGAAAAGGGGATAGACTCCCTCGCTGACTGGCTGATACCGACTTTAGGCCGCCCCGTCGACTTATTAAATAATATAATCAAAACGGATATTATTAGGTATTTTTATTACCCCATTCTATAGTATTAGAATTCTATTACCAAAAATATTAATATGTAGCAGTTCAAAAATAAGTACACGACTAATGTATATTCATGCAATTTATTTTTTGTTACAGAGGTGTTTCAGAATTATATTTTTACAAAGTTTCAGACCTTGAAACTCTGTAAAAAAAAAAAAGCTGTGAATACAGCAGAGTAGTCTATTATCGGTATCAGCCGAACAGCGACTTTTCACAAGCGCTAGACCAGGGATATTGTTTTTAAGTCTGTGGTGGAGCGCCACACCTACCATCAGCTCTCCACTTTTCCACACAGATCAAAGCTGTGCTACTCATACGCTGAGTTGGCGAAGGCCGGTATCGAACACAGAAACCTGTAGTTCCTTAGCGGATGCTCTATGGACTAAGCTAAACCGACTTGAATAGTACGTGCATCGAGCGGGAATCGAACCCGAAATAAATAATACCTAATAATATCCGTTTTAATTGGATAATGTTCCACTAGGGATGATAAAAATTCAGAAGAAAATTCATTTGATATACAAAAAGAAAAAAAATGTTTATCACCTCAGTTGATAATACGATCCCATTGTAGAAGCACCTCCCCAGGGGCCTTTTCAATACAGAAGAACTGAAGCTTTATGTTTTTATTTATTTTAGGACATTGCTACCCAGGGTTTTTTATTTTTTTTTATTTTGATAGTGCAATTGTATAATTTTAAGGTACAATCTATTTTAGTTTCATTATTAAAACAGTAGACAAATAAACTGTTACTTTCAAATTCTTTCCAATTCTCTTGGGAGGTCTAAATATATTTCTAGCTTTTCACTTTCTTTCACTCATCTAATCTACCATTTCTTTTATTCATTGGCCAACTGGAAACGGTTAAATCTCCTGATAGATTTTCTTTCATAGAATTATTATTCATTTATGGGCGCTATTGTCCCTTCGTCTGGACTGAAACAAAAAGAAATGATTTATATGAACACTTATGCGTCTGTTTGATGTCTTTGATTTCGGACAGTCTGGCACAAGATCACAGTTCTGTGGTTATATGAATCATCATCATCATCATCATCATCATCATCTACTTAGACAAGAAGGGTGGTCGCAGAGGCTCCCTTCGATCAATCGGCTGGTCACATCAAGCTCTAGCACCTATATGATTGCCCCAACACTATTGCCCTTATGGCAAGCCTCAGCCCTTTTTATCATATGGGTGCTAGAAGGCGGTGGCTGCGGGTCTACGTGTCCTGGGAATGACGTTAAACTCTGATGGTGAGGTTCCGATTCTGGAGCTATGGGGAGTGTGGAACATTTCTTCATCACCACTACTCCCAAGTCCACTCTGACCCGGAGTGGTAGTACCTGTTAGGGTCCCATTTATGGGTTAAATAGAAAAATGTGTTTATAAAAATAATTGAGTATCCATTTAGAATGTTTTCCCAACCCTGTTGCCCTTATGGCAAGCCCCAACCCCTTTTTATCATATGGGTGCTAGAAGGCGGTGGCTGCGGGTCTACATGTCCTGGGAATGACGTTAAACTCTATCTGATGGTGAGGTTCCAGTTCTGGAGGTTTGGGGAATGTGGAGCACCCCTTCATCACCATTGCTCCCTGGTCCACTCTGACCCGGAGTGGTAGTACCTGTTAGGGTCCCATCTATGGGTTAAATAGAAAAATGTATTTATAAAAAAATTGTATTATCTATTAAGAATTGATTTATTTCAAAACTTTATCGGCATTAAATGACCCACTGAGGTTGATATGCCGTAAAACAAAACAAACCAAACCAAACCATTTAGAATGAATTTATTTCAAAACTTTGTTGGCATTAAATGACCCACCGTAAAACAAAACAATCATCATCATCATCATACGATGACAGTACGGATTTCTATGATTCTCTCTCTCTCTCTCTCTCTCTCTCTCTCTCCTCTCTCTCTCCTCACTCTCTTCTCACACACACACACACACACACATCACCCATTCCTATCGGTCATCGCTCCCGGCAGGTCTTCTGCACGGCATCCAGAAGCCATACAGAACTGAATGATGTAGTTTTTGCTGGTCTCCTAAACTGGTGTGTCCATGTGTAGGTGTCCATAGAAGAACGCCTCTTATGAGTTCGTCCAACCTTCTGTACCATGCTGGACATTTATGAATTATGACATTTCAAAATCAACTAAAATGAAATACTGCAGGTCGTAACTATTAAAGAAAATGTTTTATTGAATACAAATCTGACTCCGATAACCTCGGTTAACATGAAAACTCTTCCATCTATCGGAGAGCGCGGTGGTGTACCAGTTAGAGTCGTAGGAAATGGACTCGTCGACCCGAGTTCAATCCTGGAGGAAGCCACATAGCGCTAATACCCTTGGGAAAGGTATGAATCCAACTATTCTCGCTCTAGCTATGGGCAAATAGTAGGACAGACTGGGTTCTTTAACCTTGGTTACGCAACCAGTTTAGGAGAAGGAAAACTGAATTCAAACCTCTTAAATCTCCACTTGGGGTGGTCATTACTAGAATAGGCTCAGGCCTACTTAGTTACCTATTTCAATTTTTTTTAAATTAATTTAAAAAAAAAATCCTAATAGAAGTATAAATAGGCATTTTCACGTAGTGTAATATTTAGAAAGTTTGTCTCACAGAATAATTAGTAGTGAGTTCGATCTCCACAAGGTGCCTTATACTTGCAACCTTAACTGGATTATTGCATAAATCTACAGGCTGCGGCAAAATTACCTCCCACAGATTAAACTATCACCTCTATGGTGCTAACGAACTTAGGAAAGTGACAATGGTAGCTCCATCTAACCAATGACTTTTTTTTTCAGATACGATCATGTGAACACGATGCGTTGCAGTTGAAATGCTTTTTAAGACTGGTGAATCAAAATGATGCTGTTCGGGATAGAAAATAGATACTGCAATGGGTTGAAAATTCTATCTGGAACTGCATCATTCCGACATAACATGAAATGAGCACGAAAAGATCTTTGTGTAGTAATTATAGATTCACTTGTCTTTTAAAAAAAATCGCTTGCTTTCAGTAGTAAGGAATCTGCGAGACTAGTTTGCTAACCATCACACCACGATGGGACACCCTTTTCGTTACCCAAATCGTTAGCCACGACACAATGTCGCAAGTATGGGGCATCCAGCGAAGAACGAACTCGCTATTCAGTAGTAATGGATCTGAAAAAGAAAAGGTATCACTATTTCTCTGAATTTTTGAAATGATGAATTTTTTGGACACATAGTGAAACAGATATAAGGGTTGAGTTAATACAGCTCTAAGTGACAACCGTCTCTATGTTGCAGGTTCAATCCTGACCATGGGTGATAATAACATAGAATACTTAACATAGCTTAACACTTGTACCCGGTCATGGTTAACAGAATTAGAACAGTCTAACCCTGTTGGATTGAATAATGGTTTCGGTTCGAAGTTCCGTGAAGGCTTCCAATTACGACATGAAGGCTCGCGAAGTTCGACAAGAAGGTTCCCGAGTTCGAAAAGGTTCTTGAATTCGACAAGAAACACTTGGAGAAGGCCGGAGGTCGCATCTGCCGAAACGTTGTTTATATAACAATAAAGATGAGGACAATAGTCCGAATAATCAAAATAATAAAAAAAGGTATCACATCACATCACTGTCTATGTAGAACTAGGTTATTATCTTCTTTTCTAAACGAATGGATACAATTGAATCCACTTTACAAACTCTCTTTTGAAATAACACGTATATTTCTTTATTTCTTTGGTTTTAGGATGTGCCGAGAAGAGGCAAATGGCGTCAGTTGCTCTTTTCACTGAAAACATTTTATGCGATTTTTATGCGGCCATAAAAACTCACATTCATTCAATGAATGCTCAGTGTGTATATCTACAATGATACAATCGTCACCTCAGTTGATAATACGATCCCAATGTAGGCTATCTGAGAAGCACATACACAGGGGCCTTTTCAATACAGGAGATTTGACGTTTTAAGTTTTTATTTATTTTAGGACAGGTTTTTTTTTATTCTGAAAATGCGATTGTATAATTCTAAGGTACAATCAATTTTATTTCCATAACTAAAACAGCAGACAAGTAAACTGTCACTTTCAAATTCTGTTACAATCTTTCCAGTTCTCTTGGTCTAGATATGTTTCTAGTTTTTGGTTTGATTTGTTTTATTTCGTTTTACGGCATATCATCCTCAGTGGGTCATTTAATGCCGACAAAGTTTTGAAATAATGGGTACTGAAATTTTTTTCTCTTGGAAGGTCTAGATATGTTTCTAGTTTTTGGTTTGGTTTGTTTTATTTTGTTTTACGGCATATCATCCTCAGTGGGTCATTTGATGCCGACAAAGTTTTGAAATAATGGGTACTGAATTTTTTATAAACACATTTTTCTATTTAACCCATAGATGGGACCCTAACAGGTATTACCACTCCGGGTCAGAGTGGACCAGGGAGCAATGATGATGAAGGGTACTCCACAACCCCAAACAGAACTGGAACTCACCGTCAGATAGAGTTTAACGTCATTCCCAGACATGTAAGCTCTCAGCCACCGCCTTCAAGCGTCCATATAAAAAAAGGCTTTGGGCTTGACATAAGGGCAACAGAGTTGGGGCAATCATATAGGTGCTAGGGCTTGACATGACCAGCCGATTGATTGGAGGGCTTCTAGTTTTTCCCTTTATTTCAATTATTTACCGTATTTTTTCGGACTATAAGGCGCACTTAAAATCCTTGAATTTGCTAAAAACATCGGCAGTGTGCCCTATAATCTGGTGCGCCTTTGAAACCTTTGGGGGACTGTTATATCAGTTCCACCCCGACACCAGAAAGATGGCACGAAAATTGGAACGGATCAACGAAAAACTTGTCCGACAGGAATTGTCTGTACAGTTCAACAAAACCTGTATAAAAGAAAAAATGCTGCCAAAATACACTTATATATACATATATATATATAATATAATATAATATATATATATATATATATATATATATATATATTCCGTTTCATAGCCATGTCCGGATCATCTATGTGCAATGTTTTTAGTTTGTTGCTTGAAGTATTCACATAGTTATTTTTCTTCAAATTTTTTCTTTTCTTTTCTTTTTCTTCTTCTAAATTTTTTTGTTTGTTATTGTTATTTCAGGTGAAACAATGTTTGGAGAAAAAATCTCAAGATCTAAACAGACAAGTGAAATGTCTTCTTGAACTGAGCTCTACTGTCAGTCGAAATCTGGTCGCTTACCCGTCCAACAAACAGAAATGTTTGGGACATCCCGGCAGTATGTACCAGGACGTACAGTAAGTACTATCCCAAATACGACCTTGGTCTACTCACCGGAAGAAAAGATGGGTCAAATAGCTATTTACTAAGCTTAGTTTAGATGAGGTACAATGAGAATCGAGCTCACTAACAATGATCTTTGAATCTAGTTTGCTAACCATTATAACACGTGAATGTGTTCACAATTGGTCAAATACATCTGTTTTAAAATTAGTTGCATTAGATAGGAATACTTGATACCATTTAACTAGCTACTGGCAAAATGACCCTAAAATGCGTTTTTGACAAAATGACTTTAGCAGAAAATAATTTACCAAAAATCAGGGAATTATCGGATTTTAATGAAATTTTCAGTGTTTATTTATCAATGAATGATCTTTATAATGCATTATTTATTTTATTTCAAAACTTTCTCATTTTTTTCAGGTCCCTTAATTTTGACCCCCCTTATGTTGGGGGCGTAAAATTGTTTCGGGTTGGTCTTATGTTGTACTAATTACAGTATAAATAAAGAGATAAAAGACCGAAGTTATGAATAGAAACAAAAAAAATTTTTTACGGCTGCTGTTTTATGAGAAAATAAGTACCGAAAATCGAAAAATAAAATGTAAAAAAATAATAAATAATGCATTTTTTGGAGATTTTTTTTACTCATTTTGATAATTATTTAATTGGCTATTATCTTATAAAAGAAAAAAATTATACATCGATATTTTTCTGCTTAAAAAGCGGAGGGGTTACATTTTCAATCGAGTTTTTCTTCAAAACTTATTACTTTATGTATCTAAAATAAGATTTGCATTGAATAGATATTTATTTCTAGAATCTAAAAATATAATATTGTAAACTTAAAATCCGAATATTTTTATTTTAAATGAATTTCATATATTAATTTTTCATAGCAAAAATAATAAATTAAAGTTTTGAAATAAAATAACTGATGCATTATAAAATTCATTAATTGATAAATCAATACTGAAAATTTCATTAAAATCGGATAATTACCTGATTTTTGGTATTTTTTTTTTTTTTTGCAATCGCGAATGTTATATTAAAATTGTAAACAAGCGCTTAAAACCATTGAAAAAGAGACAGAATGGCGGATCGCGTCGAAATTGACAAAAACAAATGGTTTTAAATCTTTTAAAAATAAACTGCATTTGTGATGATATATATATATTTTTAATGATGGTCATTATGTTATTACTTATCGATTTAGACAAGGTTTGACCTTAAATAATAGATTTAATTAATTTTAATTCACTTTTAAAACTCGTAGAAGCTGATTTTTTTGCCAGTCCCTACATTTAACTATGTTCAAATTATCTATATCAAGAATAGTTTCTTGAAGCTATAATTGTTTACTAAGGATTATCATTATCATTAGTTACTTGATACAATATAACAGTAAATTATCTGTATTAAGAATAGTTACTTGAGGCTATAATGGTTGACTAAGGATTATTATTATTAGTTACTTGATAGCATATAACTGTAAATTATCTATATTAAGAATACTTTCTTGAAGCTATACTTGTTTACTAAGGATTATTACCATTATTACTTGATATCATATAATTGTTTAAGATACTTGTAATCATATAACGAGGGAATTACCGTGGCGTAGTCGCTAACATGCTGGACTGCGACATCTTTATAAGTGAGTTCAAATTCCAGTCTTTTTATTACGTTTACTGTCAGACTAATACTCTTACGAAAGGTAAGAACTCCCAGTTATGTGTTAAATAGTACGACTGCTGTTTTTCTACAAGGATGGCTTTAGCATTAAATATCCCACGAATGTTGCTATGTAATTAAATAAACACACCAAAGATACCAAATATACTAAACCATATAATTGTGCACAAACAATGATTATTATTAAATAAGACTAATTACTTTAAACGATGTATATGTGTATAAATTATTAGTATTAGTTAGTAATACTTGAAACTATACAACTATGGGAAAATTATTTGTATTAGATCGGAGTACTTGATATCATATTACCGTGCAGTTAAAAGAATGGACGTTTGAACATATAGTTAAAACTACAATTAAACATTTACAAATAAATTAAATTTCTGTATTAACTAACCTATAAGGATTTGGTTTAATTTCTTTGTTTAATGGCATACAAACCTTCGTGGGTTATTTAATACCAAAGCCATCCTTGTAGAAGAACTGTAGGAATATCATTTAACCTATCGATAGGGGGTGAGCGGGTTCATACCTTTTGCAAGGGTATTTAATCCGAAAGTGAACGTTATAGCGCGACTGGAGTTCGAACGCGCTTACTCCGATGTCGAGGTCCAGTACATTAGCCACTACGCACTGTGAACTCCCGCAACAACCCATAAGGAGTTGAGATGCAGTTAAACAAATAAACCAAACTAATTTACTCTGTTATTCATTTTCCCTTTTGCCTTTGATATTCTATAATCTTTAATCTTATGTCGCTCTCTCTCTCTCTCCTTATCCCCCTCTCTCTCCTCTCTTCCCCCTCTCTCTCTGTCCCCCCTCTCTCTGTCTCTTTCTTTCCCTCTAACCCCTGCCCCTCTTTATCAGCTTGTTCCTCTCTCTTTACGGCTTTTTCTTTATCTTAGTTTTCCAAATTTTCTTCTTCTTCCCTTAATCTGTCTCCCCATCTCCCTCCCATTTCCTCCCCATTTCTCCCTTTCTATTTCTTTTTTTTATTTCAATTTCTTTATCATGCCCCCCCCTCTCTCTCTCTCCACATATTCTCTTTCTTTTTATCACACCCCTGACTCTAATTAATTCCATAACGATTTCTCATTGTTTATTCTTGTCTTTTATTCATAGAGATTCCTTGACGCTTCTGGAACGTATTGACCGGAAGTTGAACGATCTGTGTATTGAGGATTGCGCCAGCACCGGAAGTGAGTCTTTTCGTGGCCTCGAAATGGCTGTACAGAAAACCGAAGATCTTCTTCTGGACGACGTTCACACTAACGACATACGACAATTGGAGAATGTTCAGAAAAGAAATCGGGTTATACGGTAAGCTAGAAGTATTATCCTCGTACCCCACTTGTACTAGATTAGGCACAAGACCCTATTAACGTGGGACTACCTACAAGCCGAGACTCATTGGTGGCGGGGTTAAAAATTGGGTCTATCCCCTCGGCATTCCCCCTCAAGGGGGCGCCTCAGGCACTCAGCAATCCCCCTCAAGGGGGCGCCTCAGGCACTCAGCAATAAACCCAGCCCTACCCCTTTAAATCGAGGGGGCAGGTGTTGCCTGGGGGATGGCCCCTTGGATCGACGCTTGTGATTTTGACCCGGGGCGGGCGCGTACACCCGAGCTAGAGAGTATACACGAATGTGTTATTACTTTACTGGGGTGACTTTTGACTGTCTCAATTTTCCTTTCACTTTCTTTAAATTAGAATATAAATTCATTATGAAACTCCAGAAACAGACAAAGACTGTATCACTACCATTTCACTCCTCAGGTCTCCAAGACTCTTCTGAGTATTCTAGCTGATCTTAACAATGCTGTTGTGTGGATGGTCTCAATTCTTCCTCTGATTTCCAATTCCTTCAGTCTAAACACTTTGGGACCGTTCCAAGAGCACCAACTACAATTAGTATCCCTTGCTCCCTCATATTACCCGATTTTTCAATTCTCTGGCAAGGTCCATTTTTCGTTTTCTTTTACCTTCATCCTGTGATTTGTTGGAACTGCAAAATCTACCGGTTAAAAAGTTGTCTTTTTCTTGTGATCAGTCGAAAAGATAGTTTCAGTCATAAACATCGGAATAAAAAATAAAATTAATTTCTATAAAAAAAAATGAATATACAAATAAAAAATAAAAAAATAATTGAGAATATATATATATATATATACATATATATATAAGAATTAATGTAAAAATGAATTAATGAATAGAATAAAAAATGAATGGAATAAAGAAAAAAGATCTTTTCCAAAGGACCTCTCATAAAAGAAAAAAAAGGTCATTAATGGAAAAGCCCTTCTCTCATCCTACAGGACTCTCTCTTGAAGCATTGTATTGATATAATTATTATATAAAATATTGGAGAAGAAAAATGTGTCTTACCTCTGCGAAGTTATGTTGAGAAGTAATATATATATATATATATATATATATATAAAATATCAGCAAAAAAAAATTTGCTGATCAATATAAGTATGTCGTTATTTTTCAAAAATCCGATCCAAATTCAGCTGTACCAAAAATTTGTTTATACAACACACACACACACACAATATATATATATATATATATAATATATATATATATATATATATAATATATATAATATATATATATATCTGTTTCCTTCACGTGTTGTTAGTGGGATTAAGAAAAGTAGGACTAAAAAGGAATAAGGAATAAAATTTCTTTTTTATACAAAGAGCAGAAAAATATTTGCTGATGAGGAGGGTCTCAAGTACTGCTAGGTGTAACACGTTGGTTGAAGACGCCAAGATACTGAAATCTTTTTTTAGAAATACTATTTTATTCAATTCAGGGGCTCTTCGCATAAAATCGTTCTGGCCTCCAGCCCTAAAAAAACGCTAAGCGGTGCCAGCTTAAAAAACAACCCGCGCTTAAGGCGTTTTTCCCTCGATTTTTTCTCGACAAGTAAATGTAAATATTTTAGCCCTCCCCCTCTTTAAGATATTTCTTAGCGGTTTGAAAGCGTTTTTATCGACACATTACTTTTTTTAGTGGTTTGAAGGCATTAAAAGTAAGCCATCACCCAGGTTTTTTTTTTTATCGACAAGTAAATGTAAATATTTACTCCCTTTTAAAATATGTTTTTTTCGGTGTTTTCATTTTATTTTTATTCAAAACAATTGTCACAATTTTTTAAATAAATACGACCGAGTTCCGAAAATAAAATAAAAATTATTAAACCAAACAAATGTCGCGTATTTTTAAAAATAAATATGACCAAGTTTCGAAAATTAAAAACCCTAATCCTAATCTTAAACCCTAACCCTAATCCTAAACACTAAAAACCGTTAAAAATATTAAAAATAAAAACGCCTTCAAACAGCTAGAGACTTCAATCGAAGCGTGAGTTGTTTTTTCAGCAGGCACTGCCTAGCGGATTTTAGGGCAAGGGGCCAGGGCGTATTTGTGCGAAGTGCCCCTCAATTCATATTCAATTTTATTTTATTCATTTTATTAATTTATTTTTCTTCCAGAAATTTTCTTATCGAAGATGAGCAGCGACTGAATAATCGTCTCCGTAATAGTTTTACGGAGAGCGTCTCTTCGGAGAGCGTCGTGTCACGAGAGCAGCAGAGTCCGCAATTGCAGACCCGGGCCATCGTCGAACCAAGTCTACCTTCCATAACACCGATGGCCACCTCGCACTTCAACGCCAAGACAAACGGAGAAAAACGGAAAAGAAGAAGCATCATCACAACCATCATCACCGTCATAAACAAAAGCCCGATCTCTCCAAACTGCCTCCGCCTGCCGCTCTCCAGCCGCCAGCCGTCCATTCCCATTACCGGCAACGACGCAGATCACGATCCGCGTCTTCAAGATTGTCCCCTATGAGATCGGACGGCACGGTGAGGGTGGCCGCTTCTGGTCATCCTCTTCTTCAAACAGGTTCGTCGTGTCTTCGTGCTGCTCCGATTCGGATACAGCGTCTAGCGACTGGGAAACAACAACAGGAAAGTTCCGGCACATTAAACGTCAACAGTGACATCTCAGAAGATGTCGAGCGGGGTCGGTTAACGGGTGCTGGAGACGGGTTTATATCGTCGGGTGCCGACTCGTGGCGCAAGTCGAGAACCGCCATCTTGCGACTGGAGTTTCCTAGATCGGCGTTCAGGACGATCGACACAAATCAGAAGAAGAGACTCGCTTTCCCAAGACTCTGGAGTTTGCATCGCTACGCAGACCGCGCAAGCTCTTCAAGTCCACTTCGACAGCACCGTCTAACTAATCATTCCTTCACAAAGAAGAACAAAAACAGAGAAAAGCGGACTTTAAAAGGGTGACAAGGGCGATGATGACAGGCAGGAAACTGCATCAGTTTTGCGTCGATGCCCTCAAAAGGATATAGCCAGGCCACGAAAAACGTACCAGTAGTTAACAATAGTCATACAGTAAAAGCGTTCTTAATACAAACGGTAACTCGAAATTATTAAAACCGCGAGGGGCCTTTCTCATCGGCGTCTCTCGTCACCAACGTCCACCACAGACCAGTATTCAAACATGTGCAGCGTGGGGATGAGGTTAAGACGGACAGAGTGAGAACCAGGCTCCACCGATAAACTTCTGCAATGCGAATGCTCTTCGAGAAGAACTGATAGGACGATGTCGTCAGTTCCTATGGACACACAATCCATCGACGACCCACGGGAAATTTCAGTAAAACATCTAATATATAATATAGTATAATAATATATAATAAGTTAGTGTAATATATATAAGTTTTTTTTATTATGTTTGTTTGAGAGCAGTGCGTATGTGTAAGGTATAAGATTTGAAGCAATTGACAATGCAGATGTGTGTTGAAAATTATATTATGTACCTTTTTTTAATTCTAATATTTCGAATAAATTCCATCATTCAGAAGTTATTAAACGTATCTAGTTATATTATTATAAATTATAGCATATTATATATATATAATATATATAGTATATATAATATATAGATATAGGTAGAGTAGAGGAGGTGTTGGTGTATAGGTCCCAACGGAGAAAATTATATATTTCTATAAAAAGGAAAGTCCGCAAAATGATTATGTTTTTTAACAAATTTTAAAGATCATTATTTAAATGAGCTGGCACGTGTTTCAAATATGCTGATATCTTTTTAGGGCGTTTATTCAGAAATCTTGAAACACGTTAATGTAGAATAGAATAATGATTTTTTAAAACATAATCCATTTTGCGAACTTTGTCATTTTTATAATGAGGTAGTATAATATAATAGTGAGTAGTAGTATATATATATATATATATATATATATATAATTTAAATTAAATAATATAATATAAGAATATGATATATTACATAACATATTTATAATAATAATAAATAATAGATTTGAACTCGGGGCGCTGATTCCATTTCCTATAACGAATATGTGTGTAGTATCTGTGCGTGTATTGCTTCATGCATTTGGTGCATATATTTAGTGTGTGTTGTGCGTCCGCTTGGGTGTGGTGTATGTTGTGTGGTGTGTGCTTGTGTGTGTGTGGTGGTGGTGGTGTGTGCATGTGTGTGTTATAGAGTAGTATCACTAAGTTTCCAGATGTTAACTATACACGATTATTTTTGTTTTCTTCCGCAGACTTCTTTTTACGAAAAACGCTGTAGATGATTTCAATTCCTGGCCTCTTTCCACCGAGTGGGTTGCTTAAATCAAAAACGTCGGCAGAAAAGATATTCCATTACACACAAATACATTGCAGCCCACAACAACAAATACCAAACGCACACTTGAGAATTACATTTCCCATTTTACTTTCGAAGTAGCCGGCAAACGCGATGACGGTCACTCCATCTTCAACAGTGTGTGGATCCTCTAGAGGCATATAGTCCAATTGCGTGAATTGCAGATGCGGGTCACACCACATGCAGAGGAAATCTGCTGCATTTGGTGGTTCATGACGACGAAGAGTCGCCGCCTGTAGCCCTGTAATCTCGATTATTGAGTGCGTAGCTTCCTTGCGACACACGTCTCACCAGACCCTGTGCTGGAGGACAGATCTTGCACGCGTTCTTGAAGTCTGATGTGAATTTCTTCAGCATTGCTTAACTTGGTATTTGAACCGCTTTTGAGGCTCCTGTTCCTCCGTGTGTGCCATCATGTAGTTCCCGTTAAGATTTTACGAGGGTAGTCGGTCTGCAGGCATGTCGGAGGTATGACCCAACCTTGCAGTTAGCGTGCAATAGGAAGTCTGAATTGGGTCAATGTATGCTCTGCCTTTCCCAATTCTAACTGGGAATTTTCTGCCATATAGTATCGCTTATAAAGTGTACACTGCCCAACATTATTTGCTTATAAAAGTTGATTTCTTTCTAAACCAAAATATAATTTAAATTTAATTGAAATATACAATAAAAACAGATATATTAGATATTCCTTACTGACCTAACTCTTTACACCACTGTTCCAAAATATAAAAATTATTTAGTTAAATTCACGCAAGCCAGGCGTATGAGATCCCAATGGGAATCAAAATCACTACTAGATCAGTCAATCCGCTTGTTAACCATTATATCAGCATGAGATGCCCAATATGAATTATAGCACTGTTTGATTTTAACGACGGTTAAGCCGTTTTATGTTATTATTATGCTAGAGGTTAGGAATCGCGTTCATGTACATATAATTACATTTTTATGTATTTTAAGAGTATTTTTGCACACGGTCTTATCGAATACGAAAATTTTAAACAGAGTCAATTTACCTTAGATGGACCCTAACCAGGTACTACCACTCCAAGTAAGAGTGACCTGGAGAATAGCAATGAAGGTACTCCCCACTCCCTCATCATCAGATGCATGATAGTTCGTAATCAGGACAGGTCCATTGGGTTAGTTTTTACCGTGCATGGTATACAGTCAGTGTATGAAGCACACCGCTGGTGGTCTAACGAGGTTCATCATTCTACGGTCATTCGAGCATCTACAAATGCCTGTCACTTTAAAAAAAACTTGCTCGAGTAGAACCTGATCCCATAGGCCTGTTAATTTGTTAATAGTTTCTTTTGATTGCTAACTAAAGCTGATATATGTTTAAATAGAAAGAAATGAACACGACGGCATAGCTCCAAGTTTGTATTGAGTTTAACACGAGGTGCAGACAGGTTAAGAATCAAAAGAAGTAAAACAACGACTTAGAATAGAATAAAAACTTGTATTACATATAAAGAATTGCAAACTTTATTTCTTTGCGCGAAATAATAATATTGTGGCAGCGTTAGGACCGTGTGTATTCCTGGGATGGAGGTATTTCGAAGCCCTTGCTACGGCCTTCTGAAGTTCGGAAATGGACTTCTGCTTGCGCCGACCCATTCTGTGTGTCTATGGAAGAATAGAGCGACCCTTTTTTAGGTCTGTCTCCGTGAGACGAATCAGAAAAGAGCGCGCATTGAGTTTGCTTATTCGGCTTTGCCCAAAGTATGCTGGCTCATGATTGTGGTTGAAACAAGGCTCCGCAGAAAAGACGATAACCCCCAACCCCCAGAATTCTCAATATAAATTTTTTTACAATTTTTCGGGACACAACCGAATTACATTTTAATTAGCGAGAGAGCGCGAGGCGAATGAAATGTGGGGTGGTTTGGTTGGTGTGTTTTTAGCGGCATATCAACCGCTTGGATGTTATTTCATGCCTAGAGGTAGGAAATAAATATATGTTTTATATCCTATAGTTTACATTTTGTAGTGACGTACGATATGTTAGCATCGCTGGGGATCGTGTTGAGATACTTTTATAGCATTGATCAAGTTTGTTTATATTTTAGGATAATTCAATTTCTAAAAAAGTCAAATACATCTATGTGACTTATCTCCTCTTT
>CM042160.1:12787366-12851585 GCA_023376005.1 Doryteuthis pealeii | reverse complement strand
TTACAAGGATAAAACATTGGGGCACTCAGTGAAGAACAGTCATACAAAAGAATCTCCAACTACCTTGTTAACCACAACTTACAAAAAGTCCTACGATATTGTTGGTTTAATTAAGAGGAAAGTAATATGGTATTCAGTGAGGGCGAACTAGGGATATTACTAAAGCGATGGCTTAGAAATACACTAACCTGTATGTCCCCTCAGAAGAGTAAGACCCCCTCCAAAAAAGGGGTTTCCCTGGGATTGACCGCCAATTTTCTGGATAACTGGGTATGTGGAGTACTTTATTTCATTTGCCATTACTCCCAGGTTCCATCTAACCTTGAGTCGGTAGAACCTGTTAGGGTCCCATCATAGGACGAATTGATAATGTTTAAAAATATAGTGTAATTAACTATAGTGGTTCAATAGGATCGTGTACACAAACCTTAAGAGCACTACACAAAATGTAAATATTTAAACATACAATGAACGGATTTCAACCTATAGCATAACATACCCTGATAGATTTGACAATACCGTTAAATCGAATCACTTCAATCATTCATTGTAACTCTTACTATTTTACTACAAATACTAGTACAATTTTTTAAGGTTAATTTTCTTCTAAACCAAACGATATCAGAATTTGATAATTTCTAATATATTAAATATGGGCCGGGTAGCTCCGTCGCAGCGTTCGCTGTTGACACACACGATACCCCCCCCGCAACTCAGCGTTATGAGCAATCCTGTGTAATAAATAGAGTGGACCGCCAACCCAGATGCTATACTGTCTAATGCTATTTGAAAAGGGGATAGACTCCTCGCTGACTGGCTGATACCGACTTTATGGCCGCCCCGTCGACTTATTAAATAATATAATCAAAAACGGATATTATTAGGTATTTATTACCATTCTTATTAGTATTAGAATTTCTATTACCAAAAATATTAATAGTTAGCAGTTCAAAAATAAGTACACGACTAATGTATATTCATGCAATTTATTTTTTGTTACAGAGGTGTTTCAGAATTATATTTTTACAAAGTTTCAGACCTTGAAACTCTGTAAAAAAAAAAGCTGTGAATACAGCAGAGTAGTCTATTGTCGGTATCAGCGAACAGCGACTTTTCACAAGCGCCTAGACCAGGGATATTGTTTTTTAAGTCTGTAGTGGAGCGCCACACCTACCATCAGTCTCCACATTTTCCACACAGATCAAAGTGTGCTACTCATACGCTGAGTTGGCGAAGGCCGGTTATCGAACACAGAAACCTGTTAGTTCCTTAGCGGATGCTCTATGGACTAAGCTAAACCGACTTGAATAGTACGTGCATCGAGCGGGAATCGAACCCGAAATAAAAATAATACCTAATTAATATCCGTTTTAATTGGATAATGTTCCATAGGGATGATAAAAATTCAGAAGAAAATTTCATTGATATACAAAAAGAAAAAAAAACAATGTTTATCACCTCAGTTGATAATCGATCCATTTGTAGGCACCTCCCCAGGGGCCTTTCAATTACAGAAGAACTGAAGCTTTATGTTTTTATTTATTTAGGACATTGCTACCAGGGTTTTTTTTATTTTTTTTTATTTTGATTTTTAGTGCAATTGTATAATTTTAAGGTAACAATCTATTTTAGTTTCATTTATTAAAACAGTTGACAAATAAACTATTACTTTCAAATTCTTTCCAATTCTCTTGGGAGGTCTAAATATATTTTCAGCTTTTCACTTTCTTTCACTCATCTATCTACCATTTCTTTTATTCATGGCCAAACTGGAAACGGGTTAAATCTCCTGATAGATTTTCTTTCATAGAATTATTATTCATTTATGGGCGCTATTGTCCCTTCGTCTGGACTGAAACAAAAAGAAATGATTTATATGAACACTTATGCGTCTGTTTGATGTCTTTGATTCGGACAGTTCTGACACAAGATCACAGTTCTGTGGTTATATGAATCATCATCATCATCATTCACATCATCATCATCATCTACTTCGACAAGAAGGTGGTCGCAGAGGCTCCTTCGAATCAATCGGCTGGTCACGTCAAGCTCTTAGCACCTATATGATTGCCCCAACCCTATTGCCCTTATGGCAAGCCTCAGCCCTTTTATCATATGGGTGCTAGGAAGGCCGGTGGCTGTGGGTCTACGTGTCTGGAATGACGTAAAACTCTGATTGGTGAGGGTTCCGATTCTGGAGCTATGGGGAGTGTTGGAGTATTTCTTCATCACCACTACCCCAAGTCCACTCTGACCCGGAGTGGTAGTACCTGTTAGGGTCCCATTTATGGGTTAAATAGAAAAATGTGTTTATAAAAATATGAGTATCCATTTAGGAATGTTTTCCCAACCCTGTTGCCCTTATGGCAAGCCCCAACCCCTTTTTATCATATGGGTGCTAGAAGGCGTGGCTGCGGGTCACATGTCCTGGGAATGACGTTAAAACTCTATCTGATGGTGAGTTCCAGTTCTGGAGGTTTGGGGAATGTGGAGCACCCCTTTATCACCATTGCTCCCTGGTCCACTCTGACCCCGGAGTGGTAGTTCCTGTTAGGGTCCCATCTATGGGTTAAATAGAAAAATGTATTTATAAAAAATTGTATTATATCTATTAAGAATTGATTTATTTCAAAACTTTATCGGCATTAAATGACCCACTGAGGTTGATATGCCCGTAAAACAAAACAAACCAAACCAAACCATTTAGAATGAATTTATTTTCAAAACTCTTGTTTGGCATTAAATGACCCACCGTAAAAACAAAACAAATCTCATCATACGATGACAGTACGGATTTCTATGATTCTCTCTCTCTCTCTCTCTCTCTCTCTCTCTCTCTCTCTCTTCTCTCACTCTCTCTCTCTCTCTCAACACACAACACACATCACCCATTCTATCGGTCATAGCTCCCGGCAGGTCTTCTGCACGGCATCCAAAGCCATACAGAACTGAATTGATGTAAGTTTTTGCTGGTGTCCTAAACTGGTTAGTCCATGTGTAGGTGTCCATAGAAGAACGCCTCTTATGAGTTCGTCCAACTTCTGTACCATGCTGGACATTTATATTATGAAATTTCAAAATCAAACTAAAATGAAAATACTGCAGGTCGTTACTATTAAAGAAAATGTTTTATTGAATAACAAATCGGCTCCGATAACCTCGGTTAACATGAAAAACTCTTCCATCTATCAGAGAGCGCGGTGGCTGTACCAGTTAGAGTCGTTAGGAAATGGACTCGTCGACCCGAGTTTCAATCCTGGAGGAAGCCACATAGCGCTAATACCCTTGGGAAGGTATGAATCCAACTATTCTCGCTCTAGCTATGGGTAAATAGTAGGACAGACTGGGTTCTTTAACATTGGTTATGCAACCAGTTTAGGAGAAGGAAAACTGAATTCAAACCTCTTAAATCTCCACTTGGGGTGGTCACTACTAGCATAAGCTCAGGCCTACTTAGTTACCTATTTCAATTTTTTTAAATTAATTAAAAAAAAATATCCTAATAGAAGTATAAATAGGCATTTTCACGTAGTGTAATATTTAGAAAGTTTGTCTCGGAATAATTAGTAGTGAGTTCGATCTCCACAAGGTGCCTTATACTTGCAACCTTAACTGGATTATTGCATAAATCTACAGGCTGCGGCAAAATTACCTCCCACAGATTAAACTATCACCTCTATGGTGCTAACGAACTTAGGAAAGTGACAATGGTAGCTCCATCTAACCAATGACTTTTTTTCAGATACGATCATGTGAACACGATGCGTTGCTGTTGAAACGCTTTTTAAGACTGGTGAATCAAAATGACGCTGTTCGGGATAGAAAATAGATACTGCAATGGGTTGAAAATTCTATCTGGAACTGCATCATTCCGACATAACATGAAATGAGCACGAAAAGATCTTTGTGTAGCAATTATAGATTCACCTGTTTTTTTTTTTAAATCGCTTGCTTTCAGTAGTAAGGAATCTGCGAGACTAGTTTGCTAACCATCACACCACGATGGGACACCCTTTTCGTTACCCAAATCGTTAGCCACGACATGATGTCGCAAGTATGGGGCATCCAGCAAGGAACGAACTCGCTATTCAGTAGTAATGGATCTGAAAAAGAAAAGGTATCACTATTTCTCTGAATTTTTGAAATGATGAATTTTTTGGACACATAGTGAAACAGATATAAGGGTTGAGTTAATACAGCTCTAAGTGACAATCACCTCTAGGCTGCAGGTTCAATCCTGACCAAGGGTGATAATAACATAGAATACTTAACATAGCTTAACACTTGTACCCGGTCATGGTTAACAGATTTAGAACAGTCTACCCCTGTTGGATTGAATAATGGTTTCGGTTCGAAGTTCCGTGAAGGCTTCCAATTACGACATGAAGGCTCGCGAAGTTCGACAAGAAGGTTCCCGAGTTCGAAAAGGTTCTTGAATTCGACAAGAAACACTTGGAGAAGGCAGGAGGTTGCATCTGCCGAAACGTTGTTTATATAACAATAAAGATGAGGACAATAGTCCGAATAATCAAAATAATAAAAAAAGGTATCACATATGGCTGTCTATGTAGAACTAGGTTATTATCTTCTTTTCTAAACGAATGGATACAATTGAATCTACTTTACATACTCTCTTTTGAAATAACACGTATATTTCTTTATTTCTTTGGTTTTAGGATGTGCCGAGAAGAGGCAAATGGCGTCAGTTGCTCTTTTCACTGAAAACATTTTATGCGGATTTTTATGCGGCCATAAAAACTCACATTCATTCAATGAATGCTCAGTGTGTATATTCTACAATGATACCATCGTCACCTCAGTTGATAATACGATCCCAATGTAGGCTATCTGAGAAGCACATACACAGGGGCCTTTTCAATACAGGAGATTTGACGTTTTAAGTTTTTTATTTATTTTAGGACAGGTTTTTTTTATTCTGAAAATGCGATTGTATAATTCTAAGGTACAATCAATTTTATTTCCATAACTTAAAACAGCAGATAAGTAAACTGTCACTTTCAATTCTTTTACAATCTTTCCAGTTTCTCTTGGGAGGTCTAGATATATTTCTAGTTTTTGGTTTGGGTGTTTTATTTCCTTTACGGCATATCATTCCTCAGTGGGGTCATTTAATGCCGGACAAAGTTTTTGAAATAATGGGTACTGAATTTTTTTCTCTGGAGGTCTAGATAATGTTTCTAGTTTTTGGTTTGATTTGTTTTATTTCGTTTTTACGGCATATCATCCTCAGTGATCATTTAATGCCGATAAAGTTTTGAAATAATGGGGTACTGAATTTTTTTTCTTTGGGAGGTCTAGATATGTTTCTAGTTGGTTTGGTTTTTGTTTATTTTGTTTACGGCATATCATCTACAGTGGGTCATTAATGCGACAAAGTTTTGAAATAATGGGTACTGAATTTTTTTATAAACACATTTTTCTATTTAACCCATAGATGGGACCCAACAGGTATATTCCCATCCGGGGTCATAGTGGACCAGGGAGCAATGATGATGAGGGGTACTCCACATACCCCAAACAGAAACTGGAACCTCACCGTCATATAGAGTTTAACGTCATTCCCAAGACATGTAGACCCTCAGCCACCGCCTTCTAGCATCCATAGGATAAAAAGGGTTGGGGCTTGCCATGAGGGCAATAGAGTTGGGGCAATTATATAGGTGCTAGGGCTTGACCTGACCAGCCGATTGATTGGAGGGCTTCTAGTTTTTCTCTTTATTTCAATCATTTACCGTATTTTTTCGGACTATAAGGCGCACTTAAAATCCTTATATTTGCTAAAAAAATCGGCAGTGTGCCCTATAATCCGGTGCGCCTTATGTATGAATCCTGTTTGTGCTTAGGCCTTGTGACCTCGAACAGCAATGAGACTGACTCAGAGGATGACGAAAGGGATTCAGGTTTGGTTGAGGCCGCCATCGCCCAACTGTTAAACTCCGACACCGAAGATGAAGAATTTGACGGATTTGTAGAAGAGGAATGATTGAAAAAGTAAGCGTATTTTTCTGTTCTTTGTGTGTTACAAGTGAACAATATTGATAATTATTTTTAGTGACTTGAATAAATCTGACCTATCCAACTGCTTCGTTTTGCTTTATGCGCCTTATACTCCGGTGCGCCTTATATATGAAAATAGATCCGTTCACTGATACTGTGTCTTATAAGCCAGTGCGCCTTATCGTCCGAAAAATACGGTAATCTACTATTTCTTTTATTCATTGGCCAACTAGAACGATTAAATCTCCTATCTGATAGATTTTCTTTCACATATTATTAATATCGCTTTACGGGTTTTCACAACTGTAATAACTAGTGGTTTTCAAAATACACACGCGCCCATAATTCTTTCCTCAATATATATAAACGTATTTCCTTCCTAGTTCTCATTTCTGTAGTGTTTTGAACTTAAGTTAAAAAAACAACAAAAAAACAAAAAAAAAACAATACAGAGATGAGAACTAGGAAATAGGTAAACGAATAGAATACAGCGCACGTGGCATTAGAAAATAATATGAACTGACGTGGCGTTCAACCGTTACTATCGGAAAATACGGGATTATCAAAAAAATTTTTTTGAAAAAAAACTAAATTCAAACCATGTTGCGGACCTTCTTCTCTCTCTCTCTCTCTCTCTCTCTCTCTCTCTCTCTCTCTCTCTCTCTCTCTCTTCTCTCTCACACACACACACACACAGTCCGTACGATGTTCTACACATCCTTTTTGCCGGATTACATTTGTCAAGTTCATTTTCTATAAAAAAAAAAGTATCGAATTTTATGCGACACATGCATTGTAATTGCCTTCAAGCAAAAATATAGTATATATATATATATATATATATATATATATATATTATTATATACTTTAATATCAATTTTTTCTCGTATTTGTTTGATTTCACTTTTCTACACACATTCATTATATAATACCCTGATAAAGGGTGAAGGTCATCCAAAATATTGGAATAAATAAATCAAGCCAGAGACAGAACACGGCTGGAAATTGAAACCCTGTTTTTTTCCTTTCTTTTTTTTTCTTTTTCATTTCTCATGTTTATGATATCCCCCCCCCCAAAAAAAAAGTTCACAGAACAAATTTGATACGCAATATATATATATATATTATATATATATATATATATATATATATATATATATATATATTCCGTTTCATAGCCATGTCAGGATCATCTATGTGCAATGTCTTTTAGTTTGTTGCTTGAAGTATTCACATAGTTATTTTTCTTTCCAATTTTTTCTTTATTTTCTTTTTCTTCTTCTAAATTTTTTTTGTTTGTTATTGTTATTTCAGGTGAAACAATGTTTGGAGAAAAAATCTCAAGATCTAAACAGACAAGTAAAATGTCTTCTTGAACTGAGCTCTACTGTCAGTCGAAATCTGGTCGCTTACCCGTCCAACAAACAGAAATGTTTGGGACATCCCGGCAGTATGTACCAGGACGTACAGTAAGTACAATCCCAAATACGACCTTGGTCTACTCACTGGGAGAAAAGATGGGTCAAATAGCCATTTACTAAGCTTAGTTTAGATGAGGTACAATTAGAAACGAGCTCACTAACAATGGTATTTGAATCTAGTTTTCTAACCATTATAACACGTGAATGTGTTCACAGTTGGTCAGATACATATGTTTGAAAATTAGTTGCATTAGATAGGAATACTTGATACTATTTAACTATGTTCAAATTATCTATATCAAGAATAATTTCTTGAAGCTGTAATTGTTTATTAAGGATTATCATTATCATTAGTTACTTGATACAATATAACAGTAAATTATCTGTATTAAGAATAGTATTTTGAATCTATAATTGTTTACTAAGGATTATCATTATCATTAGTTACTTGATACAATATAACAGTAAATTATCTGTATTAAGAATAGTATTTTGAATCTATAATTGTTTACTAAGGATTATCATTATCATTAGTTACTTGATACAATATAACAGTAAATTATCTGTATTAAGAATAGTATTTTGAATCTATAATTGTTTACTAAGGATTATCATTATCATTAGTTACTTGATACAATATAACATAAATTCTGTATTAAGAATAGTATTTTTGAATCTATAATTGTTTACTAAGGATTATCATTATCATTAGTTACTTGATACAATATAACAGTAAATTATCTGTATTAAGAATAGTATTTTGAATCTATAATTGTTTACTAAGGATTATCATTATCATTAGTTACTTGATACAATATAACAGTAAATTATCTGTAATAAGAATAGTATTTTGAATCTATAATTGTTTACTAAGGATTATCATTATCATTAGTTACTTGATACAATATAACAGTAAATTATCTGTATTAAGAATAGTATTTTGAATCTATAATTGTTTACTAAGGATTATCATTATCATTAGTTACTTGATACAATATAACAGTAAATTATCTGTATTAAGAATAGTATTTTGAATCTATAATTGTTTACTAAGGATTATAATTATCATTAGTTACTTGATACAATATAACAGTAAATTATCTGTATAAGAATAGTATTTTGAATCTATAATTATTTACTAAGGATTATCATTATCATTAGTTTACTTGAATACAATATAACAGTAAATTATCTGTATTAAGAATGTATTTTGAATCTATAATTGTTTTACTAAGGATTATCATTATCATTAGTTACTTGATACAATATAACAGTAAATTATCTGTATTAAGAATAGTTACTTGAGGTTATAATTGTTTACTAAGGATTATTATTATTATTATTAGTTACTTGATAGCATATAACTGTAAATTATCTATATTAAGAATACTTTCTTGAAGCTATAATTGTTTACTAAGTATTATTACCATTATTACTTGATATTATATAATTGTTTAAGATACTTGTAATCATATAACGAGGGAATTACCGTGGCGTAGTCGCTAACGTGCTGGACTGCGACATCTTTATAAGTGAGTTCAAATTCCAGTCTTGTTATTACGTTTACTGTCAGACTAATACTCTTACGAAAGGTAAGAACTCCCAGTTATGTGTTAAATAGTACGACTGCTGTTTTTCTACAAGGATGGATTTAGCATTAAATATCCCACGAATGTTGCTATGTAATTAAATAAACACACCAAAGATACCAAATATACTAAACCATATAATTGTGCACAAACAATGATGATTATTAAATAAGACTAATTACTTTAAACGATGTATATGTGTATAAATTATTAGTATTAGTTAGTAATACTTGAAACTATACAACTATGGGAAAATTATTTGTATTAGATCGGAGTACTTGATATCATATTACCGTGCAAGTTAAAATAATACAATGGACGTTTGAACATATAGTTAAAACTACAATTAAACATTTACAAATAAATTAAATTTCTGTATTAACTAACCTATAAGGATTTGGTTTAATTTCTTTGTTTAATAGCATACAAACCTTCGTGGGTTATTTAATACCAAAGCCATCCTTGTAGAAGAACTGTAGGAATATCATTTAACCTATCGATAGGGGGTGAGCGGGTTCATACCTTTTGCAAGGGTATTTAATCCGAAAGTGAACGTTATAGCGCGACTGGAGTTCGAACGCGCTTACTCCGATGTCGCAGTCCAGAACATTAGCCACTACGCACTGTGAACTCCCGCAACAACCCATAAGGAGTTGAGATGCAGTTAAACAAATAAACCAAACTAATTTACTCTGTTATTCATTTTTCCCTTTTGCCTTTGATATTCTATAATCTTTAATCTTATGTCGCTCTCTCTCTCTTCTCTCTCCTTATCCCCCTCTCTCTCCTTCTCTTCCCCCTCTCCCTGTCTGTCCCCCTCTCTCTCTGTCTCTTTCTTTCCCTCTAACTCCCTGTCCCTCTTTATTAGCTTGTTCCTCTCTCTTTACGGCTTTTTCTTTATCTTAGTTTTCCAAATTTTCTTCTTCTTCCCTTAATCTGTCTCCCCCTCTCCCTCCCATTTTCTACCCATTTCTCCCTTTCTATTTCTTTTTTTTATTTCAATTTCTTTATCATGTCCCCGCCCCCCTCTCTCTCTCCCCACATATTCTCTTTCTTTTTTATCACATCCCTGACTCTAAATAATTCCATAACGATTTCTCATTGTTTATTCTTGTCTTTTATTTATAGAGATTCCTTGACGCTTCTGGAACGTATTGACCGGAAGTTGAACGATCTGTGTAATGACGATTGCGCCAGCGCCGGAAGTGAGTCTTTTCGTGGCCTCGAAATGGCTGTACAGAAAACTGAAGATCTTCTGGACGACGTTCACACTAACGACATACGACAATTGGAGAATGTTCAGAAAAGAAATCGGGTTATACGGTAAGCTAGAAGTATTATCCTCGTACCCTACTTGTACTAGGTTAGGCACAAGGCCCTACTAACGTGGGACCACCTACAAGCCGAGACTCATTGGTGGCGGGGTTAAAAATTGCGTCTATCCCCTCGGCATTCCCCTTCAAGGGGGCGCCTCAGGCACTCGGCAATAAACCCAGCCCTACCCCTTTAAATCGAGGGGGCAGGTGTTGCCTGGGGGATGGCCCCTGGGATCGACGCTCGTGATTTTGACCCGGGGCGGGCGCGTACACCCGAGCTAGAGAGTATACACGAATGTGTTATTACTTTACTGGGGTGACTTTTGACTGCCTCAATTTCCTTTCACCTTCTTTAAATTAGAATATAAATTCATTATGAAACTCCAGAAACAGACAAAGACTGTATCACTACCATTTCACTCCTCAAGTCTCCAAGACTCTTCTGAGTTTTCTAGCCGATCTTAACAATGTTGTTGTATGGATGGTCTCAATTCTTCCTCTGATTTCCAATTCCTTCATTCTAAACTCTTTGGGACCGTTCCAAGAGCACCAACTACAATTAGTATCCCTTTCTCCCTCATATTCCCCTGTTTTTCAATTCTCTGGCAAGGTCCATTTTTCGTTTTCTTTTACCTTCATCCTATGATTTGTTGGGACTGCAAAAAAATCTACCGGTTAAAAAGTTGTCTTTTTCCTGTTATCAGTCGAAAAGAGAGTTTCAGTCATAAACATCGGAATAAAAAATAAAATTAATTTCTATTAAAAAAAAAGGGTCCATATGACCTTATGGCACCCCTTTTTAATCTCGATTAAGAAAGGACATGTTTTTCATTTACACCGTCAATATCCGGTTGTTTTAACAGACGATTTTTAGATTTTTGAAAATCATAAAACTAACCCCTAACCCTAACCCCTAACAAACAACCGGATATTGACGGTGTAAATAAAAAACATGTCCTTTCTTAATCGAGACTAAAAAGGGTCATATGGTCCAAAAAATGAATATACATTAATTAAGAATATATATATATATATATCATAGAAAGGAAGGAAGAACTCAACTCCGTAATTCCATAATAAATTTATTTCGACCAAAACAATATATATATATATATATATATATATATATATATATATATAAGAATTAATGAAAATGAATTATATAATATATATATATATATATATATATATATATATATATATATATATATTATATATATATATATATATATATATATATAATTATATATATATATATATTAATTATATATATATATATATATATATATATATATATATATATATATATATATATATTTATTTAATTTGCTGAGTTTTTATAGATCAATGTTTATTATAAACAGCTACCCAGGTTTCATGCCAAGGGGCAATCATCAGGTCGTTGAGTTAGATCCCATGGTGTTTGTTGAAGATCTTTACTTCTATTAGAAGTGAAATAATCAGATGGAGTTGAAATGATGATGATAATAATCAGATGGAGTTGAAATGATAATGATAATAATAATAGGAAAAATGCATAAAATGTTCCGTACACAGATTTTGCCGACCTTCACTCTGATGAAGGTCGGCAAAATCTGTGTACGGAACATTTTATGCATTTTTCCTATTATTATTATCATCATCATTTCAACTCCATCTGATTATTTTAATAATAATAACGTAAATCCGTATACATTTTGATAAACAGACCGAAACACATGTGTAAGTGATATCGAGTTAAAAGTGATATCGATAAAATTCATTTTTATCCATCTACATTTCTTTTCTTTACTCATTTTTTCCTCATATTGTCGGATTCATTTCCCATTCTCATATATATATATATATATATATATATATATATATATATATATATATATATATTCATTTCCCATTCTCATATATATATATATATATATATATATAATATATATATATATATATATAGAGCAGAAAAATATTTGCTGATGAGGAGGGTCTCAAGTACTGCTAGGTGTAACTCGTTGGTTGAAGACGCCAAGATACTGAAATCTTTTTTTAGAAATACTATTTTATTCAATTCAGGGGCTCTTCGCATAAAATCGGCCTGGCCCCCAGCCCTAAAAACGCTAAGCGGTGCCAGCTCAAAAAACAACCCGCGCTTAAGGCATTTTTCCCCTAATTTTTTTCTCGACAAGTAAATGTAAATATTTTAGCCCTCTCCCTCTTTAAGATATTTCTTAGCAGTTTGAAAGCGTTTTTATCGACAAATTACTTTTTTTTAGTGGTTTGAAAGCATTAAAAGTAAGACATCACCCAGGGTTTTTTTTTATCGACAAGTAAATGTAAATATTTACTCCCTTTTAAAATATCATTTTTTTTCGGTATTTTCATTTTATTTTGATTCAAAACAATTGTCACAAATTTTTAAATAAATACGACCGAGTTCCGAAAATAAAAAAAAATTATTGAACCAAACAAATGTCACATATTTTAAAAAATAAATATGACCAAGTTTCGAAAATTAAAAACCCTAATCCTAATATTAAACCCTAACCCTAACCCTAATCCTAAACCCTAAAAACCGCTAAAAATATTAAAAATAAATACGCCTTCAAACAGCTAGGGACTTCAATCGAAGCGTGAGTTGATTTTTCAGCAGGCACGGCCTAGCGGATTTTAGGGCAGGAGGCCAGGGTGCATTTGTGCGAAGAGCCCCTCAATTCATATTCAATTTTATTTTATTCATTTTATTAATTTATTTTTCTTCCAGAAATTTTCTTATCGAAGATGAGCAGCGACTGAATAATCGTCTCCGTAATAGTTTTACCGAGAGCGTCTCTTCGGAGAGCGTCGTGTCACGAGGAAGCAGCAGAGTCCGGCAATTGCAGACCCGGGCCATCGTCGAACCGAATCTACCTTCCATAACACCGATGGCCTCCTCGCACTTCAACGGCCAAGACAAACGGAGAAAAACGGAAAAGAAGAAGCATCATCACAACCATCATCACCGTCATAAACAAAAGCCCGATCTCTCCAAACTGCCTCCGCCTGCCGCTCTCCAGCCGCCAGCCGTCCATACCCATTACCGGCAACGACGCAGATCACGATCCGCGTCTTCAAGATTGTCCCCTATGAGATCGGACGGGCACGGTGAGGGTGGCCGCTTCTGGTCATCCTCTTCTTCAACAGGTTCGTCGGTGTCTTCGTGCTGCTCCGATTCGGATACGGCGTCTAGCGACTGGGAAACAACAAGCCAGGAAAGTTCCGGCACATTAAACGTCAACAGTGACATCTCAGAAGATGTCGAGCGGTCGGTTAACGGGGTGCTGGAGACGGGTTTTATATCGTCGGGCGCGACTCGTGGCGCAAGTCGAGAACCGCCATCTTGCGACTGGAGTTTCCTGAGATCGGCGGTTCATGACGATCGACACAAATCAAAGAATAGAGACTCGCTTTCCCAATCATCTCTGGAGGTTTGTATCGGCTACGCAGACCGCGCAAGCTCTGTCAGCTCACTTCGGCAGCACCGTCTAACTAATCATTTCCTTCACATAGAGAAGAACAGTAAACAGAAAAGCGGACTTGTAGAAAGGGTGATCAAGGGTGATGATGACAGGCAGGAAACTGCATCTATGTTTGCGTCATTGCCCTCCAAAAGATATAGCCAGGCTCACGAAAAACGTACCAGTAGTTACAACAGTCATACAGGTGTAATAAGCGGTTCTAATACGAACTGTAACTCGAAAGGTATTAAAGCCGCGGAGGGGCCTTTCTCATCGGCGTCTTCGTCGTCACCAACGTCCAGCCACAGGACAGTTATTCGAAACATTGCACTGGATGAGGTTAAGACGACAAGAGTGAGACCAGCTCCACCGATAAACTTCTGCAATGCGAATGCTCTTCGAGAAGAACTGATAGGACGATGTCGTCAGGTTCCTATGGACATCCACAATCCATCACGACCATCGGGAAATTTTCAGGTAAAACATCTAATACATATATATATATATATATATATATATATATATATATATATAAAGTGTTGTTATGGGTCCAACGGAGAAAATCCGCAAAAATGGATTGTTTTTAACAAATTCTAAAAATTATTATTCTAAATTAGCGGCACGTGTTTCAGATATTCTGATATCTTCTTCAGGCGTTTATTATCAGAAGATCTGAAACACGTGAAATGTAAAATAATTATGATTTTTTAAAACATAATCCATTTTGCGAACTTTCATTTTTATAATATATATATATATATATATATATAATATAAGAATATGATATATACATAATATCTTATTATAATGGAGATTGTGTGTTTTTCTGTCTGTAACCGAAACTATATTACTAATCGAGTCACAATTAACATAGTTATTTTCATCACATTCTTCATGATTTTATTTATATTTAAACCTCAATTATTAATAAAATTGCTTCACCTTTTTATTAGTATTGTCCATATCTACATACTAATAACATGCTATTGTATTTATATATACAAAAAATAGCGGTTTGCACTGTGAACGGGAAGGCTAATTTGCATATTGATATTAAAAATGTGATTTTATTAAATATGTGCTTAGTATTATTGATTTCTAACTGTTTGGTTTTATTTTAATGAATATAAGCAAAAATCTCTCCAATGAATCTTAAATGAAATCCATTAACAAGAAAAAATAAGTGTAATTTTATTCTTTATTTCCTAATTTAACTAAATAGTTCAATAAGTAAAATTCAGCAATGAAAGACGGCAGTGATGGAAGAGTAAGTTTCATTTCTATTTTTCTATTATAACCCCACTCTGTTTCAAATGTTTTTATCTGCATTCTTATTAGACTTTCTAATTTAATACGATATTTCATTACATTAAAACTTAAATACTTGCACCCGGAGGGTGCATATATTTGCTAGTAATTATAATAATATATATAGATAATAAGATTTGACCTCGGGGCGCTGATTCCATTTCCTATAACGAATATGTGTGTATGTATCTGTGCGAGTATTGCTTCGTGCATTTGTGGATATATTTTGTGTGTTTGTGCGTCCGTGCTTATGTGTGTGTGTGTGTGTGTGTGTCAGTGTGTTTTATAAGCATATCATTAAGTTTCCAGATGTTTAACTTACACTATTATTTTTTGTTTTTTCTTCCGCAGGACTCTTTTTACGAAAAACCCTGGTAAGTTAATTTTCAATTCCTCCGTCTTTCCAACTGAGTGTGGTTGTCTTAAATCAAAAACGTCGACAGGGAAATAGATATCATTTACAAACATACATGCACTCACAGACATACAAATACAAACGCACACTTGAGACATACATTTCCTCATTTTACTTTTCGAAGTCCGCCGCAAACGACGATGATGTCACTCCATGTCTTCAACGGTTGTGTGGATCCTCTAGAGGCTAGATAGTCCAATTCTGGAATTGCAGATGCGGTCACACACATTGCAAAGGAAATTCTTGTCTGCATTTGGTGGTTCATGACGACGAAGACGTCGCCGCTCTACAGCCCTGTTAAACTCGATATTGACCCGCTTACCTCCTGTGCGACATGGGTCTCGCCAACCCTGTCTGTTGGAGGCCAGATCTTCCACGCTTGAAGGTCTGATGGTGCATTTCTTCAGTGTTGTCTTAATATGGTCTTTGAACCACTTTTGTGGGTCTTCTGTCAACTGCGTGCCATCTGCGAGTTCACTGTAAAATACTATATATATATATATAAATACTACACACACACACACACATATATATATATATATGTGTGTGTGTGTGTGTGTGTGTGTTTGTAAATATATATGTAAATATATATATACATATACATATACATATTCCTTTCCTTTTTCCTTTCGTCGCAGATAACAACGACGTCACTCCATGTCTTCAACAGTTGTGGACTCTCTGGAGGCTAGTTAGTCCAATTTTGGACTTGCAGATGTGGTAATACACTTTGCAAGGGAAATTCCCATCTGCATTTGGTGGTTGATGATGGCAAAGACGTCGCCGCTCCACAGCCCTGTTAAACTCGATATTGAGTTGCTTAGCTCATGTGCGACAGGCGTCTCGCCAACCCTGTCTGTTGGAGGCCAGATCTTGCACACTTGAAGGTCTGATGGCGCATTTCTTCAGTATTGTCTTAATATGGTCTTTTAGGGGCCTCCTGTCCTCCACGTGCCATCTGCAAGTTCACTGTAAAGTATTTTACAGGGGAGTCTGTTTGCAGGCATGCGGATGGTGTGACCCAACCATCGCAGTTAGCGTTGCAATAGGAAGGTCTGAATTTGGGTAAATGCATGATCTGCTTCCAATTTCTAACTGGGGGATTTTTGACATATAGTATCGCTCTTAAATGTGTACACTCCCAACAATGTTTTGTTATAAAAGTTGCTTTTCTTCTAAACCAAAGATATAATTTTATAATTTTTATTGAAACATACAATAAAAACAGATATTATTAGATATTCTTTACTACCTAACTTTACACCACTTAAACACTGTGGCCAAAAATATAAATAATTATTTAGTTTAAATGTGGCACAAGGCCAGGCGTATGAGATCCCAATGGAAATCAAAATCACTAGCTATGATCAGTCAATCCAGCTTGTTAACCATTACATCACATGAGATGCCCAATGTGAATATATAGCACTGTTTGATTTTAACGACATGTTAAGCCGTTTATTGTTAATATATGCCTAGAGGTTAGGGATTCACGTTCATTGTACATTCATAATTACATTTCTATGTAGTTTTTTAAGAGTATTTTTGCACACGGTCTTATCGAATACGAATCATTTGTAAACAGATTAATTTACCCTTAGATGGGACCCTAAAAGGTACTACCACAAGTAAGAGTGGACCTGGGAGTAATAGCAATGAAGGGGTACTCCCCACTCCCTCATCATCAGATGCATATTAGTGTCGTAATCAGGACACTCCATTTTGGGGTTTGTTTTTTACCGCTCTGCATGGGATGCAGTCAGTGTATGAAGCACTACCGGCTGGGGTGGAACGAGGTTCATCATCTACGGTCATTCGAGCATCTACAAATGCCTTATTCTACCTTAAAAAAAAACTGTGCTCGGAGTAGACCTTGATCGCCATAGGCCTGTGTTAATTTGTTAAATGTTTCTGTTTTATTGTACTAAAGTCTGATATATGTTTAAATATAAAGAAATGAACACGAGCGGCAGTACTCCAAGGTTTGTATGGAGTTAACCACGAGTGTGGCAGACAGGTTAAGAGTCAAAGAAATAACCAAACGACAAGAATATGAATAAAAGACTTGTATTACATATAAAGAATTGCAAACTTTAGTTTCGTTTGCGCGAATAATAATATTTGTCACTTAACTGATGTATCCTGGGATAGGGTATTATCGAAGCCCTTGCTACGGCATTCTGAAGTTCGGATATGATGGACTTCTGCTTGCGTCCGACTCCGATTCTGGTTGTCTGTTGAAGAATAGGAGCGACCCTTTTTTAGGTCTGTCTCCGGTGAGGACTGAATCAGAAGAGCGCGCATGAGTTTGCTTATTCGGCTTTGCCGCCAAGGTATGCTGGCTCATGATTGGTTGGTTTGAAACAGAGGCTCGCAGACAAAGGACGATAACCCCCATACCCCAGAATTCTCAATATAAATTTTTGTTACAATTTCGGGACACAACCAATTACATTTTTAATGATCAGATATTTCTCAGCTGAATGTAAATTTTGGTTGGTTGGTTGGTGGATTTTAGCGGCATATCAACCCGTCTGATGTTATTTCATGCCTAGAGGTTAGGAAATAATATATGTTGTATATCTATATTTACATTTTGTAGTTGACGTTTTTAACGATATGTTAGCATCGCTGGGATCGTGTTGAGGGATTACTTTTTTATAGCATTGATCAAGTTTGTGTTTATATTTTAGTATAATTTCAATTCTCTAAAAAAGGACATAATTACATCTATGTTGACTTCTTCAAATAGATTTTTCATGTTATTTGCATGAAAAAAAGTGGTTTTTGATGAAGTAATTCTATGAGTAAGTATTTAACAGTGCAAGCTGTTTGACATATCTCACACTATGGTTGTTGTTCTTGCTTGAGTATAAAGTAGTACGTAAGTCTTGTGTGACCAATGCGTTATCAGGACATAATGTGTGGGTTTTTTGGAAGTATGTATTTAACAGTGCAAGCTGTTTGACATGTCTCACACTATGGTTGTTGTTCTTGCTTGAGTATAAAGTACTGCGTAAGTGTGGTGTGACCAATGCGTTATCAGGACATAATGTGTGGATTTTTGGAAGTATGTATTTAACAGTGCAAGCTGTTTGACATGTCTCACACTATGGTTATTGTTCTTGCTTGAGTATAACTAGTGCGTAAGTCTTGTATAACCAATGCGTAATCAGGACATAATGTGTGGATTTTTTGGAAGCAAACATAAACTGAATATTTTCAAATCGTTGTCAGAGTAACCAAACTGAAAAAAAAAAAAAAAAAAATCAATCTCATTATATTCTAGATCGACTTTGTCTGCATATATTTATTACAGAACTTATTTATTTATTTTCTTTTATTTATTTTTACAGGTATGACGTATCAGACGACGAGACGTCAGTGTGTACATGGACAAATGAAATGCCAGGATATGAATCGGAGAGTTCTTATTACCAATAATAAACGACCGGCTCCATTGAGACGATGTCAAACCCTGATCCGGAGTGTCTGACACAACTATCTACAATGATATTGTCCATTGATAATTATGGTGCTCCAAAATGTTACATTTTGTCCATATGCCATAACATTATACAAATGCAAGATATATATTATCTTTGATATTTTTTGCTGTTTACATTCACTCTTAAAAAAAAGAGAAAGGAGACGTAAACAAGTAATAAAACAAATAAATAAATACCTCATCAAATCCGAACGAAATCAGATAATTGAAGTGTAGGAGAATGGAAAAAGAAAGAAAGAAATATAAGGAAGATAATCAAAAGTATAAATTCGTGAAGGGCCAAAAACGAAAGAAATTATACCAAATAAAAATTGTGCAAAAATCAGTTTTTATTATTCTTATTATTTTACTCCTTGTGAGTATTTTTACATCAGTTTTAAATGAAATTTTTTTTTGCTTTGTTTTTTTTTTGTGTGTGATCTGTGTTTTTTTTTATTTGTGTATGCATAGGTGTATATTTTTCCCACTTTTATCTACAGTACGTTTGATCGCGCTTATAGACCTACCTTAGATCCTGCCTTGTATTAAGAGTCCTGGAGAGCCAGTGGGACTTGTCGTTACTCAAACTCCAACGAGTCTGAGTAACGGTAAGTCTCACTGGGTTTCTAGAACTCTTCTAAGTATTTTAGACAATCTCAATAGTACAATGGTCTGGATGGTCTTGATTCATCCTCATCTCCAGTTCATCCCATCTCTTTTCCAGGTCTTCTGGGACCGTTCCAAACGGACCAAATACAATTGGTATCACTGTCATCTACATGTTTACAGCTTTTTTCAGCTCTCTAGCAAGATCCAAGTATTTGGGATCAAAATAAGACAAACGACTTGGTAACAATGTAGATAAATGTATTGAACAAAAGAAAAGTGGAGATTGCGTCCGACCAATATAGTTATGAGCTGACTCGCATTTGATTCCTCAAGCCACAATTGTTGCTACTACTTATAGTAGCCGTCGGCGCATTCCATTATTGTCTATAGGTTATATCACCCATGACAGTTTATCTTTTCGTTTTCTTTTATTTTTCCCTCGGTGGTCTACTGGAACAGCAAAATTCACTAGTTGACAAGTTCTTTTCTTCTTGTTGATTAACACTAGATCTGGCCTTCTGGTTGGTGCTAGGTGATCCGTTTGTATCTCAAAGTACCAGAGAATTTTATGAGTCTCATTTTCTGGACAGATTCTGGTTTCTGCATAAAAAATCCAACCAACATCCTACATATCTACCAATAAATATATACCATTTGTCACCATGGTCAAATTTTAATTTGAGGATTAATATTTTTCATATTTGTTTTCAGGAACAAGTCTATTCCTGCATTTTATATTACATTCTTTTTATAAGAAAAAAACTGAATGAATTAAATCTATATATAAATCTATGAATCAAATAATTCTGTATCATAGTATTAAACTAATAAAATTGTGTATACTTTATTTTTTGGAAAGCCCCCATTTTAATTAGGGGTATAATATTGGTGGATATTAGTTAGAAATCAACACTAAGTCCTTATAACGCATTTGGATATCCATGGATAACCTAACACTAAATATTACGGTAAGGAAAGACAATAAACTCAAATTAGCAAAATATAGTAACAATGTTGATTTCTATAAATGTAAAGACAGAAATAGGATACGCATCTCCCAAACAAAATCACAGTATGTTCCATAGATAAAACAGAGTGAAATAACAAAAAAAGGGGGGGGTTATAGAGACATACAGGTTTTCCATGGTGTATGTGAGGTGCAATACAATTCTACTCTATGAACATACCTGGGATAAAATAGGTCCTTTATTCCGAACGAGCGAGGACAGAAAACTGAGAGGTGTTAACCTTTCAAAGAAAGGTAGCAAAAAGATAAAGGTACAAGAAGCTGGACTGTCACGTAAACAACGGACACGTGATGTGGGAAGTATTGCCTACAATATAGGAGAGACAATTATGTTTGTCTCTCTACAGGGGAAAAAGAGTTTTAAATTAGTATTAGGTTAATATTGGTTCATCTTTTATTTACTAAATTTATAGAAACGCTAAAGCAGTACATAGCAATTTCTCAGATTATCTGGTATCTTCATACAGTCAGATAAAGTAATGGGCACTTACTTTCCAGTGGTTTCGATCAGCGTGGGGGAAGATTGCGAACCTCCTCAATAGCAAGAACATGTGGAATAAAATAATTGTTCTGTTCCCAGAGTGAAAATCCTTTTCTTTTCTTTTAAGTAAAAAGGCAAATAACTACAAAAAACGACCCCCCCCAAAAAAAAACAAAAAAACTAAGAATCGTTAGTAACAATTTTTCAATGCATAAAAACCTCGGAAAATGCATATTTTTAAACTCTTTATCTCCTTCTCACAGCGACTCTCCCACTTACTGCATTTTTACGCATACCACATCCAAGCAAAATACAAAAACCGATGGTTTGTTCGTTAGAATTGAGCGGAAGGACTCAGATACGATAATAATAGGACTTTATTTGAATAGAATTAGTTCGGAGTTGAATAGATAGTAAACTTTAAAATATCCCATACAAAATAAACCAAGAAAAGTTGGTACAGCCGTTAGGGAAATTTGGTAGGCAAAGAGTTAAATTTACATTTTTGTATCGATTAAATAAATATTTATTTATGGTAAAAAAATTTGTTCAACAAGCCATCTTCCAGAATTTTATAATTTGATATTAAATTCTTAAGTGTATAAAAATAGGCCAATTAAATCAGAAAAAATTCAAAGAAAAATATTGTTTTTAAAATTACGCATGCTAAAAAATTATTTTTTGAGTTTTAAGAAAATAAATTTTAAATTTTCAAGTAACACATTTTGGGTGTTAAAATATTTTCAATATTTAAAAAAAAAAGTATGTGGTCTTCAGTATTTTATCTTTCTAGAAATGTAAAAATTAGGGTCTGGAAATCTTTTTATTTAAATGACACCTTTAATCATAATTGATAAAAAAACTTTTGTTCAAGTACTTTTTTTAATAAAATAAACGATTCATTATAAAATGAAGTCATTAATAGATAAAGTACTGACAATTTCCTAAAAATTGGACAATTCCCTGATTTTTTGTAATTGTTTTAAAATTTAAAATATTTTTATTGCCTTCCTTCAGTCAGAATGCATATACCTAATAATTACATATCTTTCAAATATTTTGCTATAGTTATTCTCACGATATTTACTTTTGTATAAATATGAACAATTTCGTTTTTTTTTTTTAAGAATAAGTTTTTAAAAAAAAAATTAAAATTTTGAAATTTGAGTAATCACGTGCAAAAAAATGATGGAAGATGAAAAATAACATTGATACAAAACTTTAAAAACTAAATATTTTCATTTTTCATTGTGATAATCAGGGGAGGTAATTCAGTGAAATTATTTAGAATTTCAGTCCCTTGAAAATATATTTTAATCGACATCAAAATGTTCCGGAAATTAGAAAGTCCTTTCTAAAAACGAATTAAATAAATAATAAATAGATAAAAAATAAAAAAAGTTTAAAAGAAAATAGTTTCCTTCATAACTTAAAAGTTGTGTTTAACTTTTTGATAATTGCAAAAATTATTTCTTAAGCCTTGACTTGTGTTTGCTTAGCGGAATCTATTCCTCTACTTGGCTGGTGTGGACACACCGAAATCCCATGTATTCAAAACCTTTCAAAAATACGCTCCTCGATTCAGGCAGAGAGGCCTTTTGGCTAAGATGAAAAATCTTGAGAAAAAAAAAAAAAGAAAAGAAAAGAAAAGAAAGAAAAGATCAACTGAGGTGGTCACTACTAGAATAGGCTCACTCCTAATTAGTGATCATCCTCCACACATTACTCCAACAACCAACATTACGTTTTTTGTTTTTGTTTTATGTGATATTGTTTATATTGTGTAATGTGTAATGTGTAAAAATAAACTATTGTCTTCTTCTTCTCTAGTCAACACTAAGAGTATTTACGGGGTTTCGTTGGAGCCCTTATTCTCCGTTAGTGGTTATTGTTCGGACGAAAGAAGAAAACAAACACGAATATAAAGTACAGACACATGTATTATCAAAAATGTACAGAAATGTTGTTGCAAATTTTGATGGCATTTGCTACGAGACTTATCTGTGAGGGGAAATAATGTTCGTAGGAAAGTGGCTCTAGAAAGGAATTCTTCGCTGTGGTTGTAGAGTTCTGTAGAGACGCGTCCGTTTGTCCGTTTCGTCTCTTTTGGAAGCTTCTCGCCTTAATTCTTTTAAATCGGTGGATTCCTTCTTAAATTGACTATTAGGTCTCAGCCTTCTGATAAGTATGCTGTCGAAACATTTCAGTAGTTTAACGGCGCAAAAATGTAAACATTGTTTTTCGTTTATAATTTTCATTTTTTTGTAAGCCGAAAAAACTTTTTTTTAATGCTTCTTCTTTCGAGCGAATAAAAGATTTCAAGATAATATTAACCTTTATACAAGTTTTATTATGTTAAATATAGTGGGCGGTAAATTTCACGGGGAAAATTGGTGGTACCCACGGAAAACTTCAAGAAAAATAACATTTACGCTTGTGAAAAAAGTATGATATTCAGGAGTCTATAGGCATTCATTTGGCCGCTTTTTCCCCACCCTTTTTTTTTTTTACAAATTAAAAGTCATCTTTTTCGCCTTGGGAAACCTACCTAGACCTAGCCTGCCGATGATCCGGTCTTCTGCTGATCACGATCCTGTTCATGCGGTAGTCCCCAACAGTCCGGTAACTGCATGCGTTCCAACCTGCCTCCAATCTGGTCTTATATAGACCACGATCCAGCCTGTCAACGATCTGGAAACGGTATTTTACTGGTATGGAGTAGCAAGGGGTTTAAGGTTTTAAGGTTTTAAAAAGGTCACTGCTTATTGTTGGTGTGTTTTCAGTTGAGGGTTTTGCTTTTAACCCCATCATGCTTGGTGGTTGTGCTGAAAAGGAAGGAATTCAAGGAACGAAAAAAGGAAGAGACAAGAGACAAAGGTGGTTTTATGATTTAGGCTTTATTCACCGGCCATAGCCACCACGTGGCAAGGAAATATATCATGGCCAGTAGTAGCGACTAGACACAGTTAAGGCCTAAACTCGAATGGCCGAGAGATTCTCTTGGGGGTCGGAAGTGAGTCTTTTTCTCGCACATGGTGGAAGGTTTTCCCAGTGAAGGCTCACGGGAGTTTATTTGTTTATTTATTCTATTTTAACCCCACACAGGCCACACCTGCCACCAATTACTTCCTGCTATTGTTTCAAATGTAATTGCAACAGCTGACAAACTGTCCTTTTCAGAACAAAAGTATTTTCTCAGTGACTACGATATTTCTTCCAGTCTTGAGACTGTAGTGTAACCGGAAGTTCTTACTACGACGAACAAAAGTCAAGTGACAAAAATTAATGGTTTGCGCAAGGGATTGCGCAGCCTAGTAATAAAAAAAAAGAAAATTGAAATAAAAATTTGTACATTTTCGACCAATCAGAGACGTTCGCGCCCAAAAAGAAATTTACAAAAAAGATTCAATTTGGAGCATACTTTTTCTTATGAATAGCGGAGTTTTCAGACCCCAACCAGAAAGAAATTATTCGTCTAACTAAATCCACGTCACTCTAACGTAAGATAAAATCACATTCTCTTATAAGAAGTATGAGAATTTATATCTTTATCTCTCTCTAATCAGCCATTTAAGAGATCAGCAATTTACTTGCGCCTGGCTGTTTTGTGACTTTGAATTCTTACTCTTTCTTTCTCACTTCAAAAACTTATAACATCTTTTTCTTACATGTTATAATGAACTTTACAAAAATTACTTTTTGTACAAAAGACTGATGAAAGAACTTTACTCGGTATTCTGCATTACCTTTTTGTAAACCTTTTCTCAATACAAGTTGTTTGTTTTAAAACTGAGTCTTGTTATTTATGTCATGTGCCTACAATAATTGAATGTTTTATGGTGTCTTTTTATGTTTGAATAATATTTCATGGAATTTTAACATTAAACTGGTGACCTCACAACTTATATCTAACAATCCTGTCACCATAAGACTTTCTATCTTAGCGATACGCTCTACCAATCTTGTCTAGCCGCTTCCTGTCTACCTGGCCCAGCCCGTTTCCAGTCTATGGAAGGACCAGCCGCCCGATGACACCGACCAGCCTCACCTTGCTGGTTTGCGATGCTGACGACCTGACAACCCGATTTGTTTTTGCTGTTTTTATTTTTAACTCCCACACTAGTTTTTTGTGTAATAATAAAACTGTTGTATTTAATCTAACAACTTCGTGTTTGTTCCTCCTTGCCTCTTATCATCTCCGCAAAATAATGATAGGAATATTCAAATATATAACTTGGCAATGTTTTTCCTTATAAGAAAAAAATCATTACATATGCAGTTTATTTTTAATAGATTTAAAACCATTTGTTTTGGTCAATTTCGACGATATCAGCCATTTTGCCTCGTTTTCGATGTATTCGCGTTTGAAAAAAAAAAAAAAAAAAAAAAAAAAATTACCAAAAATCAGGTAATTATCCAATTTTAATTAAATTTTCAGTATTGATTTAACAATTAATGACTTTTATAATGCATCAGTTATTTTATTTCAAAACTTTAATTTAGTATTTTTGGTATGAAAAATTAATATATAAAATTCATTTGAAATATGAAAATGCTGATGTTAAGTTTAAAATGTTATATTTTTAGATTCTAAAAATTAATATCTACTTAATGCAAACCTTATTTTTGTTGACGAAAGTAATACGTTTTGAAGAAAAACTCGATTGAAAATGTACCCCCTCAGAAAAAAACATCGATGTATAATTTTTTCTTTTATAAAATAATAGCCAATTAAATAATTATCGAATTGAGTAAAAAAGAAATCTCCAAAAAACTTAATTATTTATTATTCTTTTACATTTTATTTTTCGATTTTCGGTACTTATTTTCTCATAGAAGCGCAACCGTAAATTTTTTTTTGTTTCTCTTCATGACTTCGGTCTTTTATCTCTTTATTTATACTGTAATTAGTATCAGGTAAGGACCAACTTGAAACAATTTTACGCCCCAGCATAAGTGTGTGGGGGGGGGCAAAATTAAGTGACCTGAAAAAAATTAGAAAGTTTTGTAATAAAATAAATAATCCATTATAAAGATCGTTCTTCGATACATAAACACTGAAAATTTCATTAAAATCCGATAATTCCCTGATTTTTGGTAAATTATTTTCTGTAGGGGGGCTAAAGTCATTTGGTCAAAAATGACTTTGAGGCTGTGTTTGCCAGTCCCTAAAAAAATAACATTGAAAATTAGTTATTTTTCAATTTTATTTTTTCTCTCATTTATGTAATTAGAAATTGTTTCTATTTTCGTTTTTTAACGAAAAAATTGAACTCTGCTGACATTCAAAAGAAAAAGCATTAAAAAAAACTCGTGATGACACTGTTTTTCTTTTTCTTTGGAGAAACAAAGAAATTGAACTCTGTCGAAGATTCCAACGCAGTCCTCGCCTCTACCACTGAGCCGAATCCTTTCAAGTGTAAGGGAAGTAACTACGCATGTCATAGTTTCAGCTTTTACCACCAGATGTCGGTTTCGTCGCGATTTCCGCTCTACCGGAAGTGAGGGCTAATCGATAAAGAGAAAGCTGTCTCTTTTGTTTTTGTTGTTATTATTATTATTTGCTGTTTTCTAACGCCTGTTATTGTTGTTTTGAGCCTTAAAAAAACGAGGGGATTTGTTGATTTTGATGATGATGATGCCTTTCGGCTGAGATCCGATGGATAAAAAGAAGAAAAGAAGAAAATTATGCTGGATATTCGACAGCATGTTTCTACCTAGAAAGAAGCCCTGATGTTAACTAAAAAGAAAAAGAACATAAACACAATTTTGAGTTACGAATGAGAAACGGAAAAAAAAAAGAAGACATTATTGTTGATATATTTAATTAACCTCAGTCATCATTGAGTAATAATGTCGGATATAGTGGAGAAAACATTGAGCTCTCTGCCTCGTCTTTTTAGTGAAAATCTCCTCGGAGGTTTCACAACAGCTGGTCCGAGTGGTACCACTGGAACTGGAACGGTCAGTGGTGGTCAACCGTATGGAGCCTTCGTTTCCCGCGGCTTTCATAGTCTTGTACGCAATGTTGATTATGCACGATCTGTAGCCGTAAGTACCCATTTTTTTTTTAATTTTCAATTTTAAAAATGATCGGTTATCTTCAAGATAAGCACTCCCGAATCTTTCATTTTTTTTTAAAGGAATGCTCCTTGCCAGCCAGCTGCGTACGCATTTTTCCGGGAAAATAAACTTATTGTTTTTCATCTGAATTCTTTAATATTGTTTTACAATAAATTATTTGGGGCATTTTTAAAGAAATGTATATCAGTTAACTTTTTTTCACGGTAATTAAATTTGAAAACTTTTTTTTTAAACAATAAATTGCATACATATCAAAAATTATTTTAGAATTCAGATAAAAAAGAACAAATTTGTTTTCCCGATAAAAAAATATATATAAATAAATAAACAGATCAAAAGAGCATTCGAAAAACTCTGGAGTGTATATCTTCATGATAAATTATCTTTTAAAAACATCACAAAATAAATACTACCGAACTGTAGTGATATCCAATCTGCCGTGTCTAATTTACACCCCTATATTTAACACAATAAAACTTGGATAAAGGTTAATATTTTCTTTAAAATGTTTAGGCCATTCAAAAGAAGAAACATTAAAAAAAACTCGTGATGATTTAAAAAAAAAAGTCAGCTTACGGAAATAATAAAAAAATTCTGAACGAAAACAATGTTTACATTTTCTCACCATTAAATCAATTAAAATTTAACGTAGCCAAAAACAAGTTATGACTACCAACTTTTAAAAAAAATTCTATAAAAAATCAACTAACTGTCAAATTTTCACAACATTTCGGTAATTATTCAACTGTTGAAATTATGTTTGAAATACGTCTTTGCTAAAATATATTTGGAGAAATATTTTTTTTACGAATCTCAACCCTCCCTATTTTATTTTATGAAATCTGAAAAAATGAACCGATAAAAAACGATTTTTAATTTTTTTCTACAAAGATAAGGGTCTGAATGATTATATCAATGTTTATAAGTTTCTATACGAGATTTTATAGTAAAAAAAAAAAAAAAACATGAATTCTGAATTCTGCTAAAAAAATGTCATAATATTGACACTTTTTAGCAGAATTCACAATTCACTTCCCTACTGAACTGAACTCTTATATTGGCAAGTTTTCGAAGTATATATTTACACAACCTATCGATGTGACAAAGTAATTTTCTTTTTTTAAGCGGTTGGATTTTAGAGTCGCCCTTCTCCAAGACTGGTTGTCTTACAGAGGCCAAAGAACCCAGTTTGATATTTTATTTCCTCTAGTTGGAGGTAGAAGAGATGGATTCACGACTTCGTGAATCCCAAAAATTAGAGTAAAGTGAAACACAAACTGTAAATAGACTTGTTCAGGATTTGAACTCGGGTTGGTGATACCATTTCCTACGATGCTAACTATTAGGTATATCCAGTAGTTGGGGGTTGTAAAAAAAAATTCAAATTTTTTGATTTTAAAACAATTAAAAATCAGGGTATTGTATAATTTCAATGAAATTTTCATCACTTTATTCATCAAGAACTTAATTATTAAATCTTATAATAAATAGTTTACTTTATTAAAAAAAAAAAACTTGGTAAAAAAATGTTTTTTTTATCAATTAACATGGTAGGTTTTTTTTTCAACCTTTGATCTTTTGAATTAAATAAATTTCCAGTCCCTAATTTTTACATTTCTAGAACGCCCTGTCGGTGGGGCGTTAGAATACACCAACTGTAAGACTCCCTCAATGGGGCCACGTGTTGGCCGTGGGTGGTGACCCATAATGCTTAAGGATAGAACTCAGGTAGTTGTGCAATCCATGACATGCAATACTCTCCTTTGGTCCTTACTTGGGCTAGACGGGCTTAAGAAATTGACCTTGTGTCGCATCCTGCTCGTGCGGAGGGGTTGGTAAATATATATATACTTATATACAACCCCATTACTCTTATGGCGAACCTCCAACCCTTTTTATCATATATGCTTCATTGCCATTAGTCCCAAGCCCACTCTGACCTGGAGTGGTAGTTCCTGTTAGGGACCCATCTATGGGGAAAATAGATAAAAAATGAGTTTTAAAAAATGTGTTTTACTTATGCTTTTTTTTTTTTTTTTCTTTCAGAAAAAACAACATATCATACAAAAAGAACTAACATTGATCCAGCAGCGTCTTGCGCAGCCAGACATCTCAGTGGTACGTATTGTTATCTTTGTTTAGATCAGTGATTCTTAACCAAGATCCATATGACCCCTGGGGGTCTATAGAAGATTTTTGGGAGTCTATATGGTCAAAATAGTATATTGTGGGTCCACTATAGTACTTTAGTGGTCAATGAAAAGTTTTTGCTTTAGACGTATTTATAGTTGCCTATTACTGCTTTTCCTTCATCTTGTTGAATCCTATTTCTGCCATCTCTCTTACTTAGTATCAAAAACTTGTAACTGACTCAGTATTGTACAAGGAGATGGTTGTTTACTGGATCATACAGTATTCAATATAAACCCTATTGCCCTTATGGCAACCCCCAATCCTTTTTATCATATGGGTGCTAGAAGGCGATGGCTGAGGGTCTACATGTCCTGGGAATGATGTTAAACTCTATCTGATGGTGAGGTTCCAGTTTTGGAGTATTGGGGAATGTGGAGCACCCCTTCATCACCATTGCTCCCTGGTCCACTTTGACCCGGAGTGGTAGTACCTGTTAGGGTCCCATCTATGGGTTGAATAAAAAAACATGAGTTTATAAACAAAATTGTATTATGCATTAAGAATGAATTTATTTCACAACTTTGTCGGCATTAAATGACCCACTGAGGTTGATATGCCGTAAAACAAAACAAACCAATTAAGTATTCATTATACTAGTACATTCAAACTACCTGTGCACCAGATATATAGTAACGTATCTAAATAGTCCTGGACCAGCACATTCACTCTACGCTAGGTATGCCAGGCTAGTCCACAACAGAGATGATATTTGATCATCATTGACAGCGTTGGAACCAAATATTGCAAAACTAGCAGAGCAGTATCAACCACAAGGCTTAAATGAAATAAAATAGCACTTAAGTAGTGTTGCATAATCTATGTATCTAAGTAACCCCCCCCCCCAAAAAAAAAACAAACCCTTACTGAGAGGCAAATCAAATCTGGAATAATAATTAAAATAAAATAAAAATAAATGATCAGACACACAGACATAAGCACACACACACACACACACAAGCACGCACGCACACACATACACACTTACACACACAAACACACATAAGCAAGCACCCCCAACCACACACGCACAGAATTTGGAAGACCCGAGACAGAACAAATTGAGCAACTGCTAGGACCGCTTCAGTTCGAGTATTCTTCTGATGATGGGATTTTTCATCCCGAAATATTAAGAATAAAGTGACAGGTTAACAAACAACACCATAGTTACCTTCTTTTTTCTTTACACTTGCATTGTGATAGCCTTCAAAACCAACCAATAAACCAATATAAACACAATGCTCCAAGCAAATTACAAAACCCTTTTATAGATTGTTTTATTCTAATATGATATTTAAAGTTATCGGAACTGTTTCCATTTCAAATTGTCTTTCTTTCTTTCTTTTTTTTTTTACTCCTTTAATAAAATTGACGATTTTACATACTTATGGTACACACTCTATGACATTGAATTTTCAGCTCCCATCCCCTCAGACATTATCTTTCAAAAAAATTATTTTTACATCGCTCGGAGGGTATCTTTTTATTTTGCTAGTTAAATGAAAGAAAAAGTTTATCGAGGTTGTTTATATGTATATTGTATTTTTTTTTTACTTTTTATTAATGAGACATTTCCTTTAATTTGGATTTGATTTTGAGATTTTTGTTTAAGTTATCACAAAATATTGCCACATTGGCTTTAATAGCCAATGAAATTCTTGAAAATGTGATAAAAACAACCAAAATGAGGATATAAATGTTAAAAACAACCAAGATAAGGATATTCGTCTGATTAATTCATAGTTAAGACAAAATATTGCCACATTATTATGAAATTTTAATTTTAATTGTTTTTAATGAAGCCAATGAAAGAAATTTTGAAAATATGATAAAAACAATCAAGATGAGGATATTCATCTGATTAATTCATAATCAAGACAAAATATTGCCACATTATTATCAAATTTTGATTTTAATTGTTTTTAATGAAGCCAATGAAAGAAATCTTGAAAATATGATAAAAAATCAAGATGAGGATATTCATCTGATTAATTCATAGTTAAGACAAAATATTGCCACATTATCAAATTTTATTTTAATTGTTTTTAATGAAGCCAATGAAAGAAAGCTTGAAAATATGATAAAACAGTCAAGATGAGGATATTCATAATTAATTCATAGTTAGGACAAAATATTGCCACATTATTATCAAATTTTTATTTTAATTGTTTTTAATGAAGCCAATGAAAGAAAGCTTGAAAATATGATAAAAACAAACAAGATGGGGATATTCATCTGATTAATTCATAGCTAAGATAAACTTTCTGAAGAATGTAGATATGCAATGAAGGTCAGCAGCAATGAACTTCTTGATGTTTTCAACTTCTTATTTAACCTTTGGATTTTACGTGGATCCCTTCACCCTCGCTTTTTTTTTTTCTTTCTTTACAGCAACAAATCCGTGATTATTTGACTCGATTAATCTTCTGCCACATGATGGGTTATGACGTGTCATGTGGTTATATACATGCTGTGAAATTGGCCCAGCAAGGAACTGGCTGGATGAAATGGATAGGTAAGATTTATTTTCTCTGCATAACATCTGACAATTTTGCATATTTGAATAAAAACTGACTTTTCCTTACCTGAAGCAAAAAGAACCCACTGCTTCACATCTTTCATAGAAACTGCCATTTCTAGTATGAGTCATGAGCATGCACAGGTTTTTATGTTACTATTATAAATATGAATGAGTTATTGTGTGCATAAGTAAAGACAATGGGGTGGCCTAAAGTCGGTATCAGCCAATCCCTGAGGGAGGCTATCCCCTTTTCACTAGTGCTAGACCAAGGAGATTCTTTTAGTGTCTGAAGTGGAGTGCCACACCTACCATCAGCTCATTACTTTACCGCACAGATCCTGTGCTACTCGTACACAGAGTTGGTTAGGGATGGTATCGAAATTAGGAACCTTGCGGTTTCTAGCTGAACGCTCTACCAACTGAGCTAACCCAGCCCTTCAAATAGTTGCTTAAGTGGTCACCCAATTAAGTATTTGAACAGGCTTAACTTTTGTGATCTAGTGGGTTCACTGTAGTGTATGACTGTAGGCAAATTATCAAAATCCTTCTATAACTTTGCCCCATCTATGGGTTAAATAGAAAAATGTATTTATAAAAAAAATTGTATTATCCATTAAGAATTGATTTTTCAAAACTTTATCGGCATTAAATGACCCACAGGTTGATTTGCCATAAAACCAAACCAAACCAAAATTCTATAACTTTGTGAAATATAAGCACTTGAATTTAGAAAAATTGTGGGCAAAAAAAAGGCTCCTATTTTGCTGAAAATTTCTGGACAATCTATTGTGTTTTCATTGATAAATCCCAGTTACAGCAGAACTATGCAAGATAAAGTAATGAAATTTGGCATTTATATATAACATTTATTGTTGAATATCATGGAAACCTTTAAAAAGATATAACTCATTGCTTGATTATTTTTTACAGTAGCAATCCTCACACCATCCAAAGATGCAGAAGAGATTTTCCTCTTCAGTTGATTCCATCTGAAAAGTGCTTATAAAATCACAATCATCTTCAGGTTGTTCTCACAGTACAGATATCCATGACTCTCTCTCTCTCCAACTGTCACTATCAGTCATCAGCCCTGAGAGGTCCTCTGTGCAGCATACAGAATCTGCTCAAAGCTGATTGATGTTGGTTTTTGCTGGTCAACCTATATTAGTGTGTTCATGTGAAGATGTCCACTGAAGAACGTCACTTATGAGTTTGTCCTTATTTCACCAACAGTGTCTAAATCACTATAAACCATACATGAAATGAAAGGAAATTTATTTATCTAAAAATTTAATATTAATAGATTAAGACTTACCAATATGATGACCAAGAACAGATATAGGTTTGTTTTTCAAAGTGAATTGCGTGTGTCTTAGTCAAAAACATCACCAGGAATTGACAATTTGTGGCAAACAAAGCAAGCACATCCCTCTCGCTAAATGTAGGTGCGGATATCAGTTCAAATATTGGATGTAATTTTCATTTAATATTTTGGACCATATGACCTTTAGGCACCCCTTCCGTGATCTCGATTCGTGGGGACATTTTTCTCATTTACACCGTCAAAATCCCGTTGTTTGTTAGGGGTTAGGGTTAGGGGTTAGTTTTATAATTTAAAAAAAAAATCAAAAAATCATCTAACAATTAACCAGATTTTGACAGTGTAAATGGAAAAAATGTCCCCACGAATCGAGATCACTAAAGGGGTGCCTAAATGTCATATGGTCCAATATTTTTGATAAATTTCATTTCTATTTAGGTTTAGTATACTTTCTTTGTTTAATGGCATATCAGCCTTTGTGGGTTATTTAATGCCAAAGCCATCCTTGTAAAAGAACAGTAGTATTCAACCCATAGCTAGGGAAATCAGATGGTTCATACCTTTCCCAAGGGTATTAGTCACCCTCCATTTTTATTTATATGGAGCTCCATGAGATTTAATTTTTATCTATATATAGATAAATTTCATTTTTATTTATATATAAATACCAACCCCTCTGCACTAGCAAGATATGACACAAAGTCAATTTATTAAGCGGAGTTTAACAGGTTCGAATTCGGAGGTTTCCTTCTCCTAGACTGGTTGCCTAACCAAGGTTAAAGATCCCAGTCTACTATTTACCCATTGCTGGAGGGAGAGTAGTTGGATTCATACCTTTTCCCAGGGTATTAGCATTATGTGAAATGTAAACAGTCTCGTCCAAAATTTTCATTTTTATTTATATGGGGGTCCATGAGATTGGCAAAATGTTATCCAATTCTAAAGTGAAGGTGGGCAATTTTAATTGATTTTTGGACAAGGCTGTGATGGCCAAACTTAATGGTTTAGTATTCCATATGGGTCATTCCATGTCAAAACACCGGAAAAATTGAAATCTGCACCCACCGACACCGAATTACTTGAAAAAAGTAATTTTTTTTAATTGATAAAAACAATATTATTGAATAGTTTAAGAAGTCACTGAGCACAATATCAACATTCATGGAGCATTAGGATGATTGTCTTTAATTATAATCTTTCACTGAAATCCTGCACGTACATAGGAAAAAAACTCTGAACTTGGCAGGTTCATATCTTCAAAAGTAGACTTGAACCCCTCACAAAATTCTTGGGTGAATTTAGGCAGGCATAGTAGATGTTAGGAAAAAAATATCATGAAAATTGAAGAGGACATATTTTCGATAGACTGACCGTAAGCTACATAGGTGAAAAGTTGTTGATTTTGGAGTCATGCATTTGGGTGGGCAAAATAAAATTTTCTATCAGGTATAGGGTTAAAATAGTTGGATATTTGGATTCTACAGTCCTTATTTGCCTTACATACCAAATTTCAGAAATATTGAATGTATGAAAGTATTTTTTTTAAATTAAAAAAAACACTAAGATTTTGCGACACCGCATGGCCTTAATTTTGAGGCAAAATAGCAAAATTATATCCCCCCCTCTAAAATTGGAATTGCAAGGTTTAAGACAAAATAATTTGGCACACTTTCCTAACTCATGAAGGGGAACATTTCAAGTAATTCGGTGTCGGTGGGTGTAACACCCTGGTGAATTGACATGGAATGACCCATATGTGTCTCTAAGGCCTCGGGCCTTAGAGACACATATGGAATACTAATACTTAAGTTGTTGTTTATCAAAGTTATGGTAAGTAATGAATAGTTAATGTAAGCTTTTTTCATTGTGTAGTGGTTTCAAACTAATGTCCTCTTCTTTTTTTTTTCACAATAGAAAATTTTCTAGACTAGAAAAGGTATGTGCCCCCTAGGCACAAGTATTTAAGTTTTAATGTTATAAAATATTATATTAAATTAGAAAGACTAACGAAACTAAATAAGAACGAATATAAAAATATTACACTTATTTTAATATTATTTGATTGATTTCTATATAAAATTATATATAGGATTGCTTTTAATACATTTGAGAATAACGTGATAGTATTAGAAATCAGTAACAGCAAATAATTATTTATTAAACCCAGTTTGTTAAAAATTATTAGGCAAATTATTCCCTCCATATACTATGTATGCGCAGTTTTGCAACAAATCTAACTCAGCTAGATTTTAATAGACACCTGATCCTAGTAATACTAGAAGAGAAGAAACCACTATCACCCGGCTACGCATTGGCCACACTAGATTAACCCATTCCTTCATTTTAAAAGAAGAACTTCCACCTAAATGTTCATGTGGAAACCGATACACAATAAAACATATTCTGATTGAATGCACACACCTCTCCCACACTTGAAGAAAGTTCTACAATGTTGACAGCATGGACAAACTATTTGGAAAAATAGATCCCAAGAGGATATTAAACTTTTTGAAAAGAACCGGCCTCTTATCAAGAATGTAAGTTCATAGACCTACAAAAATCACCCAATCACTCTCTTGATGTTAAAATTCTCAACAGAAAACTTGATTACAGCAAATAAACCCCTATACATTTTTGAATACCTAATTACCAATAGAAGTATTCGGCATAAAATAACCCAAAGGGTTGACATACCGTAAAACCCAACCAACCATCCAAACCAATCAACCAATAGACATTGTTAATAGATAATGACTATTTCATAATCGTTGGGAATAACTTGAATAAATAAGGGAATTGTAATGTTAGTGGTGACCTAGTTTCGGTTAGAGACAGACAGTTATATAATCTCCATTATAATAAGATATTAATTAAGTATTTACTATTTACCTCCATCTTTGAGATTTGGCATTCATCACAATAATTGATATTTTGTATTGAGGTTTTATGATTTTTATTTCATGTTATGGCCCATGTGATATTTTATATTTATGCTTTTTATTTCAGGTTATCTCTCATGTGGTATCTTGTTGCATGAAGACCATGAATTGGTTGTTCTACTGATTAACACGATACTAAAGGTAAAAAACACCTATATTTCCTACTACTTTTTTTTCTAAAATTTTATTTAAAAGATTGCTATGTTTGTGGTAGATCTGTAGGTACCACCAAAATAAATCACGTGATCAGTTTAGGCCATATTGAAGGAAGAAACGTAAATATTTAAAAACTTTTTTTAAAAAATCTCGCAAAAAAAAAATGAATATAAAGAGTTGTTACAAAGAAAAACAGTTAATTCAAAGATCAAATTATCCGCAGAGGAACAATTCAACGTTATCTTGAGAAATAAGTAAAAACCGTCTGTATTTTTTACAAGAGGGTCTGTTTCTTTAATGATATTTTTTTAGCAGATTTTTGTATTCATAGTTCTTTTACTAAAACCTCTCGTATAGAAACTCATAAAAATCTTCTGATATAATTACTCAGACTCTTATCTTTATAGAAAAAAAGTAAAAATGTTTTTTGTTGGCTCATTTTTTCATATTTCATAAAATAAAATAGGAGGGTAGACCTTGTAAAAAAAAATATTCCGCCTATTATATTTTAGGAGAAAGCTATTTCAAACATATTTTCATAAAAAGGTAAGTAATTATGGAAATTTTTGTGAAAATCGGACCATTAATAGATTTTTTATAGAATTTTTTAAAAAGCCGCTAGTCATAACTTGTTTTTGGCTATGTTAAATTTCAATTGATTTAACGGTGTGAAAATATAAACATTGTTTTTGTTCATAATTTTCATTATTTCCGTAAGCTGAAAATTTTTTTTAAATCATCAGGAATTTTTTTTAATGTTTCTTCTTTTGAATGGACAAAAAATTTTCAAGATAATATTAATCTTTATTTAAGTTTCATTGTGTTAAATATAGGGCGGGGGTAAATTTCACAGGGCAAATTGGTGGTACCTATAGATCTGCTACTCAAAAAGGACTGGAACCTATACACCCCTGGTCAGCTAAACATGCAGTCACAATGATTGCTATGTTGATGATGGCTGGTTATCTGATAGTAGAGGAGAAAGACAAAAATGCAATTTACCTCAATGTTACATAATCTATGCGGTTGCATAAGATTATTGTCAATCCCCTGTAATTCTGAGGGGATGACCCTTTTCATACCATGGCCGGGTCCCTATGGAAAATTACAGAAGCCCGCCAAAATACGTGAAGTCATGTGGGACCTTTTGAGTCCCCAGTTTTCAGTTAGACATCAGGCAGAGAAATCGACCATTTTAGGTCCTGCCTAAAACTGGAATTCACACGCGCTATGTTAGTCAGATATTTAGTTACATGAAATGTATAGTTAAGGAAATAAAAGTTTGTATAAGTAATATGTTCTTGTGGTTGATGAATGTCTTGGTAACAAGACTAAGAAATGAATCCAGGATGACCAGCCAGCAGGAACATAGCAAGAAAGTCCAGACCTTAGAAGAGACCAGACCAAGATAGATGAAGAAATAGCAAAGCCGTCCAGAAGAAAATACGACCAGAATTAAGAAGCAAGAAAAGGGTATACAACATCAAGTGTTAGAACCTCTGTTGTTTTATTCCCTCTGTTCAGTTTCTGAGGCTTTGGAAATATGCAGAATGAATAATAGACACAATGTATGTGATAGATTCTTAGTTCTTGTAGGAACCAGCTCTTTTTGTATTTTTCAATGGTTTAATTGCTCTTTATCCATGCTATACTTATCTCCTTGTGTCACCAACCACCAAAAGAAAAATACAGATCTAGACTAGAATTGACAATTTGTCCCAAGCAAGACAAGCACATCTCTCTCATTGTCATTACTCAGGGCAAATATTGAATAGGATTTTTATTAAATATTTTTGATAAATTTAATTTTTATTCATATTAGGTTCACCAGATAGACACTGAAGTAGAAATGGGTCCCAGCTCAAAAAAGTTTGAAAATTACTGGTGCAGATTGTTTTTATTTCATTGTTGATTTTTTAAAGATGTGATATTCTGAAAGTGTTGGCTTTCATAGGTCAAGCAATAGAACGAGCTTAATTAACAAATACTTATGTTACATAATAGATAGGCATAGCCAATCATTTTTGTAAAGAAGTGTAGTTTAGATTTTAAAATTAGTGGTAACACATGTGAAAGATTACAGTTGGAAGTTCAGAGAATTTGATTGACAAAGTTTCACTGGAATTGGACATTCATAGGTTTAGAGAGTCATGTGATCAGATGAATTGGGTGGAAATAGGATTAGAATCTAGATAGGGGGGCCCAGGTAGCCAGTTTGGACAGACATATATTTTGTCACTGCTGTTTTTCTCCCCATGTGTGTATTGTATAAGTTTGTATTGGAATATTGGCTTTCATATTTTTGGATAGTTTGTGAGATATGAAGTAAGTGGCCATACAACTGTTGTTTCTAGAGTGCTGCGTCCAGGTTTTGTTCAAAACAGCATCCAGTATTCTTATGTAGTTTCCATCTACCTTTTCTTTCCAGGTGTTTCATTAGAGTCCAAATGGTGCAGCCATATAATAGTGCTGACAAAATTACAGCTTGGAAGAATTCCTGTTTTATTTTATCTGAGAGATCATTCTATGAATTTCTCTGTCTTTTGTTTTCCTTTTAGGATCTGAGAAGCACTAGCATTCTTGACAATTGTATTGCCCTATCAGCAGTCAGCCGCCTTGTCAACTCAGAAATGATTCCATTAGTACTTCCAATGGTTGAAAAGAAACTCACTCATTCCAGGTAAGATTTACAGTTATGTCTCTTTGTTACTTTATAAAGGAAGAACTCATACAGGAGTTTGTGTAAGTGTGATAGACAGGTAGTTGATCACTGGCTGACCTATTAGCAGGTCTCTCATTGGTTGATTTAATCATGTGACCGCGTGGTCTCTGAGAACAAGTCAGATAGTTAATCAGATTAGTCTCAGGTGTTGTACCGCCTTGTCGGCTGGGGCATTAGAATGTACCTCTGCAGAGGGGTAAGACTGCCCCAATGGGGCTACCTGTTGGCCCGTGGGTGGTGACATGTGATGCTCAAGGATAGAACCCAGGTGCTTGAGCAGTTCATGACTTTAAATACTCCACTTTGGCCCTATCTTGGGCTAGACTAGCGGTCGGAGAGGCCCCCTCCATCCGATCAATCGGCTGGTCATATCAAGCCCTAACACCTATATAATTTCCCCAACCCTATTGCCCTTATGGCAAGCCCCAACCCTTTTTATCATATGGGTGCTAGAAGGCGGTGGCATATATCCACATATCCTGGGAATGACGTTAAACTGATGGTGAGGTTCCAGGTTTGGGGAATGTGGAGCACCCCTTCATCACAATCGCTCCCTGGTCCACTCTGACCCGGTGTGGTAGTACCTGTTAGGGTCCCATCTATGGGTTAAATAGAAAAATGTATTCTTAAAAAAATTGAGTATCAATTAAGAATGACTTTATTTCAAAACTTTATCAGCATTAAATGACCCACTGAGGTTGATATGCTATAAAACAAAACAAACCAAACCAAACCTGATGTTGTAGCAAACAGATATAATGGCTACTTCTCCATGCATGAGATTATGAATTGGGGTCACCTGTTGGCTGTGGGTAGTGACCAGTGATGCTTAAGGATGGAACCTTAGTGGCTGAGCAGTCCATGACATACAACACTTCACTTTAGCCTTTACTTACTAGACAGGCGGTTGGAGAGGCCCCTTTTGATCAATCAGCTGGTTATGTCTAGCCCTAGAACTTATATGATTGTCCCAACCCTCTTTCCCTTATGGCAAGCTCTAACCCTTTTTATCATATATGCTAGAAGGTGTTGGCTGAGGGTCTTAATATCCTGGGTATGATGCTAAACTATCTGATAGTGAGGTTACAATTCTGGGGTTTTGGGGAGTGTGAAGTATCCCTTGATAACCATTACTTCTAGGTCCACTCTGATCTGGAGTGGTATTACCTGTTAGGGTCCCATCTATGGGTTAGTTAAAAAAAATTGAGTATCCATGAAGAATGTAAAAACAAAATGTTTTCAGCATAAAATAACTCAACAAGGGTTGACATGCCATAAAATCCAACCAACCAGCATTATTTTTAGTGGTACATTCTGTTTCTTCTGTTTCACCATTCTTCCTATTTGATTTTTTTTCTTTTCAGGCCCTCTGTACGAAAAAAAGCTGTAGCTGCATTATTCAACATTTGGCGTAAGAGTCCAAGTTTAGTGCCCCAAGTCTCCAAGAAATTTAGTGAAGCCCTTTGTGACAAAGACCCAAGTGTTGTTAATGTTTCTCTCAATTTGTATCATATGCTTATCAAGGTGAGTCATCTTTCTAAAACTGATTTTTGTAAATGAAAAAATAGCCTTAATTTTTTGGGTAGCATGGACATGAAGTCAATTTCTGACCTATGCGATTTTCAAACTAAGTCACTTGGTTTGAAAATTGCATGGGCAAGAAACTGTCAGTAAACAAGCCCCGTTAATTTCATGTCCAAGATACCCTAACTTAGATATAAATGCTCTATCCATGATATTGAGCACTATTTACTTATAAATATAGCACACTATATTAATATTAATTATATATGTGTGTATGTATATATATATATATATATATATATATATATATATATATATATATATATATCATTATTATTTATATTTTGAAGGCAATTACAATGCGTATAAAATAAAATAAAATATTGTCCAATGTCTAATCAACTTCAAAGATGAAGATACTTCGAAATTGATTAGACATTGGACAATATTTTATTTTATTTTATACGCATTGTAATTGCCTTCAAAATATAAATAATAATATACTTTACTTAACAATGCTTCAAGCAAATTATCAAATACTATTATATATATATATATTATATAATAATATATATATATATATATATATATATATATAAAATAAACAAAAAAATCAGGTATATCTGGAAAACACACACACACAAATAAACAAACTACTAAGACCTGCCTAAAAAAAAATGGATTGGCCAAACCTAGAATGATACTAAGACAATGTTGGACAGACACACACACACACACACACACACACACACACATAAACACACAGACACAGATTTATACATACTCACACACACATAAACACACAGACACATACTCACACTCAGAGAATTTGGAAGATTTCATCAGGCATACAACAGAATGGACAAATTTTATCAAGAAAGAAACAGTACAAGACTTAGCTTTCTGAAATCTCCTGCTGAAGGGATCTTTATCCCGAAATATTAAGAATAAATCAAAAGTAAACAAACAACATCATAATTACTTTTTTTCTTACAATTGCATTGTGATAGCCTTCAAAACCAACACCAACCAATATAAACACAATGATTCAAGCAAATTATAAAACACTTTTTAAACTTTATTTTTTAATTTTTTTATTATCATAGAATATATACTTTTGCCTTGTTAGTCTTTTCTATGTTTTTATTTGTTTATTCATTTATTCTTCAGGAAAATCCATCTCAGTATAAGAATCTTGGAACTCCATTTCTGAACATCTTACAACAGATTTTGAAACGAAAACTTCCACCAGATTATGATTACCATTCTATCCCTAACCCTTGGATGCAGATCTCTTTATTACGGTTGCTCACACTTCTTGGAGCTGATGACAAGGAGTAAGTACAATTGTGTCTGAAATATTTGCTTCAGGTTGAAAAATGTTAACTCTTTCACTCCCATTTTAGTCCTTAAAATGTTTGAATATTCAAAACTTAAAAAAAAAACAAAAAAAACTGGCTTGTAAAAGGGTTAATAAAGAACCTTTACTTTCATTTTGAAATATGATTATTGTTATGTATTAGAAATACATTAACAAGAAGATTGCGAGTGGCTGTAATAATAGTTTATTATTACAATGAATACAAATAACAAAAATGGCTCTCGGCCGGCAAGGTAAAAAGTCTCTGAGCATAAAAGAGGATTGGTAAAGATTACTTATCTTCTGAAGAGTTGTAGCACATGGATTTACATCCAAGAATACGAAAACAACCTTCGTGGGTGGAGATCACCTCACATCACACTGAGCTAATCTTCGTGTTGTTCTTTTATACATACTCATTTGCATACGTGAGGGATTATCTGGTTACTTTCCTTTACAACGATTATACTATAGATAAGTATATTTTGGCAGCATTTTTTCCTTTATACATGTTTGGTTGAACGTGACAGACATTTCCTGTCTGACAAGTTTCTTCTCAATCTTTTCCAATTGTTTGGCCATCTATTTTATGTCTGGGTGGAATTAGTGAATGAATCCACCAAATGTCTTTTCCCAAGTACTTTTGGCACTACTTAATGCCATCGTCAGGTGTAGAGTAATCAGATATTTCCATGGTTCATTTTAAACAGAGTAGTCTATCATTTCCAGACAATTCTCTTCACCATAACATTTCTTATAAATGAGTCCCTCCTTCAACTTACTCCTACTGCTACTCTGTTTAAAAAGAGCCACGTAAACCTCTTGCTACTCTACACTTGACAATGGCACTAAGTAGTGCCGAAAGTACCCTTAAAAAAAACCTTTGGTGGATTCATTCACCAATTCCACCCAGACATAAATAAGCTGGCCAGACAATTGGAAAAGATTGAAAAGAAACTCATCAGACAGGAAATGTCTGTCGTGTTCAACCAAAGATTATACTATCCAACCTGGGGTCCAGTGAGCTTTGTCTGCTGGATCGGTGAAGTAATTAACAGCGTTGATTCCAGGGGGCCATACCCCGGGCAACACCTGCCCCCTCGATTTAAAGGGGCAGGGTTAGGTTTATTGCCCAATGCCTGAGGAACCCCTCTTGAGGGGGAATGCCGACAGGATCAATGCATTTTTTGCACCCGCCACCCATGAATCTCGGCTTGTGGGTGGTCCCACATTAATAGGGGTGGTACGTGGTAAATAGTTTTACTAGAGATGATAAAGTGGGGGCACGCAGTGTAATGGTTATGTGTTGGATAAATACCTATGTGAGCTGCCCAAAGTTCAAGCGAAGTAATTGATAAATGCGTCCACTTCATATTCAGGATATTATCTCCCTTATTGATTTCCTTAAAAAAAAAAGGTGATACTTACTGTATCATGTAAAATGAAACTGGAAGTGAATCCGACAGTATGTTGAAAAAATGAATAAAGGAAAGAAAGTATAAAATGGATAATATAGGATATTTTAATCAATATTACTTACACGTGTTTCGGTCAGGAGTTTATCCATGTGTACATTATTCAAGCTATTATTATTTTTAAATAATGAAATGAAATGAAAATAATAATAATAGAAAAAATGTAGAAATGTTCTGCACACATTTTTTCAACTTACTGTATCATGCGACTTTCTGATACCTAAATTTTAGCCTAATATTACGTGGTCACATGTGTGATATAAACTTTATATATGTAAATAATTGTTCATAGTTATTGTATAATAGTTATCAACGTAGGAAATGAATAAGGCGACACGAGTTCAAATCCTTGACGAGGTTGGTTGCATTCCCCATAATACTAATAACCTTGGGAGATGTATGAATCCAACTATTCTCCCTCCAGCTATTGGTAAATAATAAGACAGACTGGGTTCTTTAAATTAGGTATGGCAACTGATCTAGGAGAAAGAAAAAAAATTTAAACCCGTGATATTAAAAAGAAATTGACCATGTGTCACATTCTGCTTGTGCAGAGGGGTTGATAAATACATACAATTCTGTCTGAAATACTTATTTAAGGATGAAATAACTTTAACCCTTATACTCCCAATATGTTTATACTATAAAGAATAATAGTGATTATAATAATAATATTTTATTATATTTGTGGTGTTTCTCTCTATGTCTGAGGATTAATTGAAAACAAATGAAACTTTGGTAGAATTTTACAAGGAATCCAGTGGTTGTATTTGTATTTATTTTTGAATTCATTTGGTGTCACGAGATACCAAATTAGCGGCTATGGTATGAGAAAATAGGAAAAACAATTGTTATACCATCTTGGGCCACTTTCCTTTTTTATTATCTTCTCACATCGACCTTTAACAAAAAAAAAAAATATCCTTGCACAGAACAGATACACTATCTTATTATAACGGAGATTGTGAGTTTGTCTGTCTGTAACCGAAACTATATTACTATACAAGTCACAATTCCCTTTGTTATTTACATCACATTTACCATGATTTTATCTTTATTTATACCTCAATTATTAATAAAATTGTTTTACATTACTTACATTGTTGACCATATCTACATACTAATAACATGCAATAGTATTTATATATACAACAAAATAGCGGTTTACAGTGTGAATGGGAAGGCTAATTTGCATATTAATCTTAAAAATTTGATTTTAATAAATATATGCTTAGTATTATTGATTTCTAATTGTTTGGTTTTATCTTAATGAATATGAGCAAAAATCTCAATAAATCTTAAAAGAAATCCCTTAACAAGAAGAAATAACTAATATTATTCTTTACTTCCTATTTTAACTAAACAGTTAAATTAGGAAAATTTACCAATGAAAGACGGGAGTAACGGAAAATGATGGAAAAGTTAGTTTCAAAGTTGTTCTATTTTTCAATCATACCCCCTCTGTTCCAAATCTTTTTTATCTACATTCTTATTCAGTTTCATTAGCCTTTCTAATTTAATATATTTTATTATATTAAAACTTAAATACTTGCACCCGGAGATGCATATATTTGCTAGTTAATATAATATCTATATACATATGAGTTTCATTCAGTAGTTCCTAAAAATGCCCTCTTAATGTGATGGTCTTTTTTTTTCTCTAGTTTTAGTTTAACTGTGTATCCTGTATTGAAAGAAGTTTTGCAACGTGCCAACATGAAGGAAAATATTGCCTTTGGTGAGTAATTTCTCTCTTTTTTAAAAAAAGATTAATCTACCTTTGTTCTCTAATTGGTGTACAATGTTCATTCAAAAAGTTCTAAGCCTCAACAAGAAAGAAAAGCCACTTCTTATAAAACTAGAAAAACTAATTCAGACTTCAGTATTATACCACACACACACACACACATACACATGGGAGTAAAATGGGGAAATCAATCTGACAGTATGTGGAAAGATATACCATCAAGAATAAATATTCAGCCTTTGGAACGCTTTGAGTTTTTCTATATTTTTCCACACAGACATATATATATATATATATATATATGTACACAAAGTATCAAGATTTTTTGTACTTTTTGACACCCCTTGTATTGTGAAAAAAATTAACGTTCCATTCATTGTTCATTTCTATCTTGGTAAATACAGCTTTAAACTCGGCACTTTCATGACACACCTTGTATTCTGAAAAAAATTAACGTTCCATTCATTATTCATTTCTATCTTGGTATATACCTTGTGTGTGTGTATATATATATATATATATATATATATATAGCTGTAGAAAAATAGTTTTTCTCACTAACACAGTTTCGGTGTTCAAGGTACACCTTCCTCGGAGAACTAAAAATTATAGGTAGCTGCATTTCATATATACTTGTCTGGTTTCGAATTATTTTTATTTCTCTTTCTGTGTTTTAATTAGTTTGTATGAATTTTTGTTTCTAAGTCTAGACTGTTTTCTTTTGAAATTAAAGATTTGTTTTCCATAAATTTATATGTCTGCTTTATCTAGGCAAAAGTAATTTGTAATTCTGTCATCTATTATTCAACTACTAATGCTACTACAATGAAAATGTTGTAGCAACTTTTGATTAATGAATATATATATATATATATATATATATATATATATATATATATATATAATCAAGGATGAAATATGGATTTAATATCCTGTAACTACAGTTTCATGCATACTTGCAATCATCAAACGTTAAGATAAAAACAAAATGGTGGCTTGTTTAGTGTTTATATAATGTAAAGCATGTTCATGTTATATAAACACTAAACAAGCCATGTTTTTTTTTTAAATCTTAACATTTTGACCATCTGATGATTGCAAGTATGCATGAAACTGAAGTTATGGGATATTAAATCCATAATATTTAATCTTTAATTTTAATCTGCTATTTTAGCAATTGAACACCTTCATATGCTAATACTTTTCACATTCATTCTTAGTATATTATATTGTATATTTATATATATATATATATATATATATATATATATATATCTATATAAACACAGTTTAGAAAACATCCAACAAAATGTGAAAAATATGAATAGAAATGGTAGGTAAACCCACCCAAACAATTAATTTCAATTCGTGGGTAAAACTTAATATTTCATCAGTAATGAATTTACAATCTACACATTTGGAAATGTAAGTAAAGTAAAAATAGGAAAATAAATTGCATCTGTTGATAAAACTACCAGGTCCACTCTGACTTCGAGTGGTAGTGCCTGTTGGGGTTCCATCTAGGAGTCAAATCTGTTTGACAATTATTTATTCGATATTATTAGATAGGAATACTTGAAACTGTGTGAAGATTATTTGTATTAAGAATAGTTATTTGAAACCATTATTTACAAATAATTATTATTATTATATTTGTTTTTTCATCCGATTTTCTAATTGCAGCTATCATCTATGAATGTATATTGACCATTAGTCGGATTGCACCGGATCCGGATCTCTTAGAGGAAGCATCAAAGTCTGTGGGAAAATTTTTGCGTTCAAGCAATCAAAATTTGAAATACTTGGGTAAGATGTTTGTTTAGATCAGTGTTTCTCAAGATTTTTTTTTTATTGTGGCCCCCTTCAAAGTTTGAAATATATGAGTAAGATGATTCAGAAGGATGTTTCCTTTTAATGCCAAAAATGTTTTTGCTATGTATTTAAAAAAAAAATCTTTTTATTAAAATATTATATCATCATCATCATCATTAGTTAATTCCGACAGCACAGATCTCCATGACACATCTCTATTGGTCATCGCTTCTTGAAGGTCCTCTGCACAACATCCAGTATCAGTGCTGAGCTGATCAATGTAGGTTTTTGCTGGCTGACCTACACTGATATGCCTATGTCTAGGTGCCCACAGGAGAATATCCCTTCTTCTCCAGCAGTGACCAGCATGTCTTGTTTATCTTAAAACATTATATACTAAGTATATATTGTTATGATTTTAAAAAATCCCGAATAGAAATTATCAAATAATTACATTAAATCAACCTATTAGTGGGGCTTAGAATACACTGATTGTAAACCCTACAGAGGAGTAAGACCGTTTGCTTTCCTGGGTAGGACACTAAACGGCATTTGATGTTGAAGTTCAAGTTATAGAGATTTGGGGGAGTGTGGACTACTTCTTCAGCTTCTTAAATGTTTTGGAATATTTGGCACCCAAAAAGAGAATCTCCACTCAAATAGCAAAATTTAGCTCAGTTGGTAGAGTGTCCGACTAGGAACCACAAGATTCCTGGTTTGATACCAACCCTTGCCAACTCAGCGTATTAGTATCACAAGGGTATACAAAAGAAACCGGATAATTTAGCAACCAAAATTTTATATTAAAAAAGAGTTGCTTTCTGAATCAAAGTAATCCTCTACCTCAGTTGTTAACATTCTTTTCATTCTCAACACAATCAGTTCTGATTCGTGTACTGAATTCACATTCAGAACACCAATAACAAAACTAGCTGATCTTCCTTCACAACCCTGTTGGCTGGGGCTTTAGAATAGACTGACTGCACCTCTGCAGAGGGGTAAGCCTTGTCACACAATGGGGCTACCTGTTGGCTGTGAGTGGCAACCCATGATGCTTAAGGATGGAACCCTGATGGCTGAGTAGTCTATGACATGCAACACTCCACTTTGGCCCTTACTTAGGTTAGATGGGCGATCGGAGAGGCCCCCTCCGATCAATTCGCTGGTTTTGTGATTGTCTCACCCTATTGCTCTTATGGCAAGCCCCAACCCTTTTTATCATATATGTGCTAGAATGTAGTGGCTGAGGTCTTAATGTCCTGGGAATTATGTTAAACTCTATCTGATGGTGAAGTTCCAATTCTGAAGCTCTTGGCAATGTTGAGTACTCCTTGATCACCATTACTCTCAGGTCCACTCTGATCTGGAGTGGTAGTACCTGTATGAGTTAAATAGAAAAAAATGAGTTTGCAAAAATTTGTGCTTAAAAAAGAAATTGTGTACCCACGAACAATGAATGAATCAAACGTCTTCGGCATAAATTAACCCAAGGGTTGACATGCCGTAAAAACCAACCAACCAACAAACTTCCTTCAGTAATCTGCTTAATATGAACTAGAAGGGGGAGACAAAATTTGTATAAGTCACAAGTTTGTCTTGTGGGATTTACTATTAACATGAGACCCGTTTTTTTAATAATTTGTAACACTGGATGCGGCCATGTTCTCATCTTCTTATGAGGTAAATTGTTTCTCCTCTTGCTACAGGGAAGAAAAGAAAATGAAATTAGTCAGAACGAACCAAAATACAAGACCCTTTTATTTATTTATTTTTTATAGTACAAGGGAAGTAGTTTTGTACTAAGCTTAGCTGTGGCTCAAGGTCAGTAGTATGAGACGCCATGTATGAATAATACTCACTAAATGGTCTGCTAATCTAGCTCGGTAACTTTGATCCTCGCTGGATGCCCCATATGTGCGATCTTGTGTTACATCCTAACTATGGCGATCGGTTTGAGTAAATACCTATGTGCTTTTCCAAAAATTCAAGGGAAGTAATTCTTATCTTACCTAAGACAAGGGAGGTAAATGCTTTTTACTTCATTTTCAGTGTATTATCCCCCTTATTGATTAAAGAAAGTGATATTTATCGTATCATGCGACTTTCTGGGACCTAAATTTCGGCATAAATTATAGGGGGTCTCCCCATACGCGCGATATAAACTTTGTGCATCTTATTATATTGGAGATTGTGCGTTTGTCTGTAACCGAAACTATATCAAGTCATAATTCCCTTTGTTATTTACGTCACATCCTCCATGATTTTATTTTTATCTAAACCTAAATTATTAATAAAATTGCTTTACATTATTAATACTTTTGGCCATGTCTACACACTAATAACATACAATTATATTTATATATACAACAAAATAGCAGTTTACAGTGTGAACAGGAATTCTAATTTGCATATTGATATTAAAATTTGGATTTTAATAAATATGTGCTTACTATTATTGATTTTTAATTGTTTGGTTTTATCTTAATGAATATAAGCAAAAATATCAGGGATAAATTTTAAAAGAAATCCATTAACAAGAAGAAATAACTGTAATTTTATTGTTTACTTCCTATTTTAACTGAACAGTTAAATTAGAAAAATTTAGCAATGAAAGATGGAAGTGATGGAAGAGTAAGTTTCAGTTGTTTTATTTTTCGATTATACCCTCCTTTGTTTCAAATATTTTTATCTGCATTCTTATTTAGTTTCATTAGCCTTTCTATTTTAATATGATATTTTATTACATTAAAACTAAATACTTGCACTTGGAGGGTGCATATATTTGTTAGTGTGAGTAATTGGCCATAGGTGGTTGCCCATTGTGCAATGGTTATCATCGTAAGAAATGGACAAGGTGACACATGTTCAAATCCTGGACAAAGTTGGATGAATTTCACATAATGCTAATAAACTTGGGAGAGATATGAATCCAACTTTTCTCCCTCCAGCTATTGGTAAATAGCGCAGACTTGGTTCTTTATCCTTGGTATGGAAAGTAAAACTGTATACTGTTATGATGTAGCCATTGTGGGCATACAAACAAGAGTTCTTTGTGTAACAGAAAGAGTGAGAGAGATGTTTGGTTTGGTTTTGTTTTATCGCATATCAACCTCAGTGGGTCATTTAATGCCGATAAAGTTTTGAAATAAATCAATTCTTAATGGATAATACATTTTTTTATAAATACATTTTTCTATTTAACCCATAGATGGGGAGAGAGAGAGGGAGAATACTAGAGAGAGACAGACAGATAGTTGTGTGACTTACTTGCTTGTTCTTCATTCTCCTTTCTATCTTCTTTGTCTAGTGGTTGTTTCATCTTCTTTTCTAAGGGCTTCTTATTAAGGGTTAGTTCTTTTAAAGTCAGGTAATTAACTAACAAGACTTTATTTGTCTTTGATCAAAGCTTTATTGCCCATTTTCACTGCACGGTCTGAGTTCAACCCTGCAGTTGCACTTCTGCCCTGCGATGCATTTTGGTTGAAAATTGGCTACTTAACTAGTTATCACGTGACTCACAAGATTCCTGCCTTTGGGGTCAAAGTTCCCAAATGGTCAGTATTTATTCACTTGGTGTCCTTAGCATTCTCGCTACAGAGTGTTGTCAAAACCCTACGCCGCCATACAATTATGCAACAATACAAACCTGTTAAATTCTGCTTAAAATAGATCTTGTGTCACATTCTGCTTGTGTGGAGGGGTTGGTAAATGTATAGTTAGGTCTAGGCCAATTGGTATGCCTAAAATTTCCAACTGCCAAAAGTCTCAATTTAAATTTAGTTGTTTTATTTTATGGCATATCCACCCTTTTCGTTCATTTAATGCTGATCAAGTCATTTTGGTAAAAGTCTGAACTTAGGTCTCAAAAAGTTGCATGATACGCAAGTATATACGGTTTTGGTTTGTTTTGTTTTACGGCATATCAACCTCAGTGGGTCATTTAATACCAATAAAGTTTTGAAATAAATCAATTCTTAATGGATAATACAATTTTCAAAAAGTTGCATGATACGCAAGTATATACGGTTTTGGTTTGTTTTGTTTTACGGCATATCAACCTCAGTGGGTCATTTAATGCCAATAAAGTTTTGAAATAAATCAATTCTTAATGGATAATACAATTTTTTCTATTTAACCCATAGATGGGACCCTAACTCCGGGTCAGAGTGGATCAGGGAGCAATGGTGATGAAGGGGTGCTCCACATTCCCCAAACCTCCAAAACTGGAACCCCACCATCAGATAGAGTTTAATGTCATTCCCAGGACATGTAGACCCGCAGCCACCGCCTTCTAGCACCCATATGATAAAAAGGGGTTGGGGCTTGCCATAAGGGCAATAGGGTTGGGAAAATCATATAGGTGCTAGGGCTTGACGTGACCAGCCGATTGATCGGAGGGGGCCTCTCCGACCGCCTGTCTAGCCCAAGATAGGGCCAAAGTGAAGTATATTCGGTACATTATTTTATTAGTAACATTTTCTTTTGATTCAGGTATGAAAGCCCTTACTTCATTAGTAGTAGTGGCACCTCACTATGCTGTCGACTACCAGATGATCGTGATGGAATGCCTTGAGAACCCAGATGTTGCAATTCAGAGAAAGGTTAGTCATGTGTTTTTATCTTTTTAGAAAATGTAGCATAGTCACTGACAACTGTTATGTCGGTAATGGCTAATCGTTGAATGGGAAGGGAAAAACATAAAAGCACAACTCCTCTTAGCGTTAGGACATCATTGAGCAAATTGGGCTCTTTAATTTTGCTATGGTAACCAGTTTAGGAGAAGCAAAAACTCTGAATTAAAAAAAACATTACTTAAAAATTGACCTTGTGTCACGTCCTGCTCGTGCAGAGGGGTTGCGTAAATACATATATAAATTTAAAAAAAGGTTATTTCCTATAAGTCCAACATAAACAAAGGGGAACCACTCTCGACTGATAAATTATTTATTTATTTTCCCATTAAACTAAACCTAAACCCTAAATCCTTACCCTAACCTTGTCTTCTTTTTTCCTAGTAGATCAATAAATATATAAATAGGTAATTTATGAGGAAGTGCGTCCCGGTCTCCTGCCTCAAAAATTGCTGCCCGGTGATTATCAAAATAACAACCCCAGCTCGTCGTAATTATTGTTTATTTATCGTAATTTGTCGTAATTCTTGTTAATGTTTAGACATGAAGATGGATATATAGTTTTGAATAGACTGAGATAGATAGATAAACAAACAAAATAATATAGATAGATACAAACAAATGGAGATAGATAGATAGATATACAAGTAAATGTATTTTGGGGGGTGGTCGCTTCTTTTTTTGTCGTAATTCTTGTTTATTTAAACTAAAAACAAGACATTAAACAAACATGAATAAAAAAAAATCTTAGTATTTAAAGTAATATAGATAAATATGAACAAATTGAGATAGATAGATAGATGGATAGTTTTGGATAGACTGAGCTGGGTTGTTATTTTAATAGTCACCGGGCAGCAACTCTTGAGGCGGGAGACCGGGACGCACTTCCTCATAAATTACTGATAAATAATTTATTAGTCAAGAGTGGTTCCCCTTTGTTTATGTTGGGCTTAAAAAAAGATATATGCATCACATTGCTGTGTGGCAACAAATATAAGGAAAATGGGTGAGATTGCTTGAAGTTTTTCTTGACAACTCAGTTATTTTTTCGACGCTCACGCTCACGCACACACACACACACACACATATATATATATATATATATATATATATACACACCTACATATGTGTGTGTATCTATATATATAAAAGGAAGTTTGGTATGTACGTGTCGACTTATAACTCACAAACGAGAGATCATTCAGATTTGAAATCTCGCATACTACTTGATATGCTTATAACTAAGAAACACACAAAATTTGGGTTTGGATTAATAATAATTAAGCGATATAATACAATAATTAACAAAAAATTAACAAATACAGTATACACACCCTCCACCACACCCTACTCACGTCGACACGAGTTTAGTTTTAAACTTCCCAGACAGAAGACTCTGTCGATGTATGAAAGAAAATACGAATGTTCATTTCAAAAAACAAAAACTAAAGTTAAGCTGACACACCCACCCATCCCGTATCCCGTCGGCACAATTCATCTTTAAAGTAGCGTCAACACAATTCCTAACTGGAATAAAAAAGACAGTTCTAAAACTGAAAAAAACCCTCCCACCCACTCATCCGTACAGGCTTAATATTTGGAGTGAGTACATCCCTGCACCTACCCCAAATAATTTTTATTTCCTTAGGCTTTGAACTTCTATGAATATGGTCGTAGAAAGGAAAATAATACTCATATGTATTTTAAATCGATTATATGCTGAAGTCATATTTGTTTTATTCGTTATTACTGGGTATTCAAATTATTTCTAATTCATTTTTAAACATACTTTTAAAAAAGTGTTAAAATTTTTATAGTCCGGTCATGGACCGGGTACTTTTGCTAGTGTAGGTATATGAAGAAGCAGCAGGTTGAAAAAAAAATCCACCAAAATGTGAAAGAATACAGTTGCAAACGTAGATAAACCGATGCAAACAATTGATTTAATCAATATTCGTCTTTATTTATTGAAAGACTTTAAATTTATCAACCTTTCCATCTCTCTATATATATAATATATACACACACACACACACATATATATATATAACATATATATATATATATATATATATATATATACATATATATATATATATATATATATATATATATACGTCCTAGTGTAGGTGTGATGAGTTAAGAAACGTGAGTGATCAATGATAACCAAGTCATTGAAAATAATTATTTATTCGTATAAAATATTTCATATGATCTATCTATATTCTGAGGTTCTTATCTAGTCACTTAAATCAAGTCATGCATGATTGATTTAACCCTTCGTTTCTCAACTCGTTTATTTTGTGAGAAATGTTGGGAATACAACAAAGAATCGTAAGCTACAGCTGAAGCGTTCTTTGTTAATGATAATAATTCTTTGACCACGAAACCATACCCAATCCAGTTGAAGTCAGAAGCAGTTAAGTGATAAATGGAGTTGTATAATGGCTCTGACTCTGGAAGCGCGTGGTGTAATGGTTAAAGTAATAAGAAATGGACTCGTCGCCCTGAGTTCAAATCCTGGATGTGGTAATTGCATTTCACTTAGCGCTCATACCGTTGGTAAAGGTATGAATCCTAATCTCCCTCCAGCTATGGATAAATAGTAGGGCAGACTGGGCTCTTTAACCTTGGTTAGGCAACCTGTCTAGGAGAAGGAAAACTTTGAATTCAAACCTGTTGAACTCTGCTTAAGAAATTGACCTTATGTCAAATCCTGCTCGTGCTGAGGGGTTAGGTATATATATATATATATATATATACTTATCTCACCCATTTCCTTATATTTGTTGCCACACAGCAATGTGATGCATATATCTTTTTTAAGTCCAACATAAACAAAGAGGAACCACTCTTGACTAATAAATTATTTATCTATTCATTGATCTACTAGGAAAAAATAAGACTGGGTTAGGGTTAGGGTTTAGGTTTAGTTTAATGGGAAAATAAATAAATAATTTATCAGTCAAGAGTGGTTCCCCTTTGTTTATTTCTGACTCCTGTTTAATTTACACTTTATATGACCCTAGTTTAATCTGTATACAGTATTGGCCAGAATAGATAACTCACATGATTTTTCCTATGTTTTTCCTATCATGCAGTATTCATTCATTTCACATGTGAAAGACTCAATTTGATTGGTCGAATTGGATGACACATTGTTTTTCTGATCAAAGAGTGTTCATTTTTATTGCACCTTCTCGTTCAGATAGGATTGAGCTATAATTAGAAGTGTGATTTAACTGTGAATCATAGCGATACAAAGTGTGGTAATTTTGACTATATCTGATAAAAGATGCATGCGCAGGTAAAAATTCTCAGTGAAGAAAGATACAGCACTCGTGAAATCGCTGCCAGATTGTGATTAAAACAACCAATAGTTGCCGGGTCGATAAATAATTTTAAAGTTCTAAAAATTATGGTAATCACTTGTGAAATTAATATATACTATGTGACGGAAAAATACAGGAAAAGATTGTGTGGCTCATTTATTATGACCATTACTGTATTTATATAGTTCACAATCCTTATAAATAGATTGTAAAAAATCATGGTTTTATATTTATTTGTAGGCCATAAACACTGAATTACATAAAGAGGAGTTGAAGGTTTTATGTTCCGACCCCTTAGACCTGTTTAATGTAGATTAATAGTTTTGGTTATTTATGTTGTGTTTATCTTATTTATTTATTTATTTATTTTCCAGACGTTGGAGCTGATGTACCAGATGGCGAACCCCGTAAATATTGATGTGATTTCCCGAAATCTCCTGAAATACATCTCCAAGACAAGCCATGATCCATTCTGGCAGACCGACATTGTTGCCAAGCTATTTAGCCTTGTTGAGAAATATCCTTTGCTCCTTCAGTCTCTGTTGACAGAAAAATTTATTCCTTATTTTATTTTTTATATTGGAAGAATAGACTTTTCTTCTTATAAAAAATATACAATTACTATATGTGTACATATATACATGGGTGTATATACTTGTGTATGTGTGTATTTAGATATATATACATGTGAGTGTGTGTATATGTTTGTATATACATAGGCATTTGTGTGTCAGTATATACATGTTTGTGTGTGTATATAAAGTCTATTAACAAATTGTTTTTTTTTTGCTAATAAAATAATGCATTTTTGGAACAAAAAATATACAATTACTATATATATGTGTACATATATACATGTGCATGCGTGCATATACATGAGTGTATATGCTTGTCTATGTGTGTATTTAGATATATATACATGTAAGTGTGTGTATATGTTTGTATATACATAGGCATTGTATATACATAGTCTATTAACCAATTATTTTTTTTTGCTAATAAAATAATGCATTTTTGGAAAAAAATATACAATTACTATATATATGTGTACATATATACATATGAATGCGTGCATATACATGAATATATATATATATATATATGCGTATGAAAAAGTGGAATGAAAACATCACACATTGCTGTTAAAGAGAAAACAATTTATAACATAATCATAGCTGATATTGATCAATATTTCGATTTTACAAAAATCATCTTCAGAGCCTGTTTAATCCGTGGCTCTGAAGATGATTCATTTCCTTTCTTTTAACATATATATATATATATATATATTTGGAACAAATTCTCTAATCAGATCAGAAATAGCAATAGTGTAAAAATGATTAAGTTTAATTTGGATGATATCCGAAAAAATGGTAAAAAGAAGAATTTAATAGGGAATTATTTGGTAACTATTGGATGAATTACTTAACAAAATTTGATCCGTCTATTGATATTATATTAATAGTGTATATGCTCTGGAGAAATAAGTGTTATATACCCCTCACTCATGCTGCGGGTATATAAACAGTTCTTTAACAGAGAGGGGAGAGAGATAGACAGGTAGACTCTTTTGAAAGGGTCCAAAAGATTCAAGGTATTATCAATCCTTTGCAAGTCTCTCCAGCAAACGAAATGCAATTCCTTTCCCAACCAAACACACCACTCTCATTTCAAATAGCAGTCGTCAGATTTCACTTGCTGTCCAAACACTTTCTTCCTCACTCGCCCTGTCAGCGACAGTCCATCTTTATTTCTGCTCGTTCAGATGCGCTTATGCAAATTCGGATATACTTTATTTGGGTCTCTACTAACAACACCTCAGCTACGAGGAGGTAGCGAGTTCGAGTATCCGTAGCCGCTCGCCACAGGACAAACATATCCTGACACGCTTTGTTTGTGGGGGCTGGGAATCCGCTTGTTCATAGGGCTGCCTTTCAGTCTCGTCACATAGACAGAGAGATGCATAACTTGCATTACTTACTTTTTTGGCCATTGGTGATCTCATTTCTATTCTTTCTCTCCATGTTGACTTATATTTCTAGGTTCTTGTCGGTTGTTTGTCTTTGATTCATTTTCTTCTTCTTGGTCAGTCTTTTTGCCAAGACATGCATCAACCAACAACACCATGTTATTTCTTTAAGACTTTTATTCTTAACTAAACTTCTTTCTCTAACTAAACACAGCACACGTGTGCAAGTGAGCCCCAGCTAAGGCAAGACATGCCTTCTGCCTGGCGTCCGAGCTGGTACTAAGGGTTAACCAGCTCCCGCGTGATTTCACGTGATTCGTGGGTTTTCCACCTGTGGGGTAAAAGGTCCCCAACCATTTGTAAATTTCCATTCTACACGGTATTGTCAATAATCTATGCTGCCATATAGAGATGCAGATACTAATTAAAAAAAAAAAAAGAAATGTGTATGAGAAGTTTGTTTGATTATTATCCTTAATGTAGATCTACATTGTCGAGTAGTGATAAGTGGTACGTTGAGACCATCAACCAATTGTTGGAAGTCACCAATGGAAATGTTCCAGATGAAATTATTTATAGATTACTTAATGTTATTGACAATGGTAAGTAATTCTCATCACTGTTAAAATAAGTTAATTGCTTGCTTAGTTGGTTGTTTTGTTTTACGGCATTTGTTTTTCGGGTCATTTAATGCGGGTTTAGTCGGTAGAGCGTTCGTCTGGGAACAAGGTTCCTGATTTGATACCGGCCCTCGCCAACTCAGCGAATATGTATTTACCCCCCCCCCCACGAGCAGGATATGACACAGTCAATTTCTTAAGCAGAGTTTAACAGGTTTGAATTCAGAATTTTCCTTCTCCTAGACTGGTTACCTAGCCATGGTTAAAGAGCCCAATCTGCCCTGTTATTTGCCCATAGCTGGAGGGAGAATTGGATTCATACCTTTCCCAAGGGTATTAGCGCTATGTGAAATGCATACAGCTTCGTCCAGGAATTGCACTCGGGTTGACGATTCCACTTCCTACAACTCTAACCATTAGACCACGCGCCTCCACAGTGTATAAGTAGCACAGGGATCTGTGCGGTAAAGTGAGGAGCTGATAGTAGGTGTGTCACTTCACCCCAGATGCTAAAAACACTCCCCTTGATCTAGTGCTAGTGGAAAGGGGATAGACTCCCTCGCTGTCTGGCTGAGACTGACTTCCGGCCACCCCGATGACTTTACTTACTTACAGTAACTGCTGTTGCTTAAATGGTCACTCATCTAAGTATTGGACAGGCTCATCACTGCTTAACTTCAGTGATCTAGCTGAAACCGGTGCTTTAAACAGGACTTGAACATAGGCCAAAAAAAAAGATTTAAAAAAAAATAAGTTAAGTGGAGTCCACATGGTGTAGTGGCTAACATGACTTTACTTACTTACAGTACCTGCTATTGCTTAAATGGTCACTCATCTAAGTAGTCCAATACCACATGGTGTAGTGGCTAACATGTTGGAGTTCCAACTTCAGTTATGCTATTACATTTACTTTGGAAATAATACCATTGGGAAAGGTATGAAGTCACTCGTACCCCCAGCTATGGGTTAAATAGTATCAGTAGTCTTCTTCTACAAGGATATCTTTGGTATGAAATGACCCAAAAGGGTTGACATGCCATTAAACAAAGAAAGCAAACCAATCTAACTGGCCTAAAGTATATTGAATCCTTAACATCAGCCTTTGAAGGATTGGAATCCCATGGTATAGTAGCTAACAAACTTGACTGTGACATTGTAGTAAGGGTGTTCGAAGCCCAGGATGTGACACAGGGTCAATTTCTTAAGCAAAGTTCAACAGGTTTGAATTCAGAGTTTTCCTTCTCCTAGACCGGTTAACTAACCGAGGTTAAAGAGCCCAGTCTGCCCTACTGTTTATCCATAGCTGGAGGGAGAGTAGGATTCATACGTTTCCCAAGGGTATTAGCAACTCCAGTTGTGCTATTACATTAACTTTCAGACTAATACCCTTAGGAAAGATATGGACCACTCCATCTCCCCAGCTATGGGTTAAATAATACCACTATTATTCTTGTACAAGGATTGCATTGGCATTAGATTTCATAAAAGTTGACACTACATTTTGGCCCTTATGTGGGCTATATATATTTACCTCCGCACGAACAGGATTTGACACCGGGTCAATTTCTTAAGCGGAGTTCAATAGGTTTGAATTCAGAGTTTTCCTTCTCCTAGACCGGTTACCTAACCAAGGTTAAAGAGCCCAGTCTGTTTACTACTATTTATCCATAGCTGGAGGGAGAGTAGGGTTCATACCTTTCCCAAGGGTATTAGTGCAAAGTGAAATGCAATTATGTGGGCTATACGGGTGGTCGTAAAGACCCTCTCTGACCAATTGAATGGTCATGTCAAGCCATAGCACTTATATGATTGTCCCAACTATATCCTTCAATTGCTTTTATGGCGAATCCCCAACCCTTTTTATCATAGGTGTGCTAAAATGCAGTGGCTGAGGGTCTTAGTCTCCTGGATATGACATTAAATTGCATCTAGTGGTGAGGTTCCAATTCTGGAGCTCTGGGGAGTGTGGAGTACCACTTCATTGCCATTACTCCCAAGTCACCTGTAGTCAACAGGTAAGTCTCATGGGAGTGGGGGTCTGCAGAGGTGCCATCAATGTATTTTACAGCCACAGCCAACAGGTCGATTAAACTGTTTCTTTTTTAAAATTTTCTTTTCTTTTTGAACCTTTACAATTAATGAGTTTCTGATTGACAGCTTATGTTTTTTTTTTACCCTTTGGTTAATATTCAAATAATTTTTTTTTTTTTTCAGCTTCCAAAAATGATAAAGAATTTGCCCAGTTTGTGTGCACCAGTTATACCGCCTATCTCGAGAAAGAGGTGCTTCCAAATACTTTAATACAAGTAGCAGTTTGGGTAAGTAGTCTTCTTTGATATATTTTATTGTAAAGAAAGAATAGACAAACATATGAAATAAAATGAATATGAGAAGAACACGTATATCAAGGAGTTTTATTTAAAATCCTAAATGGGCACCAGCATTTGCCGCCAGCCTCTCAAGTTACTCAGAAATTAGAATTAATTGAGAGTTAAACGTCCAGACATCTTTATAGGGCTTTGATTTTTTAAACAAAATAATCAATCTTAAAAGAAAAACAACATAAATTTAATTGCCCTATATTAAGAAACATACATTAAAGAATTGAGAAAAATGTAACAGCATATAAAAAATTAGAAATATTTTAAAATAGGGAGTTACTTTTCAATCACCCTGTCACAAGAATTTCGATACTTATATACCTTTAGATGAATTTATGTTTTAGAATAGTTTTTTCCTAAAATGTTTTAGGGGAAATGTTTTTTTACTAAGTTGACCCCCCCCCCTTATTTAATTTTATGAAATCCAAACAAAAATTATTTTACTCGTGCGATTTTAAAATTTTTCTCTAAAGATAAGAATCAGAATAATTAAATCAAATTTTTAGAAACGTTTTGGAGGTCCTTACTGTCGTAAAACAAAACAAATATCTCAGTGAAGTGGAGCAAATATGATGCTTTTAAGTAATTAATTAATTAAAAAAAAATATTAATTGTCTTATTTTATTTATTTAATATTCCCACCTCCTCAAGCAATACCTTTCAAGAATTTATTTTACACTGCCTGGAGAGCGTTTTTTTTTTTTTTTTTTTTTTTTTTTTTTGCTTGTATAATAAATGATGGTTTTATTTAATGCAGGGCAGAGCTAATGCTTTTCCCAAAACAGACACTTAAAGCTCAAAACTGGTGTGGGACCAAATAAAGTGTTTGCCAACCTATGTGTCATAGCCAACTCTTCTCCACCACTTCTAGTCTTCTTCCCACAATGCACTTTAATGGGAGTTAACTCCCTTTTTTTTTTCATCAAGTGAAACAACTCTAGATATTTTTGTTAGGATGAACCTGACAATAAGCATCAAAGATTGTCATTTTAAATATTTTCTTTTTGATTTTTCTTTGCAGGTTCTTGGTGAAAATCCTGCCGAAGTGATTCAGTCTGCTCCCTCCACTGACATCATTGGTCTCTTCTTGAAGCATGCCTTTGCCGAGGACACTTCTGATGAATGCCATAGTTGGATTTGGATGGCCATTACCAAACTACTCCATTCCATGGCTGTCAGTCCAGAGACTGTTCATTCCTGGCTTACTTCTTTGCCTCCAGTGTCTATGTCATCAGAAACACAACAGGTTAGTTCTTTTCTAATCACCCTTGCAAGGATCAAGCAGTCTTGTCTAAGATTAATTTCAATATTTATTAACTCTTAATATCCTGTACTACACAGAACTACATCAACTAGCCAATCAGTCTTGAACTGCACAATAGTTCACAAATTGTACTAACTGTAGTGAGAAAAATTACGTGCGTGGTAGCTCAAAGTGAGCACAAACATGTCTGGCTTGCAAAATGAGATCAAGGGGGAGTGTAGAGAGCACCTACAGGGATTGAACTCGCATCCTCCTGATCTTGAGTTGTGGCTTGGTCAGACTACCTTGTTGGCGCATATGCAAATTTCCTACACTGCTATGGCAGCACTGGGATCGAGTGACCCGAATGTAGGATCTTGGTCAGGGCAGTGAATCATTATTTAAGGTCTGCCTTCTTACACTGGGACGGTTGCATTCTGATCTTGCTGACGAAAACACTGACATCTTGCTGACGAAAACATCTGATGACAAAGAAAAGGTGAGTGAGCTTTGGTGGAGGACTGCTAGAAAAAATTGTTGCAGGCGGCAAGGACTTGGTTTGGGAACTTTGGTCGGTGGGAGAACGTCTTTTTCAGTGGAGAGATCCGACTGTCCAACCTGAAAAATTTCTGTTCACTCCTTATACTAACCTTATTTATATTCATTTTAAAGGAAGTTAGGAATTATCTAATATAAGAGAGAAAACTAATCCTTTTCTGTATTGTTCCTTTCTGCATGTGTGCAATATCCACTGACTATATTTTACTAAAAAATTGTACTAACCTTTATATTCATTTTAAAGGAAGTTAGGAACTCTCTAATATAAGAGAGAAAACTAATCCTTTTCTGTATTGTTCCTTTCTGCATGTGTGCAATATCCACTGACTATATTTTACTAAAAAATTGTACTAACCTTTATATTCATTTTAAAGGAAGTTAGGAACTCTCTAATATATATATTTACCAACCCCTCCACACGAGCAGGATGCGACACAAGGTCAATTTTTTAAGCAGAGTTCAGCAGGTTTGAATTCAGAGTTTTCCTTCTCCTAGACCGGTTACCTAACCAAGGTTAAAGAGCCGAGTCTGCCCTACTATTTACCCATAGCTGGAGGGAAAGTAGGATTCATACCTTTCCCAAGGATATTAGCGCTAAATGAAATGCAATTACCACGTCCAGGATTTGAACTCGGAGCGATGAGTCCATTTCTCATGAGTTTAACCAGTACACCATGCGCTTCCCTACTCTCTAATATAAAGGAGAAAACTAGTCTCTTTCTGTATTTTTCACTCCATTGTGTAATATATGTGTTCAACATCCACTGACTTGTATTTTATCAATTTTTTTTCTGATATTTTTTTTTAAATGGCTGCTATATATTTTGTTAATGATGTCTTATTTGATGATATAATGACTGATATGGTTACTGGCTATAAAGATGATAGAGTGATATATTTATTCTTTCTATGCATATGAGTGATCTCTCTGATTCCTGATTTTTTTTTTATCATGTGACTCTGAAGAAATTTTACCTTCTGAATTGTCAAACATTTTGTCGATACAGAACTTTAAGAAAGGGAAGGAAAACTCAGTAATTTTCACCTTTAGTTGTCAAAATTCCTAGCATAAAATTGTGCGTGCACATTATATGAAATGAACTTAATTGTTATTAAGAACACATTTTATGATATTTTTGTGTTAAAGCATGCAGTTGTATTGTTTTCGAAAAGTTTTTAAGATTTGTGTATTTTGCACGAAGACTTTCAAAATGGCTACCGGCTTTGTTTCAGAGTGAAAGTCAATTTGTCTAAATTTCTAGCATAAAATTATCTGAAATGAACTTAATTGTTATTAAGAACACATTTTATGATATTTTTGTGTTAAAGCATGCAGTTGTATTGTTTTCGAAAAAGTTTCTAAGATTTGTTTATTTTACATAGAGACTTTCAAAATAGCTACCGGCTTGGTTCAAAGTGAAAGTCAAGGGAGGTTACTCTAATTGCCTTATTTGCTAGGAATTTTAACAACTAAACTTTACCGAAAACTCTGAATTCAAACCTGTTAACTTCCACTTAAGTGATTAACCATATGTTGTATCCTGCTTGTGCAGAGGGGTTGCTAAATATTAACGTGTATACAAGCCCTTAAAGCCCTTAAAGCTTGTAAAATGACATTGCAAATGGTGTTTCTAGTTCCTGGTATATCTGATAAGAGCTAAGGCTGAAACCTTTGTGAAAATTTTCAAAAATTGTTTAGGTTGAAAAATAATGAAAATCAGTTGAAAACCTCTAAAAACCCTTTTAGCTCTTTATGCTACTTTAAAAAAAATACATTATTGTGTGTAAAGTTGATGTAATGTCCTTGTGACAGCAACACACAGGCAAGGAATGAGTAATGACAGTCGACTGGTGAAGACACTTTTATTTACATAAATACGGGAGTTGTCACTTATCTTCCTGTCTTGCGACTGGTCTTCAATGTGAAACTTCTTGTCTCCCCGGTTCCTGCCTGCTAAAAAGACTTTAAAATTAGCGCCACACACACATGTGACTTTTACCGGTGTCGAACGGTGCTTGTACCCATGCAATAGGATGGCCGAACAAAACAAGGGAGATAATTATCTTGCATTTACAGTCCTATTATCAGTATCAACTTTACAGCGAGAGAGTCTATCCATTTATCATTAGATCAGGGGGATTGATTTTGTGTCTGACATGGAGCACCACACCTACCATGAGCACCCCACTTTACTGCACAGATCCAAGCTGTGCTACTCAGGCACTGAGTTGGCCAGGGCCAGTATCGAACCTGGAACCTTGTGGTTTCCAACCTGATGCTCTACTGACTGTGCTAAATTGGCCCTATTTTTTTCTAACATTCTCTGTGTGCAGTCCCAAGGAGAGCTCTTGCTCCACCCTTTCCTGTGCATTCAGACAATTCACCAGTTCTCCCCAAATCACCAACATGACAACACGCGTCTTCCACAATCTTCACTGCTCTCTGCTAAATCTGATACTCAATATTCTTTACCCCGG
>CM042160.1:12781884-12787266 GCA_023376005.1 Doryteuthis pealeii | reverse complement strand
CAAGTATAGTGTCGGATGACTTCAGGAAGCATGGAGGCTTTGAAAGACTCAGTGCTTCGGCAGCCTATAACAGATGCGGGCAGTTTATTCATGTCTCCGCAACTCTGAGCGTGAAAAAATGTTTCCGAAAGTCACGTGAGCACTGCTGTTTTCTGACTTTGTAGGCATGACCACATGTGTAAGAAAGATGGAGATCAAAAAGGTTCTCAAGGTTGCTGTTGTTAAGATGATTAATGACCTTATGAGCATTTACCTGGTCAGTTGCCAGATGCCGAAGTTTCAGCGAATCCATTCCCAGGGCAGCGAGACGTTCAGAGTATGGCAGATGCCTGATGGAGGGTATTCGTTTGGTTGCACGCCTCTGTACAGTTTCTAGGAGGTTAATATTGTATATTATATATATATATATATACACAGTTTAGAAAACATCCAACAAAATGTGAAAAATATGAATAGAAATGGTAGGTAAATCCATGCAAACAATTAATTTCAATTCGTGGGTAAAACTTAATATTTCATCAGTCATGAATTTACAATCTACACATTTGGAAATGTAAGTAAAGTAAGTAGTAAAGTCGTTAGGGTGGCCTAAAGTCGGTATCAACCTGACAGCAAAGGAGTCTATCCCCTTTTCATTAGCGCTAGACCAAGGAGATTGTTTTGGCATCTGAGGTGGAGCGCCACACCTACCATCAACTCCTCACTTTACTGCACATATCCATGTGCTACTCATACGCTGAGTTGGCGAGGGCTTGAATCGAACCCGGAACCTCGAGGTTCCCAGACGGACACTCTACCAACTGAGTTAAGCCAGCCCTACTGAGCTAAGCTAGCCCTACAAAGAATAGATAAAAAAAGTAAGAAAGAAGGGAAATAAAGAGTGAAAGAAAGTGGGGGGAGAGAAAAAAGATGTCTAGGTGTCAAAAACTGCAGATAAACTGAGTTAGGTTAAGAGAAAATATTATATCTTATTATAATGGAGATTGTGTGTTTTTCTGTCTGTAACCGAAACTATATCACTACTCAAGTCATAATTCCCTTAGTTATTGACATCACATTCTCAATGATTTTATTTTTTATTTAAACCTCAATTATTAATAAAATTGTTTTACATTATTAATACTGTTAACCATATCAACATACTAACAACATGCAATTATATCTATATATACAACAAAATAGCGGTTTACAGTGTGAATGGGAAGGCTAATTTGCATATTGATATTAAAAATGTGATTTTAATAAATATGTGCTTAGTATTATTGATTTCTAATTGTTTGGTTTTATTTTAATGAATATAAGCAAAAATCTCTTCAATGAATCTTAAATGAGATCCATTAACAAGAAGAAATAACTGTCATTTTATTATTTACTTCCTCTTTTAACTAAATACTTAAATTAGAAAAAATAACAATGAAAGACGAGTGTGATTGAAGAGTAAGTTTCAGTTGTTCTAATTTTCGATTATACCCACCTCTGTTTCAAATCTTTTTATCTGCATTCTTATTTAGTTTTATTAGCCTTTCTAATTTAATACAATATTTTATTACATTAAAACTTAAATATATGCACCCGGAGGGTGCATATATTTGCTAGTACAATTAATACTTCATTGCAAATAAAAGTGAAGTAAGATGCTGCTGCCCCCTTTCCCCCAACTCAAAGGGTGTCCAATGTAGGAAAATAAATTGCATCTGCTGGTAAAACTCCAGTTTTGGCATTACTCCCAGGTCCACTCTGACTTCAAGTGGTAGCGCCTGTTGGAGTTCCATCTAGGAGTCAAATCTGTTTGACAATTATTTATTCGATATTATTAGATATGAATACTTGAAACTGTGTGAAGATTATTTGTATTAAGAATAGTTATTTGAAGCCATTATTTACAAATAATAATTATTATTATTATATTTGTTTTTCTTCCAATTTTCTAATTGCAGCTATCATCTATGAATGTATATTGACCATTAGTCGGATTGCACCGGATCCGGATCTCTTAGAGGAAGCATCAAAGTCTGTGGGAAAATTTTTGCGTTCAAGCAATCAAAATTTGAAATACTTGGGTAAGATGTTTGTTTAGATCAGTGTTTCTCAAGATTTTTTTTTTATTGTCGCCCCCTTCAAAGTTTGAAATATATGGGTAAGATGATTCAGAAGGATGTTTCCTTTTAATGCCAAAAATGTTTTTGCTATGTATTTTTACAAAAATATCTGTTTATTAAAATATTATATCATATATCATCATCATCATTAGTTAATTCCGACAGCACAGATCTCCAGGCAAGCCCAACCCCTTTTTATCATATGGGTGCTAGAAGGCACTGGCTGCGGGTCTACATGTCCTGGGAATGACGTTAAACTCTATCTGATGGTGAGGTTCCAGTTTTGGAGGTTTGGGGAATGTGGAGCACCCCTTCATCACCATTGCTCCCTGGTCCACTCTGACCTGGAGTGGTAGTACCTGTTAGGGTCCCATCTATGGGTTAAATAGAAAAATGTATTTATAAAATAATTGGATTATCCATTAAGAATTGATTTATTTCAAAACTTTATTGGCATTAAATGACCCACTGAGGTTGATATGCTGTAAAACAAAACAAACCAAACCTAACAGATCTCCATGACACATCTCTATTGGTCATCGCTTCTTGAAGGTCCTCTGCTCAACATTCAGTATCAGTGCTGAGCTGATCAATGTAGGTTTTTGCTGGCAGACCTACACTGATGTGCCTATGTCTAGGTGCCCACAGGAGAATATCCCTTCTTCTTCAGCAGTGACCAGCATGTCTTGTTTATCTTAAAACATTATATACTAAGTATATATTGTTATAATTTTAAAAATCCTGAATAGAAATTATCAAATAATTACATTAAATCCACCTATTAGTGAGGCTTAGAATACACTTATTGTATACCCTGCAGAGGAGTAAGACCGTTTGCTTTCCTGGGTATGACACTAAACAGCATATGATGTTGAAGTTCAAGATTTAGAGATTTGGGGGAGTGTGGACTACTTCTTCAGCTTCTTAAATGTTTTGGAATATTTAGCACCCGAAAAGAGAATCTCCACTCAAATAGCAAAATTGTTAGCTCAGTTGGTAGAGTGTCTGACTAGGAACTACAAGGTTCCTAGTTTGATACCAGCCCTTGCCAACTCAGTGTATGAGTATCACAGGGATATACAAAAGAAATCGGATAATTTAGCAACCAAAATTTTGTATTAAAAAAGAGTTGCTTTCTGAATCAAAGTAATCCTCTCCCTCTATAGAAGGGGGGGAAAAATAGAGGGGGAAAATATTTGCTTCAACAAGTTCCTGCTGAGGGGGGGACTAAAAAGAAGTGAGTTCACGGTCTTCTCGCAGGCCAAACTTTCTTTTGGTCAACACAGTCTTCGACCAGCAGCTGACAATCTGTCACCGTTGTCAAAATAATATTTTCTCACTGCCATCTCATGTAAGCCAAAAGCTTCTGTCCTTGTCACTCTGCTCGCTTTGGTTATTTATCGGCATATTACTCAAACATCCGGGCACCTGAATTGCACCTCGCGTCCATCCAGTGCCTAAATCGCATTTGTTTTTGCATGCGTGAGGACGCGGGTTTGATCCCAGCAGGCAAGACAAAGTCTTGCTCTTTTTCGTTCTCTGTCACAACCTCAGTTGTTAACATTCTTTTCATTCTCAACACAATCAATTCTGATTCGTGTACTGAGGTCACATTCAGAACAGCAATAACAAAACTAACTGATCTTCCTTCACAACCCTGTTAGCTGGGGCTTTAGAATATACTGACTGCACCTCTGCAGAGTGGTAAGACTCCCTCAATGGGGCCACCTGTTGGCTGTGAGTGGCAACCCATGATGCTTAAGGATGGAACCCTGATGGCTGAGTAGTCTGACATGCAACACTCCACTTTAGCCCTTACTTAGGTTAGATGGGCGATTGGAGAGGTCCCCTCCGATCAATTCGCTGGTCCTGTGATTGTCTCACTCTTTTGAAAGTGTCCAAAAATTCAAGGTAATATCAATCCTTTGAAAGTCTCTCCAGCAAACGAAATGCAATTCCTTTCCCAACTGAACACGCCACTCTCACATCAAATAGCAGTTGTCAGATTTCACTTGCCGTCCAAACACTTTCTTCCTCACTCTCGCTGTCAGCGACAGTCCGTCTTTATTTCTGCTCGTTCAGATGCGCTTATGCAATTTTGGATATACTTTATTTGGGTGTCTACTAACAATACCTCAGCTACGAGGAGGTAGCGAGTTTGAGTATCCGTAGCCACTCGCCACAGGCCAAACATATCCTGACGCGCTTTGTTTGTGGGGGCTGGGAATCCCCTTGTTCATAGGGCTGCCTTTCAGTCTCGTCACAGTCACCCTATTGCTCTTATGGCAAGCCCCAACCCTTTTTATCATATATGTGCTAGAATGTGGTGGCTGAGAGTCTTAATGTCCTGGGAATTATGTTAAACTCTATCTGATGGTGAAGTTCCAATTCTGAAGCTCTTGGGAATGTTGAGTACTCCTTGATCACCATTACTCCCAGGTCCACTCTGATCTGGAGTTGTAGTACCTGTATGAGTTAAATAGAAAAAAATGAGTTTGCAAAAATGTGCTTAAAAATAAATTGGTACCCACGAACAATGAATCAAATGTCTTCGGCATAAATTAACCCAATGGGTTGACATGCCATAAAAACCAACCAACAAACTTCCCTCAGTTATCTGCTTAATATGAACTAGAAGGGGGAGACAAAATTTGTATAAGTCAGAAGTTTGTCTTGTGGGATTTACTATTAACATGAGACCCGTTTTTTTAATAATTTTTAACACTGGATGCGGCCATGTTCTCTTCTGCTAATGAGGTAAATTGTTTCTCCTCTTGCTACAGGAAAGAGAGGAAAATGAAATTAGTCAGAACGAACTAAAATACAAGACCCTTTTATTTATTTATTTTTGTTTATAGTACAAGGGAAGTAGTTTTGTACTAAGCTTAGCTGTGGCTCAAGGTCAGTAGTATGGGACGCCATGTATGAATAATACTCACTAAATGGTCTGCTAATCTAGCTCGGTAACTTTGATCTTCGATGGATGCCCCATATGTGCGATCTTGTGTCACATCCTACCTATGGCGATCGGTTTGAGTAAATACCTATGTGCGTTTCCAAAAATTCAAGGGAAGTAATTCTTATCTTACCTAATACAAGGGAGGTAAATACTGTTTACTTCATTTTCAGTGTATTATCCCCCTTATTTATTGATTTCATTAAGAAAGTGATATTTATCATATCATGCGACTTTCTGGGACCTAAATTTCGGCATAAATTATAGGGGGTCTCCCCATACGCGCGATATAAACTTTGTGCATCTTATTATATTGGAGATTGTGTG
>CM042160.1:12741884-12776884 GCA_023376005.1 Doryteuthis pealeii | reverse complement strand
ATAATTTTAAAAGTTCTAAAAATTATGGTAATAACTTGTGAAATTAATATATACTGCGTGACGGAAAAAAATACAGGAAAAGATTATGTGACTTATTTATCATGGCCATTACTGTAGTTATATAGTGCGCAATCCTTATAAATAGATTGTAAAAAATCATGGTTTTATATTTATTTGTAGGCCACACTGAATTACATAAAGAGGAGTTGAAGGTTTTATGTTCTTCCAACCCCTTAACCCTGTTTAATGTAGATCAATAGTTTTGGTTATTTATGTTGTGTTTATCTTATTTATTTATTTATTTATTTTCCAGACGTTGGAGCTGATGTACCAGATGGCGAACCCCGTAAATATTGATGTGATTTCCCGAAATCTCCTGAAATACATCTCCAAGACAAGCCATGATCCATTCTGGCAGACCGACATTGTTGCCAAGCTATTTAGCCTTGTTGAGAAATATCCTTTGCTCCTTCAGTCTCTGTTGACAGAAAAATTTATTCCTTATTTTATTTTTTATATTGGAAGAATAGACCTTTCTTCTTATAAAAAATATACAATTACTATATGTGTACATATATACATGGGCATGTGTGCATATACATGAATGTATATACTTGTGTATGTGTGCATTTATATATATATACAGGGTCGGGCAAAATGATCAGACACATTTGTTATTATTAAACCTACAAATGTGTCAGATCATTTTGCTTGACCCTGTACATGTGAGTGTGTGTATATGTTTGTATATACATAGGCATTTGTGTGTCAGTATATACATGTTTGTGTGTGTATATAAAATCTATTAAACAATTGGGTTTTTTTGCTAATAAAATAATGCATTTTTGGAACAAAAAATATACAATTATTATATATATATGTGTACATATATACATGGGCATGCGTGGATATACATGAGTGTATATACTTGTCTATGTGTGTATTTAGATATATATACATGTGAGTGTGTGTATATGTTTGTATATACATAGTCTATTAACCAATTAGTTTTTTTTGCTAATAAAATAATGCATTTTTGGAAAAAAAATATACAATTACTATATATATGTGTACATATATACATGTGAATGCATGTATATACATGAGTATATATATATATATATATATATATATATATATATATTTTTGGAACAAATTCTCTAATCAGATCAAAAATAGCAATAGTGTAAAAATATTTACGTTTAATTTGGATGATATCCGAAAAAATGGTAAAGAGAAGAATTTAATAGGGAATTATTTGGTAACTATCGGATGAATTACTTAACAAAATTTGATCCATCTATTGATATTGTATTAATAGTGTATATGCTCTGGAGAAATAAGTGTTATATACCCCTCACTCATGCTGTGGGTATATAAACAGTTCTTTAACAGAGAGAGAGAGAGGGGAGAGAGATAGACAGGTAGACTCTTTTGAAAGGGTCCAAAAGATTCAAGGTATTATCAATCCTTTGCAAGTCTCTCCAGCAAACGAAATGCAATTCCTTTCCCAATCAAACACCCCACTCTCATTTCAAATAGCAGTCGTCAGATTTCACTTGCCGTCCAAACACTTTCTTCCTCACTCGCCCTGTCAGCGACAGTCCATCTTTATTTCTGCTCGTTCAAATGCGCTTATGCAAATTCGGATATACTTTATTTGGGTCTCTACTAACAACACCTCAGCTACGAGGAGGTAGCGAGTTCAAGTATCCGTAGCCGCTCGCCACAGGACAAACATATCCTGACGCGCTTTGTTTGTGGGAGCTGGGAATCCGCTTATTCATAGGGCTGCCTTTCAGTCTCGTCACATAGACAGAGAGATGCATAACTTGCATTACTTACTTCTTTGCCCATTGGTGATCTCGTTTCTATTCTTTCTCTCCATGTTGACTTATATTTCTAGGTTCTTGTTGGTTGTTCGTCTTTGATTCATTTTCTTCCTCTTGGTCAGTCTTTTTGCCAAGACATGCATCAACCAACAACACCATGTTATTTCTTTAAGACTTTTATTCTTAACTAAACTTCTTTCTCTAACTAAACACAGCACGCATGTGCAAGTGAGCCCCAGCTAAGGCAAGACATGCCTTCTGCCTGGCATCCGAGCTGGTACTAAGGGTTAACCAGCTCCCGCGTGATTTCACGTGATTCGTGGGTTTTCCACCTGTGGGGTAAAAGGTCCCCAACCATTTGTAAATTTCCATTCTACATGGTATTGTCAATAATCTATGCCGCCATATAGAGATGCAGATACTAATTTAAAAAAAAGATCTTTGAGATGCAGATACTAATTTAAAAAAAAAAAATCTTTGAGATGCAGATACTAATTTAAAAAAAAAAAAGATGTTTGAGATGCAGATACTAATTTAAAAAAAAAAAAGATGTTTGAGATGCAGATACTAATTTAAAAAAAAAGATGTTTGAGATGCAGATACTAATTTAAAAAAAAAAGATGTTTGAGATGCAGATACTAATTTAAAAAAAAAAAGATGTTTGAGATGCAGATACTAATTTAAAAAAAAAAAGATGTTTGAGATGCAGATACTAATTTAAAAAAAAAAAAAGATGTTTGAGATGCAGATACTAATTTAAAAAAAAAAAGAAGATACTAATTTAAAAAAAAAAGATTTTGAGATGCAGATACTAATTTTAAAAAAAAGAAGATCTTTGAGATGCAGATACTAATTTAAAAAAAAAAAGATGTTTGAGATGCAGATACTAATTTTAAAAAAAAAAAGATCTTTGAGATGCAGATACTATTTAAAAAAAAAAAAGATCTTTGAGATGCAGATACTAATTTAAAAAAAAAAGATTTGAGATGCAGAAATACTAATTTTAAAAAAAAGATGTTGAGATGCAGATACTAATTTAAAAAAAAAAAGATGTTTGAGTGCAGATACTAATTTAAAAAAAAAAAGATGTTTGAGATGCAGATACTAATTTAAAAAAAAAAAGATGTTTGAGATGCAGATACTAATTTAAAAAAAAAAAGATGTTTGAGATGCAGATACTAATTTAAAAAAAAAAGATGTTTGAGATGCAGATACTAATTAAAAAAAAAAGAAGATGTTTGAGATGCAGATACTAATTAAAAAAAAAGAAGATGTTTGAGATGCAGATACTAATTTAAAAAAAAAAGATGTTTGAGATGCAGATACTAATTTAAAAAAAAAAAAGAAGAAATGTGTATGAGAAGTTTGTTTGATTATTATCCTTAATGTAGATCTACATTGTCGAGTAGTGATAAGTGGTACGTTGAGACCATCAACCAATTGTTGGAAGTCACCAATGGAAATGTTCCAGATGAAATTATTTATAGATTACTTAATGTTATTGACAACGGTAAGTAATTCTTATCACTGTTAAAATAAGTTAATTGCTTGCTTAGTTGGTTGTTTTGTTTTTACGGCATTTGTTTTTCAGGTCATTTAATGTGGGTTTAGCTCAGTCGGTAGAGCATTCGTCTGGGAACCACAAGGTTCCTGATTTGATACTGGCTCTCGCCAACTCAGTGTATAAGTAGCACAGGGCTCTGTGTGGTAAAGTGAGGAGCTAATAGTAGGTGTGGCACTTCACCTCAGATGCTAAAAACACTCCCCTTGATCTAGTGCTAGTGGAAAGGGGATAGACTCCCTCGCTGTCTGGCTGATACTGAGTTTAGGCCACCCCGATGATTTTACTTACTTACAGTACCTGCTGTTCCTTAAATGGTCACTCATCTAAGTATTGGACAGGCTCATCCCTGCTTAACTTCAGTGATCTAGCCGGAACCGGTGCTTTAAACATGACTTGAACATAGGCCAAAAAAACATTTTTTTTAAATAAGTGAAGGGGAGTCCACATGCTGTAGTGGCTAACATGTTGGAGTTCGAACTTCAGTCATGCTATTACATTTACTTTTGAACTAATACCATTGGGAAAGGTATGAAGTCCCTCATACCCCCAGCTATGGGTTGAATAGTATCACTGGTCTTCTTCTACAAGGATATCTTTGGTATGAAATGACCCAAAAGGGTTGACATACCATTAAACAAAGAAACCAAACCAATCTAACTGGCCTAAAGTATATTGAATCCTTAATGCTCGGCCTTTGAAGGGTCGGAATCCCATGGTATAGTGGCTAATGTGCTTGACTGTGACATTGTAGTAAGGGTGTTCAAAGCCCAGGATGTGACACAGGGTCAATTTCTTAAGCGGAGTTCAACAGGTTTGAATTCAGAGTTTTCTAACCAAAATTAAAGAGCCCAGTCTGCCCTAGGAGGGTTCATACGTTTCCCAAGGGTATTAGCAACTCCAGTTGTGCTATTACATTAACTTTCAGACTAATAACCTTAGGAAAGATATGGACCACTCCATCTCCCCAGCTATGGGTTAAATAATACCACTATTATTCTTGTACAAGGATTGCATTGGCATTAGATTTCATGAAAGTTACATTTTGGCCCTTATGTGGGCTATATATATTTACCAACCCCTCTGCACAAGCAGGATGTGACACAGGGTCAATTTCTTAAGCAGAGTTCAACAGGTTTGAATTCAGAGTTTTCCTTCTCCTAGACCGGTTGCCTAACCAAAGTTAAAGAGCCCAGTTTGCCCTACTATTTATCCATAGCTGGAGGGAGAGGAGGATTCATACCTTTCCCAAGGGTATTAGCGCAAAGTGAAATGCAATTATGTGGGCTATACGGGTGGTCATAAAGACCCTCTCTGACCAATTGAATGGTTATGTCAAGCCGTAGCACTTATATGATTGTCCCAACTGTATCCTTCAATTGCTCTTATGGTGAATCCCCAACCCTTTTTATCATAGGTGTGCTAAAATGCAGTGGCTGAGGGTCTTAGTCTCCTGGATATGACATTAAACTGCATCTAGTGGTGAGGTTCCAATTCTGGAGCTCTGGGGAGTGTGGAGTATCTCTTCATTGCCATTACTCCCAAGTCACCTGTAGTCAACAGGTAAGTCTCATGGGAGTGGGGGTCTGCAGAGGTGCCATCAATGTATTTTGCAGCCCTAGCCAACAGGGCGATTAAACTGTTTCTTTTTTTAAAATTTTCTTTTCTTTTTGAACCTTTACAATTAATGAGTTTCTGATTGACAGCTTATGTTTTTTTTTACCCTTTGGTTAATATTCAAATAATTTCTTTTTTTTTCAGCTTCCAAAAATGATAAAGAATTTGCCCAGTTTGTGTGCACCAGTTATACCGCCTATCTCGAGAAAGAGGTGCTTCCAAATACTTTAATACAAGTAGCAGTTTGGGTAAGTAGTCTTCTTTGATATATTTTATTGTAAAGAAAGAATAGACAAACATATGAAATAAAATGAATATGAGAAGAACACGTATAACAAGGAGTTTTATTTAAAATCCTAAATGGGCACCAGCATTTGCCTCCAGCCTCTCAAGTTACTCAGAAATTAGAATTAATTGAGAGTTAAACATCCAGACATCTTTATAGGGCTTTGATTTTTGAAACAAAATAATCAATCGGAAAAGAAAAACAACATAGATTTAATTGCCATATATTAAGAAACATACATTAAAGAATTAAGAAAAATGTAACAGCATATAAAAAATTATAAATATTTTAAAATAGTTACTTTTCAATCACCCTGTCACAAGAATTTCGATACTTATATACCTTTAGATGAATTTATGTTTTAGAATAGTTTTTTCCTAAAATGTTTTAGGGGAAATATTTTTTTACTAGGTTGACCTAGTATTTATGATCTAATTATTCTGATTCTTATCTTTAGAGAAAAATTTTAGAATCGCACAAGTAAAATAATTTTTGTTTGGATTTCATAAAATTAAATAAGGGGGGGGGGGCCTTATTTAATTTTATGAAATCCAAACAAAAATATTTTACTAGTGCGATTTTAAAATTTTTCTCTAAAGATAAGCATCAGAATAATTAAATCATAAATTTTTAGAAACGTTTTGGAGGTCCCTACTATTGTAAAACAAAAGAAATATCTCGGTGAAGTGGAGTGAATATGATGCTTTTTTAAGTAAGTAATTAATTTTAAAAAAATATTAAAACGTCTCATTTTATTTATTTAATATTCCCACCTCCTCAAGCAATACCTTTCAAAAATTTATTTTTACACTGATGGAAAGCATTTTTTTTTTTGCTTGTATAATAAATGATGGTTTTATTTAATGCAGGGCAGAGCTAATGCTTTTCCCAAAACAGACACTTAAAGCTCAAAACTGGTGGGGGACCAAATAAAGTGTTTGCCAACCTATGTGTCATAGCCAACTCTTCTCCACCACTTCTAGTCTTCTTCCCACAATGCACTTTAATAGGAGTTAACTCCCTTTTTTTTTCATCAAGTGAAACAACTCTAGATATTTTTGTTAGGATGAAGCATCAAAGATTGTCATTTTAAATATTTTCTTTTTGATTTTTTTTTCTTTGCAGGTTCTTGGTGAAAATCCTGCCGAGGTGATTCAGTCTGCTCCCTCCACTGACATCATTGGTCTCTTCTTGAAGCATGCCTTTGCCGAGGACACTTCTGATGAATGCCATAGTTGGATTTGGATGGCCATTACCAAATTACTCCATTCCATGGCTGTCAGTCCAGAGACTGTTCATTCCTGGCTTACTTCTTTGCCCCCAGTGTCTATGTCATCAGAGACACAACAGGTTAGTTATTTTCTAATCACCCTTGCAAGGATCAAGCAGCCTTTTCTAAGATTAATTTCAATATTTATTAACTCTTAATATCCTGTACTACACAGAACTACATCAACTAGCCAATCAGTCTTGAACTGTACAATAGTTCACAAATTGTACTAACTGTAGCGAGAGAAATTACGTGCGTGGTAGCTCAAAGTGAGCACGAACATGTCCGGCTTGCAAAATGAGATCAAGTGGGGAGTGTAGTGGGCACCTACAGTGATTGAACTCGCATCCATCGTGAGTTGTGGCTTGGTCAGACTACCTTGTTGGCGCATATGTAAATTTCCTACACTGCGATGGATTGAGTGACCCGGATGTAGGATCTTGGTCAGGGCAGTGAATCATTATTTAAGGCCTGCCTTCCTACACTGAGACGGTTGCGTTCTGATCTTGCTGACGAAAACACTGACATCTGATGACAAAGAAAAGGTGAGTGAGCTTTGGTGGAGGACTGCTAGAAAAAATTGTTGCAGGTGGGAGAACGTCTTTTTCAGTGGAGAGATCCGGCTGTCCAACCTGACAAATTTCTGTTCACTCCTTATACTAACCTTATTTATATTCATTTTAAAGGAAGTTAGGAATTCTTTAATATAAGAGAGAAAACTAATCCTTTTCTGTATTGTTCCTTTCTAGTCTGTCATGCATGTGTACAATATCCACTGACTGTATTTTACTAAAAAATATGTATTAACCTTTATATTCATTTTAAAGGAAGTTAGGAACTCTCTAATATATATATTTACCAACCCCTACGCACGAGCAGGATGCGACACAAGGTCAATTTCTTAATCAGAGTTCAGCAGGTTTGAATTCAGAGTTTTCCTTCTCCTAGACTGGTTGCCTAACCAATGTTAAAGAGCCTAGTCTGCCCTACTATTTACCCATAGCTGGAGGGAGATTAGGATTCATACCTTTCCCAAGGATATTAGCGCTAAATGAAATGCAATTACCACGTCCAGGATTTGAACTCGGGGCGATGAGTCCATTTCTCATGAGTTTAACCATTACACCACGCGCTTCCCTACTCTCTAATATAAAGGAGAAAACTAGTCTTTTACTGTATTGTTCACTCCATTGTGTAATATATGTGTTCAACATCCACTGACTTGTATTTTATCAATTTTTTTTCTGATATTTTTTTTTTTAAATGGCTGCTATATATTTTGTTAATGATGTCTTATTTGATGATATAATGACTGATATGGTTATTGGCTATAAAGATGATAGTGCGCATTATCTGAAATGAACTTAATTGTTATTAAGAACACATTTTATGATATTTTTGTGTTAAAGCATGCAGTTGTATTGTTTTCGAAAAGTTTTTAAAATTTGTGTATTTCACACGAAGACTTTCAAAATGGCTACCGGCTTTGTTTCAAAGTGAAAGTCAGTTGGCTAAATTCCTAGCATAAAATTATCTGAAATGAACTTACTTGTTATTAAGAACACATTTTATGATATTTTTGTATTAAAGCATTGTTTTCGAAAAAGTTTCTAAGATTTGTTTATTTTACACAGAGACTTTCAAAATAGATACCGGCTTGATTCAAAGTGAAAGTCAAGGGAGGTTACTCTAATTGCCTTATTTGCTAGGAATTTTGACAACTAAACTTTACCGAAAACTCTGAATTCAAACCTGTTAACTTTAACTTAAGTGATTAACCATATGTTGTATCCTGCTTGTGCAGAGGGGTTGCTAAATATTAACGTGTATACAAGCCCTTAAAGGCCTTAAAGCTTGTAAAATGACGTTGCAAATGGTGTTTCTAGCTCCTGGTATATCTGATAAGAGCTAAGGCTGAAACCTTTGTGAAAATTTTCAAAAATTGTTTAGGTTGAAAAATAATGAAAACCAGTTGAAAACCTCTAAAAGCCCTTTTAGCTCTTTATGCTACTTTTAAAAAAATACATTATCGTGTGTAAAGTTGATGTAATGTCCTTGTGACGGCAACACACAGGCAAGGAATGAGTAATGACAGAGTCGACTGGTGAAGACACTTTTATTTGCATAAATACAGAAGTTGTCACTTATCCTCCTGTCTCGCGACTGGTCTTCAACGTGAAACTTCTTGTCTCCTCGGTTCCTGCTTGCTAAAAAGACTTTAAAACTAGCGCCACACACGCATGTGACTTTTACCGGTGTCGAACGGTGCTTGTACCCATGCAATATGATGGCCGAACAAAACAAGGGAGATAATTATCTTGCATTTACAGTCCTATTATCAGTATCAACTTTACAGCGAGAGAGTCTATCCATTTTTCACTAGATCAGGGGGATTGATTTTGTGTCTGACATGGAGCACCACACCTACCATCAGCACCCCACTTTACTGCACAGATCCAAGCTGTGCTACTCAGGCACTGAGTTAGCCAGGGCCAGTATCGAACCTGGAACCTTGTGGTTTCCAGCCTGATGCTCTACTGACCATGCTAAATCGGCCCTATTTTTTTCGAACATTCTCTGTGTGCAGTCCCAAGGAGAGCTCTTGCTCCACCCTTTCCTGTACATTTAGACAATTCACCAGTTCTCCCCAAATCACCAACATGACAACACACGTCTTCACCAATCTTCACTGCTCTCTGCTAAATCTGATACTCAATACTTTTTACCGCGTGAGGTTTGTTGAGAATTTTTTAACTTTTATCCCTTTTATCATCTTCTTAAATTGTTTGTTTGTGTTTTAGGTTCATCAATATATATTGTTCCTGTTAAATCAATTGTCTCCAGTTATCCATTTTTGTTGTTTTCATTCATAATTGTTTAATGTCCTCACAGTCCGCTGGTTAAGCTATCTGCCCGACCTTTGCAGACAAGAGAAGGCAGAATAGGCCCATTCTATGTCACTGTTGACCCAGAAATATCAGCTGATTATTTATGCTTTATGAGTTCAAACTGGGTCATACTGACTGTGCTAAATCGGCCCTATTTTTTTTCTAACATTCTCTGTGTGCAGTCTCAATGGATACTGACATGGTTTTTTAAATATCAAATGGCAGATTTTGTATATTTGCTTTAATTCAAGATATGGTGAATGGATACTGACATGGTTGTCATGTCCTGAATTGTCAAATATGTCTTTATTTTTTCACTTTGTTTTTACATTTATTTTTGTCAGAGATTTCAAGAACTGATGAATTATGTGAGACTTAGTCAGCCTCAACTCAAAGACAGCAGTTCTGAATTTGACATGTGTGAAATGCATCAGCAGATGAGAAGAGACAGTGAGGTAAGATTTTCTCTTGTGATACACTCTTGAAATGTTGCTTGTACAGGGTGTTCAGGATAAATTTGACATATTTATATTTGGTTATTTTTCTCCATATCTTGGAGGTATTGTCACACACTATGCATCATTTAAAAGCTTGGACCCTTCTTCATTCATATACGTGATGACAGATAGAATGGATGACTGGAACCCACCTGAATCATAGAAGAGAATAACTTGTATCATTATGATCTGAGCTGGCCATCAAAATAAGGAGATTATGGTTGCTTCGCAATGCTCACTGAACACTGTAAAAACAATCAGGCATGAACTGGAGAATTGCAATGGAGACTACTTGGCTGTGGCTAGAAGAAAGCAACATAACAGATGATCCGATTGCGTTCGTACAGAAGAATTCCTCGAATATCTGCAGAAAAAAAGTGTTGGAGGAGCCTCAGATGGAGTTGCTAAACGCTGTAGTCAAGCCCTGAATAACAAGGGTAGCTAATGGTAGGCCATATGTATGGCAGCAGGATTCGAAGCCCTGCTACACCTCTGGGGAAAGTCAAAAATGGTTGTCGGCAAATTTTTATGACTACACCAGTCCCAATGTTTTGCCTCTGACCTCCCCAGATCTTAACCCTATGGATTATTATATATGGGGCGCTGTTGAGAAAGACACCAATCACCGTGCCAGTGCTACAAAAACCCCGTTAATTGACAGAATTAAGGTAGTTTTTGAGACCTTTCCCAGGAAACTAACATCCGCCTGCTCCAGGTTCCGGAGCTGTGAGCGATGCTAATGGCGGTTATTTTGAGTTAAACTTGTTTACAGTTGTGTAATTTCCGTGCCTGTTGAATTCCTTTACAATCTATTAAATTTTGTAGTTACCAAGCCGTTTTTCTTTTTCCTTATGAAACTGTCAAATTTCTTCTGAATACCCTGTACTTGTTCAATTACTTATGAGCAATTATTCAGTGGCTTTTTACTGTAATTCTCAGGTTGCTAGACGACAATCATTTCTAAGCAGTATAGATTACATAACAGATCTGAATTTACGAGGGTGACAAAGTTTTGCAATATTTTAATAATGTGAGGCAAAACTCAGCAACTTCAATTACTTTTGCTGAGGTCATAAAAGTGATGAACCACATAGAAAGTATTTCTCATAAATATTTGAAAAAGCATAAGATCTGTTTTTATGTTACAACTCAGCAACTTCAATTACTTTTGCTGAGGTCATAAAAGTGATGAACCACATAGAAAGTATTTCTCATAAATATTTGAAAAAGCATAAGATCTGTTTTTATGTTACAGGAGCCGTTAAGAATTATGAACTAGGGGATTCAGACTAACTTATTTGCCAGGAAACTCTTATAGCATTACCCCTTAATAAGCCCTTTTTGTCTCTTCTACTTTTTTTTCATTGTCTGTGGTAACCTATGTCAGAAGGAATCGAACACCAACTGCTTTACTCGTTTCTCAGTATAAAATCTTATTCACACTGTTGAATGCTCTAGCAGTTTGTCAAACAGTGGGAAATAGTGTTTGTATCAATAGGGAAAAGACCTTCGGGTTGGAGGTCCAGTGTGCTTCGGCCACTGGACCGGTCATGTTGAATTAATAGCGTCGACACCAGGGGGCTATCCCCTCAGGCAACACCTGCCTCCTTGACTTAAAGGGGCATGTATTGCCTTACACCCGTCCTTCGGGGCGGAGGTCCAGTGAGCTTCGGCCGCTGGACCAGTCGGGTTAAATTAATAGCGTCGATCCCAGGGGGCTATCTCCCCAGGCAATACCTGCCCCCTTGATTTAAAGGGGCAGGGCTGAGTTTATTGCCCAGTGCCTGAGGCGCCCCCCTTGAGGGGGAATGCCGAGGGGATCAATGCAATTTTTGTTCTTTCCCACCCATGAGCTTCGGCTTGTTGGTGGGCCCACATTAAAATGAGGCCTTGTGCCCAGTCCATACAAGTGGGTATGAGACAAATATACCCCTTGACTTAAAGGGGCAGGGCTGGGTTTATTGCCTAGCGCCTGAGGCATCCCCCCTTGAGGGGGAATGCTGACGGGATCGACGCAATTTTTGTTCTTTCCCACCCATGAGCTTTGGCTTGTGGGTGGGCCGACGTTAAAATGAGGCCTTGTGCCCAGCCCATACAAGTGAGGTATGAGGCAAATACCTCAATAGAGAAAAGACCTAAAGATAACAGAACAAAATAAAGAAGACAGGTGAATTTGACTAATCGCTTTTCACCTGCTGCATGTGTGTTGGGGTCCAAGTGGTTTCTTTTTCTCGTTCTCCTTCTCTTGATTTTTTATATATCTAAAAAAATTTTTGACGAGCAACACGTACCCCACCTCCACCCTTTCCCGTGCATTTAGACAATTCACCAGTTCTCCCCAAATCACCAACATGACAACACAAAGTCTTCACCAATCTTCACTGCTCTCTGCTAAATCTGATACTCAATACTTTTTACCGCCTGAGGTTTGTTGAGAATTTTTTAACTTTTATCCCTTTTATCAACTTCTTAAATTGTTTGTTTGTGTTTTAGGTTCATCAATATATATTGATCCTGTTAAATCTATTTTCTCGAGTTATCCCTTTTTTTGTTGTTTTCATTCAATTGTTTAATGTCCTCACCGTCCGCTTGGTTAAGCTATCTGCCCGACCTTTGCAGACAAGAGAAGGCAGAATAGGCCCATTCTATGTCACTGTTGACCCAGAAATATCAGCTGATATTTATGCTTTATGACTTCAAACTGGGAAGCAACAAAAACATTTTTTGTGTGAAAAGTGAAGGCTCAGTTAATCACAGTACAGTAACCAAATGGTTCAAGGCACGGTCAGGAAGGCCTAAAAGCATGGTTTCCTTGGCTGTGTTTCGTGTCATTGAGGAACAGCTGGTGAGTAGCACTTGGAGAGTATCAAGTGAACTCAGCATCTCACAGTCCAGTGTGGTTCGTCATCTTTAGAACCTTGGCAAAAGCATCTAGAGTTACTGAATTGTGTCTCACATTATTGCAAAACTTTTGATTCACCCTAGTAAATTCAGGTCTGTTATTGTTGTATACTGGATCATACAGTATTCAGTATACTAGAACATTCAAACTACATGTGCGCCAAACAAATAGTAACTTGTAACAGAGTGCTAAAACCTCGTGGTAGACGGTCCGCGTAATGGTTCCGTAATCTTTGCAGTCTCAGTAATCACCTCGCTGCTCTCAGACAGCCATGTATGAATAGTCCTGGACTCTCTATGCTAGGTATGCCAGGCTAGTCCACAACAGTTATGCAATATATATATTTACCAACCCCTCCGCATGAGCAGGATGTGACACAAGGTCAATTTCTAAAGCGGAGTTCAACAGGTTTGAATTCAGAGTTTTCCTTCTTCTAGACTGGTTACCTAACCAAGGTTAAAGAGCCCAGTCTGCCCTGCTATTTGCCCATAACTGGAGGGAGTATTGGATTCATATCTTTCCCAAGGGTATTAGCACAATGTGAGATTCAAACAGCTTCGTCCAGGAATTGAACTCTGGTTGACGAGTCCATTTCCCACGACTCTAACCATTAGACCACGCGCCTCCATTCAGTTATGCAATATATACTGCTTAGAAATGAAATCTAACAGTCTGGGAATTGCAGCAAAAAGCTACTGAAAATATGTATTGTATGTTGTTTGTTTTTGGATTCATACCTTTCCCAAGGGTATTAGTGTTATGTGAAATGCAACCAGCTTTGTCCAGGATTTGAACTTGTTTCGCTGTGTCCATATCCTGTGGCAATAACCATCACACAATGGGCGCCTCAGAAAACACAATCTAGTCGTCCTTTTTCCTGATTCATTTATTTCTTCTAATAATACCCAGGAATGGAATTTTGTATTGAGAAATGTGCAATACCAAAAGGAAAAGAGAAACTATGAATGGAACAGAATTACCTAAAGCCACAAATTCAACAAAACTATTTATGGCTTCCTCGTTACGGTACACTTATTAGCAAGCTTGTCTCGCGGACTAATTAAAACTGAGTTTGATCCTCACTGGGTGCTCTGTTTAGCTTTTAAAAAGTGAGTGTCTTGTGTGGCATACTAGTTTGTGTGTTCGGCTTGCAGACTTATTGTTCGTGAGTTCGATTCCTACTGGATGTCTCATACTTTTGATCCCATGCTGAACTAAGCTTCATCATCATCATCATGTCGTGCCGGCAGCACGGATATCCATGACAATCTCTCGCCAACCCTCTCTATCATTCATTGCTCCTGGGAGATCCTCTGCCGGCATCCAGTATCCGCGCAGAGATGGTCTTTGTTGGACGGCCCATACTGGAATGCCCATATGATGGCTTCCACAAAAGAATGTCACTTATGAGTTCATCCTTGCTTCTCCAGCAGTGTCCGGCGTATCTTGTTCACTTTACATAGATGCTTTGTGTGATATGGGGCAGCTGTTTTCTCGTGGGGTGTTGTTTCCAAGTCTTGTTTAAGATTGCACACAGCATACTTGTGCAGCTACTGTCTAGTTTATATGAAGAACTAAGCTTAGTAACTGATAATTTTAAACCTGCTTATTATTTTTTCAGCTGGACTTTACTCTGTCATTTGTTGATGATTTTGTTAGTGAATCATTAGAAAATGGTGCTGAGCCATACAAGTGCCCTCAGCAAAGAAAACAAGTTTCATTAGACAGTGAGTATTTACTATTTCTTCTTGTTTTTGTTTTTTTTTAACTTTATTTTCTTTCTTAATTCTTATCTTTCTTGATTGATTTTAAACAACACTAAAAATATTATTATTAGTTTCTCAAAAATATATGGTTGCTTCAAAAACTTAACTTGAAATCATGTACTCTAATTATTTTTGTTTAACATGCACTCACGTATAACTTACACTCCTAACTTTGGATTTTGAAATTCTGGAGGAAAAAAAAAACTCTTTATGTATGATATACACTGACATTTTAGCAGATAAATCTAACATTAGTTCAACATCTTATTGGTTTCTACTGACTAAAAATAAAGATTTTATATAATTATGTTTTGAAACACAAAATTTACATAGCATTTAGGATGTATTTTATATATATATATATATATATATATATATATGTATATATATATTTTAAAAAATATATATATATCTATATAATATATGTATTTATATATGTGAGTGTGTGTTATATGTGTGAGTGTGTGTGGAATGTGTGTGTGTGTATATATATCGTGTGTATTTATATATGTATATTGTGTGTATTTATATATGTATATTGTGTGTAATTATACATATATAGTGTGTATATTATATATAATGTGTATACATATATGTATGTATATTTATATGTATATTTTGTGTAATTATACAGATATAGTGTGTATATTATATGTGTTTACATACATGTATGTATATTTATATATATATATATTGTGTAATTATACAGATATAGTGTGTATATTATATATAATGTGTTTACATACATGTATGTATATTTATATATATATATTGTGTAATTATACAGATATAGTGTGTGTATTATATATAATGTGTATACATATATGTATGTATATTTATATATATATTTTGTGTAATTATACAGATATAGTGTGTGTATTATATATAATGTGTGTATATTATATATGTGTGTGTGTGTACATATACATACATACATTTATGTATTCCTGAATGTTGGCCATCAAAGTGATTGGAACAATTTTCTATCATAATGGAAGTGGATAAAAAATCTATTATTATTATTATATATATATATATTTTTAAATTTCAAAATTTTCTAGACAACCAACTTTTTGGAGGTCTTGAATATGGTTCCTATCACACCCCAACTGCTTCACTCTGTCATTCCGATATGATAAGCAGTCGAGATAAAGACCCCAAAATTAGTATGACTGAATCTACAGATACCAACTCTGCTGACTATTCATCAAATCCAAGGTAGGTTTTTATAACTACCTTCTTCTTTTATAACTACTCTTCTTCCAATGTCTTTGAGATACTTCATGTTGTCCTTCAGTATTTAATTGGCTTATGTGACAGAGAACATGAGGTGAGTGGCGAACATCAAGGCCTGCCGTATTCTCTAAGGAAGCGGGCTAGGCTTTGCCTGACATGTAGGGCTGTAGAATCGAACCCACGTCCTTCAGAATGCAAACATTGTTACCAAAGTCGAGAAGCTACAGTCCCGGATGTAAGCGCCAGGTGCCCGGATGATAGCTAGGAGGATTCCGGCGGTCGGGTTTGTCTCAAGAATCTTGTGTGTGGGTGCAGACACCCGGATGTTTAAGGAGAAACTAGTATAAGTAGAAGTGGGGTGACGACAGGAGTCGAGTCACGATTTTGAGTTGCTGAAGATTTTACGACGACGGATTTTTCTTCCAATGTCTTTGAGATACTTCATGTTGTCCTTCAGTATTTAATTGGCCTTATGTATGGCTGCACCCTCTGGACCCTAACGAAGTGACTAGAGAATAAACTAGATGGGAGCAGCACAAGAATGCTGTGGGTAATCCTGAACAAGACGTGGAAACAGCACCCCATGAGAAAGCAGCTGTACGGCCACCTGCCACACATCATCCAAACCATCCGAGTAAGACGGACAAGACACGCAGGAGAAGCAAGGACGAACTCATAAGCGACATCCTCCTGTGGAAGCCAGCACATGGACACGCCAGTGTGGGCCGACCAGACATACATTGATCAGCTCTGTGCGGATACAAGATGCTGCATAGAATGATAAGTGATAGGGACGGATGGAGAGAGACTGTCATGGATATCCGTGCTAACAGCGTGACATGATGATGATGATGATGATGCCTTACTAGTACGACCAAAGTAGCCATTGAGTATTTAAAACAGAGTTTTTCAACCGGTGTGCTGCGAAGCTTCTGTGGGTGTGCCATGAGTGTTGAGGACGGTTGATCATCCTCTTATATTTTTATTCTATTATTTTAATATTCTTTGTTTTAATTTGATATTTTAATATTTATTGTTTGCCATGATTAAGAATATACCTTTAGAAATAGAACTACATTGTTTTTTTACACTTGTAGCACATTTTCACTATTCCTTTTCTTTTAAAATTTAAATGATAAAATAATTATATGTTGGTAATTTATGAGGAAGTGCGTCCCGGTCTCCTGCCTCAGAAAATTGCTACCCGGTGACTATTAAAATAATGTCCCCAGCTATGTCGTCTCAGATTTTCTTTTATTCATGTTTGTTTAATGTCTTGTTTTTAGTTTAAATAAACAAGAATTACGACAAAAAGAAGCGACACCCCACAAATACATTTACTTGTAGAAAATATCTATCTCTATTTGTTCATATCTATCTATATTATTTTGTTTATCTATCTATCTCAGTCTATTCCAAACTATATATATATCTTCATATCTAAACAAGAATTATGACAAATTACGATAAATAAACAAGAATTACGACAAATTTCTATAAATGAACAAGAATTACGACAAATTACAATAAATAAATAAGAATTACGCCAAAAAAGAGAAGCCCCCCCTCTAAAATACATTTAACGCCCTAAGCTGGTTGTTTTCTTTCAAGTAACACCAACATAGCTGGGGACGTTATTTTAATAGTCACCGGGTAGCAATTTCTGAGGCAGGAGACCGGGACGCACTTCCTCATAAATTACCTATATGTTTATATACTGATGGTGTACCTCGATCAATTTATTGCCCAGCTCACTGTGCCTTGATATGAAAAAGGTTGAAAAACACTGATTTAACGTGTGTTAATTGGTTTTTCAGTTGGGTATATTTATGAATTTACTGATTTTTTTATTTTTTTTTTTTTTGTACAGCTCTCTTTTGGTTTTGAAAGGTGTGAAGCAGGTTTGGTCGAAAGATGGTCTTATTCAGGAATCAACTAACTTACCAAAGAAAGATGACAACGGAAGTAGCAGTAATGAAGCTTCTATGGTATTGTTGTTTCTAATTCTTTTTGAAGTATTCATTCCTAAACAAACATTTTTATTAATAAACTTGATTTTTAACTGATGCTCCACATGAGTGTGCAGTTCATGAATTAGCTGATTTTCCTTTTGAAATTTAAATATCCAAGAAACTTGACTTCCTAGAGTTCATACTCTAACTCTTCGACAGTAATTGGAACTTAGTTTGATTATTCTTCAAAACTGAGTTTTAAAAAGAAATTTCAGCACCCATCAAGAATGAATAAAATAACCCAACAAGGGTTGACATGCTGTAAAATCTCAACAATTCAACCAACCAACCTTTGTGGTTTATTCAATGTCAAAAGTCATCCTTGTAGAAGAAAAGTAGTTGTACTATTTAACTCATAGCCAACTTTGGTAGGTACCTTTTGTTTTGTTTTTTTGTTATCCTAAAAAAACATGCAAATATCTATTTAAATCATGTATAAAAATGTTGTATTTCTTCTTTACTTCTATTATTCTTATGCTCATCTTTGGTATCTTACGTTCTTCTTCTAGTGTCTGGACTTCGTCTTGGGGACTTCATGTCTAGTCTTCCATTGGGATTTCTCTTTATCAGAAGCCCTGTGTCATTGGTAGTTTTTAGATAATAACCAAGACTTCGATTTGCTTTAGATCATATTTTATTCCGAGATCCCCACAGACTATCTGCGCACAGACTTACCACTTTCGTGGTTTGGCCGATACTGAACTAAAACTCTCTTTCTAATCTAAACCGGAAGAGGGTCTTCTCCACCGATTCACGGTATCCCAGAAGGGGATCAGACTGAGATCAAGCCGAGTCACTCAATCCTTCAAGGCCGCCGGTTGCAAATTATAACAGCCATTTTGGTTTCTACACTACTGTAAATAAGTGTTAGGGTACTAACAATTATGTAACAACAATTTCTGTTCATTTTGAGAACTTGATGTGATATAAAAGTATATAATTAAAAAAAATTTTTTTTTTTTTTTTTTTTTTTCCAAGGTTCAGAGTGGTAGTTCGAGTACAAAGGAATCAAAGTTGGATACGTCGGTTGATTCAGAAGAGAGACGAGAACGAGATGAATTAGCGTCTGCACTTTTTGCAGGACTTCCAGCCAAGGTATGTTTTAATCTTTGCCTACTTTAAGCTGCTTTCGCAGTTGCGGGAGAGCTGCTGTGAACAGCTTAAAGTAGGCAAAGTACAAAAATTGATGTTTTCATTATAATTGAGCAGAAGAACTCAGAATAAAATGATAATAGTACTTTATTTGAATAGAATGATTTCTGAACTTTGAAATATCCCATCATGCAGGTAAAAAATACCAAGAAAATTTGGTTTAACAAGTTTAACAAGTTTTTAACAGTTTTCCTTTTCCTTTTCCTAGACTGGTTGCCTAACCAAGGTTAAAGAGCTCAGTCTCTCTTACTATTTTATCTGGAAGATAAATGGTTTGATATGTACCTTTCCCAAGAGTATTAGTACTATGGGAAATGCTACCAGCTCAGTCCAGGATTTGAACTCTGTTTGCTGTGTCCATTTCCTATGATGATAACATTTACACTATTAGTATCTCCATTTTAAATCCAACCCTTCCACTTGAGCTGGAAGTGACACAAGGTCATTTTCTTTTTTTTTTTTTTTTTCTTTTTTTTAAAAAGTTTAACAGATTTGAATTCAGAGGGTTTTTTTTCTCCTAGACCAGTTGCCACCAATGTTAAAGAGCTCAGTCTGCCCTACTATTTACCCGTAGGCAGAAGGAGATTAGCTGGATTCTTATCTTTCCCAAGGGTATGTAGCAAGCTGGGTGTTGTATATATTTTATATAGGTTTACACAACTTACTAACTTTTAAACAAAACTCAACACAATGAAAGAAATCAACGGAGTCGTATTAAAATAACAATCTGTATTAAAATATAATTACAGATATGTATAATAGCATACCAGGCATAGTCCTTTGTTTTATATTGTGGTATTAATAATTCATATTTTATCTTGTTTTTCTTTGCTGATACTGGAGCTGATTTGTTGTGTGACCACTCGTCTTGTCATTCTCTGAACTACTGAAAAATTCCCGCTTTTCCTTTTTTGGTGCTTGATTTTGAATTCAGCGTTTGTTGTTTTCCGTTACGGAATTTTTGGGATTCTTACTCCCCCTTTTTTATATATAACTAATAATTACAGGTATTAGTTATATGTGAAATACAAACAGCGTCAACCAGTATTTGAACTCGAATTTCATTATCATCGTGAATTTTAATCAAGTGATGCCCAGGAGCTCAGAAATCAGGATTCACATTTCATTTGAGAATTAGTCTTATTACCGAAGACTGGCTTCTACTAAGATTTTTTCCACTTACCGCTTATGACAAAGTAAATTTCTCAGTGTTTACTTATTCGGTATCTGAGATGTGTACATAGCGTAACAACCAGGGTTGTGGAGTTGAAAGCAATTTAGGGGTCACTGCCATGATTCACTCAGCACATGAGTAACACAGCTTGGACTTGTGCAGTAAAAAGCAACCAGGGTTGTGGAGTTGAAAGCAATTTAGGGGTCACTGCCATGGCACATGAGTCAACTTGTGCTAGCTGATGGTCAGCCACCATCCACAGCTTGGACTTGTGCAGTAAAAGGGGTAGCTGATGGTAGGTGTGGCGCCCACCTCAGATTCCCACTGCCATGTTGAGAAAGCAGCAGGGGTCACTGCCATGATTCACTCAGCACATGAGTAACACAGCTTGGACTTGTGCCTGGTAGGTGTGGCGCTCCACCTCAGATTCAGGGCTGTGGAGTAGAAAGCAATTTAGGGGTCACTGCCATGATTCACTCAGCACATGAGTAACACAGCTTGGACTTGTGCAGTAAAAGGGGTAGCTGATGGTAGGTGTGGTGCTCCACCTCAGATTAAAAAAACAATCTTTATATTATTCTGACCCATTGACCCATTTTTATGGAATCTAATTTGCCATTGGTGCCAGTTGCTTTATCCGTAATTCGGACACTGGTTTTGCTGAGTAGGTAGAGCCTCTATCTTAGAACCACAAGGTTCTGGGTTTGATACCAGCCCTCACTAACTCAGTGCATGAGTAACACAGCTTGGATCTGTGTACTAAATTAGGGAGCTGATGGTAGGTGTGGCGCTTCACCTCAGATGTAAAAACTATCTCCTTAGTCTAGCGCTAGTGAAAGAGGATAGACTCTCTTGCTGTCCAATTGATATGACTATATATATTTACCAACCCCTCCGCATGAGCTGGATATGACACAAGGTCAATTTCTTAAGCAAAGTTCAGCAGGTTTGAATTCAGAGTTTTCCTTCTCCTAGACCGGTTGCCTAACCAAGGTTAAAGAGCCCAGTCTGCCCTACTATTTACCCATAGCTGGAGGGAGAGTAGGATTCATACCTTTCCCAAGGGTATTAGCGTTAAGTGAAATGTAACGTCCAGGATTTGAACTCGGGGTGACAAGTCCATTTCCCATGACTTTAACCATTACACCACGCGCTTGATATGACTATAAGCCACTCCATTGACTTTGCTTACAAAAAGTAAGTAAAGTAAGAGAAGTGTCCTACTGTTGGTATCAGTCGGACAGCAAGGGAGTCTATCCCCTTTACTTTCTAGAAACAATAAGCTCTTGATGACCAGTTTGCTTTTTTTTTATGGAATTCTTTATTTTCTTTATTTTTTTATTTTTATCTTTTTTTTGTAGACCAACCCAAACACAATCACCGCAAGCACCGACGATCTGTTTAATGAAGCAACCCCTGACGAAATGTCCGCAACGTTTGTTTGTAATCCCAAATTTGGCAATGTACAGTTCTCATCTCCTTTTGGACAATTATCTCAATTAAGGACTGAGAAAAGTGAGAACTCATTTGATTGGCGGACCCTCAACTCCAGCCAGCCACTGAGTCCTCTTGATGTTGAACAAGATGGAACCACAAATGAAATGCCATCAAGCGAGGCATTAACAGCTGAGGAAACTCTTATGTCACCCCCCTCCTCCCAGCTTCTCTCCCCAGTTTCACCTGAGTCCAAAATTAGCTCCCTTTACAGTGATTTCTACACAAGTGCGTACAAGGACACTCTCAGCCTCGAAGCTATCGAGGAACCACTGGATGTAATGGATGAAGAATTCTACGAAGCCATTCCAGCCAAAGCCACTGAGCAGGCATCTAGGGTGGACACCGATTATGTCTACTTAGACAATCCCTTACCTGTTGATGGTGAACAATCGGCAGCGTGTCAGTCCACGCAGCCTGCTGTTATTGTTGATGAACAAAACCCCGAAGATATTCCCCTTTCTACATTTGCTCCTGTTGCCATATTGGACAATTTAATTCTTCGATTTTGTAAGATGCGTAGGGCTGGCGGACTTTGTGTTATTTTATCTTTGGACAGTACAACAGGGGATTCCTTGCCTGGCGCCTACTCCATATTATTTGAATGTTCTGAATGTTTGATGCCTTCTGTGGAAACGGTAAATATAAAATCCTTTTTCAATTTTAAGCATAATTACTAGCAAAAAAAAAAAAAAAATCGCCCTCCATGCAGTGTAAAAATTAATTTTGGAAAGATATTACCTTAAAAATTCAATGTCAGAGATTTTGTACAATAAGTAAGTAAAATCATCAAACTTATTAAAGGAGTAAAAAAATTAAAACAATTTGAAATGGAAACTTTGTTCTGATAACTTTATATAAAAATAAAACAAACTATATATAAATATATAATTCCATGCATGTATTTAACTTGTTTAAAAAAACCCAATAAGGATCGTCTAAGGTTGCATGCTCAGATTTTTAGTGTATTTATTCTATGTTATGATGATCTTGGATAATGTGAGATAAGCAGTGACATAGTTTCAATTACAGACAAATAGAGACTGAATCACCATTATTAGTGGATATATACTAGCATGAATATGTGCCCTCCAGGTACATGTATTTAAGTTTTAATATAATTAAATATTATATCAAATTAGAAAAACTAATTAAATACAAACATAAATAAGATTACACCTATTTTTACTTTATTCTAATTGATTTAGATATAGGAATTATACATCAAATTGCTTTAAATACATTTGAGAACAAAGCAATAATATTAGCATTCAATAAAACCAAGTAATTATTTATTAAACACAGTTTTGTTAAAACCGGTATGCAAGTAGAATATTTATTCTTTTTTATATTTTTATTTATTTATTTTTTTTCAGAAAAAAATTAATTTCCTGCAATTTTTTTCCTTAGCCGGTTGCCAGTGGCTAAAAAGTATTCCACTTTTATTTCAATCCACAATTCAATTATTCCCCTTTTTTTTCTTTTAGGAGTCAACATCAATTCAGTGGTCAAAAACTGGTAAATCTGGATTTCATGGACAAATCGAGAAAACAGCAAGTGATACGTTCCCTATTTATTCAAAAGTTGATCTGCATCCAGCTGAGATTCAAACGGATCTTGTTTCGATCCAAGGACATATTCAATTGGAAGAACAAAGTTTTGAATCCCAAAGTTCCGTGCAATTCAGTATTCCTTTAATGTGGATTGATTTTGCCAGGTTTGTTATCTTTTTTCTTTTCTTTTCTTTTCTTTTCTTTTCTCTTAATATTCTTTTTTTCTTTTCTTTTCTCTTAATATTCTTTTTTTCTTTTCTTTTCTTAATATTTTTTATATTTACTATCCAAAAAATGTGTAATACATTGCCTGATGAACAAATTGACAGCTGGAAGACCAGGTGCAAATGACTCATGCATAGGCACAGGAAATGTGGGGTGTCAACATTGGCCTGAATGTAAACATTTTACGTGTTGTATAAAACCTATCAGTAAAAAACTATCGTATTTAAAAACAAAAGCATATTCAGGAAAAACCCATAAATGCTAAAATTATTTGGTTTCACTGAGTTAACTAGCGGATTACCCAAAAGCCTGAAAATTGACAACCTCAGGATAACAATAAGCCACAAATATAAAAGATGGTCATAGCTTTTTCGTCAATGGACAAATTTGTATTGACATACAGATATAACAAGAGTAAATGTAAGTTGGGGTGGCCTAAAGTCGGTATCAGCCAGACAGCGAAGGAGTCTATCCCTTTTTCACTAGAGCTAGACCAAGGAGACTGTTTTTTAGCATCTGAGGCGGAGCGCCACACCTACCATCAGCTCCTCACTTTACCGCACAGAACTCTGTGCCACTCATTCGCTGAGTTGGCGAGGGCTGGTATAGAACCTTGCGGTTCCCAACCGAACACTCTACCGACTGAGCTAAACTGGCCCTTCAAACAAAAGAGTAATTAAGTCTAAAAAGAATTATTATTATTAAATATGAACTGTTGATGGAAACTCTAAAAGTAAAGCTCTATCAAACTTAAACCCGCCCTGTCAGCTGGGGCGTTAGAATGCACCTCTGCAGAGGGGTAAGACTCCTCAATGGGGCCACCTGTTGGCCATGGGTGGCGACCCGTTATGTTTAAGGATAGAGCCAAGGTGGATGAGCAGTTCATGACATACAATACTCCACTTTGGTCCTTTTTATCATATGGGTGCTAGAAGGCGGTGACTGAGGGTCTACATGTCTTGGGAATGACGTTAAACTCTATCTGATGGTGAGGTTCCAGTTCTGGAGGTTTGGGGAATGTGGAGCACCCCTTCATCACCATTGCTCCCTGGTTCACTCTGACCTGGAGTGGTAGTACCTGTTAGGGTCCCATCTATGGGTTGAATAGAAAAACATGAGTTTATAAACAAAATTGTGTTATGCATTAAGAATGAATTTATTTCACAACTTTGTCAGCATTAAATGACCCACCGAAGTTGATATGCCATAAAACAAACCAAACCAAACCTAAGCCTAACTGGAAATAAACAAAAGAAATGCCATATGCAGAATAATAGAAAAACACAGAAATGGCCACAAAGTGGTTATGGTACAAAAAAACTATGGAAAATTCAAAATCAAAAATGATGCTAAGATCCATCTGTCACAGGACAGTGTTAGAGTAAACTATTTACCTATTTGACATAGGCCAAAACTGATACACTAATGGACAACATATTTATAGGGAAAGTTACCAACTTGGAAAACTGAAAAATAATTGCTCAGTGGTCAAAAAAATGTGTGATGATCCCATGCATTTACATTTGATTCTGAATTGTATAAAGGATGAAAGCCAAAACCATTTGTTAGCTGAGAACGACACAGGAAGTGCTGACAAAACAACTATGTTGGATGCAGCTGAGACGTGATCAATTTCAGCCGGGTCACATTAGTGAGAGGATATGAGGTTGAAAAGACCCAAAACCAATTAAAGAATATTACTGATGATGCATCCCACTGCATCTTAGTGGTATATTTTGCAAAATAGAAACCATATTTTTGTTTGAAATTTTTTTAAAAAGACTGACTACAGTGATAGATAACCCAACAAGGGTTGACATGCATAAAATCAACCGAATAACCAATCAGAATTCAGACTAAATTTTCCTTCTTTTTTTTCTTTTTTTCTTTTTTCTTTCCTTTTAGACCCCACATTTTGACACTGGAAGAATTTACAGAATCCTGGCTGAAATTCTCCCATTCAGAAAAAATAACCATTCAACAATTGGAATTGACACCTCTCAGTAACTTCATCAGTAAACTATGTCAGGCCATCCCTGCACATTGCATCTACTACAAGGGTACGTATTATCTTAACATATATTTTGGTTGGGCCGATAATATATGCTGACTGTATTCTACTAAAGGGTAAGACCTCCAGAAGATGTCTCTTCATTGCCAGTTACTCCCAAATGGTACAGACATCGGCTTTACCAAATAGGCTGCATGATCATTTTTATAGATAAAATGAACATTTATTTTTACTTTTTCTTTTTCGTATTACGTTTCATTTGTTAATGCTGCACCTTCACAAATATAACAGGTAATTTTTATTTCAAATTTTATAAATCCTATTAGGAATTTAAAAAAATGTTTACATTTATATTTAATTCAAAAAATGTTTACGGTTATTTCATATTACTGATGTTATTTTTCATCAGCAATATATTTATTTAAATTAATTGTAGCGAGAAATTAATAGTATTTTGTTCAATGTTTAAACAACACACATTCATCAATAAGAGGAATACTATTCTGTATTAGATGATTGAAAATAGCATTTTACTTTTATATAAATTTTGTTTTGTTTTTAAAAATTAAATAAATAAAATTATTTAATTTAATGCTTACTTTAATGGATATAAAATTTATAAATTCTAAGAAAATGAATTAAGAGTGTAACAGCATATATTATATTCATTAATTTATTGTACAAACATTTTTACATAAACTAGAAAAAACACCATCTGGGTGGTTATAAAAATTAATTTTTGAAAGATATTGTCCGAGTTAAATTTTCCATATAAAAGGGTTTGTATTATCGGTAAAATCATCAAATTTATGAGTAAAGAAAAAATGAAACCATTTGAAATGGAAACTTACTTCTGTCCCCCTCAAATCAAAATGTTGCATGCATCTATTGATTATTAATTAAATAATATTTTATCCATGACAGTATTGTGATGTAAGCAGTGACATAGTTTTAGTCACAGACAAATTGATACTGAATCTATTATCAAAAGATTTTATTTATTGAAGAAAATTTTTATAAAATTCATATTTTTACATAAGTGTACTAAATAAAATTTAGTTGAAAATAAATCTATAAATTAGATATTTTTATTTCCTCCGATTAAAAAAAAAATATTAGGTATTATTTAGCATTTAAATATTGATTTAAGTATCATTACTCTATTTTATTTTATATAATATTTATTTACACTAAAACTAAATGTTTGTTAAATGTAAAATAAATAAGGTGAATGTTTATTTTTTTTTATTTCAAAATTTTACTTGCACCATTGTTTGAGGAAAGAACATCAAAGATCATCTACTAAAATGCACTAAAAATCCTTGTTTTCACAAAATTTAGCCATTAGAAAATGAGGACTTTTAGTGCATTTTAGTAGACAATCTTTGATGCTAAATTCCTCAAATAATAGTGCAAGTAAAAGATCTAATTTTTGGTATCAGTATTCAGTATACTAACACAGAACTTTCGCATAGATGGAAAATTTGATATTTTACAAAAGTGGAAAATCGACCTACCCTAATGCCCGAAGAAACATAACAAACAAATAATTATTATAATCTGTATTTCTCTTTTTGCAGATGGAGAAGCCCTGCTGAGTGGTCAGTGCATTGACTCTGTTATTTATTTGCTTCACATGAAGTTGGTTGAAAAAACGGTGACTGTTCTATTGAAATCGGACAACAAAGATCTGCTGAAAATCTTCACACAATATATTACATGAAAGATGAAAAGAAAAAAGAGAGAGAGAAATTCTTTTTCTATAAACTGCTGTGATATTACAAGCATCTCTAAAAATCAGTCAGCGTACAAGTAAAAACAAAGAAACAAAACAATATTGTTTTTTTTTAAATTTTTCATGGCTTAACTTTTTTTCTCTCACTCAGATCAAGAATTTTTTTTTTCTAAATTAATTTTTTTTTCAATTCAATTTTTAATTAAAATTTTTTTTTTTTTTTATTCAAAATTTTTTTTTCTCAGTCAGATCAAGATTTTTTTAAATTCAAAATTTTTTGTTTAAATTTGAAAATTTTTTTTTTAATTTAAAAAAAAATTTTTCAAATTAAATTTTAATTTTTAATTTTTTTAATTTTAAATTCAAAAGAAATTTCTTATTCTCTCACTCGATCAAGATAGTTTTTCTTAATTTAAAAACAATGTTTTTTCTAGATTTAATTTTTTTAAATTAAAATTTTTTTTATCTAGGGTTTCCTCAGATTGGTTTATGTCTATATAGGATCCCATTTTAAATTTTAAATTTTTTTCCAGTCATTCAACCCCCTCCCCCTCTTCCAAACAGGCAAAAGTGGATTCGTTATGTTGTTATCTATTGTCTGTTTGGTAAGGATACATTTCTTCTCCAAGCATTATGAGATTAAAAATCACAATATTCAAATTTTTGTGATTTTATAAATATGTCAAAACTGAGTGGACCATTTAACAAAAAAAAAAAGCCAAAAAAAAAAAAAGACCTGCAAGAATAACAAAAAAAACCAAAAACACTTCCTTGACCTTGAATTTTTTTTGTTAGTTTGTTCATTGTTTTCATTTTTATTTTTTGTCAAATAAAAAAAAAAGTCAAGTTACAAATTGTGTTTTTATTTAGAGTTGAATGAAATAATAGTATACCAATAATTTGTTCAAGAAATGAAAACATTTCACTTTTATTGATATTGGTTTTATTTTAATATATATTTTGCAACCATGGTTTAAAACAGAAGAAAAAAAGGAGGAAATAAATAAAATAAATAGTTGTCTGTGCTCCACTTTTAATTAGATAATCCATATGAGAAATAAAAATATATATATATATATATATATATATATATATATATATTTATTAAAGAAATGGATACAATAGAAACCTACTCGGTTTCGCCGTTAGACTCATCAGGGTTAACGGCGAAGCTCGAGTAGGTTTCTATTGTATCCATTTCTTTAATAAATTTGCTCTACTTTGTATTGAGCACTTTGTAATTTGTTTATCGCGGACTTAACCCCTGGATTCTGTGCACTTTCAACGATCGTGCCCATATTCACCGGTAAGCAACCTTTATCTATATATAAATATATATATATATATATAATATATATATATATATATTGAGGAAAATAGCACCAGCTTACAATTACAGAAAAAATAGTCATAATAACCTCCCCAGAACAAAAACTACTTAAAAATGATCAGAACTGGACTGTGAAATGTGAAGCTCGCCTGATACTCTCCAAGTGCTACTTACCAAATTTTTTCTATGACTTGGAGCATGGCCTCTGAATCCACAATTTTAGGCCTACCTGACTTTCCCTGATCATTGATGTTCTTGCAACCTGAGCAAAATTTCTTCAACTATCAAATTGTACAGTAGTCAACTGTGCCTTCATCTTTTGCACAACAAATGTTTTTGATTGCTTCCGTAGTGTTATAGCCCAGTTTGAACTTGTAAAGTATAAGTTCCCAATGTTCATTCATCTGTTCAAATCACACGGAGTTAAACAATGCAAGTGTCAGAACACCAACTACCATGATAGAACCAACCACAGCTTCAATTAGTTCAGTCACATGATATACATGCTCTAAACTAGCAGTACCAAAATAGTGCAAAACTTTTGACTCACCCTAGTATATATGTTACATAATTATTAGATTCCTAATATTTATGTGCAGTAGTGTAGAAATCAAAATGGCTGTTATAAGTTGCAGCCCACGACCTTGAAGGATTTGAATGACAAGGCTTGACCTCAGTCCTAACCTTCTGGTGGATACTGTGAGAATCGGTGGAGAAGACCCTCTTCCGGTTTAGATTAGAAATAGATTTTAGTCAGTCGGTCAGAAACCACGACGGTGGTGAGTCGTGTATTGCACACTCCGATTCGATCTGCGCAGTAGACGCAGTTAGAAAAATAATTAACACAACTCCTACCCCAGCTATGGTTAGCAGAATGAGAACAGGATACCCTCGTGGACTAAATAAAGGGTTAGGTTCAAAGTTCCGTGATGGCTCCCAATTACGACAAGAAAGTTCCCGAGTTCGAGAAGGTTCCCGAGTCCGACAAGAAATACCTGAAGAAGGCCGGAGGGCATATCGGCTGAAATGTTGTACAAATAACAATGAAGATGGGGACAATAGTCCGAATAATGCAGATAATACTAATCTTCAAGCCTCATCTCAAACATTCAGAGAAATAGAATTAAAAAAATCATCATCTTTTGGGCTTGTTGACAGCCCAGATTCTCTTGACTCTCTTTTGCCATCAGTCTCTATCAGTAATCAATATTAGTAAGTCCTCTAGACAGCATCCAGTGTCCATACAGAGCTGGTTAATGTAAGTTTTTGCTGGTCTACCAACACTGGTGTATCCATGTGTATGAATCAATTGGAGAATGTCACTTATGAATTCATTCTTGCTTCTCTAGCAGTGCCCAACATGTCTTACTTGGATGATTTGTGTGATGGGAGGTAAGTGACCATACAACTGCTGTTTTGTGGGGTGTTGCTTCCAGGATTTGTTCAGGATCCTTTGTAGTTTCCATTTAAGTGATGCGGCCATACAGTAGTACTGACATGGTCACAGCATGGAATAATTAACACTTTATCTTATCTCAGGGATCAGATTTCCATATGGTCAATAACCTTGGAAATTATCTATTCTAATTGTAAAAAAAATGTAAAATTCATGTAGAATAGAATTATGTATCATCATCTTCATCATTATCATCATCATGATGGAATGCCTACAGATCTATTTGACTCTTGAAATCTGTCTGTATTAGCACTCACTCTTGGTAAGTCCTTTAAACAGCATCCAGTGTCAATACAGAGCTGGAAAATGTAAGTTTTTGCTGGTCAGCCAACACAGAGAACGTTTATGAGTTTGTTCTTACTTCTTCAACAATACCCGGCATGTTTTGTTTGTCTTAGATGGTTTGTGAGATGGAAGGTAAGTGGCCTTGCAGATGCTGTTTTCTAGGATGCTGCTTCCAGGATCTGTTCAGAACAGCATGCAGAGTTCTTGTGTTGTTCCCATCTAGTTTTTTCTCCAAGCCTTTCTTTTGAGTCCAAGTGGTGCTGCCATACAGTAGTACTGACATGGTTACAGCTTGAAATAATTCTCACTTTATCTCAGTTGTTAACCTATTAATAGCAGTCCATGGAAAGTATACAAAGAAATGATACGTAATGTAAATATATGTAATGATAAATTACTAGCAGGACCTGTGGATATACAACAGTATGTAAGTAAAAGTAAAGTCGTCGGGGTGGCCTAAAGTCGGTATCAGCCAGACAGAGAGGGAGTCTATCCCCTTTTCACTAGCGCTAGACCAAGGAGATTGTTTTGGGATCTGAGGTGGAGCGCTACACCTACCATCAGCTTCTCACTTTACCGCACAGATCCAAGTTGTGCTACTCATACGCTGAGTTGGCGAGGGCCGGTATCAAATCAGGAAACTTGCGATTCCTAGGCAGGTGCTTTACCGACTAAGCTATGATAATTTTATTATTACGTTTGATATGTTTACTTAAGAGCTATTGCCAAATAACTCAATAAGTTAAAAGTATAATAATCTTGATTTAACTCTCTCACAATTTTTTTTTCTTTCTTTCCTTCTTTTCATCATTGACTGATGAAACAAATTAGCATTATTGTTTTCGCGTTCTCACCCCCCCTCTCTACTTCTCTCCTATTCTCTTTCTTATTATATTTTTCTGTGTAGCATGTCCTTACTTTCTTTATAATAAAAACGGAATGGTCCATTATTTAGCTGAGGTGTCGACACTCATTAGGAATTCGGCGGATAAGCGACATCAGATAATCTTGATTTACATTTTTTTTGTTCTTTTTTTGCATTGCATCTTGGACGATTTGGACGGTCACATTTTTAACCAGAGGGTGTGTTGCAGGATGATGGCGGAAGATTTAAGAATATGCGTATTAAAATATAGATATAGCAGACGCAAAAAAAACTATCCGTCTGTGTTAAAAGATTTTTTCTCCGTTTTTCTGGGAATAATGGCGCTGATTTTTTTTTTTTTTGCTTCACTAATAATTATTGCGACTTTGTTGTCTGTCATTTATTTATAGGACAGATCACATTTCATTCTTGAGGATGCGAATGCAAAAGAAGATAGAAAAATATCCCATCTGACCTTTAGTCGCTGTTAGACTTGGTTAGACATTCCCTTCTTGACGCTCAGAGCGCCCTCTTGTGGACAAGCTAAAATACCGCTACATTGTATTGGTCGGCCATTGCTATTATATTTCTTTTTTCATCTGCAACCATTATCTCTCTCTCTCTCTCTCTCTCTCTCTCTCTCTCTCTCGTGTGTGCATTTTTCTTTATTCATTTCTTACTCTTAATAATATATCAGTCTTAACGCTTATAATGTGTCAATCTGATCTATTCATATCTGACTTTCTCGGAGTTGTGGGCTTCTTGGTTGTTCAATAATTGCCTCTATATTCGTATCTATTTACCTTAGTCTGTCGGTTTCTATTGGATTTAACTCTTTTTAGTCCTTTATACGCGTAATGTGTCCATATATTTCTCTCTCTACCTCCCACTGTATAGATATACAAAAAATGTTTATGAAGGACTAGCAGCGGCCACCCGGCATCGCCAGGGTAGAGGGGGATTTTTAAAAGTTAGTCCCGCGGATCCATTATTACTCAATCATAAGTTGTATCGTCGTCGGATGCCCCATTAAAATCTCCATGTAAAAAAAAAAGACCTTGCATTGATCCAACCACTCTGAAAATTCTATCTAAAATATTAAATGCAAAAAATAATATTCCATTCTGTTATCATTTAAATTTCATTTTTTAAAATCTTTTTCACAAATATAAATAAAATCTTCATTATTTTTGCTCAAAAACCAAACCTTGGTGATATTTAATATATATATATATATATACTTTGTTGTTAATTGTTTTATTTTCTCCGGACATACAGATTCTCCACAACTGCCTTTATATATATATATATCGAAGATAGATGAAACTTATGCGTATCAAATGTGTTTGATTTTAACGTATTTTTGGTGGGTTAATTTTTACAGCATGTCAATCCTTGGGTCATTCAATTCCGAAAACTTTTATTTTGTCATACTTGTTGGGTATTCAATTTTTTTACACTTATTATTTTAGTCTTTTTGCTTACTCATCGAGTCCTTAAGCACCACGGGTTGCCACCCACAGCCAACAGGTGGCCCCGTTGGTGGGTGTACCCCTCAGCAAGAGTGCTGTTCGGCGTATTCTACGGCAACAGCCGACAGGTCTGGGTATTTTTGGATTTACCGCATCTACTCGTATATCAGTCGATGTCGTGTATTAATGCCTCTATATATCAGTCTTATATCATATGTATATATTATATATTATATAATTAATAATTAAGTAGGCCTAATAAGTCAGAGTATCTACTTAGGTTTCTCCTAACGGATCATCAGGATAATTCTGACAGAAATTGGTGCAAAATTCATTTTATTCCCAAAATTCGTCACAAGGGCATACAAAATTAGCACAACAACAGAAGAGACCATTAAAAAAATAACTACAATAAATCAAACTTATATTTAATTACGTTTTTACCTAATTTTTATTTTTATCTTTATATTTATTTTATATATTATTATTTTTTTTATATATTTATATCTCTATTACCTTTAAAGCCGGTAGGTTTTTTTATACTGTCGAATTTTAGAAATAAAAATAAATATAGTATATATTATATGATATTATGATATATATAATATGTATATAATATATTTATATATATGCATATATCATATGTATAATAATATATTATGATATAATATATGATATGTATCATTAACATATATATGATAATATCATATATGCATACATATTCATCAATATATTATGATATATGCATATGCTCATATGTATATAATATATTATGATATATGATATGTCATATTAATCATAATATATTATGATATATGCATATGTATATGTATCATAATATATTATTGAATATATGCACGTATGTCATATGGGTATCATGATATATATATGATATATGCATATGTCATTATGTATCATGAATATTTATGATATATGCATATGTCAAGTATACATGATATATTATAGATAATATGCATATGTCATATGTATCATGATATATTATGATATATGCCATATGTCATATGTATCATGATATATTATGATAATGCATATGTTCATATTGTATCATGATATATTATGTATATGCATATCATATGTTCATGCATACATACTATATGATATATGATCTATGTCATATGTATCCATGAAATATATTATGATATATGCATTTAGTCATATGTATCATGATATATTATGAATATGCATATGTCATATGTATCATGATATATATGGATATATGCATATGTCAATCTATCGTATCATAAAATATCATTATGAGGATATGCATATGTACTAATATGATATACTAATATATCATATGTATATATTATGATATATGTAACGTATTATATGTATTTATATATCAGTCGATGTCGTATATATTTATATATCACGTGACCATGTTTCATATCCCATAAATGTAAATTAATGTTTACCAGTATAATGACACATGAAGTTAATGAAAAATCTAACATAACCACCAGTTTATTAAGACACATGAAGTTATTTATTTTAATTTATTGATACACATGATGTCAACGAAAATTATTTCTACCAATTTAAAGTAACGACCAAAGTGGAGTGTTGCATGTCATGGCCTGCTCAGCCACCCAGGTTCCATCTTTAAGGGAGAGTGCTCAATATCTGTGATAAAGCTACTATATAATAATAATAATGAATGAATGAATATATATTAGTTTGTGTATATCTATTCAATTGCATAGATATATTTAACTGCGACCCTGGGTCTCGTGCCTTTCTCCTCGGCATTCGTCAGGTAGATGAATGCCGAGAAGAGAGGTAGCAAACCCAGGGTCGTATTAACAAATATCCATGTAATTCGATAAATATATAAATAGTCGGAGTGGCCTATTGTCGGTATCAGCCGGGCAGCGAGGGGGCGCTAGACCAGGGAGATTGTTAATGCGCCCGTCTGAAGTGGAACACCACACCTACCATCAACTCCCCACTTTACTGCACAGATCCAAGCCGTGCTGCTCATACGCTGAGTATATATCTATTAATAATGGAGATTCGCTTCCGGTTTTTGTCTGTAACAAAAATTACGTCACTGCTTACGTCACATTACCCAAAATCGTCATAACATAGATTAAATACACTCAAAATTTGAACATGCAACATTAGACAGTCCTCATTGTTTTAAAACTAGTTTTTATATAAATACATGACTGGTATATAATATATCTAATATAGGTAGTTTTATTTTATTACATATTTAAAGTTTTACATTACACAAATTGTTTTTATTTTTAATCCTTTAATGAATTTGATGATTTTACTTACTTAGGGTACAAACTCGCTGACATTGATTTTTTTACTCTCATTCCTCAGGCAATATGTTTCAAAAATCTATTTTTTTT
>CM042160.1:12644384-12736884 GCA_023376005.1 Doryteuthis pealeii | reverse complement strand
TTTACGGCATGCCAACCTTTGTTGGGTTATTTTGTGCCGAAGTTGTTGTTTTATTTTATTCATTCTTGTTGGGTACTTAATCTTTTTTAAATCATTTTTTAAAACTCTTTTTTTTGTATTCCTCTGAATTTTGGAGATGAGGCTTGATAATTTGTATTATTTGGATTATTCGGACTATTGTCCTCATCTTTATTATTATCTGTACAACGTTTCGGCTGATGTGCCATCCAGCCTTCTTCATTCTTTGTTTTATTTAACCTTGAGATGGGACCCTAACAGGTCAGTCCGGTTTAGTGAACCTGTGAGAAAAGGCAATAAAGGGGTACTCCACATTCCCCAGGGCTCCAGAATTGAACCTTAACCATTAGATCCAGTTTAACGTCACACAAGGCCACTAAGATCCTCAGACACTGCCATCTAGCACATATATGATGATAAGGGTTAGAGGTTTGCCATGTGGGCAATAAGGTTGGGATAATCATATAGCCGTCTAGCCCAAATAAGCGCCAAAGTAAAGTGTTGCATGTCATGGACTGCTCAGCCCAAGGATTCCGTCCTTAGGCATAACTGGTCGCCACCCATAGCCAACAGGTGTTCCCATTGGGGGGGGGGGTCTTACCTATCTGCAGCCGGTGTAATCTTCTGTTCCAGCCGACACGATCGACCTTATTTTTGCCCTATGTCTCAAGTGTTAAGCCGTTAATGAGGATCGAACTCATTACCCACTCATAATCGTCTTTTAAACAGGCTCGTTAACTATTATACCATGATTTGCCGCTCATCAATATGTTAATACTCTTGTTCCTTAATCTTGTTATGATCTTGCAATACCCTCTGGTTAAAAATGAGATCGTCCAAGAAGAATTGCAAAAATGTAAATCCTGATTAATCTGGTGTCACTTATCCGCCGAAGTCTTATTTCTTTTGAGTATCGTCACCGTAGCTAAATAATTAACCATTCTGTTTTATTATAGATAAATTAAGGGAAGAAAAAGGACATGCTACACAGAAAAATATAATAAGAAAGAAAGGAAAAAAGAAAAAACAAACAAACAAAGAATGAGAGTAGGGAAAGATAAACATAGGGGTGAGCGTGCGGAAGTGATAACACTAACCCGTTTCAATCGATCATAATGAAAAGATGAAAAGAAGTATAGAAAGACAAAAAGAGCGTGACAGAGTTAAGACGAGATTATTATATGTTTTACATATTGAACTATTTGCAATAACTCTTAAATAAACATATCAAACGTCGTAATAATTAAATTATCATACTGTGGTATATCCACAGGCCCTACTAGTATAAATATATCTTACGAGCCGAACTTAATTTAATTTATTTTACCTAATGACTCCAAGTGAGGATCGAACCCACTAATCCGGGATGATGAATGGCAAGATTAGCTTGATCCTAGTTACAATCCAACGAGACATCCAATCATCGTCCTAAAGCTGGTACTTCCAGAATTAAGACGACTAAATTAGCATATTGGTCGAACCCATTTTCAATAAGAATGAACAGAAAGAATAATTCTGTTTGAAAACAATATGGCGATAACGTTGGATTACTGTTACAATGAGACTTGTACGTCGTTTCTGTGAATAGAAAAACAAAATGGAGATTTATTTATAGATAATTCAACATCGCTGCCTTTGTACATGTAAGTAGGACATTGTTTAATACCATTATCTTTACATTGCGCACACTACAATCTAAATACAAAACTAATATGCTGTATTCTACATATATCATTATAACGTATTTGTTTTATCCTTTTTTCACTCTTATTATTCTAGTTTATTTATTGTTTCATATTGTCTACCGGGAGTAAAAGAAAAGACGGTTATATTGACCTTTTCTCGTTGTAAATATTTTGTTCGTTTTTTTTTTTCTTTCCTTTTTTTAAATGTTTGATCGTAGTTAAGAAATATAAATGATAATGATTATATTAAAAAGTAATTACGTAAAAAAAAGTGTTTATTAAACTCGAAATACAGAAAAATCAAGCACCATAATAATGGCGTATCCAGTACAGAATATTGCCGAAGATAATGTCCAAAAGTAATCAAGTAAAAATTAATATATATATATATATATATATATGTGTGTGTGTGTGTGTAAAATAGTGAAAGAATTTTGGTTCAAATAAAATGAGTGATATTTATTCAACCAATGCTGCAGTGTTTCAATCTGTTTAGTAGATCTTCTTCAGGACCATGCAAGGGTATCTTAAAAGATTGTCTGATTAGAGATAGAACTGCAATTTCGTATTCCTAATTAATCTATTGTCTCAAAATACTGCTACCTTTTTGCAACAACAAAAATGACCCAAATAACTTTTCAATAAATAGGCCTCAATGATTCTTTTTTTTAAAACAATGAATTAACTTTATTGTAACACACTAAAATAACAATAAATTAACTTTATTAATTATTGTAAAATAAAATAAGAATTCAGATGAAAACAAGTTTATTTTCGAAAAAGTCAGGTGAAAATATCGTACGCGGCTGGTTTCCCGTTGCTAATTTGAATGTAGAATTCCTTTAAATAATAAAAGCTGAAAAATTCGGGAATGCGTATCTTGATCCCTCCTTTTTCTTCATTATAGAAAAAATAACTTTAAAAGTAGAGCCCGGTGAAGTGGTCATAAAATCAGTCCAGCTATGCATTCAACATATACTGCAATCTGAACCCCGGCTTTATGCTCCCCCCTGCTTCATTTTTGAGTTAATTTTTCTCAAATCAAAAATACTCAAAAGTGGGTATATTTTAAAATAAAGCATATCTAAATACACAGAATATTTTCCATAAAATTACAGGATATCATTTACTTTAGTCTCAATCGAAATCATCGTGAAAAATTATTTCTTAAACATACAGAGGAGGGGTATAAAAGTTTAAGCAGCACCATATCTAGACTTAATGAAACCATAAGCTATGTAAAAACTGAACTCTCCTTGAAAATTACGTCAGAAAGTCTCGTGTTAGGGACATGTTTATTTGAGGGTTTCTACTAGTTGGGAGGCCTTGAATTGTAATTCGTTTAATACACCGCTGCAGTTAGATAAAAACCGTTCTGGTATTTCTGAAAAGCAGAAATCACGCGTTAGATTTAAGAATAAAATTTGACACTTTCACTGTAACTTCCTTGACTTTTAAAGGTATATTTTTACGCTAACTTCATTGGATTTTAAAGGTAGATTTTCTTTTATCATTTGGTGGTGGTGGTGGGTAACAAGGGATAATAGCATAGTAAAACCTATCTATGCTGCTTGTTCAGAATAATCATGTGCAATATATATATATATATATATATATATATTATATAGGCATGTGCAATTTATCGCTGGCTCTAAAAAAGGGTGATCACAGGAAATTCTTCTAAAAATCATATAAAATAAACTATCCGATTTTAATAAAACTTTCGGTATATGAAGTAATAAAAGACGAACTTTTATTGTAAATAAATGTTTACTAAATTGAAAAGGCTAATTTTTATTTCGTTAGTTTTTGTTTCGCGCATTGATCCCCGTACAAAGATCTTAGTAAAATTTTTTTTAGTACATAAATAAATTTTACATTTTTGGAAAGAATTTAATGACGGAACATATGTAAAAGAAAAAAAGAGAAGATAATTCGCTACTAAATCGGTTTTGGAAATAGGGCATCTTAAACAGTTGAAACTTAAATCTCGTAAATAAGAAAAAAATATATCTTTTTTTTCTTTTTTTTTTCTAAATTGTTAGATTATTTTCAAAAGAATTTTATATTAAAAGTTCCTATTGTCTACATTTTTATTTTATTTTTCAGGGATTTTTAAAAATTTATAAAATGTAAAATAAATACTTTTCTTTAATGTACAGCAAAATCGTATTTATTTAATCAAAGAAAATATTGTATAAAAAATATCTAGCTAAAATAATGAAATATGTCGGTTTTTATTTTTTTTTAAATTTGAAAATAATTTTTGAATTAAAAATTGTCGTCATTCTTATTACGGATGGATCTAAGAGAAATAAACTCTGGGTTTCGGGGAAAATGTTGTTATTATTTCACTGATGTGTGCTGGGTACATAAGTTAGTAGATCCAAATCCGTGACGCTTGTATAATTATACTCTATAGAACTGAAACAGTGTTTGAAGAAATTTATTATTTTATTTGGAAACAAATAACTCTCCCAATCTATATCCAGAAAGCAGATATTAGATGTATCGAAAAAAAGAAAGAAAAGAATATTATGATAGAATTTTATTATAAATAATTTCTAACATTCTAATTTTGATTTTCCCAACTCTCTTTTTCAATAATATTAAGAGTTAACTCGTGAGGCATCAAGGAAATGCAAAATTAGTCATTTGTTTTTGCTTCAGAAAAGAAATTATTATACGTATGATCCTCCATACAAAGAAATAGTGCACACGTCAAGATGCGATAACTGTCAACAAAGATTAAGAATTTACGGGAATTTACGTTTAAATGCAAAAATTTAGGTTTTATCTAAGAGAAATTTGTTTTTTCTTTTTTATAACACATAAACTTGGAATTGTTCTTTATATTAAACGTAAAAGAAAACATTTAAAAGTTAATTTTCCATTTTTTATTGACGTTTTAAAATATATATATAATGTCAGAATTATCCTGATGATCCGTTAAGTGAAACCTAGGTAGATATTCTCTGTTTATTAGCTCTTTTTGTATTGAGCAGTTTAGTATATTTAACTTAGGCAACTCTTACAGTATTTATTTCTTTTGGCCATTTTTATGGTACCATATGATTTTTTTTCAGGAGGTGCATATGATTTGGTCTTTTCTTTTTTTTATATTTCTTCCTCCAGGCAAAAGTCTGTATTGTGTAATTACAAACTATAAAGCTGGGAGTTTTGTTTTATACTGTTGGAGCTTAGAAAAAAAATATATATATATATATATATATATATATATATATATATAAAAGTGTAAAATATGTATAAAAAGTGTATATAGAATATCAAAATTATTGTAATACAATCCAACTGTAAAATAAGTAGCCCACTTTTATAGGTAAATCCGTGGTGTTAACGGTCATTTTCCCGTTTATTTTTGTTGATGACCGACCCACGTGCGGTCGATGCATTATAATGCGAAAGGGTCCTCATATTAGTGAGGATGGGCCAGTGTTGCTTTTTAAAACCGTCGAGAGATTTGGCCCCGAAACGGTTTTGCACACTTCTCTCCTGATGAGCCTATTTCAGTTGTAAACATCTTTTGTTTTTTTATTATATCATATTCATACTGTCGGATTAATTTCCATTTTATTTTCACATACTTGTCCATGAAAAAACTTTACATTTGAATGTTTACCCCTTTGATGATATCCATTAACACCACGGATTTACCTATAAAAGTGGGCTACTTATTTTACAGTTGGATTGTATTACAATGATTTTGATATTCTATATACACTTTTTATACATATTTTACACTTTTCTATAACTCTACATCAGACTTTTTTAGTCTTATTATATATATATATATATATATATATATATATATATTATTTATTTATTTTTTGTTTTATTAATTATTTTGGTTTTCTTATTCAAATTTATTAAAAATCTATTAAAATTGATTATATTTTGAATTCTACTTAGACTAGTCGAAGTTAATAACAACCTTTCCTTAATTATTTTAAACCTTTTTGATATAGTCTAGACAATTTTTATTCTATTTTTTGTTCTATTTTAGATATTAAATTCAAACATATATTTTGAATATATCCGGTTAATAATGAAATTCAAAAGATACATTGTAACCTTGTTAGCTTGAATTTGTAAACTCATATTTGCTGTTTGACACACATTTAAGGGATTCTGGTAAAAAAATGTTCAGGTTTTCAATTCTTTTTTATCTGTGCCGCCTGTCTGATGACACTGAAATTTTAAGGAATTTTAGAAATTAATTTAAATTTCTAAAAGCCATTTAAGTTTTGGTCGAAATAAATTTATTACAGGATGACGGTTTATTGAATTTTTCCTCCCTTTCAAAGGTAAATATTGCTCTGTATTTAATCTAAAATAGATTATTATACATTGAGCTCTCTTTAGGGATTTATAAAAATCCATGTATTTGCACCTACTAAAACATGCAATAATTATACAGTGAGATTTTGAAGATCCAATGTAGAATCATCCCTACCTGTTTTGGATACCTTACATTTATGATATATATATATATATATATATATATATATATATATATATATAAAATTAAGAAAAAGGATCCAGACAAAAGTAACCCAAAAGTATATTCTCAAATAGCTACGAGTTATGACTGACAGAAACCTATTTGGATGCTGAACGCAAGTATTGTCTCTTGACGATCGAAGACGTGAAACTCAGAGTCGTGGCTTATTGCTATGCCTTACATTTTTTGTAATTGTTAATATACGGTAATATTGCTCTGCACTGATGTGTATTGAGGACTGTAAAGATTTATCGCTTTGTAGGCACGTAATTCTAACCATTATATATATATATATATATATATATATATATATATATATGCAATTTGGTTTAATAAAATAGACAATATCTGTTTACTTATTTTCTTTTAGATTCTCACGGATTTCCTTATAAGTGTCTTAATTTAAGGTTGAAAGTGGCTAATAGCCACTGTAAACCCTAATACTTTCTGTCCCCTCATAAGCATCCACGGTTGTAGTGAAGATTGTTGACAATGTATTCTATATATAGTTTAATTTAAGGGCACTTTGGCAGTAATATTTAATAATTCATATATAAATACAATTAGTAGCATCAATATAGCGGATGTTATAAGAACTTTTGTATATTTTCACAACATTCGAAATTAATTTAGTTGATCGCAGGTTTTTAGTTCTAATATGTCAGGCTTCTGGGAATTGTAATTTCTGTTTATTTTCATGTTCCAATATTTTTTCACCGAAAGTATATAATTACATTGAAACAAAATTAACGTAAATCCATAGGTAGGATATTCGGTAATCTGAACATTAGCTACATAAATGAGAGTAATTTCCCCTTGTTTGTTGCACTTTGAGGAAGCTGTTTGTTTTAGTCGGCCATATTCATTTCACCGTAAATCCACACTGAAAATACGAATTTGTTCGAATCAATACAACAGCTTGTTTTAACACGAAAATATAAAATGAGTTTTAATTGTGCCTGCGCATTATTTGAAATGAAATTAATTGTTATTAAGAACACATTTTATGATATTTTCGTGTTAAAACATGCAGTTGTATTGAAGGGGAAGTTACTTTCACTTATGTAGCTAATGTTCAGATTACCGGATATTCTAAATAAACACCGAAAATTTTATTGAAATTAGATGAATTTTTGTTACATTATGAATATGTGTAATTCGTTCTCATATATGAAATTCTTTGTCTCTGTCTAAATTTCAAAGACGAGCTGTTGTTCACATTATTTCGGATGACTATCCTTATCTTGGTTGTTTTAATCACAATGGCGTTGCAATTAGTGTTACAGTTAGTGTCGTATGAAATGGACTTGAAAAGCCGGTTTCTAATCCTGGATGAGGCTGTTTGTGATTCGCCGTGCACTAATGCCTCTGAAAAAGGGGAAAAATCCATCTCTGCTATCCTAATCCCCTATTTAGGGCTATATAAAGTATATATAGGGCAACTAATCTCGGAGAAGGAATTTAAATCTAACTTTGTTTTCGTCGGAATTGTAGAATAATCATACTAAGTCCAATTACCGTCGAATTGACAAAACAGCAAGCAGTCGTAACCCAATACGATTCTGGTTTGCTGCAAAGACTACTGCAGAATGGCAGGATTTATGAAGCCTCAGAGGATCATACAAACCAAGCAGCCAATCAGGACTCAGGGAATGGAATCACCCAAATGCATGAGTGGACTGTTCTGAATTCCAATAGGTACCAGTTGTCTTGACACCAGTTCAGTTGTGCTTGGCCAGTCACATTGTTCAAACAAATACTAGACTGACTGACTGACTGACTCCCTTCCTTCAATAGGAATGCAATATACCTGTGCTACTAATCTTACTGATAAATTAAAGCGACAATTCTTCCAAGCCGTAGTTGTATCAGTGTTACTGTATGGCTGCTCCATTTGGACCCTAACCAGTTCCACAAGAATGTTGCGTACGGTCTTAAACAAATCGTGGAAACAACACCCACCATACTAGTAAGACCAGCATGTCTTGTTCACATGCTGGACAAGCAATGAAGAACTCATAAGTAATGTTCCACTGTGGAACCCTGCACATGGGCACGCCAGTGTGGGCCATCCAACAAGGACCTACATCGATCTGCTCTGTGCAGATTCTGGATGCTGCACAGAGGACCTCCGGGGGCGATGACAGATAGGGACGGTTGGCAAGTGATTGTCATGGATATCGGTACTGCCAGTGATACGGTGACATGATATAGAAAAAGCATCCGTAAATTTGGACAGACCCGATGGTGAAGGCTTGATGAAATATTTTAAGTAATATGCTCATCAATTCCATCACAACATATTACGTCTCGCTGGTTCCCGCTAGATCCCCAAAGTTAAGTAGCGACGAGCCTGTTTAATACTTAATTGGATGAATACTTAAGCGACATCAGATACTTCGGCATTAAATGACCTGAAAAGGGTTTGATATGTCTGTAAAGCATCCCAATGTTACTTTTCTGATTGTCATATATGGTATCTTGTTTTCTAGGCATTTTAAAACAAAGATATTCATAGAAGAGTCAATACTAAAAAGGGAAATACCAGCTAATTGTGTGTGTGTGTAATTCAACAAAAAGGAGTATCATAGCGAGATTTTTATTCGAGCAATGGGTAAATTCCATGTCAAATCATCCAGGCCATGTCACCCACCCACTTCAATTTTTCTGAAATTTTATCCAAGTGTGTATTATGATAAAGTTAGTCACTCCCCAAAATTTGAACTTTCAATTCCAAAAAATGGCGGAGTTATATATAGCTCTGCAAATTTGAGGGTGTCGCGAAAAATGGCGACTTTTTGTAACTTATTTTTGTCTGTATAATGAGTTCTAGAGCTTTCCTACTCCTAAAAATTGGTTTATAAACGTATATAAATCCAAAAAAAGTCTTAAAGTCAACTAATTTAAAGTTATTGAGATTTTTTTCATATCAAGATCAATATCCCGATGTGGCACTGCGTCTACGACAACAATTTTTTCTATTATTATTTCACATATATTGCACATTATTTGTACCAAAAAGATAGTTTGATATTTGCTCAGAACCGAAGCTACAACATTTTGCAAAATTTGTTAAAATTTTGCACTTCAATTTTTCTGATATTTTGTACAGGTATGGACTATCTTAAAGTTAACCAATCCCCAAAATTTGAGTTTCTAATTAAAAAAATTGGTAATTGATTTATGCTGATTCTAAAAATCGACATGTACTCTAACTTTGGAAATAGATCAATTTCGAGTCAATTTTGCAAGTGAATAATTTTGTGGGGTAAGCGCCGCGCTAAATGTATTTTTTTCAATCGTTGAAATTCTTAATATATTGGTGGTGAGAAAAAAATGTTAATTAGAATTTTTCACCCCTTTCTTTTCTCCAGACAGTAAAATCGGGCTTTTCTTTGATTGGATTCGAACTCTGTGTTGATAAAATCTTTTGGTTGGTTGGCTGGTGTTTGAAATCTTAATAACAAAAATATTCCCATAGAAATGTTAACATTAAAAAACGGACCTGTGGGGATCAATGAATTAAATAAATTTTGAATAAACTAAGTAATAAAATACGAAACTAAAATGAAATACCGTAATGTTTCGTACATAACACGCATTCATGTATAATACACCCCCCCCAAACTTTTTTGGAACTTGAAACCGCTAAATTCAAACTAAATTTAACATTTGTTCTACTTTTTAACGATTTTTTATCGACTAGATATAAGAATTAATATAGTATTATTTGGATTATTCGGACTATTGTCCTCACCTTCATTGTTATCTGTACAAAGTTTCAGCTGATGTGCTCTCCTGCCTTCTTCAGGTATTTCTTGTCGGACTCGGGAACCTTCTTGTTGTAATCGGGGCCATCACAGAACTTTGAACCCAACTATTTATTCAGTCCACGGGGGCATCCTGTTCTCATTCCATTAACGATAGCTGGGTACAGGTGTTAAGCTGTGTTAATTATTATTCTATGTTACTGCTACCCCTGACCAGGATTGGACCTGCAGTCTAGAGATAACTGTCACGACCTAACCCTTTTATCCAATAGGCTATGTGTCCAATTTATATAGTTGATTTAGGGCAAATGTTCACATGAAAATGTAACAAGCTTTCGGTGAAAATAAGTTAGCAATAGAAGAAACAAATTATAAACAAAAACGCATTTCAGTGTCTATTTCTATAAAGCGGTATAATACAGAAGTGTTATAGATTAGTTAGTTTGAAGAATAGCTATAACTTACTTTGCCCTAGCACCTATATGATTTTCCCAACCCTATTGCCCTAATGGCAAGCCCCAATCCCTTTTTATCATATGGGTGCAAGAAGGCGGTGGCTGAGGGTCTACATGTCCTCGGAATGACGTTAAACTCTATCTGATGGTGAGGTTCCAGTTTTGGAGGTTTGGGGAATGTGGAGCACCCCTTCATCACCATTGCTCCCTGGTCCACTCTGACCCGGAGTGGTAGTACCTGTTAGGGTCCCATATATGGGTTGAATAGAAAAATGTTTTTATAAACAAAATTGTATTATCCATTAAGAATTGATTTATTTCAAAACTTTATCGGCATTAAATGACCCACTGAGGTTGATATGCCGTAAAACCAAACCAAACCAAACAACTTACTTTCGGGCTTGACGTCTCAAATATAGCGTCGCGCTTGACCCGGGATAATAAAAGGTAATATTTATTTATCGTGTATAATGCGTGACCCTGACCTTTGGACCAAACAAATCTGGAAAACAGTGCATCTTATACACAAATAATTACAGTATTCCATTTCCACAGATTTATTTTTTCTGCTAAAAAAATCAAAAAACAAATGCCAGTCTCTTCGGTATTTCCAACCCACTGAATGGACGTGCGTTTTGCAGCCTCCTGAAATGTGCAGTTCCTTACTTTATAACTTTTACAATAATAAATCAACAAGAAAAATCCATGAAGTTGACGTAAGTTGTTTTTTTGTTTTTTTCAGACAAAATAATCCAATAAGATGCTTGTAAAACCTTTATTTATCGCCAATTTTATCCGCCTCCCATTTTTTTTAAACAGAAAATAAATATAATTCCATTGACAGAATACTTATACAACAAATTTACAGTATTTCCGGTATATAAGACGCATAGTTTAGAGATATTTGGAAGGGGAGGGGGTATCGCTATCAGCAACCATTCTAACCTCAATGGTTGTCAATTTTAAACTTCGATAATCTTCTAGACACAATACCATCGAATGGGATGGTATTGTCATACAATTATTTTAGGTACCATTATAGTATGTGGTCTACGAAATCATGTCTCTCTTATAGTATGTGGCCTACCTTTTGAATGTGGTCTACGAAATCATGTCTCTCTTATAGTATGTGGCCTACCTTTTGAATGTGGTCTACGAAATCATGTCTCTCTTATGGTATGTGGCCTACCAAAAAAGCATATAAGGTTATAATAACTGCTAACCCTAACCCAACCCTAAACCTATTTCAGAGTTTTAGAATATTTTAGAATTAAATAGATCTCTGATTCATGTAAATTATGGATAAATTCTTTTTTAATTATTCTTAATTACTTATATACAGCTTATGACAATTGCATTTCTTGAAATTGAATATATGTGGAAAATAATTATTTTCAATAAATTGCCTACTACTTATATCTATAAATATATTCTTACAAGGTAGGACACATTCAAACCGAGTGGGCCACATACTATAACAGAATCAAAAAGGTATGAACTACCGATCACTGCAACCTTTCAAGCTCAATAGTTGTCGATTTGTAACATTAGTAAATACATCTTTGGTCATAATACCAGTGATTGGGATGCTTTATAATATTGGTATAGAAATATATTGATGCTTAATGTGCACTTTTGAACTGTCTCAGCCGTTTCACTTTCACTTTCAATTTCAATCTTTGAGCGATGTTCAGTAAATTGTTACACCCTAAAACATAAGACCATTGAGCGATATTTGGGTTTGAAAAATGCTTTGTGTATCAACTATATAATTAAGAATTTGATTGAAAGTGTTACCTTCTTTGTTCTCTCGCTACAAGAATTCATAGACATGTGAATCTAGCATATATGCTTGAACACTAACCAGTGTATGGCGGAGTGTTCTGAAATTTTCAAATTTAGGTTTGAAAAATAAAGTTTTAATGATATAGTTGCCTCATTACAAAGCATTGTTCAGACCTATCTATCACTGAAAAGTCTTAATTTTTTAGGGATAAGAATTTATTGAACATTGCTCTTACGATCAAGAAAGTTCAAGAGTGCCGAGATTGGATCTACAAACAGAAAGATTACTTTTATTTCTATTCATATTACTTAGTGTTGGAAATCTTCAGTTGATCTTATGTATTTTATCGGCTCTCTCTGAAAAATATCATCTGGCATTTGATTTTAGACAATGTCATTATCAGTTCCGTCTTTTATCTCCCTTTTTTTGTCATCTCCTCCCCCCTCGATTATTTTTCTTCTTCTTCTTCATTATCACCTTTCATAATTAGTGGCTGCCTTCATCTTCTGCCTTATTCAATTTCTAAGCCAGTTTGCTTTGCCTCTAAAATCTCTCCTCCTCCTTATAGTTTATGAAAATAAGACAATCAAGCGACAGATGAGTTTGTAAAATGCTTTGTGAATCAACTATATCATTAACAGTTTGAATGAAAGTGTTACTTTCTTTGTTCTCTCGCTACAAGAATTCATAGACACATGAATCTAGCATTTCTGATTGAATGCCATACTGCTTTTTATTCTATCTTGTCTCGTGGCATATCCCTCTGAAAACCCACTGCTGTTTGCTCAATCTACCCCTATTATACTTTCGCTTTACAGAAAGGCTTTAACCAATCTCTACAGTCATACTAGGTCCACCAAGTACAGTTATTTTTCTTTTTAAAAAAGTGTCAGCACAAACTAACCTTAATAAGTTTCTTCAGACTACGGCATTTTTTAAACTCATCTATTGCTTAATAGTCTTATTTTTTTAAAGGTAAAAAAAATATGAACACCTCTTAAAAATGAATCACCTAAAACAAAACGAAAGTGAAACGGTCGAGAAAGTTCAAGAGTGTCGTTAATTGTGCGTCTTATACACCGGGATTTTTAAAAATATAAGGCAAGATTATACAGAATGATTTATAAAAATAATTAATAACATTTATACATGGAATTATAGCGTGTGCAAGTGTATAATTGTATGTTAGAAATAGACGTAATCTTATGGCATATGTTTACGTATAATGCACGGAATAGAGTTAATATTATTACGAGGGTAATCCCAAAAGTAAGGTCTCCAAAGCTTTGGGGACGCAGGAAAACTGTTCGTGTTTATTGTACATGCGCCTGTGCCTGCCCCTGAGTGCGGTTCGCTGCCACGCTCTGTCTTGTCTTGGCTTGCTAGTCGTTTCTGATGGAGCTCCCGATTGATGCTACCGCAGTTCACGCAGTTATTCGGGTTTTAACGCAAAAGGCATTCAATTCATCGCCAATGAACGGAAGTGTTGTGCGAGTAGTGTATGGATTTCAAAAACGTCCGTGAGTGGTGTAGGGAGTTTGCAAAGATAACGAAATTCAACGCTTTCGCAACGACATGGCGGCGATCTTGTATGACATGAGCATACAAAAACAGCTACAAAAATGCATCAATCTAAATAGCGATTATGTAGAAAAAAAATACATGTTCAAACTTTAAAATGATGTAAACACCATTAACAATAAACGTTTCTGTGATTTCTAAATATTTTGGATACCTTACCTTTGGGATTATTCTCGCACTATTGATAGAATTGCGATTTTAGTGCGGTTGCTGGGCCAAACAATGCTTTAATACTGTATGACAGGTGATAGAACACAAGTGCTTTATTTTTTCAAGAGGCATAAATGACAGAAGCGGTATCTATAAAAGTCGGGCATATACCTTTGCTTTATGTGTGGGGGTCGGAAGAATATTTTTACGTTCGATGAAATATCTTTATACCAGACTAAATAAAGGTAAAACTAATAAATTGTCCGAGTAAGTTATTTCAAAAATATTAATCTTAATTATGTGGCTAAAAATACAACAGGTCAAAGGGCATGTGCCCTAAAAACCCTCCAGTATTTTACACATTTCTTTTCTGTATTTAGTTAGACGGGTTAAAAAAAATAATTTGCAGTGCCAAGCCGAATTTAAGTAAAATTGGCACAGAAGTGAAAAATGATAGGAAAAAGTGGCACAATTACAGTAAGTTAATTGAAATATATATTAACTTACAAATCGTGTAAAAAAACTTGTTCATACATGAGAACACATGAACTCTGACCCTAACCCTAGATAGCATGCGTATCACAATTTTTCTTCTGTATAAACTTACCGACTACAGTGAATATATCTTTTTGTTGTGAAATAAAAACAAATGCCTGTCTTCGAGTGATAGCGAAATCTCTTTTTGATTAGAGCAAAAAATCTTTTTTTGAAGAAAAGGAATAAACATATTAAGTTCCAATTACCGTCGAATTGGTAAGACAAGGCAACAAGGAAGCCGTAACTTAATACGGATCTAACCTTGTTTCAAGCCTACTGCACAATGCCAGAGTATTTATGAACATTATAAAACTAAGCAGCCAATCAGGAATGGAATAACCTAAATACATAAGTGGGCTATTCCTGAGTTCCATAAATACCAGCTGTTTTGGGCACCAGAAAATAGTACATAGTTGCTGTTGTTTAAACCAACAGCATACTCAGCTCACAACACAGTTGGATGCTAATCACCCATCAAATTTCTACAATATATATAGATTATTTCTCTTATCTGTGTTGTTTTCATTTATGAAAAAAAAAAAAGATCTCTTCGTGAAAACGCTTCTATGTGAACGTGGTTCGTGTTATAGTGATCAAATGATTTAGAATTCAGATACGATTTTTTTAATGTCCCAATGGACACCAGCTGTCACAAGTAGGATAAAACTAAGAGCACCAGAGAAAGGTCAGAGAGTACACGGCTGAAATCTCGTAAATAAACGAACACAAATAGTCAAATTACAATACAAATATCTTACATTTAATTTCAATTTTAACTAAACAGAAACAAATTTAATTGGATATTAATCAAAGACATTAAAAAAATCTCTTTTTACAAAAAATCATTTGTGTAAATACTGAGATTTAAAAAAAATATATTAGTGTACATGAAACATCATATAAGAATAGAATTATTTGGATAAACATTTTAGTTTACAATAGTTTAATCCAGTAATATATCTATATAATCTCAATAATTTATTAAATGTTTAAAATTTACCAATTTATGGGAGAGGTCATATGAGGATATAATTATATTTGAAATATACATTCTTCATATATAACGTTTTTTAATAAGAAATATATACCTATATAATTTCAGTATTTTAATGTTTTGAAATGTACCAATATATAGGAGAGGTCATATAAGAATATAATTATATATAAAATACTTAATTTTTATATAGTATAGTTTTTATCTGGAAATATATTTATATAATCTCAATATTTAAATAAATGTTTCAAAATGTACCAATGTGTGGGAGAAGCAATATAAGAATATAATTATTTATGAAATATATATATTTTTTTCATAATATAAGGTTTATCTAGAAATATAAGTATATAATTGCAGTATTTTAAATGTTTTAAAATGTACCAATATATACGAGAGGGCATATAAGAATATAATCATATATAAAATACGTAATCTTTTTTTATATAATATAGTTTTTATCTAGAAATATATCTATATATTCTCAGTATTTTAATAAATGTTTTAAAATGTTCCAATATATGGGAGAAACCATATAAGAATATAATTATTTATCAAATATATATTTTTATACAATATAGGTTTTATCTAGAAATATTGATCTCAATGTATTGGGAATTAGATTTGCTTCACTCCATTATTGATAGCGAAAGTTTGTAGATAAATCATTTGTATAATAAAAAAGTAAAATTTGTTGGAGTGGCCTATTGTCGGTATCAGCCGGTCAGCGAGGGAGTCTATCCCATTTTCGCTAGCGCTAGACCAGAGAGATTGTTTTTTCATCAGATGTGGAGCGCTACATCTACCGCCAGATTCCCACTTTACCACACATATCAGGTTACCCAATATGTGCTACTCATGCGCTGAGTTGGCGGGGACCGGTATGGAACTCGGAACCTTGCGATTCTTGGGCGAGTTATCTACCGACTGAACTAAAACCGGCTCACTTGTATAATAATTACCCCCCACCAAAAAAAAAAAAATATTGAAAATCTTTTAAAATCTATCAATATACAGGAAAGTTCATATATATATATATATATATATATATATATATATATATATACTACAAATATATTTACATAATCCCAATAATTGGTGGGTGTTGTCTTTTATTAATACCGAAAGTTTGAAGTAGAGAAATAATTTGTAGTTATTTACTCAACTCTTTCGCCACGAGTAGGATGTGACACAAGGTCACGAGTATGGGGCAACCAGCGACGGTCGAACTCTCTATTCAGAAGTAATGGATCTTTTACCATTACACCACAATGAGACGCCCATAGAAATCATTTGTATGAATTACAAGAAAAAGAATGGAAATAATTTAAGATGTATTAATATGCATAAGAGGTTTTATAAGAATATGATTACTTACAAAATATATCTATATTTTTATATATCGTTTAGTTTATGATACAATTTTTTTATGTAGAAATGCATTTTTCTATAAACTAAATCTATCAAAAATAGGGAAGGGTTTGTTTGTTTGTCTTGTCAGTCTTTTAGCGAAACCTTTTAGAAATCATTTGTCTAAATTCAAGTAAAAGTCGTCGGGGTGGCCTAAAGTCGGTATCAGCCCATCAACGAGGGAGTCTACCCCCTTTTCTCTAGTGCTAGACCAAGGAGATAGTTTTTTCGTCTGAGGTAGAGGGCACACCTACCATCAGCTCCTTACTTTGCCGCACAGATCCCTGTGCTACTCATACGCTGAATTGGTGAGGGCCGGTATCGAACTAGGAATCTTGTGATTTCTAGCCGAACGCTGTACTGGATGAGCTAACCCGGACCTTTTTAAAAAAAGGTATTAATATAGACGAGAGGTTATAGAATAAAATTATATATAGGATATAACTTAGATATACATGCTCTTTCAATTAAATTGTGCACGTTTTACTTTAGAAATATAGCAAACTAAATTATTAGTGTATTTATACACACATACGCACACATATCTACACACACATGTATATATGTATGCACATAGACATGTATATATGTATGCACATACACACACACACACACACACATATATATATATATATATATATATATAATATACATATATGTGAGAAGGGAATATTTTTATTTTTTAAGAAGTGGGTGGGAGGAACCTATTTAGTTAATCTGACATAAAAAAATGGTCCAGTTTAAAATTATTCTTACATTATAAATTTTGTATATGTGGCGTTCCAGTGTCCTGTATCAAAATGGTGTGCATATATTTAAAATAAAGGAAATAATTTAAAGAAAAGAAAAGAAAAACTGCATTCTGCATACTCCTTAGTGGGTGTGTGTATAGGTCTGCAGTCATACCCTGTCTATGATGGTTGCTGTGGGTTCAGTAGCAAGTGGGTTTTATGAAGATGGTGTCAGAATTACTAGCCGTATTCCTTAATATTTCATAGAAAGTGGCCGTAAAATCTATCTTTTCATAATAGTTTATAGTCGTATCTTAAAAAAAATATGCTAGAAAGAAATAAAAATGGTGTGCTATAAGGTATAATAATTATCAGTTTTTGTACAGGTGACATTTTTGTCATCAGTAACAAAAATGGTGACTGCATGTCTGAAAACGGAAAGACTTTATGATATATATATGTATATATGTGTGTATATGTATATATGTGTGTATAGTGTATATATGTGTGTATATGTATATGTGTGTATGTATAGTGTATATGTATATGTGTGTGTGTGTATATGTGTATGTGTATAGTGTATATATATGTATGTGTATATATATGTATGTGTATAGTGTGTATATATATATGTATAGTGTGTGTATAGATGTATATATAGAGATTCGTGTGTATAGATGTATATATAGAGATTCGTGTGTATAGATGTATATATATATGTGTGTGTGTTAAAATGTCTGTGTATATGCCTATATAGATGTGTATATATAGGTCTCTGCAGTATATGTGAGTATATAAGTGTGTGTATGTGTATATATATATATATATATATATATATATAATATATATATATATATATATATATATATATATAATGTGTTTGTGTGAGAGTGATGTGCACTGAAGCACTTTTTCAGTCTTGATCCAATGGGCTACAGAGGTAGAAACACAACAAACAGAGAAGAATCATGAAAACGACGCCAGCCATCACGTGACAGAAGATGAGGTGTGCCACACAAAAGATGTACACAGTATAATTGCACCATTCCATTGGCCGATGCAGACTGCCGGAAAAGTTTGGCCACCAGATACGAAACACCCACATGTTGCCGAGTACGAACCATATAAGGAGAAACACGCTGAGAAAATTGTTGGTGAATTTGAGCATTCTCGTGACTACAATGGCGTCGTCGTCATCGTCGTCATCATCATCGTATTCATAATAGCCGTCGCATTTCTGGCAGCGGCGATAAGCCATCTGTCGCCAAATCGAGAGAAGCAATTTGAGCGTTCCTGTACAACCGGTAACTAAAAGGTATATCACAATCTTCGGTTCTTCGGGACACTCATCGCGGTACGAAGACCCTAGTTAAAAAGATAAATAAAAAAATGCCAATATAAATGTATTACATTATAGTTGAAGGACACGTATGTAGAAGTTATCCTCCAGATATAGAAACAATACGATACTCACCATCACTGTGGGGTTCTAACTACCGTCGAGTTAGTAGACGAGAACAACAGGCAAGCTGTAACTTAATACAGTCCTTACATGCTGCTGGCATAATGCAAAGTGGTGGCTGAAGAGTGGGTACTTATCCCTGTTCTAACTAACCCTGAAATCCAACAGCCAATCAGAACTCAGGAAATGAACTTGCCTGAGTTCATAATGGAACAATCCAAAGCTCCATATAAGCCACCTACCAAACTCTAGTTTTAGTCTTGCATTCATCTTGTAACAGAGTTGAATACTTTTCACAAAATCCAACAACGTAGAAATTCCACAGAACGAAAACAAAAATCAAGTGTAGCTATTTAAGCAAGAAATGATGATTTGCAATTTTATTTCATACTAGAAGCGGCTATCCAGCATCACTTTGGTGAAGGGGAAGGCAAAAACCTCTGATGTATTGATTTGTTTACTTTTGAGATTTACAAATTCTGGACATTTTTAAGGAGAATTTTAATGCTATTTCTATGTATATTTTGATTTTAAAATATCTTCTAAAATAAATCAAATCTTCATAATTTTTGCACAAAGACCAAGAACCGGTGATATTCAATGTGTATGTATATATATATATATATATATATATATATATTTACTTTGTTGTTATTTTATTTTCGTAGTTTCATCCGAACATATATACATACGTACCAAATGTCCTTTATATATGTCTAGATAAATCCTATTGCTGCCTTTACAATAAAGAATGCAAAAATATCTAATAACAATATATATAATAATAGTTATACATAATGCTTAATACATATATAATTTGGTAGTATTTAATTTTGCCGAAACAAAATGATCAATATATAGTTGCATATTCAATTTTGTTGTGGAGGGCTTCCCATTGTGATGTAATGGTTAGCAAGCTAGTCTCGCAGGTCTACTACTGAAGAGCGAGTTCGATCTTTGCTGGATGCCTTGTGACTTTGTGGTATATCCTATCCGTGGAGAACGGGTTGGGTAAAATTGGGTAGTATTTTGTGGGTGATGGTACTGTTGGTACCAAAGAATCTCCAGAGGTCTTTTTCCTTTTCAGCCTTCGATAGTACATTCTTGGAGCTTATCAGAACTTCAGTGTCCAAGACAGCTGGTATAAATAGGAATCAAGAATGATCCATTCATGAATCTGGGTGATTTGGGTCATTCCATTCCTTGAGTTCTGATTGGTTGCTTGACTGCCTGATTTGAATGACATTGTGGAGTCTTATATATACTTTGTCATTTTGCAGTGGACTTTGTAGCATTCGAGTTTGTATTTAAGTTACAATCGCTTGCTGCCTTGTCTTCCCAGTTCAACGATAATTGGAACTTATTCTTCAATTGGATCCTCAGCAAACCAATATCCAATGATTTATGTTTAATATGCACTTAGTGAGGATATATGAAGTTAGCACAGGACAATCCCTTCGGGGTTGAACATAGTGTTTGATCTGAAGAAGCAGCATCTATGTAGAAGAATATCCCAATTGGTTGAGGGGAAGGGTGGAAGAATATCCCACTTGGCTGCAGGGAGGAGATGTAGATGAATATTTCACTTGGTCGCGAGTTCAGTAGAATATCTCACTTGGCTGCTGGGAGGGTATGTGTAGGAATATAATACCATTGGGAAAGGTATGAATCCAAATATTCTCCCTCCAGCTATGAGTAAATAGTAGGACAGACTGGGCTCTTTAACCATGGCTAGGCGACCAGTCTAGGAGAAGGAAAACTAAATTCAAATATCTTAAATCTTCGCTTGGGGTGATCACTACTAGAATAGGCTCAGTCCTACTTAGTGATCTATTTCAATTTTTAAAAATATTAACGTGCGAACGAACGAACAAACAGAACTGTAATATAGATATTTAAAATATCAATTGCTAACCCGATGAATATATATATATATATATATATATATATATATAAGTCTTGTTATATGCGTTAAAACTCAATTCTCTCAAAGACACACAGGTATATACGTACACTGATACTTCAACTTACTTAGTCTAATTCGTTCCGCTCGTAACTCATTTTGCTCGTATATCAAATCAGTTTTCCCCATTGAAATAAACTGAAATTCCATTTATCCGTTGCAGCATCCCAAAAGACACTATTTTTTGTAACATTTTTTTATAATAAGAAAAGTAGCATTGTATTGTATAAAAACATAAAATATAATGTAATGAATTTTGTACAGTAATATGTTTTACTATTTATCTTTATGAATACTGTTTTTCTTAGGCGTAATAGATTTGGAAACTTAAATGTTTTTAGTGAACTTATTAGCATAAGCGTATCTGAAGCTCGCACGTACCTCAAATTTTAGCTCAACACAAATCAAAACCCCAAGAGTTACAGCTCTTAACTCGGAAAACTCGTAAGTCACACACACACACACACACACACACACACACACACCTCTCCTGTAACACTTAAATATATTTTTGTAGGTATTGAGTCAGTCAGTCTACTGTTGGGTTGAACAACAGCAACTGGCTAAGCACAACTGAACCAGTGTCCAAGACAGTCGGTATTTATGGAAATCAAGAATAGTCCATTAATGTATTTGGGTGATTCCATTCCTTGAGTTCTGCTTGGTTTCTATGATGTTGTGGAGTTTCATAAATACCCTTTCATTCTGCAGTAGGGTTGCAGTAAGACAGGTTCGTATTAAGTTACGATTGCTTGTTGCCGTGTCTTACCAATTCGACGGTAATTGGAACTTAGCTTGATTATTCTATAATAAGGATACAATATTTATCTCCCGTGAATAATTTACATATCCAGTAATGGCCCGAGATACCTGTGTGTCCTATGACAATCCCAGAAACCCATTCTCGACATCTTTTTTATACAACCAGTTTAATTTGTTTTAAAACTATAATTGTATAATAGCCACCTCAACTCTTTTATTACTGAGAACTTTGTGAATTTATTTTGAAGATATCGATTTGAAAAGAATATTTATCTATTGACAAACTCTGAATCGTTCTCAGAAACCCAAAAATTGTAGAATAATCATACTAAGTTACCGTCGAATTGATAAGACAAGGCAACAAGTAGTCGTAACTGAATACGGATCTAATCTTGTTGCTACCCTACTGTAGAATGCCAAGGTATTTATGAAGCCTCATAATATCATAGAAGCAGCAAATCAGGACTCGAGGAATGGTATCACCCAAATACATGAAAGGACTATTCTTGAGTTCCATAAGTACCAGGTGTCTTGGACAATAGTTCAGTTGTGCTTAGCCAGTTGCTGTTGTCCAATCCTGACTGACTGACTTCTATAATGATTGTGTACAAGCTGGATGTGACACAAGGTCATTTTTATGCAGAGTTTAACAGGTTTTAATTCAGAGTTTTTCTTCTAGACTGGTTGTCAAATGAGACCATCTGTTGGCCGTGGGTGGCGACCCGTGATGTTTAAGGACGGAATCCTGGTGGGATGAGTAGTCCATGATATGCAATACTCCACTTAGACCCTTACTTAGGCTAGACAGGCAGTCGGATAGCCCCCTCCCCCGATCAATCGGCTGGTCATGTCAAGCCCTAGTACCTTTATGATTGCCCAAAACCTTTCTATCATATAGGGGCTAGAAGGCGGTGGCTGAGGGTCTTCATGTCCTGTGAATGACGTTAAACTCTATCTGATGGTGAGGTTCCAGTTCTGGGGGTTTGGGGAATGTGGAGCACCCCTTCATCACCATTGCTCCCTGTTCCACTCTGACCCGGAGTGGTAGTATCTGTTAGGGTCCCATCTATGGTTAAATAAAAAAAAAGAATCTGTTAAGAATGAATTTATTTCAAATCTTTATCGGCATTAAATGACCTACTGAGGTTGATATGCCCTAAAATAAACCAAACCTAGACTGGTTGCCTAACCAAGGTTAAAGAGCCCAGTCTGCCCTGCTATTTACCCATAGCTAGATGGATGCATACCCTTCCCAAGGGTATTAGCGCTATGTGAAATGTAGACAACCTCGTCTAGATTTGAACTCGGGTCGACGATTCCATATCCAACGACTCTAGCCATTACACCACGCACATCTACTATAAAGATTGTGTAGGTATACAATAGATAATTATCTCCTTTAGAGAATTTTCATGTTCCCATAAAGAGCCTTTAGGGTGTCACATGATAGTCCAGAAACCAATTCTCGACCTCTGTTTGCCTATGTTCTTTGAACAGAAGAAACGTTGTCTGATCCCATCAAGGATCGGTAAGGTCACATGATCATCCAATGTTTCACCTTCACTATCATTACTCCTGGTTCACTCTGACTCAGTGATATTACCTATTAGGGACCCATCTATATGCCCAATAGATGTGTATGAAAATTATTCGATAGGAATATTTGGTTATCTCCTTAAGGCTAACATAAACAAAGGGGAACCGCTCTTGACTGATAAATTATTTATTTATTTTCCAATTAAACTAACCCTAACCCCGACTTATTTTTTCCTAGTAGATCAATAAATAAATAAATAATTTATCAGTCAAGAGTGGTTCCCCTTTGTTAGATTTATAGGAAATAACCGAATATTTGATACCATATGACTGTAAATTATTTGTATTAAGAATAGTTATTTGAAGCTATATTTTTTACTAAGGATTATTATTAGTTACACGAAATCATATGTCTGGGTGCAAACAAATGATTTGTTAGATAGAAATAATTATTTGAAACGATATAATTACTAGTATTAGATAGGAATACTTTAAACCATACAAATGTAAGCAAATTATTTATATTCTATAGGAATACCTGATATAACTATGTACAGAAAATTTGGACCATATGATCTTTAGGCACCCCTTCCGCGATCTCAACTCGTGGGGACACTTTTCTCATTTACACCGTAAAAATCCGGTTGTTTGTTAGGGGTTAGTTTTATAATTAAAAAAAAAACTCTAAAAATCGTCTGTTAACAATTAACCGGATTTTGACGGTGTAAATGGAAAAAATGTCCCCACGAATCGAAATCGCAAAAGGTCATATGGTCCGAAAATTTAAACTAAAAATGTAAATATGAAGGCAATTCCCTAACCACTATACATGAAATAACCCTAGACTTATTATGCCATTAAAATCAATGAATTCTCTGAAACCACGGCTTTATTCCAATAAAAAATAATGAAGCCTTAGATCAGCAATGAACGTGTGTTAACATACTTACCAACAAGTATCATTGACACTGGCAAAACAAGCAACAGACCTAAGAAGGCGGTAAATAGACCTGTCGGGAAAAGAAAAGAGAAAAATAAGAGCCAGACAAAAAGTCTTTGACAATATATATATATATATATATATATATATATATATATATATATATATTTCAAAGTTCATATAAATTCTTAAAATTATAATCCACTATTTAAAATCTTTTCCATGGTTTTCTATGACATCATATTATCTTTCAGTTTAATGGTGTTTTCCACATTAAAAGAACGATTCCGGCTCTTGATTTGATTAATTATTACAGTGATTTGCCATTAAAACCAACTGGAATTAAGTAGATAATACTAGTTAAAATTATTAATTGTGGTGATACATTAATGTAAGTTATTTTTATACTAAAGTCCATCTCTGCATTTATTTTAAGGGTTTTTAGAATGATTTATTAATAAATAATAGTTTAAAAATAATTAATAAGTGTTTAAGAATGTTTTATTAATAAATTATTATTTGAGAATAACTTATTGATAAGTAATGGTTTACGAATAATTAATGATAATTTAAGAATGATTTACCAATAAATAATCGTTTAAGTATGATTTCCTAATAAATAATAATTTAATAATGATTTATTTACAAATGATGGTTTAAAAATGATTAATGAATAAATAATGGTTTAAAAATGATTAATGAATAAATAATGGTTTAAAAATGATAATTAATAAATAATGGTTTAAAAATGATTAATTAATAAATAAATGGTTTAAAAATGATTAATTAATAAATAATGGTTTAAAAATGATTAATTAATAAATAATGGTTTAAAAATGAATAATTAATAAATAATGGTTTAAAAATGATTAATTAATAAATAATTGTCTAAAAATGATTAATTAATAAATAATGGTCTAAAAATGATTTATTAATAAATAATGGTTTAAAAAGGATTAATTAATAAATAATGGTTTATAAAGGATTAATTAATAAATAATGGTTTAAAAATGATTAATTAATAAATAATGGCTTATTTCTTATAAATAATGATTTAACAAATATTTTAAGAATCATTTATTAAAAAATAATGGTTTACGAATGATTAATGGCTTTAAAATGGTTTATTAACAAATAATTGTTTAAGAATTTATTGATAAATAATAGTTTAGGAATGATTTGTTAATAAATGATGATTTAAGAATTATAAATGGAAAAAAAATCGCTGCGGAAGTAATAAGTTGCGAATTCAAATAAAAGCCATTAAAAAAAAAAATTCTATGTAGATTGTTCCTTCTCTCTACTTCGAAGATTTGGGGTTTAATAAAGTAAAATAAAACAAGGAAATGTCATAACACAAGTTATGTTCTTTACTCCGCCAGCCAACGAATAACCCTCACCTACATAGCAGTCCGTCGCTGACTGCATTGCATTGTCATTCGTTTGACAACGCAAAACTTGTCACATTCGCACACAAGCACAGAAAATTTAATTTATAAACTACTAGCTACAGTACCCGGGAATGGTGAGGTTATTTGCAGTTTCTAGTGCGTGCCTGAAAATGCTAGCAAACCTGGGTGACCAAACTGAATTTGGAATTGCAATCTCTGCTTGGTGTGTTAATGGCAGATCGTTTTTGTGTGGGTGATTATCAATAGCTGTTTAAGTCATAAGTCCCTTTTCCATCATACTTTTTTCACTAAGAGTGACTAAGCCGAGGAAGTTTGTGCTCGAAGAGTATCGAACTCATTCAACAAACATGTATAAGGAGAACAGGAAGGAGAGTAGTTGATGTGAGGGTTTAACAGAAGTAGTATCTCCTCTTCCCCCACTCTCACATCTTCTCTTGCGTCCTCCATTATAAATATGTCATTAGTGGTTCTATTATTATTAAAAAAAAATTGAAATCCAATTTAGTCAGTCCTGATCCTAAATATTAGCTTAACATGTGTAAAGTTTCCTTATGATCGGATCACCGGTGTAGGTGCCTACTAGTTATACCCAGATACAGATTGCTATTTATAAAGTAGATTTTTTTCTTACCTGATGAACAAACGGCTCTTTTAATTCGGTAAAGGAAGTCTAAGCAGCTCACGGCTTCTTGGTTCGCATCGAACAATTTCATTCTCAGTGATCCGTAAGCTTTCTCTTGTCTCTCCAGTGACGTCAGCTGAAGCATACTATTACTATGTTCATCCATGGTTTATCCTTCGGCCAGGAAAACTGAAAAAAATAACAACGAAAAACAAAACATGATATAAGAATAGTGGGTATTAGTTTGAATGCATTTGTGCATCCATAGATACACCAACACTTGTAGAAATTACAATCCTTACTTCGCACGATTACCTCCTGTATTTCTTAAAACACACAAGGCTCCTGTCTTCGTGTCGCACAACACAGATCACATGCTCAACATATCTTTTTTAACTTTCTTCTTTAAACAACAGTCCCAATAACTTTATCTACAGAAAATATTATCTCATATTAGGACTTATCCCTTATACAGTTATGTATAAAGGTAATTCCATGTCAAATCATCCAGGCCATGTCACCTACCTCCTTCAATTTTTCTGGAATTGTGTCCAAGTGTGGATTATGTTAAAGTTAGACAATCCCCAAAATTTGAGCTTCCAATTCCAAAAATTGGCGGCGTTATGTCGATTTTTAGCCCTTCACTTTTTTCGCGAAAAATTGCGACTTTTTGTAATCTATTTTTGTCTGTAAAATGAGTCCTAGAGCTTCCCTACTTCTAAAAATTGATTTATAAAAGCATTTTAAGCCAAGAACTCCAAAAATGTTATCAAAATAGTCTTAAAGTCAACCAGTTCTAAGTTTTGATGATTTCTGATTTTTTTCTAGCAATATCAATATCTCGATGTGGCATTGCATCTATGACAATTTTTGTTCTATTATTATTTCACATATATTGAATATTATTTGTACCAAAAGATATTTAAATTTTTGCTCAATTTTTTTAAAAACAAAAATCAAACTACATTTTTGGGAAGCCATGCCTAACAATCGAAGGGAAGACAATTGTTTTTGTCTCCCTACAATGGTTAAACTGTTAATTGTGTATTAGAGAATTAGACATTAGATTAATAAGTTGATTACTTTTAACGGCATGTCAACTCATCTGGAGCTATTTTCTTCATAGAGGCTCAGGAATCGTTAATTGTACATTTATATTTTTGCGTAGTTGTTTTTAAAGTGTTTTAGTTTTTTTACAGTTATATTGTTTCAAGTATTCCTAATTTTGTTAATTATATGGTCTCAAATAATTATTTCTATTTAATAATAAATCATTTAGTTGCAAAGAGTTATCTTATAATGGTGATGGTGTGTTTTTTTTTCTGTCTGTAACCGAAACTATATCACTACTCAAGTCACAATTCCCTTAGTTATTTACGTTACATTCTCCATGATTTTATTTTTATTTAAATCTCAGTTATTAATAAAAATTGTTTTACATTATCAATACAGTTGACCATATCTCCATACTAATAACATACATAATTGTATTTATATCTACAACAAAATAGCTGTTTACAGTGTGAATGGGAAGGCTAATTTGCATATTGATATTAAGTTTGATTTTAATAAATATGTACTTAGTAGTATTGATTTCTGATTGTTTGATATTATCTTAATGGATATGAGCAAAAATCTTGGGTATAAATCTTAAAAGAAATCCATTAACAGGAAGAAATAACTGTAATTTTATTCTTTACTTCCAATTTTAACTAAATAGTTAAATTAGGAAAATTTAGCAATGAAAGAAGGGAGTGATGGAAGAGTAAGTATCAGTTGTTCTATTTTTCGATTATACCTCCCCCTCCCTATTTCAAGTCTTTTTATCTGCATTCTTATTTAGTTTCATTAGCCTTTCTAATTTAATGTTATTAACGTGGCAAGTAACGGAAATTATTCCAACACATTTTTCCACCAGATTCTTAACTATGACTGCCATGTAGACTGGCGCCATAGAATACACCGGCTGCTCCTTTGAAGAGGGTTAAGACCTCTCAATGGAACCAGCTGTTGCTAGCAACCCGAAATAAATGAGGACATGATCATTGTGGCTGAGCAGTCTGTGACTCGGGAAATAAGTAGTCCCTGACATGTAGTAATTCACTTCGGCCCTTACCGAATAGTTATCTTAGGAAAATTGCGAATTTTCTTGTATCGTTTTAGATCTATGTTTACATTTTTCTCTCACTCATTTTAGCAACTTAATTGGCCGTCACGCGTTTTCCCTTGGTATTTTTCTCTCCCTAACTGCTCGCCCCCTGTCCCATTCTCCTGTAACCACCTTCGGTCTCTCTGTGTCCTATTTCTTCGGTCTCTCTGTGTCCTATTTCTATTTCTTTGGTCTCTCTGTGTCCTATTTCTTTGGTCTCTCTGTGTCCTATTTCTTTGGTCTCTCTGTCCTATTTCTTTGGTCTCTCTGTCTCCTATTTCTTTGGTCTCTCTGTCTCCTATTTCTTTGGTCTCTCTGTCTCTATTTCTTTGGTCTCTCTGTCTCCTATTTTTTTCGGTCTCTCTGTCTCCTATTTTTCGGTCTCTCTGTCTCCTATTTTTTCGGTCTCTCTGTCTCCTATTTTTTCGGTCTCTTCTGTCTCTATTTTTTCGGTCTCTCTGTCTCCTATTTCTTCGGTCTCTCTGTCTCCTATTTCTTCGGTCTCTCTTTCTAATCTCACAGACGCCTTGGTACTACTTTACGGCCTTATTACGTCTTGGTCATTTACACTACTACCATGGTAATTTATGAGGAAGTGTGTCCCGGTCTCCTGCCTAAAAAATTGCTACCCGGTGACTATTAAAATAACGACCCATCTCAGTCTATTCAAAACTATCCATCTTCATATCTATCTATCTATATATCTCAATTTGTTCATATTTATCTATATTACTTTAAAAACTAAGATTTTTCTTTATTCATGTTTGTTTAATGTCTTGTTTTTAGTTTAAATAAACAAGAATTACAACAAAAAAAGATGCGACCCTCCCACAAATACATTTACTTGTCGAAAATATCTATCTCCATTTGTTCATATCTATCTATATTTTGTTTGTTTATCTATCTATCTCAGTCTATTCCAAACTACATATCCATCTTCATATCTAAACAAGAATTACGATGAGCTGGGGTTGTTATTTTGATAGTCATCGGGTAGCAATTTTTGAGGCAGGAGACCGGGACGCACTTCCTCGTAAATTACCACTACCATTATCTTATAGGGGTCATGGTGATACTATTTCTCTCTCTATTGCCTTCTGTTACCCCGCACATCTCTCTCTCTCTTTCTCTATCGAATGCCTCTTATTTACTCTTTTCTCTCTCTCTCTCTCTCTCTCTCTCTCTCGAACGCCATGAACAGTAATGTTTCCTATAGATCAATCTAATGATGTAAATATTTCAAGATAAAAGTAAACGAATATCAATTGAAATTTGAGAAGAAACTAAGAGTAAAGGAGAAATACATAATGTTGAAAATAAAACGAGTTTTAGATGTTCCAAATTGATTAACTTGCAAGCTGTTGTAAGTGAACTCAATCCTTGTCGTGCTCAAAAATGTCGACTTTGCTCAAGATACGATTGGGGTTTCTGAGTTCTAATGAAGAAAAATAATCAACAGGTGTTCTAGAATCAGCAATATGGAATATCGGACCATATGACCTTTAGGCACCCCTTCAGCGATCTCGACACACAAGATTTACACCATCAAAATCCGGTTGTTTGTTAGGGGTTAGTTTTATAATTAAAAAAAAAATTCTAAAAATTGTCTGTTAACAATTAACCGGATTTTGACGGTGTACGTGGAAAAAATGTCCCCACGAATCGAGATCGCAAAAGAGGTACCTAAAGGTCATATGGTCCGGAATATCTACTAAAATCTCAGAGGCGATCTTAGCCGAACGGTTATCGTTCAAGGAATTGGAATGGGCGATTTGAGTTCAAATCCTGGACGAGGCTGTTTGCGTTTCAATTCGGGTCAATACTCTTGAGAAAGATATGAATTCACCTCTTCTTCCTCCAGCTATAGGTAAATTACGGTCAAGTCACGTTGAAAGCACCGGTTCCCGCTAGATCACCGAAGTTAAGCAACGATGGGCCAGTTCAATACTTAGATGGGTGACCATTTAAGCAACAGCTTGTACTGTAAGCAATCTGAGCCCTCTGGTAATAAAAATGACTTGATTCGGTATTAAATGATTCGAAGAGGGTGATATTCCATAAAACAGCCAAACCTTTTCTTTCTTTCCACTTTTTCTTTCGTTTTCATATTCCTTCCTTCTCTGTATTTCTTTCTTTTTTCTCATCTTCCTTTTTCTTTTTTTCTTTCTTTCTTTCTTTTTCATCCCATTTCTCTCGCTCTTTTTCTCATCTTTTTCCCCACTTCCTTACTACGGTCAAGTTACGCTAAAAGCACCGGTTCCCGCTAGATCACCGAAGTTAAGCAGCGATGAGACTGTTAACTTCGTGTTTTGGTGACCACTTAAGCAACAGTAGGTACAGTAAGCTACCTGAGTCCTCTGTATGTCAAAATAACTAGATTCGGCATTAAATAACCCGGAAAGGGTTGATATACAATAAAACAACCAAACCAGCTCTAGGTAAATAATCGGGCAGACTATGCACTTGAAGACAACCGGTTTAAACGGAAGACTCAAACCAGCTGTACTCCACTTAAGAACTGACCTTATATCATATCCTGAAGGTTTGGATAAATACAAATATGTAATATTCCTTCTCTGTATTCATCTACTTTCTATTTCAGTTTGTCTCTGTTTGCTTAAGAATGTATGTTTTTTTTCTCCTTTGTTTTTCTTCTTTTCCCTCCAGCTAATTTTAATATATTGATTCCGACATTTAAGCAAGATTTGTATTTCGACCCCCTCCCCTTGTTCGTCTCTGACCCGGTGAAGACAATACAACGTAACATTTGGAAAGTGTTTTGTAAATAAAATCTCGGCGTTCAGAAAATGTTTTTTTTTGTTCTAATTTATATTAATCGGCCGAGTCGTTATGTAACAGCTGAGACGAATAGAATGACACTAAACGAAAAAGAAAATCAAAGTGTTAGAATCAAGTCTAAAAGGAGAATTGATTTTAATAAAACATCAGTCACTGAACGTGTTTGTGTGGTCAGCCAGGCTTGTAAGGAGGGAGACGCCTTTGTGTATTGGTTAGAGTCGTAGGAAATGGATTCGTCGACTAGAGTTCAAATCGTGGACGAAGCCACAGTTCACATAGTGCTAATATCCTTGGCAAAGGTATAAAACCAACTATCAAGTCTAAAAGGAGAATTAATTTTAATAAAACATCAGTCACTGAACGTGTTTGTGTGGTCAGCCAGGCTTGTAAGAAGGGAGGCGCTTGGTGTACTGGTTAGAGTCGTAGGAAATGGACTCGTCGACTAGAGTTCAAATCGTGGACGAAGCTACAGTTCACATAGTGCTAATACCCTTGGCAAAGGTATGAAACCAACTATCTTCCCTCCAGCTATGGGTAAATAAGAGGGCAGACTGGGCTATCCTTGGTTATCAACCAGTCTAGGAGAAAAAAATCTCTGAATTAAAACCTCTTAAATCTCTGCTTGGTGTGGTCACTACTAGAATAGGCGCAGTCCTACTTGGTGATCAGTTTCAATTTAATTTAATTTAATTCACGATGAACACAGCTAATACCCTTGGGAAAGGTATGAATCCAACTACCCTCCCTCCAGCTATGGGTAAATAGTAGGGCAGACTGGGATATTTAACTGAAGTGAAGTACTACATATCAGGGACTACTTAGTTCCCGAGTCACTAACTTCTCAGCCACAATGATCCTGTCCTCATGTATTTCGGATTGCTAGCAACAGCTGGCTCCATTGGGAGGTTTTAACCCTCTTCAAAGGAGCAGCCGGTGTATTCTATGGCGCCAGTCTACATGGCAGTCATAGTTAAGAATCTGGGGGGAAAATGTGTTGGGATAATTTCCGTTACTTGCCACGCTAATAACATTAGATTAGAAAGGCAAATAAAGCTAAATAAGAATGCAGATAAAAAGATTTTAAACAGAGGAGTATAATCGAAAAATAGAACAACTGAAACTTACTCTTCCATCACTCCCGTATTTCATTGAAATTTTCCTAATTTAACTATTTAGTTAAAGTAGGAAGTAAAGAATAAAATTACAGTTATTTCTTCCTGTTAATAGATTTCTTTTAAATTTTTGTTTATATTCATTATGATAAAACCAATCAATTAGAAATCAATAATACTAAGCGAATATTTATTAAAATCAAATATTTAATATCAATATGCAAATTAGCCTTCCCATTCACACTGTAAACCGCTATTTTGTTGTATATATAAATACAATTACATGTTATTAGTATGGAGATATGATCAACAGTATTAATAATGTAAAACAATTTTATTAGATAAAAATAAAATTATGGAGGATATGACGTAGATAACTAAGGGAATTTTGACTTGAGCAGTAATATAGTTACAAACACACAATCTCCATAATAATAATAATAATAATAATAATAATAATATGTAGCGGGTGAGCTAAGTAGTGTCAGCACGTCTTGAGTTATTTGAACCCATATAAGTAAAGTCGTCGGGGTGGCCTAAAGTCGGTATCAGCCAGACAACGAAGGAGTCTATCCCCTTTTCACTAGTGCTAGACCAAGGAGATCGGTTTTGCATCTGAGATGGAGCGCACCACACCTACCATCAGCTCCTTACCTTATTGCACAGATCCCTGTTCTACTCATACGCTGAGTTGTTGAGTGCCGGTATCGAACCAGGTTCCTTGGTGGACGCTTTATTGTCTGAGCTAAACCGGTCCTTATATATATATATATAATCCAAAAATCCGGAGAAGAAATCTTCCTTACGACATAGGAGTTTTTTTTTTTTCAAAACGTGTCGCAGTTTGCAGAGCTCAATGTGTGCTCTTATTGTTAGAGTCACAGAGCAAATTTATAAGTAAAAATATAACAAAAGACTTAGCATTTTTGCATTATAGTCTATTTCAGGGAGCTTAGACAAGGTGTCTACTCTCCCAAATCATTTGATGATTTGGGAGAGTTAGACACCTTGTCTAAGCTCCCTGAAATAGACTATAAAGCAAAAATTCTAAGTCTTTTGTTATATTTTTACTTATATATATGTGTGTGTGTGTTTGTATGTCATCCACAGACCCCGTGTTTCGACGTATCACATCTTCTCAGTGTGGCTAGACTTAGCAGACTACCTCTAGCCAGAAGCGAAACCCGACTGATTTTTCATCAGTCCGTTTCTCTAACCCCTCGGCCGTCAATGTAAATTATCAATATTAGATCGGAGTACTCGAAATCATGTAACTGTGTGCAAACAAATGACAACTAATTACTTACTAATGGGAATTAGTTACTTAAAACCATATAATTGTGTAAAGAATTAAAAGTATTAAGAATAGTTTTTTGAATCTATAATTCTTCACATTTCACATGGTGCTAATGACTTTGTAACAGGTATGTATCTCGCTATTCTCCCTCCAGCTATGGGTGAAATAGTAGGGCGGACATGGCTGAAGAATAATTAAAGTTCCAATTACCGTCGAACTGGGAAGACAAGGCAACAAACGGTTGTAACTGAAATACAAACCCGAATGTCACAAAGTCTACTGCAGAATGACAGGATATATATATAAGACTCCGCAATGTCATTCAAATCAAGCAGTCAATCAGAACTCAAGGAATGGAATGACCCAAATCACCCAAATTCATGAATGGGTCATTCTTGATTTCTATATATACCAGCTGTCTTGGACACTGCTTAGGTTGTACTTAGTTAGCTGCTCTTATTCAAATCAACAGTAGACTTATTGACTTCAATATCTGACTCTTTGCCTAATTTAGACCGCTCACAGCGGCTTCCACACCACTCTGTTCCTATCGTGAGCCACTAGTAGCGGCTCTCGCACGTGCCACTAATTTACTCTGAAAAATCACTACGTTGAACACCACTGCCATCTTTTGTTTTGTTTTGTTTGTGAACCTACTTGATCTATTTCTGATTTTTTGTGCAGATGATGATAATAATAATAATAATAATAATAATAATGAGAACAATAGTCCGGATAATCCAAATGGTACTTGAACCTTTTGTAATAAGGAACCAGTTGAATGAAATAATTTGGTAGGCAAAGTTAACCTTTGTACGTCAACCAGTCTTGGAGAAGGAAAACACTGAATTCAAACCTGTTAAACTCCGTTAAAGAAATAGACAATCAGTCGCGTCCACTACATATAATTTTTTACGAAGGATTATTAGTTACTTGAAACCATATAACTCTGCAAACAGAGTAGATAATACAATAAGTAAATATTATTTTCTGCTTTACAATCATAGAATTTTTCCAAAATCTGTTATATCGCCCCCCCCCCCCCCGCTCTTGTCCACCGAATGACTTTACGACGACCACTAGGAAGCGACACTTTCGCGTACTTAAAGCACGGAGATAGTTCACTCTTTATTCTCTTAAATACCTGATGTATTGCTATAGCAACTACTTGTGTCACTTCCTAGCTGTCGTCGTAAAAGTCAAGGGGTTGCAATCCAACAGATCTCATAATTTGGAGATTCATGTGTGTGTGTTCTGTAATGGTTATATCGGTCGATTTTTTTTGGACAGACAGCTAAACGCACACTCGGGAAGATTGGTTTGGAGTTCTAGGACAGCAGCAGCGCAGCTTTGCAGTGGTATTTATTTACCCCCCCCCAGCACGTCCAGGATGTAGCACGAGGTCAATTTTTAAGTTTAACAGGTTTGAATTCAGTTTTCCTTCTATCAGACCGGTTCCGATATCAAGGTTAAAGAATTCAATCCCATATCTAATGGGAGAATAGTTCGATGCATACTTTTCCCAAGTGTATTAGCAGTGGTTGGATTATATCTCTTGCATAATAGGGGACACGGATGGTGATTACCTCCAGTGTCTGCCAAATGCCACTGGGTGGCGTGGTCAACGTAGCATACAGAAAAACGCGTCAAAATAAAATATATTTCTCACTCTTCCGGTTTCGACAGAAGGAACAATGCACCAGTTGCGATTCTGTCCACGGACAGGAGACTTAGCACCCCTCAAAAACCCAAATCCCCCCCCAAAAAAAAAACAACAACTCATTCTACAGGTATTTGCCTCATACCCCACTTGTATGGGCGGGGCACAAGGCCTCGTTTTAACGTGGGCCCACTCACAAGCCGAAGCTCATGGGTGGGAAAGAACAAAAATTGCGTCGATCCCTTTGGCATTCCCCCTCAAGGGGGCGCCTCAGGCACTGGGTAATAAACCAAGCCCTGCCCTTTAAGTCAAGGGGCAGGTATTGCCTGGGGGGGATAGCCACCTGGGATCGACGCTATTAACTTGTAAAGATCCAGGACCGAAGCCACTGGACCCCCACCCCGTTGGGCGGGTCTAACCCAACTCATTCTACATGGCTCACCATAACATGCTTAACATGTAAGCCTTCATATTCTTATTTAGTACCAGTTACATATCATACTCAAGGGTCAGTTTAGCTCAGTCGGTAGAGCGTTCGACTAGGAACCACAAGGCTTCTGGTTCAGTACCGGTCCCTGCTAACTCAGCGTATGAGTAGCACATGTATCTGTGCGGGAAAGTGATGAGCTGATGGTAGGTGTGGCGCTCCGGTTCAGACGCCGAAATAATCTCCTTAGTCTAGCGCTAGAGAAAAGGGGGTAGACTCTGTTGCTGACTGGCTGATACCGACTTTGGGCCACTCCGATGACTTTACTTAACATATCATACTAAAGACTCATCCCTTTCATATAAGGACATTCTTATCACTTAATTCTTATGTTGTATTTCTATTGCGTTAAGTTTGCTTTGGAAATAAAATATTCTTGTGATTACTTAGTCGTGAATTGTTCTCGCATTTATTTTGTACGAGGGCGGCGTCCCGTCGTGGTGTAATGGTTGGCAAGTTAGACTCACAGATCCATTACAACTGAAAAGCGAGTTCAATCCTTGCTGGATGTTCCATACTTGTTTCCTTGTGATAAAATACAACCCGAGGTGAATAACTTTCTAGATTTTTAAAAATTCTGTACGAGGAAACGATATTTAACCAACTACCGTTCTTCTACAGCGCTATGTCGAATGCAACAGTCTCCTCCAGGATTTGAACTCGGCTCACTATGTCCATTTCTTATGACAATAACCGTTACATATCATCAAATGAGAGGACTGCGGATAAAGATGAAGAAGACAAAAGATTAAACAAAAAACCCAAAATAAACAAGAAAATTCCCAACCTATTTACAATTGAGAAATAATTTTTATATATATAGATCACTAATTAGGACAGAGCCTATTCTAGTAGTGACCACCCCAAGCGAATTCAACAGGTTTGAATTCAGAGTTCTCCTTCTCCTAGACCGGTTGCCTAACCAAGGTTAAAGAGCCAGGTCTGTCCTACTATTTACCAATAGCTAGAGGGAGAATTGGATTAATACCTTTCCCAAGGGTATTAGCGCTAAGTGAAAATGCAGTCACCGCGTCTAGGATTTGAACTCGTGGCAACGAGTCCATTTCCCATGACTTTAACCATTACACCACACGCTTTCGTGCGGCCTGGTTCGTGCTTTTTTCCAAGGTTAAAGAACCCAATCTATCCTACTATTTACACATATTTAAAGAGAGAATAGTTGATTGCATACCTTTCCCAAGGGTATTAACGCTATGTGAAATGCAAAAAGACCTCATGTTGTTGTGTCCATTTCTAACGACGATAATCGTTACTGTACGAGCATTTCCTTTGCTGTGAAACTTATCTGAGGTTATTTTCTGTGGTGTCCAGGCAGTCTTCCACTTTCATGTTGATAGGACAGTGTCAACTTTCCTTTCAGAACATTTCTGTAACGGAGCAGCTGTTCGACTAGTATTTATACAATAGAAGAAAGGCTCATGTGTATGCTTATTGATAAAGACAGAAAAAGATGCAAAGATTTTTTTTATTTGCAGAGATTAAATATTCTCTTTGTATGAGAATTTATCCCTCTCTCTCTCTCTCTCTCTCTCTCTCTTTGCAAGTGTCCTTGTCGTTCAACAATACGGGAACTTCTATGACGGTAATATCTTCGAGATTGCTTCAAATAATCATCTTGAACGAGATCTTCTGGTCTAAGTATTCTTCGTTCTTACAATCGATGGAAAAAAATGAAACACTGTTTTGAATGGCGTCTGTAGCAAATTATATTTCCTTAGCTAGTTGCCTGATATAGATAAGGATGTACCTATAGTTGATTGTGAAGTTCTTTTGAGAAGAGTTTTCAACTACTGAATAATAATATATTATATATATATATATATATATATATAATGTGAATGAGAGAGGGAATTACGTAACTGTTAGCGAATCATCAAATCACTTAAAGATTCCGATCAAGGTTACTTAGTTTCACTAAATACGAATTCGCTAAAAATAGTGACACAACAAAGGGATTCTTACCCAGTCGGCGGGGCTTACAATACACTGGCTCTATTCCCTACAAAAGGGGTACTAAGTCGGCGGAGTGTCGGTATCAGCTGAACAGCCAGGAAATATATCCCCATAAAGATTAGAAATGGAATCGTCGGTCCGAACGATGTACTGATGATGTAAATACAGCTTTAAACTCGGGACCTTTTAACACACCTTGTATTCTGAAAAAAATAACGTTCAATTTATTGTTCATTTCTATCTTGGTAAATACAGCTTCAATCTCTATACTTTTGACACACATATTATATATATATATATATATATATATATATATATATGGGGGAGAGAAATGTCCTTGTGATGTCTGTATGTTTGTTTATCTGGGTTACTTCCTAAACTTTATCGCTACTACAACCGCTTCTTCTCACCTCAAATGATTTTATAAGTAGCCTGCTGTATAACTTTCCAAACATAAACGATTGTTTTACTAATATCTAATTTACATATTTTACTTTTAGAATAGCTTATCAAAGAAAACAGGTCATAAGAGAAAATAAGATTGAAGATGAATAATTGTTTTATTGTTTATTTTAAATCTTCATTAACTTTTTTCGATAGGTTTTATAATTATCATAGTGTTACCTACCAGTCTTAATTTTCTCGAGAACTGACAACGTTAGCCTTATTGCAAATCGAACCACCCACCTAAAATCTTAACTACTGGTAGCAACTGGTCTAGGAGAATGAAAACTCGGAATTGAAACCACAAGAACTTCAAAAATTGATCATGTATCACATCCTGCTTGAGCGGATGGGTTGGTAAATATGGACTGGTTGTTCATAGAAGTCAGGGAATCTAGTCTGTCTTACTATTTCGCACATAGCTAGAGGAAGAATAAATACATTCACGCCTTTCTCAGGGCCATGAGTGCAAGGTGAATACAAGTCATCGATTGAATTTGATTCACCAATTCTATTGTTTTATGCCGATAACCATTAGGACACTTACGCCTCCCATAAAAAGAAACGTAAAATCCAAATCGTAGACTAAATGTATATTTGTTGAAACACGTCGCTAATGATGGAGACATAAATATCTAGAGAAAATTTAATTCATCATTTTTGTCAAGTTTACGGGAAAGACAAATAGTAAAAATGGTTCGAAAAGTGTAAATGGAATTAACAAGTTTGATTTATTACCATCACCCCTAAAATGCATATATATATATATATATATATATATATATATATATATATCTAATGAGTCAGACGAACCTACTATTAGTTTCGCTTAATGCTCTTCAGGGCTAAAATCTGACTGATAAGAGCCAGATCTTAGCCCTGAAGAGCATTAAGCGAAACTAATAGTAGGTTCGTCTGACTCATTAGATTTATCTTTATTATTTGCTCTACTTAGGTCTTGAGCACTTTTTACTTATTAGCTTATTCTCCTAGCGGTTATATGAATATATATATATATCTTATACACATATATATATACATATAAATTGTTTTTTCTTTTGGCCAAATACTGTACCAATAGATTACTTTTTGTTGGTACGACTATCTTAGTCTTTTCTTTTTTCCAAAAATCTTTTTCTCTCCGGTTGATGTTTAGTAGTATATTTTTACAATCAAACTATTTGCTGGGTTTTTTCTCACCGCGAGGATTTAACAACACGCTTGGTATATTAAATTATATATATATATAATCAGGGCAACTTGTAGGCATATCTTATCAAAGATTACCAGTATTTAGGGTAAAGTTTCTCATTAGCCTTTTATTTAGCTCGCAAACACGAAAAGGCTACACAAAACAATCTCAACTCTAAATATTTGTGTCATCTTTATTAATGATAATATATGGGAATTATTTGACTATTACTAGTGAATTCGATTCTCACCGAGTGCCCCATATCTCTGGCCTTGTGCCCCAGTTTTCCTTCACCAATATTTCTGGCTTTTCCTATATTTTTTCTATGATGAAGATACATACAAAAACATTAGAATTATTTAAAAAAAAAAAAAGAAGATATATCAAAATGTTTGTAATTATAAAATGATCGTATCGTAATAATTACATTATATTTATCGTTAGAGTTGAGCTTAGCGTAACGGTTAGTGTTGCAAGAAATAGAAACCCCATAATATGTTTGAGAAAATTTGTCTCAAATTTTCACAGATGTCTGATGAAATACTCTAAGGCAACATTTACATTTTAAAATCATTAAATAACAAAAGTTAATAAGTTTAGTTACCTTTATCATAGACCAATTATATAGAATAATTCTTTCTAGGATGAAGATACATACAAAAACATTAGAATTATTTTAAAATTTGTAGAAGTTATCCCCCAGATATAGAAACAATATGATACTCACCGTCGCAGTGGGATTCTAACTACCCTCGAATTAGCAGACGAAAACAACAGGCAAGCTGTAACTTAAATACAGTCTTTGCATTATGCCAGCAGCATGCAAGGACTGTATTTAAGTTTTCCAGACAAATATGAAAAAGTTATGATTCTAAGTAATCAACAAACATCTGTATCTGTGGCAACTTTCATTTTATCCTTAAAGGGAATAATCTTTTTCATAAAAGACATCTTGACATTATTAGATTAAATATACAGTGGGAAAAATAAGTATTTCATCCCCTACTGAGTTTCTGAGTTTGCCATCTGACAAAAATAGGAACAGTATATAATTTTCAAGGTAGGTCGTTCGGTCTTGAAAGTGAGAGATAGAATATTAAAAAATTCTACAAAATCCCATTATGTTTATTTTTGAACATTTATTTGTATTTTATTGAAAATTTTGAAGTATTTCACCCCCTACCAACCAGCAATGATTCAAGCCCCACAGACCGGTTATGTGATCAGGGGGCATGTAGATTAGTCCTCTTACTCAATTATTACTCCTAATCAAGTACTCTTTACTTGTATAAAAGACACTTGTTATATTATAAATATATTATATTTTATCTCTCACTTTCAAGACTACCCTGAAAATTATAGACCGTCCTTATTATTATAAGGTAGCAAACTCAGAAAATCAGCAGGGGGTGAGATACATATTTTCCCCACCGTGAACCACTTTAGTTAAAACAGTTCTTATCAGGCCATCGGGAAAAATAAATGACAGTTTCTACTATAATCCTTCTCAATGGCCTCACTAACCAGACCAGTACATCATGATCAAGATATGCTAACAATGTGGATTCCTTTGATTCTATCTCTATAACAATCCATGTCAGCCATCGTAAGTCCTCTTGATGGCATCCTGTGTCCGCCTAGAGTTGATAAATCTAATATTTTGCTGGTCAGCCAACACTGGTGTGTCCATATTTAGGGGTCCATATGAGAACGTCGCTTATGGGTGCGTCGTTACTTCTCCATGAGTGCCCAGCAAATCAGGATCTGAACGAGGCTAAGTTTCACTTCGAGCTAATGCTCTCGAGAAAGGCATGAATCTATCTTTTCTCCCACCAGCTATGGGTAAATAAGACAGACTGGGTTCTTACATTTAATTAAACAACTAGTCTAGGAGAAGGAGAACTCCGTTCAAATAAGCTTTACTCCGTTTAAAAATTACCTTGTGTCAAATCCTGCCACCAGAGAGGGGTTGGTAGTTATCGTTAGCCCTGTCAGAGGGGCTTAGAATACGCTGTCTGCTGCCTCTGCAGTGAGTTAAGAACCCTCCAAGAGGTGTCCTGAGTATGGCACTAAATCGTATTAGGTGGTGAGGCTCTAGTTATGGGACTCTGGGGTTATAATGAAGAGGTACTACACGCAAATGCAATTACCACATCCAGGATTTGAACTCGGGGTGACAAGTTCATTTCCCATTCATTACACCACGCGCTTCTTGAGACCATATAACTGTGTTCAAACAAATGACTATTATTAAATAGAAATAATTACTTGAATACTTAAAACTATACAACTCTGTGCAAACAAATAATTATAGACAAAATGTAAAATTAAATGCGCAATGGAACATTAAGAATATAATTTTATCATAAACATTTACAAACTAATCAAATTTAGGCATTCAATAACCCACAAGGTGTTTATATGCCGTTAAACAATAAAATCAAACTAATATTATCGTTAGATTAACTTGATTTTTCCCGAGATTAAATATTCTAATTATTTCATTTTTTGACCTTCTGGGGTGAAGTGTATTCCTTATTTTCATCAATTCTTCTGAGCACTTTTTTGGATTTGATCTTTAAAAGATGCATATCTAAGACTATTGCAGTCATTTGGTTAGCTGAGTTGGGCTCAAAGCTAGAACAATGGGGCACTCGGTGAGAATGATACTCACTAACAACTATCTGCTTGCCTTATAGATCTTCAAACTAACTTAGGTGTATGTTACACCCAATAATTGTTAAGTGTCGTCTAAAGGTTAACAATTGTGTACAAATGAATCCATATACGACATTATGAGTTGAATTTTAATTTCAATGTAAAAGGGTCATTCAATAAATGAAATAAATAAAAGAAAAAGCAAAATACTTTTTTCCGTATTTTTGTTTTGGGGTTATTCAAAATGATTACAAATCAAACAGTGCTTCAGGCTTGAATAGAGTTCTGTTATCAAAGTATTACTAGCTGAAAAATGCAAACCATGTGAAATCTACAGAATAATGTGTGATGTCTACGGAGAAGTATGTTTTAGTGAAAAAAATGTTTACAAATGAGCTAAACATGGGTTTGCCACGAGAAGCCTTGGTCAAAAAGACCGTCCATGGGGCAGAAACACACTGACTCCGGTAAATAAAAAGTTCCTGGCATAGCGGTCAGTAAAGGTCACCCTGACAGTTTTCTGTGACATGAAAAAGGTGCAATTGTAATCAGTGCGTCCTACTGCTAATTCCTTAGGCAAAATTTACCTTATTTATTGAATGATATGTAAAGAAAAAGGTGCAACTGTAATCGATGCGTCCTATAGCCAACTCCTTAGACAAAATTCCCCTACCGCCCTGTCGGCTGGGGCGTTAGAATGCACCGACTGCACCTCTGCAGAGGGGTAAGACACCCCCAATGGGGCCACCTGTTGGCCGTGGGTGGCGACCCGTGATGCTTAAGGATAGAGCCCAGGTGGATGAGCAGTTCATGACATGCAATACTCCACTTTGGCCTATCTTAGGCTAGACGGGCATCAATCGGGTGGTCACGTCAAGCCCTAGCACCTATATGATTTTCCAACCCTATTCCCTTATGGCAAGCCCCAACCCCTTTTATCATATGGTGCTAAAAGGCGTGGCTGGCGGTCTACATGTCCTGGAATGACGTAAACTCTATCTGATTGTGAGGGTTCCAGTTTTGGAGGTTTGGGGAATGTGGAGCACCCTTCATCACCATTGCTCCCTGGTCCACTCTGACCCGGAGTGGTAGTACCTGTTAGGGTCCCATCTATGGGTTAAATGAAAAAAATGTATTATAAAAAAATTGTATTATCCATTAAGAATTGATTTATTTCAAACTTTATCGGCATTAAATGACCCACTGAGGTTGATATGCCGTAAAACAAACCAAACCTTATTGAATGACCCTTGTATAATATCTTTCTTTTGGAAGACAACCGTTGATTTAAGTGCATTGACAAGGAAGAGATTATGTTCAAAAATCAATTGTTATAAAATAATTCCTTTTTATCATTAGGCAACGTATTAATTGATGTACTTATATTTTCAAAGAAAGTCAGGGGTTAGGGGAAGTACTAGACGGTATTTAAATTTCTCCCAGGATTTCTTTGGAAAAAGATCTTTATACAAGCATTATGAGACCATAGCAACTGAATTCAGTTGTCATGGTAACAATAAACGTCATTTGTAGTGAGCATGAGTCGTGTTACCATAACAGAATTTATTATAGAACAATGTAGTGATACCAGGTTGTTAAAAGATTACAAAAAGCTTCATAAACATCTTTAGAATTTAGATAAGGGTTAATATCAATAAAAGAAATACAAAATCCAGATGAATCTAATTTAAGTAGTAATTATTTAGTCATTTTTAAACAATTGTTGGACCAAATCTTATCACTTTCCTGCATGCACACACACACACACACACACACACACACACACAACACACACACATACATACACACACACACACACATATATATATATATATATATATATATAATTCTAATTAATGGAATCCTATGTAATTATCTATTAATACCAAGAAATGATATGTGTGTGTGAGAGAGAGAGAATTAATAGAGCAGAGGATGTTTAATTACTAATGATAAACAGGGCCCTTTCGTCCGGTTCTTTGTCAAGTATTACACCGAGAACAAATTAAAAGTCAAATTGTAAATTACGATTATATAAAATGGGGATGATCTGAAATATGTTGACGTGACTAAGGGGGGGGGGAAAAACCCTTACGTCACATCAGAACCAGGGACTTCTAGTATGTGTGTATATATATATATATATATATATAAGTTGACGGAGTGCCTATTGTCAGTATCAGCCGGGCAGCGGAGTGTATCCATTTTTACACTAGCGCTAGGGAGATTGTTGCTGAGGTGTGTAGCACCACCCTACCGTAGCTCTCTGCTACAAAGATCAAAATTGCCCAATCTGTGCTACTCATGTGCTGAGTTGCGGGGACCGGTATCGAACCGGGAACTTTGCAATTCCGATAAGGGTTTTCTACCAACTGAGTTGAACCGATAGCTATATTTATAAGTAAAAAAAGTGCTTATTATCATTAATAAACCATATATATATATATATATATAATATAATATATGAGAGAGAGAGAGAGAGAGTGCGGAATATCATTGATAGACCATGTATAGCTAAGTTAGGATAGCGAAGACATGAAAGTCAACGGCCCTTGGTAACTGATAGTTTCTCACTCATGCGATTTTCAAAACAAGTGAATATTTGTGTTCATGTCTTTTCCTTGTGTAGTGCATCATGGGAAGGGTCAAACACTTTATTCTAGTTTAGTTTGTGGGGCATGATGAAGAGACTGTTTTTTGCGTGGGATTTGGGGACGGTATTCTAATCAACTATTGAACCAATTTCGGAATTTTAACTTTTGCTTTTTAGTTTGTCAATTAAACTGTCAATTACAAATTGCCGTTGACTTCGTCTTCGCTATCCTAACGCACACACACGCACACACACACACACACACACACACACACACACAACCCAACCCAACCAACCCTATTGCTCTATGGCAAGACCCAACCCTTTTATCATATGGGTGCTAGAAGGCGGTGGCTGCGGGTCTACATGTCCTGGGAATGACGTTAAACTCTATCTGATGGTGAGGTTCCAGTTTTGGAGTTTGGGGAATTGTGGAGCACCCCTTCATCACCATTGCTCTCTGGTCCACTCTGACCCGAGTGGTAGTACCTGTTAGGGTCCCATCTATGGGTTAAATAGAAACTGCATCTGATAGTGAGGCTACAGTTCTGGAGCTTCTAGGTATGAGGTACCCTTTCATTTCAATTACTCCAGATCCACTCTGACTCCGGGTGTTATTGCCTCTTAGTATACCATCTATAGGAAAATAGAATGTGTTGAATATTATTTATATTGTATTGAATAGGTAAATACCATACAGCAGTAATTATTGTATTAAGAATAATTTACTTGGAACTATAAAAAGTAAAGTCGTCGGGGAGGCCTAAAGTCGGTATCACAATCAGCGATCCCTTTTTACTAGCTCTAGACCAAGAGATTGTTTTTGCGTCTGAGGTGGAGGCCACACCTTCCATCAGTTCTTTACCACAACAGATCCCTGTGTACTCATACGCTGAGTTTGCATGGTCGGTAGCGAACTAGGAACCTTGTGATTTCTAGCCGAACGCTCTACCGACTGAGCTAAACCGGGTAACTTGAGCTATAATTGTTTATATATTATTATATAACTTACTTGAAACCATGTAAAAGTCGCAAAACAACATAACTATTATTAAATAGAAATATAAACTTGAAACCATATCATTAGCATTAAAATAGGTATATTTGAAATCAACAGCTGTGTCCAAATGATTGTATTAGAAAGAATATTCTTATAGACGGACCTCTCATCTACGGACCCCCGTCAACGGACTTTGGTGAACGAACAAATCCCCTGGAAAAAATCACTTTCAAATAGTCTGCGATGTATTTCATTAGTTCGCAAAGTAACTTGCAATCACTGCAGAAAAAAAAAAGAATTTCCATGTCCACTACATACACAAGGTAAATAAAATTTAACAAGTTGTAGTGTACATTTTAATTTTATATAAATGTAATATATATTGTATTTTAAAATTGTATATTTGATAGTATGCCTTTGAGAAATAGAAGCGCTTTGATGCTATTCACTACATAAGTGTGTTTGTTGTATTTTTAATACTGTGTGTGTATTTATTTATGATATATATGCATATTTTATATTACATATATTATGATATTGACTGTTGATATTTACTATAGTGGTTTTATGACTAAAAAATAATCCCTTCCCATCTACGACTTTAACGGACCCCCCTTTTCATATTAGTCCGTTGATGAGAGGCTTGTCAGATATCATAACTCCAAACAACTACACAAATATGTCATATATAAGAGTACACTGTACTCAATTCCTAAATCTCCTAGGCATAAATTAACCTATATGGGTGACATGCCGGTAATTTATTTTCATTGATGGAAACCATACTAGGAAAAGAGTGAAGATGTTTTATCTAAAAAAAGCAACACACAACACACACACACACAACAACATACATATTATATAATATATATATATATATTATATATATATATATATATTATTGTGTGTGTGTGTGTGTATACCTTAAGGATCAATTTAGGTTTCACAAGGGAACTACACAAGGATGCTGTGCACTCTTTTGAACTAATTCTAGAAGTCAACATCTGTACGGACGCCCATCTCCCGAACCATCGATGTAAGAATGACAAGACATACTGGCAAGTAAAGATGGACTCATTAGCAAAACGTTTCTATGGATTCCCACACATATACACACCGGTGTTGGTCGACCAGAAAACATTTATGAGCTCTGCGCTGACACTGGATTGTGAGAGAGTCAAGGGAATCCATACTAGCCCTGTCGGCTGGGGCTTTAGAATACACCGACTGCAAACTTTGCAGAGGGGTAAGAACCTCCCCCCCCCCTGTTGGCCGTGGGTGGCAACCCGTAAGGATTAAGGACGGAATCCTGGTGGATGAGCAGTCCATGACATGCAACACTCCACTTAGAACATTATTTAGGCTAGACGGGCGGTTGGAGAGGCCCACTCCAATCAATCGGCTGGTCATGTCAAGTCCTAGCATCAATATGATTACCCCAACCTTATTGCCCTTATGGCAAGTCCCAACCCTTTTCTATCATATGGGTGCTAGGAGACGGTGGCTGAGGGTCTTCATGTTCTGGGAATGATGTTAAACTCTATCTAATGTTAGGTTCCAGGTTTGGAGAATGTGGAGCCTCCCTTCATCACCATTGCTCCCTGGTCCACTCTGACCCAGAGTGGTAGTACCTGTTAGGGTTCCATCTATGGATTAAATAGAAAAATGCGTTTATAAAAAAAAATTGAGTATCCGTTATGAATGAATTTATTTCAAAACTTTATCGGCATTGAATGACCCGCTGATGCCGTAAAACAAAACAAAACAAACTATCAGTACGTCATGATGATAATCGTAACATATTCTAAGGATATAACATTTTTGTACTTAACATACTCTTTTTAGTTTCAATAAACTTGACTTAGAAGTTCAATTAGTTCCGCTCGTAACTCAATTTCCTCGTATATCAATTCAATTTTCCCCATTGAAATAATCTGAAATACCATTAATCTATTTCAACGCCCCTCCCCCCGAAAAACACCCTATTTTTTGTTATTTTTTTTAAGAAAAAGAATACTGTATTGTATAAAACTTAATAAAATAGAATGTAATGAATTATGCGCTTAATATATCTTAAGATTCATTTTTTATAAATAATATTTTTTTCTTTGCATAATAAATTGGAAACTTAAATGTTTTAGTGAAACTTATTACACAAGCGTATCTGAAGTTCGCTCTACGTGAAGCTCGCAACAAAGCAAAAATTGACGAGTGAAGCTGTAAGTTAGACACTCGTAATAACGGTACCATTTGAACTTTAGCAGGATAACCTAAAAAGGGATTGGGTGCTCAATAGGGCAGGTCGATTTCTCACTTTAAAAAAATATCAAATTCTCCATCTATGCGAAAGTTGTGTGTTTGTATACTGAACACTGATATAAAAATTAGATCTCTTACTTGCACCATTGTTTGAGGAAATAGCATTAAAGATCGTCTACTAAAATGCACTAAATGTCCGAGATATGCATCTTTTAAAAATTAAATCCAAAAAAGTACTCAGAAGAATTCATGAAAATAATCTCGTTTTCGCAAAATTTAGTCTTTAGAAAACGAGGGTTTTTAGTGCATTTTAATAGACGATCTTTGATGCTATTTCCTCAAACAATGGTGCAAGTAAGAGATCTAATTTTTTTTATCAGTGTTCAGAATACAAGCACACAACCTTCGCATAGATGGACAATTTGATATTTTTAAAAAAGTGAAAAATCGACCTACCCTAGTGCCCAACCACAGAAGCTAGTGAACTAGCAGTGTACATTTAACTAATTGATGAGCCAATGTCTTAGTCGTCTGGATCCATTCAATTTTGCAGACAGCAAATAATTAGGACTCTCTTCGTAGAGAATTTTTTAAAAAAGAAAAAAAATGATAGAAATCAATGACTTACCTGAACAATTAATAGATCCTTGTTTCTGTATCACCTACTTTTTCTCTTTCGTTCAAGTTCCTCTTGTTTCTCTTATCCTTTCTTTGTATTTGTTTAAAGTTCTCAATTTTTTGTTTTCGTTTCTCTTTTATATATATATACTTCCTTTTTTTCTTTTCGTTTTTCTTTTCTATTACTTTTTTCTTTTCTAATTCTTCTTCTTTACACTTCTCTACTTTCTCCCTCTTATTTTATTTTCCTTTATTCTTTCTTAGTTTTTTTCTCCTTTCTTCTTATTTGCTTTTGTTCCTTGATTCTTTCTTTCTTTTTTTTCTTTAGTTCCTTGCTTTCTTTTCTCCTTTCTTTTTCTCCTTGCTTTCTTTCTTTTTCTCCTTGCTTCTTAATGTTTTTCCTTTTCTTTCTTTCTCACTTTTCTTTCTTTCTTACTTTTTCCTTTCTTTCTTTTCCTTCTCCGATCTTTTCCCCCTCTCCGTAAAAGTTTTCTTCTGTTGATTATTTCAATGGAAATAAAATGTCCAGGGAAATTTCTTTGTCTTCATATTCACGTTTAAAACAAATTCCTTGCGATTAAAAGCCGATATTTAACAAGAGCTTTACATATTTGTAATCACGTAGAACAATGTCGATTAGGATCTTTAAAATAACCGTCCATTAGTTTGTCTTGATTTATTTTGTTTTGTTTTTCCTTGCTTGAAATAGCCGCGCTGTTTTAAAATAATTTTTTCGAGCTATTTTTAAAATTTAGTTTTGAATCTTAGTCTGATTTACTCTAATCGAGCAATGTTTTGCCAAAAAACGTTCTGTAGAAGTTTCACATGTGTCTGTATTGGTTTTATTTGATGCTGTAGCAGAAGTAGAAGCAATAATATCATTACACAATAATTATTATATCTTGCACGTCGGCATTGCTCATTGAATGTAGAGTATTTCAATACTGTTCATTGATATTCACAAGTGTATCTAAGAATAAATAGATGATGAGGAGAATATTTACATATTTTTGCTAAGTTCTCATCTTTGTTTTTTTTTGTTTTTAAAATTTTTATTTAGTATTTCTCTTTTATAAATATGTTTTTATCTTCTTTGCTGACCTTGCATAAAAATAATTTTCACAAATTGCAGACGTGTGTATTTTGCGCGCTTATGTTTCAGGTTCTGGTTTGTTTTAGTATAAAAGTAAATTTTTTTCTTAAATCTACAGTCTTTTTGGTAAAATCATAAGATGGTCTTATTAAATTTGGAAAATTAAGCTATAAGATCTAAGTTAGTGCCTTTGACAAACCATCGATTTTCTAAAAAAAATGATCTAATTTTCAATCCATTCACGTTCTTTTGGAACTTTTTCAAACCATTTTCAAAACTTTCAAAAAATCCAACAAAAAACAATTCTCTTTTAATCTTTGTTTCTTAAATTGATTTAAACTTTTTTTTAGAAATACTTGGTCTAAAAAATGTTATTTCAAGAAACAAATATATTCCACCATTGGCAATATATTCCAGCACTCGCGCAAATTTCATCCACTCACTTTTTACGTATAAGGACCCTATTCCATCGATAATCTTTAACGCTTGGCATGAAATAACCCTAGACGGGTTGATGTGCCGTTTAATTGATTCTATATAATCAATTGATAATATCTAATTTTGACAATATTTTCTGATTTTTCAAATCCAAATATTTGAGTGTCCAAATTTGCTCAAGCAAATCTTGTCAGAAATCACGAATCTTAAGCAACGTTTTTCTCTACCACCAAAAAAAGAGCTTATAGCGTTGAAAATGACTAAAGCTCAGATTGGGAGAAATGGTGAAGTCAGTGGGCAGCAAGAAAAGTTGAACTCTTGCCTACGTATGACATTCAAATGCAATCGGTTCTAGATCACAACAATGTTATCTTTCTTTTATCACCAACTCACTATAAATAGGATTATTAAAGTGAATATTTTGACATTAGTTTTGATAAGTTATACTTTTATTGTCATAGATAACTAATTATTTTCTTGAACACAATCTTTCAGAATGTCATAAGTATGGGACAGCCATTGAGGATTCGATTTATTACTCGATAATAATGAACTTCAAGGTCAGATTTATATATATATATATATATATATATATATATATATATATATATATATATACGAGGTGTCCAAAGTAAATTTCTGGTGTAGAAACTGTTAATCACATTGCAAGTAATCAACCATTGATGTTCTTCTAATTAGTCATTTGATAAGATTAGCTTAGTTTGGTACAAGGATATGAGTATTGGTGCAACTCGTGAGAATTGAACTCACTGACAACAGTTTGCAAGCCTAGATCGTTAACCACAATTTCTTAAGCTCCAAATGCGATCAGTTGACAAGGAGTCGATTTTCTTTTAATGATTCAATTTTCCAAGTCACACGCGTTCTTTTAGAATTTTAAAAATCAATTTCAGAACTGTTCCAAGAAATTCAATTAAACCCAATTATTATCTAATCCTTATTTAAGATATATATATTTTTTCCATTTATTTTATAAATATTTAAAAATATTTTTGTATGATTAAATTGTACTAGTTTTTGCCAATATAGTTATTTACAGACTTTAGCTTAGATGTGACACAAGGCCAGAAGTATGTGTGAGTCTAGTGAGAATCAAACTTTATACAAATGGTCTAATTTAGCTTGTTAACCATTACACGGCGTAAGGTGCGCTGTTTTTACCAACAAACTAATTTCTGACAGTATTTAGAATAAATATTTACAGCTAGTTGTTGATAAATAATTTCATTTAAAATGCATTAACTTATATTTATAGTTTAATAACAAGTGTATTTATATATCTATCATGTAGCTTTTTGTGGTTGGAGCTGATTGGTTGTTTTTGAAAAACACAATTTAAAAAAAGATTTTTATCATCCACTCTAAAGTTAAAAACAAATATAAATTTGGTTATTAATTTTTTCTTAACTAATCCTAAAGATAATGCAATTATTTCTTGAATATCTTAGTTATTTACTAAGCTTGGCTTAGATGTGGCACAAGGCCAGAAGTATGGGGCGCCCTGTGAGAATCGAACTCACTATCAATGGTTCGCTAATCTAGCTTGCTAACCATTACACCACATGTGGTGCCCTTCTTGAATATCTTATAACTTTTGGGAGCATAACATGAAAAAAGGCCTGCTATATGCAGTCAATTTAATTATGTAAAATAGTAATATTGTAATTTTTGATAAATGATTTTAGCATTTATTCATTAAACTTTTTTCTGTTCGGGATTTAAACATAGATATATGCAATTTGTGAACTGAAAAGTTTAAGATGTTAATTTCTTGTCTTTTTGTTTCTTTTGTTTCTTTTCTTTTTTTAAATAATTATTTGATTATATTTCTTCTGATCGCACGGATAATATTTAATTTGCTTTATTTTATTTTCATTTATTTATGAATAAGAAAATACACTTTTTAATAAAAGAAAACCCCGTCGAGATATTAAGTATTCCCTGATTTTAGTTTCTGTTTGCTTTCCTATCTGTCAAACCAGTGGTCACATGTTCGATTACTGCTGTCTGTTTATTAAGGGATAGTTATCACATAGATGAAACATTATATTTCAGATAAAAATTTACTACGTGTCGGGCTCCGATTTTTTAGCATACCTTAATATATAAATGTGTTAGACAAACACGAGTTAACGTCAAAACTTCACGCACATTTTATTTTCATGTACGCATGCCCAGAGATAAAATTGTTTATATCTATCTTTATCAATTCTTAAAAATAATGGTTTATAATAAGTTATGTTTTTAATAACAACGTGTAAAAATCAAAACAAACAAATAAATAAATAAAAAGTTTACTATTAAAGCTGATGTTTTTTCTTTGCTAGATTATTATATTGACCGCATACCTAAAAGATTACATAGTCTTTAATATTCAGTGACTCGTTTGTAAAATATATTTAGATGAATAAAAGAATAAAACCTAATGATAGAATATATAAAGAAAATGAGGCCCGAAGGTTTGTAGCCCTAGGCTATGTCAATTACTGGTTATAGTATAAATACTACTGTCCATTTTTATCGAACACAGGATTTTCACGTGTTTGAGGCTCTTAGCTATATAATATTTGCGGCCTTTCTCTAAAAAGAAAAATTTGTTAATGTTAAAGAAAAAAATAATATATATAAATTTAGATGAATAAAAGAATAAAACCTAATGATAGAATATATATAGAAAATAAGGCCCGAAGGTTTGTGGCCCTAGGCTACAGTCTATTTATGTCCATTACTGGTTATAGTATAAATATTACTGTTTGCACTTTTAAATATATTTGTATTAACATTAATAAGAATATTGAAATATTACGTTGCATTTATAAATAAAAGTCATTGTGCGCGCAAGATATATTGGAGTTGAGGGACAAAAAAACATCTCCCAGAACATGAGTCAAAAAAAGAAGAAAAAAGTTGAATAATACAAATAATCAAAATTTCATTTTCACCTTTTTTATGTTTAATCCGTGGTAGTTTTTAAATGGGCCAGATTTTTACAGGTATGCAGTAATCCAGTTGAAAAATGGATAGAATTTTTTTTGTGAATTAAAAAGAAAAAATTCTAATTCATATTGGAGTCCATAAGTTTTTGCGACGTATAGTTCCATCAAAAATAATTCCTTTGATTAATGTTTTCATTCTTTAATTTTTTTAAAATTAAAAAAAACATCAAAATCTCCTTTTCATCTTTTAGGAAAATAAGTTATTATATCCACTGTTTTGTATATATTTTATGTTGAAAGAAAATGCAAAAGTATCTTTTCTCTTATCGTTATTTACGACATCTTTTCAAGATAACGATTTTTGTTTTTTTGCAGACGCCATTCTAATTCTCTATCTCTAAGATATAAACATTAATAATTGTCTGTCAACAGTGCGAGTAAGGTATAAAGTCTATTTATATGATTCATACATATTTAAAGAGGGAATAACAATCAAAACTGAAGTCAGCTGAATTAAAAAAAATGTTTTGGCATTTCTCAGTTAATTTTTATTATTGGAATTGTTTGCGTTTTTGCGTGTATAGTTGCATTTAAAAAGGACAATTTTAAGCGCCTTGCATAAATTCTGCGTGCACGTATTTTCGCATATCTTTCGATATATATATATATGAAAGAGAGATAAAGAAAATAGGATTATTTTCGTGTTTTCGTTCAGTATATCTCAAATGTGATTGAATCAAAGTTTTTCGAAATTTTGAGTATAAGTATTTTTTAAAAACTTTTGGAGAAAAAAGTTGGAGATTGTATTTAAAATCTCAATCTTTATTATAAACAAAAATTCTTTTTTTTTTTTTTTTTTTTCGTTTTTTTTAAATCAGTGTACCAGTATTTTGAATATAGATTCGCTCACGTTCGAAAATCTGTCACTTGAATATTCCAGTCTTGAATTTTACGTTGAAAAAGCCAGAAGTACTCGCTGACATGACGTAGGCCCTCGTAGTTATCGGCGTAAGATGTAGACACTGGACGAGATTGTTTGCTATTCACACAGCGTTAATACCTTTGGGAAAGGTATGCATCCACCTATTTTCCCTCCAACTATAGGTAAACAGTAGGGCAGTCTCAGCTCTTTAGCCTACATATGGCAACCGGTCTAGGAGAAGGAAAACTCTGAATTCAGACCTGTTAAACTCTGCTTAAGATGAGAAGTCATTATAATGTCGCATCCTGCTCATATCGGAAGGATTGGTTGTATGCAAGCTTAGTAAAAAAAAAAAAGGCTGTTATGATTTTTTGATCGTTAGAGGCAGAAAGTATTTTACAGGTATTACTGTTGCAACTTAAGGGTCAGCGTTGGGGCGGATGAGTTCCGACAGTTCAAATATCTTAAAAGCTGGACTTTGCGTGGCTGTTAAATGCACGTGTTATCCGTGTGCAGTGTGCAATCTAGCCAAGTTGTTGTTGTTATTCTGGAGTCTGCACTCTGCATACAATGTTGCGATTCACAGGTTACTCAGGTTGATACGTACGTTACGTGTACACCAGCTAACGTATATCGTTTTCCTTGTTTTTACGCAAGTAATATTCTGTCTGCCTGCCTGTCTCTTTCCCTCTCTCCATTTAACTGACGCACGATTGTAGAAAAGAATCGCAAGGTGGTAAATACAGTAGTAGAAACAAGTCTAGCTAAAGGTTACAGGTGTTTTTATGAATAGAGAAGGATATGCAGAGAAAGAAGAGTGAGTGAGTGAGAGAGAGACGTGAAAGAATATCGTAGTGACGCGGGCGGCGACAAGGAGAAGAAAGTCCGTAGTGGCAAATAAATAAAACAAACAAAAACCAAAAACTAAAGAGTTGGTTGGTGATAGCTATGAAGTGAATGGCATTAGCAGACGACAGCTGTTATTTTCAATGGTTTAAAGACTGATTCATTTTTCTTTCCTTTTTCTCGTTCTTAGCAATCTCTGTCTCATTGTGCAACTGCGACATTAATGCCACACCTGTAAATAGATTGCAGAAAATAAAGTTGTTTTGTTGCGTATGCACGCGCACGCGTTATTTATTTATCTCTCTCTCTCATATACCTGTCTCCCTCTCTCTCTTTCTTTCTCTCTCTCTCTTTCTCTCTCTCTCTCTCTATACACACACACACACACACACACATATATATATATATATATAAGGAGCTGGTGGTAAGTGTGGCGCTCCAACTCAGACGCAAAAACAATCTGTCTAGCGCTAGTGAAAAGGAGATAGACTCCCTCGCTGATTGGAGAGGGGTTGAGTATGACTTATATATGTCTCCCCTCCCCCTCTCTCTCATATATATATATATATATATAATCTTGCTAGCTCTCTCTCTCTCTCCCTCATATATATATATATATAATATATATGCATATATCTTGCTAGCGCTCTCTCTCTCTCTCTCTCTCTCTCTCTCTCTCTCTCTCTCTATCTATATATTATATATATATATATATATATATATAATATATATACTTCTCTCTTTACATATGTCTTGCTAGCTCTCTCTCTATCTATCTATATATATATATACTTCTCTCTTTACATATGTCTTGCTAGCTCTCTCTCTCTCTCTCTCATATATATATATATAATCTCAACTTTTGCACATTAGCATATATTTCAGGATTTTTGCAAATTTTATTTATCTTTTTGAAGTGCAAACTTGAGAAACTATGTGCCAAGTATTCAATTTGAAAAATGTGGACTACTGTAGCGATTCGAGTTGGCGTCAGTTACAAGAATAGAGCTAAGGGGAATGGACTTGACTGACTCGGTCAAACGGAACTTACTTTTGATTGACGAGTCCTGGGCAATTCTGACGAGACAAAGAATCTGTACCTGTATCAAAGAAACCCGCAGTGTCGTCCAGTAGCAGGGTCGAAACAGATGCCGGGGTGTACGGACTAGCTTCGGTGTCCCTTTAGATAATTTTCTGCTCTCGCTATAATTTGTCACCCGAAAACTTTTCGCAATGGGGATTTTCAAGACGATTTTGTCCATTTCATCTGATTCTATATCTAGCAACAAGCGATCATTTTAGAAGCTGCATCTGCAAGCCGACCAGGTGCTGGTCTAAGTTGCAACGCTATACTACCATAGACGTTTCGTAGCTTTAAGTTAGTCTCTCCTTAGTAGAACAGAGAAGTTTTCTACACACCCTCACAAAATTCTGTTTATTTGTCTCTCATTATTATTCACTAAATGTTGTAGAGTAGCTAACACCCCTTCAGCACTCTACCACATGGGCTAGCTCATAGCCATAAAATAACCTACGATTAAAGTGGATTAACTAACTGAAAAATATTTAGACTGACTCTGCTGGATTGGCTATATCGAATTGACCCTCCTCTATTTAGAGTAAGGTTTTGTCTTGTTAATCGTTTGTAATTATTTGTTCTGTGTGTGTATGTATCCGTTTGGCACCGGATGCTGGTGCTTAATTAATGTATTAAGCACACCATTCTTCTGTGTATCCACCTCGCGACACAACACTACTCTTTTACTTGTTTAACATACTTGTTTTACAGCATCTGTTGTAACTAAGTCACCCATCTAACTCATGAACAGGGCCATCGTTGCTTAACTTTGGTGGTATATGTGTGATTTGACCGTAAATACTGATTAGTCTGAAACAGGTCAGTTACTGTAGGTATGTTGGATATTGTACAAACGGAAATATGCATTTCCGGTTAAATTAAAGAAAGCGAAGAAAAGACGACAAAAATGACAAAGGACTTTTTCCCGGTAAAGCGAACAAAAGAAGGATGGGTAACAATAAGTTCGGAAATAGTTATCAGATCTGAAGATAAAGATGCGTAGGCGGTCGTCAATACAAAAGCCAGAGGGTTGAGTCGTTAGTTGGACAGTCAGGCAAGAGACGGCGAACAAAGCATAAGGAGTGACCGTTGACACGGGCCATCGCTGCCAGCGGGCAGTGAGGTTCAGCACCCCTCTACCTCACCATCCCAGCAGCAGTATCAGTCATTGTCAACCCTTGGGCAGTTCCCATTGTCAAGCTCGCCACCCACACGCACCACGAGGGAATTAAAGAAATAAAAGTCCCACTACATACAGCATGTCATGTGTCTTCGTTAAGCGACCCCTACATATATCGTCTAACTGTTAGAGACGATACCCGCAGTATACCAGCAACGTATACGATTCCGAGTAGCGAAGAAGGCGCTACGAAACAGGTAATAACCCAATCCGTTCACCACGAATCAGATGTGACACAAGGTCGCAAGTATGAGGGATCCAGCCAGTATCGAACTCGTTTTTCAGTAGTAAAGGATTTAAGAGATTAGCTTGCTAACCATTACACCACAATGAGACGCCATTAGGTCGGTTACTGTATCTGTTATATATATTTACTCAACCCCTCCGCCACTGACAGGATGTGACACAAAGTATTTTAAGAGAAGTAGAGCTGGTCTGAATTCACGTTTCCTTCTTCCCTAACCAAGACTAAATAACCCAATCTGTCTATTATTTACCCACAGCCGGGGGTAAGGAGAACAGATGGATTCATACCAGGGTGCTAAGAAGAAGAAACATATGTAGAAAAAGAGAGAGAGAAAGAGAGATAGTGGGAGAACGGGATAGACGAATATATATATATATATATATATATATATGAAGTGGTCAAACAATGTGTTTGAAATGGCGAAGGCCGACAATTTTTGGGAGATTATGCACGCCTAATTCATTTAATTATAATTAATTAACAAATTAGGTATGACTTTAATTAAGCACATAATCCCCATATATATATATATATATATATATATATATATATATATATATATTTGTGAATAAAAAGGCCTTAAATACCATGGGTATCGTGGTTATGGACCATTTCCACTCGTGAGTATCTAGTTTACAATAATTAAACATTGAGTTCTCATACGGAGCCTGAACTCTACAACAAACTACTGGTAGAGAATAGGACCAGCCTAGAATCACCTTGTACCAAGAAACTTGGTACCACACACACACAAAAAGTATATATATATATATATATATATATATAGTCACGGAATAGACGAATATATATATATATATATATAGTCACGGAATAGACGAATATATATATATATATATATAGTGGAATAGACGAATATATATATATATATATAGTCACGGAATAGACGAATATATATATATATATATATATATATATATATATATATATATATATAGTCAGAATAGACGAATATATATATATATATATATATATATATAGTCATTCACAGACACGTGTTTCAACTTATCAAGTCTCTTCAGTGTGGCTAGACATTTTTGTGAGCTACCTACAGCCAGGTTCTAAATCCGATCGTTTAAGCAGCAGCAGGACAACTTACCCTCTCGGTTATCGTGACCCACAGAATATGAAGGGGATTTTAGTTGTTTTAATACACACATCTGTATGTATGGAGAGAGAGAGAGAGAGAGAGAGAGAGAGAGAGAGAGAGGGGAAACCGTCGTCCAGCTAAGTACTGAACATGTTCGTCGCTGCTTAACTTCGGTGATGTGACAGGAACCGTTGCTTTTAGCGTGCTTGACTGTAAGTGATGGGTGTTATTTACTAAGCTTTTTGCAATCTGGTACATAGGTCGCTTACAGTATCTGTTATAACTATATGGTCACCCATCTAAGTAATGGCCTAGCTCATCACTGCTTAACCTCGGTCATCTGACTGGAAAGGGACTGGGTATTGTTATTGACTAAGATGTGCGTAATCTTGTACACAGTTTGCTTGTTTTATCTATTGTAACTACGTGGTCACCCATCTAAGTTCTGATCAAACTCGTAGCCGCTTAACTTTGTGTAGAATAGTCAAGTTCCAATTACCGTCGAATTGGTAAGACACGGCAACAAGTAGTCGTAACTGAATACGAACCTATCTTGCTACCATCCTACTGCAGAATGACAGGGTATTTATGAAACTCCACAACATCATAGAAATCAAGCAGCCAATCAGAACTTAAGGAATAGAATCATCCAAATACATGAATGGACTATTCTTGATTTCCATAACTACCAACTGTCTTGGGCACTGGTTCAGTTGTGCTTAGCCAGTTGCTGTTGTTCAAAACAACAGTAGAGTGACTGACTTCAATACTTTGGTAATCTAATAGGAACCTACACGAGACTTATAGTTAATCTTATTGGCTAGGAAGATATTTAGTAGCGTCTCCACTCTCTAATGACCAATATTAACAATATTAGACTGTATGGACACTGGGTACTGTATAGACGTATTAAGTATGATGGGCGATAGGGATGGATGTGTAGAGATTTATATAAACCAATCAATACTCAACTGTTGCAAATTCAATCAGGTTCTCAGAATCCAGACTTGGTAAGTGGTATATATTGCAGCTTGGGCTATTCTAATTTGTGACATAGTCAAGTCTATTTCCAGCATTTTGGTGGATTAAGTGTGTATATTTGTATCCATATATACTGAACACTTGATCATCTCCTCTCAGTTGCTACAGAGTGTATTCGGTTACTCTGTCTTTTTTTTTTTGTCTGGTGACTGGACGCTAGTCACAGCCTTCCTGTGAAAGAGAATATGATGTTCATTCTACAGGCTGGTGAAACAGTTATAAGAATCCCTGATTTTAGCCCTTACAGATTCAACCACTTCGAGTCATTGGTATTCCACACTCCACAGAGATCCAGAACAGGAGGAGCCTCTCCATCAAATTCAGTTTCGTGTCATACTCCGGTCACTCATTTTTAGGAAGGTCTTACACCTCTATAGAAAGCACCCGTGGTGTAATGGTTATCGTCGTAGAAAATGGACACAGCGACCCGAGTTCAAATCTTAGACGAGACTGTTTGCATTTCAGCCAATATCTTTAGAAAAGGTATGCATCCAACTATTTGCCCTCCTGTTATATATATATATAGAGAGAGAGATAAGTCGTAGGGGTGGCCTTAAGTCGATATCAGCCAATCAGCGAGGGAGTCTATCCCCTCCTGCTATCGATAAATAGTATGGCAAACTGGGTTCTTTAACCGTGGTTTGGCAACCGGTCTAGGTGAATGAAACCTCTGAATCCAAAGCTGTTAAACTCCGCTTAAGAAATTGACCTTGTGTCACATCTTGCTCGTGGCGGAGGGGTTATGTAAATACGTACCTTTCAGTAGGGAATTACAGTCAATGTAACCTCCAGAGCCAGAGTCACTAAGATGGAGTAACGGTGATCTTCAGTGTTACACAGCAACTCCTGTGACACTGCCGTTGCCAAAACTGCATTGGTTTCTTACCTTTCCTTTGGACCACAGCGGCAGTGTGGATGTGCTGCTTTGGCAACAGCACATCCTCCATATCAACGTAGTTTTAAAAAAATCCATTTGGACACTGCTCCATCGTCTTTTGCAGACGGAAGGATACCAACAATAACAACATTTTAAGCCCCACAAACAGGGTGGCCAGTCGCTGTGATCGCCTGCAAATCAGTGCTGGAGTATGTGAGCATATGACAGCATAGAGTATTGGATTAATTCAGTGCGCTTCATCAGTCGTTACAAATCGTGACAATAGTGTTTTCTGGGTGTAGAATAATCACACTAAGTTCCAATTTCCGTCGAATTGGTAAGACAAGGCAACAAGATTAGATCCGTATTGAGTTACGACTACTTGTTACCTTGTCTTACCAATTCGAGGTAATTGGAACTTAGACTACTTGTGCTTGAAGCTTCCTGAGGAATCGGCGATTCCGCAATTTAATTTTACCTGATCCATCAATCCTGTTCGCAGCGCCATGTTGAAGTCCGTCAGTATACTATTGGTTTGGACAACAGCAACTGGCTAAGCATAACTGAACTAGTGCGCAAGACAGCTGGTACTTATGGAACTCAAGAATAGTTAATTCGTGTATTTGGGTTATTCCATTCCTTGAATCCTGATTGGCTGCTTGGTTTCTATGATGTTATGAGGCTTCATAAATACTCTGGCATTCAACAGTAGGATTGCAACAAGATTAGATCCGCATTGAGTTACGGCTACTTGTTGCCTTGTCTTACCAATTCGACGGTAATTGTAACTTAGTATGATTATTCTTAGTGGGCGTCCTACGTTAGCATGTCCATGTGTTGAAGCTAACACATGGACATGCTAACGTAGGACGCCCACTAAGGACCTATATTGACCAACTATGCGAGGATGCTAGTTGCTGTGCAGAAGACCTCCCAGGGGCAATGAGTGCTAGGCAAGGTTGGCGAGAGATTGTCATGGATATCCGTGCCATTTGCGTGACATGATTATTATTATTATTATTATTCTACACTGGGGTTAATTCCGCTAACACTCCCACAGAGCTATTCAACACCCGAGAATGAATAAATGCTGTAATATGCTTGAGATATCATTACGCAACAATCCCTGTCGTACTTGAACATCTGAATGGAAAATAATCAGGATAAAACAAGAATGCTGGTATCTGGCAAATAAACCTCTACCTCCACTGCCATTCTACTTATGATGGTTCATAGAAATGCAATTCTAAAAAAATATTAACGAGGTTGGTTGGGTTTTTACGGCATGTCAACCCACTGGGTCATTTCATGCCGAAGACGTTTTTGTTTTATTCATTCTTGATGGGTACTCAATCTTTTTAATTCAATTTTCTTAAACATTATTTTTAAACTCCTATTTTTCTGTTTAAACCATATATGTGACTCCAACAGGTATTACCACTCCGGGTCAGAGTAGACCTGGAAGCAATAGTGATAAAAGGGTGCTTCACATTCCCCAGACCTTCAGAACTGGCAACTATCTCTCTTCGACTTTATTTCTCTCTGTCTCTCTCAGTTCGTATTTTTCTATCCCTTTCACTTCGTCTTTATTTCTCTCTCTCTCTCTCTCTCTCTCTCTTTCACACAGACATCATCTTTATTTCTCTTCGTCTTTATTTCTCTTCGTCTTTATTTCTCTTCGTCTTTATTTCTCTCTGTCTCACTTCGTCTTTCTTTCTCTCTGTCTCACTTCGTCTGTCTTTATGTCTCACTTCGTCTGTCTTCCCCCCTATCTCTCACTCCGTCTGTCTTCCTCCCTCTCTCTCTCTCTCTCTTTCGTCTAACTTCCCCCCTCTCTCTCTCTTCTTCGTCTATCTTCCCCTCTCTCTTCTCTCTTCGTCACTCTCCCCCCTCTCTCTCTCTCTTCGTCTATCTCCCCCTCTCTCTCTTCGTCTATCTTCCCCCCCTCTCTCTCTCGTCTATCTTCCCCCTCTCTCTCTCTCTCTTCGTCTATCTTCCCCCCTCTCTCTCTCTCTTCGTCTATCTTCCCCCTCTCTCTCTCTCTCTCTTCGTCTACTTCCCCCCTCTCTCTCTCTCTTCCGTCTATCTCTCTCTCTCTTGGTCTGACTTTCATCCCCCTCTCTCCTTCGTCTGACTTTCATCCCCCTCTCTCTTCGTCTGACTTTCATCCCCCCTCTCTCTCTTCGTCTGACTTTCATCCCCTCTCTCTCACTTCTCTTCATTCCCTCCCTCTCTCTCACTTCGTCTTTCATTCCCTCCCCTCTCCTCACTTCGTCTTCATTCCTCCCCTCTCTCTCACTTCGTCTTTCATTCCCTCCCCTCTCTCTCACTTCGTCTTTCATTACCTCCCCTCTCTCCTCCACTCCTCCCTCTCTCTCACTTCGTCTTTCATTACCTCCCTCTCTCTCATTCGTCTTTTATTCCCTCCCCTCTCTCTCACTTCGTCTTTTATTCCCTCCCCTCTCTCTCACTTCGTCTTTCATCCCTCCCCTCTCTCTCACTTCCCCTTCCCTCTCTCTCACTTCGTCTTTCATCCCTCCCCTCTCTCTCACTCGTCTTTCTCTCTTCACTTCCTCTTTCATTCCTCCCCTCTCTCTCACTTCCTCTTTCATTCCCTCCCCTCTCTCTTTCTCTCCCCCTTCTCTCTCTCCTTTCTTTTCTCTGTCTTCTTTCTTTTCTCTCTTCTATCTTTCTCTCTTTTAGTCTCTCTCTCTATATATCTATATCTATCTATCTATATATATATATATATATTATATATATATATAATATATATTTGTCTATCCGGTTCTCCCACCCTCTCTCTCTCTCTATCTATCTATCTCTCTCTCTACATATGTTTCTTCTTATCACCCCTTCCATCGTCCGCCCTCCAATCATATTTTTACCTTGTTCAGTCTCCTTAACGTATAATCACAGCCGTAGACTAGCAGATCAGCTAGCAAATGTCAACGGCTCGATAGAAGAGCCTGGCCAATGAAATAATAGTGTCGAGACGCGCACGCGCAAAGTTCAGAGTTCATCGCGCAGATCTGACTGAACGGGGAAGCCATCACGTCAACAATCAACCACAACCTTCTCAAGAAGCAGAACACTGCAGCATTTATTTGCTTCCAGCAATAATAGACATTTGCAAAAGAATCACTCATCACTATCTTTAACGCCTGCTATATTTCTATGTATGCACATATATCCCTCTCTTTACAACTACATATATCTTATTATAATGGAGATTATGTATCTATGTCTGTAAACGGAACTACGTCACTATCGATGTCAAAATTTCCTTAGTAATTTACGTTACTGTAGGATAAACATACTGAGTTCCAATTACCGTCGAACTGTTAAGACAAGGCAACAAGAAACCCGTAACTTAATACGGATCTTACCTTGTTGCAAGCCTACTACAGAATGCCAGAGTATTTATGAAGCATAACACCATAAAAACCAAGCAGCCAATCAGGACTCAAGGAATGGAATCACCCAAATACATGAATGGAGTATTCCTGAGTTCCATAAGTACCAGCTGTTTTGGGCACCAGTCAGTAGTGCTTAGTTGCTGTGGTTAAAACCAAATCTCTACAGTTACATTCCCCAATTTAAAAACAATCTTAAATTTAAAGAAAATTGTTTTATATTATTAATACTGTTGGCCTTGTCTACATACGAATAACATGCAATTGTATTTATATATAGAACCAAATAGTGGTTTATTTATTCACCTAATCCTTCCACACGAGTATGGATACGGCATTAACAGGTTTGAATTCAGTTATCCTTCTCCTGTATTGGTTGCCATGCTAATGTTAAAGAACCCAATCTACCCTAGAATTTACCTATAGCTGGAGGGAGAATAGCTCGATTCATTCGTTTTCCCAGAGGTAATTAACGCTTTGTGAAATGCAAACAGCCTCGTTCGGGATTTGAACTAGTCACTGAGTAAGGAAGGGAATCGGTGAGACGGGCAAATCATATCAATGAGACTCGATATGAAATCTTCAAATTATTAAAAATCAGACCGAAAGACGCAAAAAATGTCGAAATAAATTTAAATTTATATCTGAACTAAGGTATGTTGGATTTTGTGTAAAGTATTCAACTCTGTTACAAGATGAATGCAAGACTAAAACTAGAGTTTGGTAGGTGGCTATGGAGCTTTGGATTGTTCCATTATGAACTCAGGCAAGTTGATTTCCTGAGTTCTGATTGGCTGTTGGATTTCAGGGTGAGTAAGAACATGGATAAGTACCCACTCTTCAGCCATCACTTTGCATTATGCCAGCAGCATGCAAAGACTGTATTTAAGTTACAGCTTGCCTGTTGTTCTCGTCTGCTAACTCGACGATAGTTAGAACCCCACTGCGACGGTGAGTATCATATTGTTTCTTTATCTGGAGGATAACTTCTACAAGGTATTCATTTTTTAATTATATATTACAGATGTTCACACACACATGCATATGTCATCAGGAGAGTTCAATGTATAACAATTGTATTATTTCATACAGAGCAATATTTACACTTCTATATAGGAGAAAAATTCAACAAACCATCATTTGGCTATTATAAATTGATTTATTTCAACTGATCACTCTAAAAAAAGAGACCAGTCTCTTCAATCAGCCTTGCTCATAATGGAGAAAAACAAACTTGATATTGCTGTGGAATCTTCTTCATTTAAAACAGAAATAATAATAATAAATATAAAAGCAATTGGTAATTTGCTTGAAGCATTGTTAAGTATGTTATAATATATTAATATTTTGAATGCCAATACAATGCGTATGAAAAATAAAAACAAAAAGATGTTATTTTTGTCTTATCGATTTCGAAGTATGAACTTCATCATCAGAGTTTCGTATCAGAAAAAAAAAAATAATAATACTGAAAGTCAGAAGAAAAAGATACTGATAATAGGCAACTCCGTCGACTTTTTTCTGATACGAAACTCTGATGATGAAGTTCATGCTTCGGAATCGATAAGACAAAAATAACATCTTTTTGTTTTTATTTTTCATACGCATTGTATTGGCCTTCAAAATATTAATATATTATAATAATAAATATATTTCATTTGTGCATATTGTATTGTGTGTTTTGTATTATTTTTTTTTAAAAAACAACTTGTTTTGTTTTTAAATGAGTCCGCAGCAAAAGAAGGTTTATTTTTCTCCATTATGTGCAAGGATTACTGAAGAGACTGGATTGGCTGCCGTACCAAGGTTACACAGCCCTGTCTGCCCTACTATTTACCCATAGCTGAAGAGAGAATATTTGGATTTATACCTTTCCAAGGACAAGCATTTATCCAACCCGTTCGCCACAGGTAGTCACAAGATCGCAAATATGGGGTATCCAGCAAGAATCAAATTTGCTATTCAGTAATAATGGATTAGCGAGACTAGCTTGTTAACCATTATTCTACGATGGCGTGCCCTACCTTTCCAAAGGGTATTAGCACTATGTGAAATGCAAATAGCCTCGTACAGAATTTGAACTCTAGTCTCTGTGTCCATTTTTGACCATGAGAACCATTACACAACCAGTATGTATGTCGTTAAATAAATAAACCAATCCACCACAACCCCCTTTGAAAGCGTTCTAGGAGCTGACGATAGGTGTGCTGCTCCACCTCAACGCTGGTCTAGGACTAGAGAATAGGGGATAGATTCTCTTGGCTGATACTGATAATAGGCAACTCCGTCTTTACCACACAATGCAAAAAGAATAGCATCATCAGGTCTCGTTAACAGCACAGATTTCCCTGACTCTCTCTCTCTCATTCGCCACCAGTCCCTATCAATTATCGCTCCTGACAGGTTTTCCGCAAGGCATCAAGAATCCATACAGAGGTGATTGATATAGCTTTTTGGTGGTCGCCCCACACTGGTGTGTCTGTGTGTTGGTGTCCACAAAAGAACATCACTTATGAGTTCATCCTTGCTTCTACTGTAGTGTCCGATATGTCTTGTTTGTCTTACTTGGATGCTTTGTGTGATAGGAGGTAAGTGGCAGTAGAGCACCTTTTGTGGGTTGCTGCTTCCAGGATTTGTTCAAGACAGCACGTAACATTATTGTGTAGTTTCTATCTATCTTTTTCTCTTGGTGTTTCGATAGAGTTCAAGAGGTGCAGTCATACAGTAACACTGTCACGGCTACTACTCACTTAATCTCATTAGATTTCTATATGATCGATAATCTGTCTCTTTCCTATGCGTATATTGACATCTGGTTCACTAATTCAAGAGGCTCACCATCTCTGACAGAGAACCCGAGTTAAGTGGCGGAAGTGGGGACGTACCGTATTCTCGAAAGAAGCGAGCTAGGCTTTGTTTGGCGTATAGATCTAAAATCGAACCCGCGTCCTTCTGAATATGAAAAGAACGTAGCGTTGAAGATTGAGTTATTTCAAGTTCCCGTATGTTAAACCGAGATGCTTGTATGAAAGCTATAAACACGGGTATAAATAAACCAGCAGGAACCGAGGAGGGACAGAGGAAAACAACGCGTATTACGTGTTAGAGACAGAAGCCGTGTCGATACTTTGAAGAAGAAACACCACGAAGTAGAAGTCGACGAGACAGTGACTGGAGAAGAAGCGTTGGAATTTTTGTGTTAACTTAAATTTTATTTTTCCCACACCATCATATTTTTTCTGATGTTAAGCCTCCAGTCCTGGGACTGTTGAATACCCCTTCATTACTATTACTCCCGGGTCCATTTAAAAGTATTTACGGTTTTCGAAGGAGCTCTTATTTCTCTGTGGTTGTAGGCAAATTTTCGGACAAAGAAAGAACAAACACGAAAGTAAATGCAGACACTTGTATTGACAAAATTACATAAAATTGTTGCAAATTTTAATGGTATTTGCTACTAGACTAATCTGAGTTAGTAATTTTCTTGGAGTAGTGGTGATAACAGGGTATTCTGTTCGACGGTAGGAAATGTTGATAAGACGCTTCGTCTCGGTAGTTTCTCGTCCTGCAGTAAGTGTGCTATTGTACCGCCTTTTAGCATATGATGATACAATGCATTAGAAGTGAGCTGGTTGTAGAGTTCTGTGATAAGTGGGCCCTGTTTTGGGCTTGGTAATGAGAGCTTGGTGTTTTTACGTCTCTCCTCCAGTACTGCTATGCGATAAGTGGGCCCTGTTTTGGGGCTAAGTGATGAGAGCATTTATTTTTACGTCTCTCGTTGGTAACGGCTCCCTGATAAGTGAAGTTTTTGGTATTGGCGCCAACATACGATGATGGCGATTCTCCCCCTAGCGGCAGGGGGAGATAATTGGTTATGGAATTTCCAATACATTCTGACCTAGTGTAGTAGTACCTGTTAGGGACCCATCTTGTTTAAAACACTTTAGAATCCAACACTGTTTGATTTAACTGAGTTTGAGATAATAAAAACCATACAATCTATTAAGAAACTTTAGTTAGGACACTGATGGATATACCAATTTTCTCAGAAAATACACCCACTAGTAGCTTCTGACAGATTTCCTTTAGAACAACCCACTGTCAAAGCTTTTTAGCACGTTTGAAGATAATGTACCTTTAGTTGTTGAAATTGAGGCTTCAGAGCAAACTATTGCTGCGAAACTAAGCCAAAATGGCAGATCCGTAGCCTTTTTTCTAAAGAACTTTAACAAACTCCGAACACAAACATTCATCTACTGAAAAAGATGCATAGAATCTTTGTGTAAGTTGCAGCATTATCTACTGGGAAAACATTTCCAATTAATAACCCACCAACAGTCTGTATCATTGTTTCATGGGGGGGGGGGGGAATAAAAAAAAAAAGATTGCAAGGTGGTGTCTAGAACTCTCTTGCTAAGCTCACTTAGTCTTGTTTAATATAACTGAAAACTGCATGGTCATGAGTTTCTTTGTTCTTTGATCCATCTGCCGGAGCTCCTCTCTTGTCCATTTTAGGAATGGTCCCGAGTATATTACGAGTAGGACAGCCCATGTGTTTCACTCCTTGTGAGTTTTTGCAAGAATGTAGAAATGTTCCGCACACAAAGAAAATTCGACCTTCATCAGAGTAAATCCTTATTTGAAATTGAGGACTTACTTATTTTCAAATAAGGATTTACTTGACGAAGGTCGAATTTTTTTCTACATTTTTTTCTATTATCATTATTTCATTTCATCTGATTATTTAAAAATAATAATAGTTTGAATAATGTACACATGGATAAATTCCTGACCGAAACACGAGTAAGTAATATTGATCAAAATATCCTATATTATCCATTTTATACTTTCTTTTCTTTATTCATTCTTTCAAACACACACACACACACACACACACACAAACAACAAACACACAATTTTATATATAAATCTTCATCTGTGTCAGACAAAAGCTTTGCGATTATAGGAGTTTTTTTCTTGTCATGGCTAAAAGGGGAAAGTAAGGGCATACCAGGGTCAAGCTTAGCATAGTGTGTGGTCCCTAAAAAACCACAGATGTATCACCCCTGCTGGATCCTAAAGCCTACAATGGAGACTGAAAGATTTACCAGTACACTTGAGTTTTACAAGGAAACCATAAAAAACTAATTTTCTCTGACTGGAATAGTAAGTATCCCCATGACTGTTAATCCACAATATTGACTTTTTACAGCCAATAATTGGAAATAAATTTGAAGCCATTTTAAAGCACACAAATTATTTTTTGGGGAAAAAATAATCAAGAATCAATAAAAATAGATTTATATACCAAAACACATAGTAAAAAGATTTCATTAATCAATCATCATCATTATCATTATAAATAAAAAAAAAATATCTTTTTCATAAAATGATATAAATAAATAAATAAATATGAATAAAAAGTGCCATTTTGACTTTGGAACTTCTGTTTTTAAAAGAATGTTTGGAACGCCACCTAACAGAAGAAACACAGGAGGTCATTATTGAAGTCAGTAAGTCTACTGTTGGTTTAAATAACAGCTGCTAAGTACAACTTAAGCAGTGTCCAAGACAGTTGGTATATATAGAAATCAAGAATGACCCATTCGTGAATTTGGGTGATTTGGGTCATTCCATTCCTTGAGTTCTGATTGGCTGCTTGACTGCTTGATTTGAATGACATTGTGGAGTTTTATATATATCCTGTCATTCTGCAGTAGACTTTGTGACTATTCGGGTTTGTATTTAAGTTACAACCGTTTGTTGCCTTGTCTTCCCAGTTCGACGGTAATTGGAACTTTAATTATTCTTCAGTCATCATGTAAAGTAAGGAATGTAATCCATACACATAGGATGCATAGTTATTCAGAAAAATAGGCTAGAAAGATATTTGCAAAGATGTCCCCCCCGCCTTGGTTTAAGAGACACTTTTTTTTCTTGTCTATTCTCTGAACAAATCCATCCGAGGAGATGGTTAGTCAGTTGAACCTCTTAATTTCTGCGTAAATAACAAACTGATTCCCGTGTTCAGTTGTCAGTTTGTCGTGTGCTGACATTTGCAATAAAATAACAAAGTCTGTCTCTAATCACTTTAGTATCCAAAACAAATTTCGCCTTTCTAACCACTGTATTACTTCTATTAATTTCTTTTTTTTTAATTCTTTAACACTGGCTCATATTCTGATCACAACTAACCCACTCATCTACAGATCAAATAGATCTCTTTGAAAAATTATATTATTGGATGTAAATAAATGAAACCATATAAACTGGAAATTATTTGTATTAACAGCCCACGATAAAATTATGTTTATTTTTTTTAACACAATGCATTAATGTTATTGGGAGATGAATATAAGCTTTGACGATTTCGTCAAACTTAAGGAGAGAAACATATCTTATGTGCAAAATAAATATTTCAACGATACAAAGGGTTTAAACTAGCAGCAAGATCTTACTGAGTAAAATGCAAAAATAGGCCTCAATGGTGTCGCGGACTCTATATAGAAATAGTTAATACTATTAGTTATTAACTAAGCATAGCTTAGATGCGGCACAAAGCCAGAATATGGGGCCCAGTGAGAATCGAATTCCTTAAACAATGGTCTGCAAATCTAGCTTGCTAACCATTAGGCTACGTGAGGTGCCCAAAAGTTATTTACTAAGCTTAGTTTAGAACTGGCACACGGCCAGAGTATGGGACACCCAGTGAGAAACAAACTCATATCTATGGTCTGCTAAGCTAGGTTGCTAACCATTAGGCTACATGAGGTGCCTAATAGTTAATACTATATAATATGCCAACAATTGATTTATTAATATATATATATTTACTTACCAACCCCTCCACACGAGCAGGATGTGACACAGTCAATTTCTTAAGCGGAGTTTAACAGGTTTTGAATTCAGTTTTCCTTCTCCTAGACTGGTTACGTAGCCAAGGTTAAAGAGTTCAGTCTGCCCTGCTATTTACCCAGAGTTGGAGGGAGAATTGGATTCATACCTTTCTCAATGGTATTAGCGCTATGTGCAATTCAAACAGCTTCGTTCAGGAATTGAACTCGGGTCGACGAGTCTATTTCCTATGACTCTAACCATTAGACCACGCGCCTCCATAATTCTTATTAATATATGTATTCACCTACCCCTTCCAACACCGCACGAGCAGGATGTGACACAAGGTCAATTCTAAGCGTTGTTTAATAGATTTGAATTCAACATTTTCCTTTTAAACCAATTGCCATACCACTGTTAAAGAGCCCAAAGCAAATAAAAGAAAAAAAATAAATAATATAATGATGATGATAATAAACAACTTAGAAGCAAGAATATATATATATATATATATATAATATATATATATAAAATAGTGGTATTTTGAAATACGAGTTTAGTTCGTTCCGCTTGTAACTCGATTTCTTTGGATATCAAATCAATTTTCTCCATTGAAATTAACTGAAATGCTATTAATCGGTCCCCCCCCCCCCCAAAAAAAAAAAACCCAAAAACAATTATTTGTTCTAAGAAAAATAAAACTCTATTGTATAAAACATAATAGAATAGAAATATAGTAATGTTTATGAATAATGTTTCTTTGTTTAATAAATTTGGAAACAAACGTTTCAGTGAACTTATTAACATGAGCTATCTGAAGCTCGCTCAAATGTCAAATTCTAGCTCTCAACATCGACCGCGTGACAGCTCGTAACACTGAAAATTCGTAAGTTGGGGCAACTTCTTAAATGAAGATACGACTCTAGATATATATAAAAAAAATCAAAATATATATATAAAACAATTCCCGCAATGCCCGATAGCTGTTATCTATATATTAAAAAAACTGTAACTATTACCTTCATCTCTGATATTTATCATTCATCACGATAAATTCGAGAAGGAAGAGGTCGGACCAAGCTAAGTTACCCCCCCCCCGCATACATTACCCTTTACCAAACATCAGTATACTATAATACAAAAATCAGTTCTTAGCTCATGAACTTTCCCCGAGATGACTTTACACAACTACCAGTCAAACATGGAGGCATGCTTCGTTAACGGTTATGTGGGGAAATGGGACCAGGCGCACGCACAAATTACCCAATGCGAAGAGACCACGATGTCTCGCCTGCCCAATTGGAGCCACCATTTAGAATTCACAAAACGCGCATGTGTTAGTTTTTCACTCTTTTAAGGCTATCGCTAATTTACATACGTGATCGTGGACTGGATAGAAAGCAGGGTTATTTCCTATAAATCTAACATAAACAAAGGGAACCACTCTTATTGATAAATTATTTATTTTCCCCATTAAAACTAACCGTAAACCTAACCCCTAACCCCGTCTTTTTCTAGTAGATCAATAAATAAATAATTTATCCAGTCAAGAGTGGTTCCCCTTTGTTTATGTTAAATTATAGGAAATAACCGAAAGCAGACTGCACCAACGATCAGTGACAAGTGTGATCTCCGTTCTTTAGTAGGATTACATTCCTTACTTGCCACGGTTCTCCTATTTAATGCTAGGGACACAAGAGGTAACTTACCTTTGTTTTTGATGGTAGGCGCTAGGTGGCGTACGAGCAATACCATAAAAAGAGAAATGACAAAGTCTAACTCTCTTCACTTTTTGATCTCCGACCTGTTAGCCGCGAGTGGCGACCGTGATGCTTAAGGATGGAATACTTGGGTGCTGAACAGGCCATGACATGCAACACACCACTTTAGCCCTTATTAGGCTAGACCGGCGGTCGGAGAAGCCTCCTCCAATCAATCGGTTGGTCATATCAAGGCCCTAGCAATCTATATGATCGTCCCAACCCGATATTGCTCTTATACAATCTCAACCCTTTTTAACATATGGTGCCCAGAAGGTGGTGGTCCTGAGGGTCTTTAGTGTTCTGGTATCACGGCTAAACTGCATCTAGCAAGTGAGATTCGATAAGATCTGGGGAGCGTGGAGTACCCCAACCATCCCACCTGACCTCATGGAGTACCTGTGATAGGGTATATCTATGGTTAAATAGATGTTAAAAAATGAGTTTAAAAAAAAAGAAAATGCCTTTTGAAAAATTGCAATACCCAACAAGACATGAATAAGACAAAAAACGTCTTCGGCACGAAATAATGAAAGGGTTAAATGCCGTAAATCTGAACGCCATCTATACACATTGTGTGTATCGTATGTCCGGGGGGAAGCTACGAGAATAAACAATTAATGACAAAGTTAAATTTATATACACATCACTATCACAGAGCCTGCCCGTGGTTGAGTAAAATATAATGGAAGATTGATTATATTTATAAAGTACAATTTAAAAAATAATTTTTAAATTCTTAAAATAAAACAGCGGGAATTTGTTTTTTCATTTGATATTTTAAATAGTAGACATTAAATTTTTCTATTCGAGTGGCTGGATCAACGCAAGGCTTTTTTACGTTGGGGATTTTAATGGAGTATCCTGTGAGGATCAAACTCGCAAATTCAAAAGAGATATGAGAGAACTAATTTTTGTACACATCTGCCTCCCATAAACGGACGACGCCGGTAGCCACTTCTAGTCTCCAACCAAATGATTATTTTCCTATTAGAAATTCCGTCATCGCACTTTTCTTTTTTGACTCGCTCTTCGGCGGTTCCAGTGTGGACCAGTTAATAACCGGCGTTGATCCCAGGGGGCTATCCCCAGGCAATACCCGCCTCCTTGATTAAAGGGACCAGGGTGGGTTTATTGCCCAGTGCCTAAGGGGCGCCCCTTGATGGAAGCCGACGGGTCAACGCTATTTCTTGCACCTACAACCCGAGTCTCGGCTCGTGGTTGGCCCACATTAAAATTCTTGAGTCACACCCTCATAAGTGGGATGAGCGGTAAAATACCCTCCCCCCTCTGCTATTTAGTTTAATGTCATTCTTGTATTCATTCTTTTAAAGTTACTTCAGGCAATATATTTGTTCTTGTTAATCACTCGGAATTGCTTTTCAAATAAATCTCACGGGCATACGCTATAAACTGTCCGGGTTTTGTTCTATGCTCAACTAAAAATGCCTAGGGCAATGTGTTTCGAAAACGACAAATATACGCAAGCAACAACGTTCACTCATCGACCTCGTCCGCTACACTTTGGACCAGCAGTGGATCGGATGTCTTTTGCGGGCTGTTTTCGACAAGGTTATCGATCATTAAAGATGAATGCCGTATTTTTTCCCTTCTCTTTCTTTCCGTATTGTTCGTGCGTAAATCATGAAAGGGCGAATTCAAGTCGTGTTATGAAGCAAATGATTGACTCGGACAGAATTTGTTCACATACATCGGCTTCGTATGTTCTAAATCAATATTCTAAATGCCGAATATCTTTGTGGTCATTTTATAGACCTGCTCAATCAGTCTGCCTTTTTCAATGTTTTTACCGGAATATAATTATTTTTATCTTAAATTCTGGGTAGTGTTGGTGTGGGGTTCCCGTGGCGTAGTGGCTAAAGTGATGGTTGCGAATATCATAGTAAGCGCGTTCAGACTCCAATTGCGTTATACGTTCACTTCGAACTGGTACTCATTCGGGCAAACGTATGAATTCCCCCTCATACTTATTTTTAAATTTAAATTCTTGTTAGTGTGGTAGTGTGGTTCTTCCTGTGGCCTGTGGCCTAACGTGCTGGGACTCGATATCGTAGAAAGCGAGTTCGGGCTCCAGTCGCGCTTTACGTTCACTTTCGGACTGGACCCATGGGAAAGTATAAATCCCCTCCATGCTAATTTTTATTTAAATTCTGGTTATGGTGTTGGGGTTCCATGCGCGTAGTGCGACTAATGAGTGGACTGCACCATCGTAGTAAGCGAGTTCACTTTCGACTAATACACTTAGGCAAAGATATGAACTCCCACATCCTCTAACTATGGCAAATCGTACCACTTACTATGCTTCTACAAGGAGTTTTGCATTAAATAACACATGAGAATTGATATGCAAGTAAACAAGAAAAACATAACAAGTCTAAATACTGTCTCATAATAAATCAATTTCAATCATCATTCATGGGGGAGGTAATTTCACGTGTCGTATTGGCTAACGTCCTGGATTGCGTAGTAAAGCGAATTCTGACTCCATTCAGCTATTACGGTTCACTTTAAGCTAATTACCACTGGGAAAGGTATAAACCCCTCCTTCTTAATAGTACACTACCTCTTCTAAAGTTATGGCTTTGCATAAATATCGTTATGGTGCTAGAATGGGTTCGCGGGTTCACATGTCCTGGAATGACGGGTTAAACTCTATCTGATGGTGACCGGTTCCAGTTTGGAAAATGTGAGCACCATTTATTACCATTGCCCTCCCTGTCCACCTGTACCGCATTGGTAGTACCTGTTAGGTCCCATCTATGGGTTAAACAAAAAATGTATTAGAAAAAAATTGATATCCATTAATTGATTATTTTTCAAAAACTTATCGGTATTTATAATGACCCACTGAGGTTGATATGCCGTAAAACAAAACAAACCAAACCAAAACTTGGATAAATTAACCACAAGTTGATATGCCCATTCCTAAATATTTTACATGATCCGGTACTAATAGAAATGCAACTTCTTAACTTAAAATGCTATCTGAAACATTACAAATTAAAATACCGCCGTACTGTCATCGGCATATTTTACATAAAAACCCCACAAAACAGGCTGGCCTCCCCATTAGGGGAGTCTTATCCCTCCACAGTCAGAATATGATGCGCCAGCAAAGTTTAAACAGCATCGTTTGGGATTTGAAATCGAACACGTAAGGATCATTCTTAGAAACGATTAACCATTATACGAATTCTTTTATATTTACGATTCTGGTAAAAGCCAGTTACCTGGCGTTACCAGTGATTTAAACATTCAAAGGTAAATAAATTTTTTCTTTTAAATCCTATTAAAATTTTTTTTAAATATAAAGATGAATGAAATTTATTTCAATATATTTGTTTTCTCTTTTTTCTTTACTAGAAATGGCTACCCAGCATCGACTGGTAGAGGGGGGGGGTAAACCCTGGGTGTATTGATTTGTTACTTTGGATTTACAAATTTCTTCGGGAATTTTTAAGTAGAAGTCAATGCTTATTCTATTGTATATTTTGCTTTTTAAAAATGTCCTCCAAATATAAATCAATTTCATAAATTTCTACACAAAAAAACAAGAACCCCATCGATGATTGTAATATGAATATATTTACTTTGTCGTAATCTGTTATTTCGTAGTTTCATCCCCATACATACATACATACCAACTGCCCTTATATATATATATATATATATATATATATATTATAATGATATATTCTTGTTTTTAAGCTTTAGTTATTCTTATTTTTCTTTATATTTTTCTTTTATTTGCTTTTTATTATGTGTTATCCTATTAATTGGTTTCATTTTAAAAAAATCATTTTTAGATATGTCATTGATTTATATATTTATGTATATTATGGAAGCGTGTGGTGTAATGGTTAAAGTCATGGGGAAATGGAGTCGTGCTCCGAGTTCAAATTCTTGGACGTGTAATTGCATTTCACTTAGCGCTAAAAACCCCTTGGGAAGGTATGAATCCTACTCTTCCACCCGCTGATAGGGTAAATAAGTAGGACAGACCTGGGCTCTTTAACCTTGGTTAGGCAACCGGTCTAGGAGAAGGAAACTCTGAATTGAACCTGTCGAACTCCGCTTAAGAAAATTGACCTTGTGTCGCATCCTGCTCGTGTGAGGGGGTTGGTAAATATATAATTATGTACTATTTATTTGCCTCTTCTTATGAGGAGTAAACATTTTTTTAACCCCCTCTCAGATAAAAATAGGCTGTGTATTTTATTGCAATTTTAGTATTGGTGGTCTCTAACAAGTTTTCTTTATAAAAAGACATACTCTCGGTCGTTGTACAAACAAACATACATGCCATACAGGGTGGTCCGAGCGTCTTTTTAGGAGTATATCAAATACATAATGACAACCACAGAATTTTTATAACAATAATTGTTTATACAAACACCTCACATTATATCTATAATATATATATACTTATATATATATAGTATAATATGAAGTGTAAAATTCTAATGAATTATATTAAGGGGAAGATATTTTTATTTTCAAAACAAATATACCACCGCTTCAAGAAAATATTCCTTAATTCAGGGGAGTTAACCTTGAAGTGCAGTAGTATGTATTTATCCCCTTTTTCACGGGCCGGGCTAAGATGATTAATACCAAGCTTGGCCTTTTTTTAAAACCGGTTGTCATACTTAGGAAACGGAACCCAGTCTGCTGACTATTTACCCATAACAGTTAGAGAGAAGAGTTGGACACATGCTTTTCTCTAGGATATAAAGCGACATGTGAAAAGTAAACAGCATCATTCATGATTTAAAAATCGAGACGCGTAATCCATTTCTTAGAACAATAACTGTTATTCATAATTTTATTCATTAATGACTTAATTTTATATATGAAAGGTATTTTATTTAAAAAAAAAACTGAAAAAAGTTTTTTTATCAATTAATTAATGTAGGGGCAGTTAAACTTTGTTCATTGAAGAAAAAAATTCCAGTTCTTAATTTGTTAAATTTCTAGAAAGATCAAATCCAGGGTAAGAAAAACATAAAAAAAATCGGACAATAGGACCTTTAGGCACCCATTGCGATCCTCGATTCGTGGGGACGCCTTTTTCATTTACACCGTCAAAATCCGGTTGTCTGTTTAGGGTTAGTGGGTTAGTTTTAAATTAAAAAAAAACTTAAAAATTCGTCGTTAACAATTATCCGGACTTTTAACGCGTGGTAAATGGGAAAAAAGTCACCACGGATCTAGATGTCGCAAAAGGGTGCCTAAAGTCATATGGTCCAAAAAATCAATATCTGAAAAAATGCTTCATTTCAAATTGAAAGTTATTTTCTTCATAGATTATAAAAAATAATTTTTTAAGCCATTTTTTTTTTCTTTCGTAGTTTTAAAAGTATATTGTTTTTTTAATTTGTGCACAAAGAAAAAGCCCTTCTCCGATTCAATTGGGCTGTTTTATTCCAATTAAAAATTGAATAAGGAATTTTGACGTCTTAGAAGGTACATGTTGAATCAATATTTTCTCCCCATGCGCTGGGGCGTTAGAATGCACCGACTGCACCTCTGCAGAGGGGTAAGACTCCCCCAAATGGGCCACCTGTGGCCCGGAGTGGCGATCCGTTGCTTACGGATAGAGCCCAGGTGTGAGCAGGTCATGACATGCAAATACTCCACTGTTGGCCCCTATCGTTGGGCACTAGACGGGCCGGTCGGAGAGCCCCTCGAATCAATCGGCTGGCACGTCAAGCCCCTAGCCACCTATATGATTTTTCCCAAACCCTATGCCCTTATGGCAAGCCCGCAACCCTTTTTATCATATGGGTGCTAGAGGCGGATTGTTTCCTCCCGGGACTGACGTTAACTCTAATCTGATGTGAGTCCAGTTGGAGGTTTGGGGAATGTGGAGCACCCCCTTCGATCACCATTTGCTCCCTGGTCAGACTTCGACCCGAGTGTATACCTGTAGGGTCCCATTCTGATGGGAAATAGAAAAATGTATTTTATAAAAATTCGTAGTTATCATTAAGAATTGATTTATTTCAAAACTTATCGGCATTAAATGACCCACTGAGGTTGATATTGCCGCGAGAACAAACCAAACAAACCATCAATATTCACGAATACCATAAGTTTTATTTAATCTATCTTAAAATGTAAGTTTAGAAATGCGCAATTTTACGCAATATATTTTCAAGATTGTTTATTAATTTAAAAAATTATTCTAACGATTCTTCTTGGTTACAAATCACCAAAACGTATTTGAAAAATTTTCTCCCTTTATGATGCAAACTTAAATGCCCCGTATATTCTTACTGTATGGGCTTACCATAGAGATTTTTACTTATGATACGCAGAAATGTCTACTTTTCTGTCACATGAACGCATTATCCCCTTACACAGTAATAATTGCCCAGGCTATAAAAGTTACTGTTTACGATTTTCACATTTGAAATGAAAAATCTTAGAGTTTAAAAATAATTGATATATTTTTTCAAAAGCGTACCTTCTAGATAGCTTAATTGAGCACAAAAGCCAGAAGAGTAACACACCGGTGAGAATCTAACTCTCTATCAAAGGTCTTTTATCTCGTTAAACCATCAACCAAGTAATGCGTCTATATGTTTTAATAGCAAAATGGGAAATTAATTTAGGTCGAAGCTATTTCCCTTGGTTAATTTTGCATCATAAGTGTTTCCCTTTTTCTGAGGGTCTGAATTCTAAGACTTGGTAAAAGGGGCGAAAATACGAATGAAAATTAATAATTAAACAGGCAAGATCGGCGCAGCGGAAGAGTTTTGTAAATTTAGATTCCGAGTTTTATTATGAACTAGAAGTGGCTACCCGGCATTGCCTAGGTAGAGGGGGTGGGGTAAAAAGTTAGTTCGCAATCCATTATTACTTTATCGCGATGAGATTCCTTTGATTGTTGCCCATACAAATCCCCACGGAAATAATAACAATGTAAGGAATTTCCATTTTCAATGATTTTACAATTAAAAAAAAAAAAGATAAATGAGCAATTAAATTTGCAATCAATCATATTATATTTCAAAGGCGGGGGGAACATACAAAAAAAGAAAACAAAAAAACATGCAAGGACTTTCCCTTCTGTTACGTTTTTCAAATTTAAATTTTTAAATATTTCCCAAACTATTAAATCAAATTCTTGATATTTTGCTCAAAAAACAAGCCGCCTGTTGCAGAGAGATAAAGGGCGTTGTGTGCTTAATCTGTATGTCCGGAAGAAACTGAAATAAAACAACGTCAAAGTAAATATATATACACATTAAATATCTACCAGGGCTGGTTTTTGAGCAAAAAATAATCAAGATTTGATTTATATTTGGGAAATATGTTAAAAAATTTAAATTTGAAAAGTAACAGAAGGAAATCCTTTGCTATGTTATTTTGTTTACTTTTTTTTTGTATGTTTCCCCCCCTTTGAAATATGAAAAAGATTGAATTGAATTAATTAGCATCATTTATATTCTTTTTTTTTATTGTAAATCATTGAATGGAACATTAACTTACATTGTTATAAATTTCGCGTGGGGATTGTATGGGGCAACAATCAAGGCATCTCACTCGCGATAAGTAATAATGGATCTGCGAAACTAACTTTTACCCCCACCCCCACATCTACCTAGGCAATTGCCGGGTAGCCACTTCTTAGATAGTTCCATATAAAACTCGGAATCTAAATTTTACAAAAACTCGTTCCCCTCGCCGGATTGCCTGTTTAATTATTAATTTTCAAATCGTTTCCCCCTCTTTTACAAGTCTTAGAACTTCACGACCATCATCAAGGGAAACAACTTATGATGCAAAATTCTAACCAAGGGAAATACTTCGACCTAAAATATTTCCCATTTGCTATTAAAACATTATAGACGCCATATTACCTGGTTGAATGGTTTACGAGATAAAAAGACCTTTGATAGAGAGAGATTCTCACGGGTGTGTTACTCGTCTGGCTTTGTGCCCAATGAAGCTAATCTTAGAAAGGTACAGCTTGAAAAAATATTATCAATGTATTTTTAAATCTTAAGAAATTTTTACGATTTCAAAATGTGAAAATTCCGTTAACAGTAACTTCTTTATAGCCCATGGGCAATTATACTGTGAAGGGGGAGGATAAATGCGTTCATGTTGACAGAAAAGAGCACATTTGACGTAGTAATAAGTAAAAAATCTTATGGTAGCCATACAGTTAAGAATCATACGGGCATTTATTGTGAATCATAAAGGAGAGAAAATTTTTCAATACGTTGGTATTGTTAAACCAAGAAGAATCGTTTAGTTAATAATTTTTAAAATATAAAAAATCTTGGAAAATATATTGCGTAAAAATGCGCATTTCTAAACTTACATTTTAGATAGATAAATAAAACTTTATTAGTTGTGAAGAATACTTGATGTTGGTTTGGTTTGTCTACGGCATATCAACCTCAGCTGGCTCATTTAATGCCGATAAAGTTTTGAAATAAATCAATTCTAATGGATAATTACATTTTTTTATAAATACATTTTTCTATTTAACCATAGAGGACCCAACAGGTACACCACTCCGGGTCAGAGTGGACCAGGGAGCAAATGTGATGAAGGGTTCCGTGCCCACATTTCCCCCAAAACTCCAAAAGACGACACCTCAACCATCAGATAGAGTTTACGTCATCCAGGACATCCGCCTTCTTAGCACCCATTATATAAAAAAGGGGTTGGGCTTGCCATAAGGGCGAATAGGGTGGGAAATATCATATAGGTGCTAGGCTTGACGTGACCAGCGATGATCGGAGGGGCCTCTCCGACCGCCCGTCTAGCCCAAGATAGGGCCAAAGTGAGTATTGCATGTCCATGAACTGCTCATCCACCTGGGCTCTATCCGTAAGCATCACGGATCGCCACTCACGGCCAACAGGTGGCCCCATTGGGGAGTCTTACCCCTCTGCAGAGGTGCAGTCGGTGCATTCTAACGCCCCAGCCGACATGGCGAGAAAATATTGACTTCAACATGGTACCTTCTAGACGTTCAAAATTCCTTATTAAATTTTTAATTGAATAAAAACAGCCCAATTGAATCGGAGAAAACTTTTCTTTTGCACCAATTAAAAAAAAATATTACTTTTAAAACTACGAAAGAAAAAAAAAATGCTAAAAAATTATTTTTTATAATTTGAAGAAAATAACTTTCAAATTTGAAATGAACATTTTTCAGATATTGATTTTTTGGACCATATGACCTTTAGGCACCCCTTTTGCGATCTAGATTCGTGGTGACATTTTTTCCATTTACACCGTTAAAATCCGGATAATTGTTAACAGACGATTTTTAGAGTTTTTTTTTAATTATAAAACTAACCCCTAACCCTAACAGACAACCGGATTTTGACGGTGTAAATGGAAAAAGCGTCCCCACGAATCGAGATCGCAAAATGGGTGCCTAAAGGTCATATGTCCGATTTTTTATATGTTCTTATGATTTGATCTTTCTAGAAATTTAAAAATTAAGAACTGGAATTTTTTCTTCAAATGAACAAAGTTTAACTGCCCCTACATATTAATTGATAAAAAAAAACTTTTTCAAGTTTTTTTTATAAATAAAATAACCTATTCATTAATAAATTAAAGTCATTAAGAATAAAAAATTATGAATAACAGTTATTGTTCTAAGAAATGGGATTACGCGTCTCGATTTTAAATCATGAATGATGTGTTTACTTTTCACATGTCGCTTTATATCTAGAGAAAAAGCATGTGTCCAACTCTTCTCTCTAATGTATGGGTAAATATTTTACAGCAGACTGGGTTCCTTTTCCCTAAGATGACAAACCGGTTTTAAAAAAGGCAAGCTTGGTATTCAATCATAGCCCGGCCCGTGAAAAAGGGGAGATAAATACTACTACTGCACTTCAAGGTTAACTCCCCTGATTAAGGAATATTTTCTTGAAGCGTGGTATATTGTTTTTGAAAATAAAAATATCTCCCACTTTAATATAATTCAATAGAATTTACACTTCATATATATATATATATATAATATATATATATATATATATAAATGTGTGTGTATAACAATTATTTTATAAAATTTGTGGTTGATTATGTATTTGATATACTCCTAAAAAGACGCTCGGACCACCCTGTATGCATGTATGTTTGTTTGTACAACGACCGAGAGTATGTCTTTTTATAAGAAAACTTGTAGAGACCACCAAATACTAAATTGCAATAAAATACACAGCTATTTTTATCTGAGAGGGTAAAAAAAATGTTTACTCCTCATAAGAAGAGCAAAATAAATATACATAAAAATATATATATTTACCAACCCCCTCACACGAGCAGCGGATGCGACACAAGGTCAATTCTTAAGCGGAGTTCGACAGGTTTCAATTCAGAGTTTCCTTCTCCTAGACCGTTGCCTAACCAAGGTTAAAGAGGCCCAGTCTGTCCTACTATTTACCCATAGCGGGTGGAAGAGTAGGATTCATACCTTTCCCCAAGGGTTTTAGCGCTAAGTGAAATGCAATTACCACGTCCAAGATTTGAACTCGAAGCAACGACTCCATCCCATGACTTTAACCATTACACCACACGCTTCCATAATATACATAAATATATAAATCAAATGACATATCTAAAAATGATTTTTTTAAAATGAAACCAATTAAAAGGATAACACATAATAAAAAGCAAATAAAAGAAAAATATAAAGAAAAAATAAGAAATAATACGAAAAACAAGAATATATTCATTATATATATATATATATATATATATATATATAAAGGGCAGTTGGTATGTATGTATGATTGGATGAAACTACGAAAATAAAACAATTAACGACAAAGGAAATATATATACATATTACATATCATGGGTTCTTGGTTGTGTAGAATTATGAAATTTGATTTATATTGAGGGACATTTAAAAAGCAAAATATACATAGAATAAGCATTGAAATTCTACTTAAAAATTCCCAGAAATTTGTAAATCTCAAAGTAAAACAAATCAATACACCAGGGTCCCACCCCCCCCCTCTACCCAGTCGATGCTGGGTAGCCATTTTCAGTAAAAGAATAAAAGAGAAAACAAATATATTGAAAATAAATTTCATTTCATCTTTATATTGATATAGATAAAAGATTTACCTTTGAATGTTTAAATCACTGGTAACGCCAGGTAACTGGCTTTTACCAGAATCGGTAAATATCAAGAATTACGTATAATGGTTATCGTTCTAAGAAATGAAATCCACGTGTCGATTTCAAATCCCAAACGATGCTGTTTACTTTTGACATGGCGCTCATATTCTGACTGTGGAGGGATAAGACTCCCCTAATGGGGCCACCTGTTTGTGGGGTTTTTATGTAAAATATGCCGACTGCACAGTACCAGGCGGTATTTTATTTGTAATGTTTCAAGATAAGCATTTAAGTTAAGAAAGTGCATTTCTATTAGTACCGGATCATGTAAAATATTTTAGGAATGGCATATCAACCTTTGTGGGTTAATTTATGACAAGTTTGGTTTGGTTTGTTTTGTTTTACGGCATATCAACCTCAGTGGGTCATTTAATACCGATAAAGTTTTGAAATAAATCAATTAATGGATAATACAATTTTTTATAAATACATTTTTCTATTAAACCCATAGATGGGACCCAAACAGGTACTACCCACCCGGTCAGAGTGGACCAGGGAGCAATGGTAATAAATGGGTGCTCCACATTGTCCAAACCTGGAACCTCACCATCAGATAGAGTTTAACGTCCTTCCCAGGACATGTAGACCCGCAGACACCGCATGTCTAGCACCCATACGATAATTTAGACAAAGCCATACTTTTAGAAGAGTAGTGTGCACTATTTAAGAGGAAAGGGTTTCAATACCTTTCCCATGGATTAGCTCTAAAGTGAAACGTAATAGCGTGAATGGAGTCAGAATTCGCTTACTACGCCAATCCAGCAGTTAGCCAATACGACACGTGAAATTCCCTCCCCCATGAATGATGATTGAAAAATTTGATTTATTATGAGACAGTATTTAGATTGGTTTGGTTTCTTTGTTTAATTGCATATCAATTCTCATGTGTTATTTAATGCAAAAAACATCCTTGTAGAAGAATAGTAGTGGTACGATTTGCCACATAGTTAAGAGGATGTGGGAGTTCATATCTTTCCTAAGTGTATTAGTCCGAAAGTGAACTCGCTTACTACGATGTTGCAGTCCAACTCATTATCCACTACGCCATGGGAACCCCCACCACCACTAACCAGAATTTAAATAAAAAATTAGCATGGAGGGATTTATACCTTTCCCATGGGTACCAGTCCGAAAGTGAACGTAACAGCGCGACTGGAGCCCGAACTCGCTTTCTACGATATCGCAGTCCAGCACGTTAGCCACAAGGCCACAGGAACCCACTACCACCACTAACAAGAATTTAAATTTAAAAAGTAAGTATGAGGGGGAATTCATACTTTTCCCATGAGTACCAGTTCGAAAGTGAACGTAATAACGCAAATGGAGTCTGAACGCGCTTACTATGATATCGCAGACCATCACTTTAGCCACTACGCCACGGGAACCCCCACCACCAACACTAACCAGAATTTAAATAAAAATAATTATATTCCGGTAAAACATTGAAAAAGGCAGACTTTGATATGAGCAGTCTAAAAATAAACCCACAAGATATCGGCATTTAGGAAATATGATTTTAGACATACGAAGCCGATGTATGACACAAATTCTGTCCGAGTACAATAATTGCTTCATAACACGACTTGAATTCGCCCTTTCATGGATTTACGCAACGAACAATACGGAAAGAAGAGAAGAGAAAAAATACTGGGCATTCATTTAATGACGATAACCTGTAGAAAACAGCCGCAAAGAATCCGATCACCTGAACTGGTCAAAGTGTAGCGACGAGGTCGATGAGTGAAGGTTGTCTTAGTATATTTGTCGTTTTCGAAAAACCACATTCGCCGCTAGCATTCTAGTTGAGGATAGAAACAAACCCGACATTTATAGCGTATGCCCGTGTAGATTATTTGTAAAGCAATTCACGAGTGAATTAACAAGAACAAATATATTGCCTGAGTAAACTTAAAAGAATGAATACAAGAATGACATGAATAAATAGAGAAGGGTATTTACCAGCTCATCCCACTTATGAGGTGTTGACTCAAGGGACATTTTAATGTGGGCCCAACACGAGCCGAGAGTCGTGGGTTGTAGGTGCCAAAAAATGCGTTGACCCGTCGCATTCCCATCAAGGGGCGCCTTAGGCACTGGGCAAAAAACCCAGCCCTGTCCCTTTAAATCAAGAGGCGGGATTGCCTGGGGGATAGTCCCCCTGGATCAACGCCGGTTAATTATAACTGGTCCACACTGGACACCGCCCGAAGAGCGAGTCAAAAAAGGAAAAGTGCATGACGGATCCTAATAGGAAAATAATCATTTGGTGGAGACAGAAGGCTACCCGCGTCGTCCGTTTATGGGAGGATGTGTACAAAAATTAGTCTTCTCATATCTCTTTTGAATTTGCGAGTTGATCCTCACAGGATACTCCATTAAAATCCCAACGTAAAAAAAAGACCTTCGTGATCCAGCCACTCCGAATAGAAAAAATTAATGTCTACTATTTAAAATATCAAAGTGCAAAAACAAATTCCACGCTGTTTTATTTTATAAATTAAAAATTTATTTTAATTGACTTTATAAATAAAATCAAATCTCAATTTACTCAAAAGGCAAGCTTGGTGATAGTGAATGTGTATATAAATTTACCTTTGTCATTAATTGTTTTATTTCTCGTAGCTTCCCCCCGGACCATAACATACACACAATGTGCTATAGATGCGTTCAGAATTTTAACGCATGTGAAACCCTTTCATTATATTTCTGCGAAGGCGTTTTGTCTTATTCATTCTTGTGGGTATTGCAATTTAAAAGCATTTTTTTTTTTAAACTCATTTTTTTCTAGAATCTATTTAATCCATAGATGATACCCTACAGTACTAGCCACTGAGGTGCAGAGTGGATGTCTGGGTACCCAAAAGCTCCCCAGATCTTCCGAATCCATTCTAGATGCAGTTTAGCTGATATACCAGAACACTAAGACCCCTTCAGCCCACCACCTTCTGGCCACCCAATATGAAAAAGGTTGAGGATTGCTATAAGACAATACGGTTGGACGGATTCAGTATAGATGCTAGGGCTTCGAGATGACCCAACCGATGATTGGGAGGCTTCTCCGACGCCGGTCTAGCCTAATAAGGGCGTAAAGTGGTGGTTGCATGTCATGGCTCTGTTCAGCCGACCAGTATTCCATCCTTAAGCATCACCGGTCGGCCACTCGCGGCTACAGGTCGAGATCAAAACCATGAAAGAGAGTAGACTTTGTCATTTCTCTTTTTATGGTATTGCTCGGACGCCACCTAGCGCCCTAACCATCAAAAAACAGAAGGTAATTACCTCTTGTGTCGCCCTAGCATTAAATAGGAGAAACGGTGAAGTAAGGAAATGTTAATCTACTAAATGAACGAGATCACACTTGTCCACTGATCGTTGGTGCAGTCTGCTTTCGTTTTATTCCTATAATGCTAACATAAAGCAAAGGGGAACCACTCTTGACTGATAACATTATTTATTTATTGAGTCTACTAGAAAAAAAGACGGGGTTAAGGGGTTAGGGTTACGTTAAGTTTAATGGAAAATAATAATTATCAATAAAGAGTGGTTCCCCTTGTTTATGATAGATTTATGGAAATAAACCCTGCTTTCTTATCCAGTCCCACGATCACGTATGTTAATTAGCGATAGCTTAAAAGAGTGAAAAACTACAACAGGCGCGTTTTTGTGAATTCTAATATGGTGGCTCCAATTGGGCAGTCGAGACATCGTGGTCTCTTTCCGCATTGAGGTAACTTTGTGCCGCCTGTCCCATTTCCCCACATTAACGTTACACGAAGCATCTCCATGTTTGACTGGTAGTTGTGCGTAAGTCATCTCGGGGAAAGTTCATGTAGCTAGAACTGATTTGTAATTATAGTATATACCTGATGTTTGGTAAAAGGTACATGTATGCGGGCGGGGGGGGGAACTTAGCTTCCGTCGACCTCCTTCCTTCTCGAATTATCGTGATGAATGATAAATATCAGAGGATGAAAGGTAATAGTTACAGTTTTAATATATAGATAACAGCTACGGGCATTGCGGGGATTGTTTCATATATATAATTACATTGATATTTTTTATATATATCTAGAGTCGTATCTTTCATTTAGAAGTGCCCAATTACGGAATTTCATTTACGAGCTGTCACGCGGTCGATGTTGAGAGCTAGAATTGACATTTGAGCGAGCTTCAGATACGTTTCATCGTTAATAAGTTCAACTGAAACGTTTGTTTCCAAATTATTAAACAAAAAAAACATTATCATAGAACATTACTATTATTTCTTCTATTATGTTTTATTACAAGAGTGTTATTTTTCTGTAGAACAAATAATGTTTGGGTTTTTTTTTTTTGGGGGGCGGGGACCGATAATAGCATTTCAGTTAATTTCAATGGAGAAAATTGACTTGATATCAAAGAATCGATACAAGCGGAACAACTAAACTCGTATTTCAAAATTACCACTGATTTTATATATATATTATATATAGATATATATATTAATATATATTCTTGCTTTCTAATTGTTTATTATCATCATATTATTATTATTACTTTTTTTCTTTATCTTCTTTGGGCTCTTTAAACAGTGGTATGCATGGTTTAAAGGAAAATGTGAATTCAAATCTATTAAACAAAGACGCTAGAATTGACCTTGTGTCACATCCGCTCGTGCGGTGTTAGAAGGGGTAGGGAATGATATATAATTAATAAGAATTGATGGAGGCGCGTGGCTAATGTTAGAGTCATAGGAATAGACTCGTCGACCCGAGTTCAATTCCTGAAGCGAAGCTGTTTGGAACTGACATTTAGCCTAATACCAATTGAGAAAAGGTATGAACCAATTCTCCCTCCAACTCTGGGTAAATAGCAGGGCAGACTGAACTCTTTAACCTTGGCTACGTAACCAGTCCTAGGAGAAGGAAAAACTGAAATTCAAACCTGTTAAACTCCGCTTTAAGAAATTACTGTGTCACATCCTGCTTGCGTTGGAGGAGGTTGTAAGTTTAAAATATAAATATTAATAAAAAATCCAATGTTGGCATATTATATATATTAACTATTAGCACCTCATGTAGCCTCAAGAGTGGTGGCAACCTAGCTTAGCAGACTAGAGTAGTGAGTTTGTTTCTCACTGGTGTCCGCATACTCTGGCCGTGCCAGTCTAAACTAAGCTTAGTAGAATAACCTTTTGGCACCTGCAGCGTAGCCTTAATGGTAGCAAGCTAGATTTGCAGAACCAATTGTTTAAGGAATTCGAATCTCACTGGCGCCCCATACTTCTGGCTTTGCTGCCGCATCTAAGCTATGCTTAGTTAATAAAAACTATATAGTATTAACTATTTCGATATAGAGTCCGCGACACCATTGAGGCTATTTGCATTTTACTCCCAATAATATCTTGCTGCTAGTTAAACCCTTTGTATCGTTGAATATTTAAGTTTTGCACATTTAAGATATTGTTTCTCTCCTTAAGTGTGACGAAATCGTCAAAGCTATATTCATTCCCAATAACCTTATGCATGTGTGTTTATAACCCACCACCTCCCCATACTTTTATCGTGGGTGTTCATCCACTCCTTTCCGTTCTATGTTTCATCTTTCCCTCCCCTACTCCTACTTTTTCCCCGAGCTCTCTTGCTCTGTCGCTGCGTGGTTCGTTGTGCTTCCGCCTCTCGCCCCGTGTTCACGCCTTCCCACCCCCCGGCGCCATTCCTCGCCGTCCTCCCGTGGTAGCCCGGCGCCCTTGTTTTGAGTCCTCCCGTGCTTCGCGCCGCCTTGGGTTATTTTCTTGCCACTGTCCGCCCACGCCCCCCTGCCCCTGCACACGGGCATCCGATTTGTCTTCCGCCCCCCTCCGCGGTTCCCCTGCCCTCTCCCCTCTCCTCGGCTGGCTTTGTTCCGCGCCATCGCCAGCCCACCCCCGTGTCTCTTCCCCCCGGCGTGGGGGCCCTCTTTGCCGCCTATCTTTCTCGCCTCTTTTTCTGCATCCCTCCTGCCTCCTATGTGTCTGGCTTCCCTTCCATTCCTTTACATGCTGCCTGCCGCCTCCTTCCCGTCCCCTTCCCGTCGCCCTTGGCCGCCCCGGCCCCCCCGGTTGTCCCTTCCCTCCCCCCCCGCCGCGTCCCCCCGTCTCCTGCCGCCTGCCCGGTATCCTCCCCTCCCTGTCCTTCCCCTCCCGCCGTCCGCGCCCATCCGCCTCCCGGCCTGGCCTGCCCCCCTCTCCGCCCCCTCCCGCCTGGGTCCTTCTTGATTTCTGCTCTCTCCCACCCTGTCTTGGCCCCGCTTCCGTTGTCTTCGCCGCTTGTCTTTCCCCCCCGTGCCTTCCTGCCTTTCCATGCCGCCCTCCTGTGTTTCTGTCTGTTCCGGTTGGCGTTCCGCCCCATTCTTTTCCCCCCCGCCGTTCCCCAGTCCCCCTGGCCCTTTTTCTTCCTCTTATTTCTTTCGTTTCTCTCCTTTTCTTGCCCCCGCTCTTTTTTTCTTCTCCTTGCTCCTGCTGCTGCTTGCTTCCTGCCTCTTTTACTCTGTGTTTTGGTCTCTCCCTCTCTTTTTCTTGCTTTCCATTTCTTCTTTCTTCCCCCACACTTTGTGTGCTTTCCCCTGGGCTTCCCCTTTCTTTCCCCTTCTTGGCTGTCCCCCGTCCATCTGGGCTTCCCCGTCATGGGATCCTTCCTCTTCCGTCCGCGACACCTTCGTTTTTTCTGGTTTCCTTGTCCCCCTCCCGTGTCCTGGTCCCTCTTTCAGTCTCCTTGTCGGCTTTCGGCTCCCGCCGGCTGATCCCTATCTGTGGTTTTTCGGGCCCCCCCCTCTGCTCCGCTTGCCCCTGGTGCTGCCCTTCCTTTCCCCTTTCAGCCCTGCCCGCCCCCCCCTCCTCTCCTCGCCCCGCTTTTGTCTGCCCCCGCTGCCGCTTCTCTCTCCCTGTTGTTCTGTGTTGTGGTTTGTGTGTGTGGATGTGTGTTGCCCGCCTGCCTCCCGCCCGCCCGTCTTCCCCTGGCCTCCTCTCGGTCTTTTGCTCACTTCCCTTCCTTCGTGTTTCCGGCTCCGGACTTCTCCCTGTGTCCCTTATTCCCCCTATTCTTCTTTTCCCTATCCGTCGGCTGTGCCCTGCAATCCTGCTCTCGCCCCCCCCTTGATCGCCCCCCTCGCCTTCGTTCCCGGGTCCCTCCCTTCTTGGCCCATCCAGTCGCGTCCACTCCTTCCCTCCGGCTTTCCTCTGCTGCCGGTTCGCATTTTCTTTGTGTGCGGCCCTTTCTCCCTTCTTTGCCCCCCCCTCTCCCCGGCGTGCGCCCCCTGGGCTGTCCTCCTCGTCCGTCTCCCGGGCCCTTCCTCCCTGGCCCGCGCGGCGCTCCGGCCGGCTGCTCCCCGCCCTCCCGACCTCCTGCCCCTGCCGATTTTCCCGTCTCGTTCCCCCGCCTCCGTCCCGCTTCGCCGCGCGTTCTCCCCCCCCTTGCCTCTTTTCTTTTTTCTACCCCCCCCCCCCCTGCCCCCCCTGCTCCCGCTTCTGCTGGGGGTTCTTCCTGGCCCTGTTTTCCCCGTCGCGCCTGCTGCCACCTTCCCACCCCGCTTCTCGCCTTTTTCCGTCGCTGCCGTTTGTGGTCGGGTTTGTCCCGTTCTTTCGCCCCCCGGCTCCGGCTCTGCCATTTGGCTTCGTTCGCCGCCAGTTTGCCTGCCGCCTCGCTTTCCCCCTCCCGGTCCCTTCTCTTCCACCGTCGCTCCCCCGCTTGCCCGTGGGTTGTTTCTCGGCCCCTCTGTCCGCCGCTTCCTCGTGAGGTGTCTTTTCTGCGCCCCCTTGGTCTCTCCTCCGGTCCTCCCTCCCGTTCTGTCCTCCTTGTCTGGTTTTCTTCTCTTCCCACTCCGTTCCCTCCCCCCGTGTTGGCTCTCCCGTGTTTCCCCCCGCTGGGTCCTCCCCGTCCTCCTTCCCCCTCGGTCCGCCTGTCTTGCCCTTCCCTCCCCCCCTCTCTCCCCCTGCCGCTCGGGGCGCTCCCCTCCTCGCTGTTGCGCCCATCCCACCCCCTTCCTGCTCCGGCGCCGTTCCCCCCGCGCGCCCTCAACCTCCCTGCTTCTCCTTCCCTTCGCCCCCCCCGCGGGCCCCCTTCTGCCTCGCAGTCCGTGCGGCGGGGCCGTTCCGACCCCCCCGCTCTCATTCCCCCGCCCCCCCCGGCCCCCTTTCTCCCCCCCCTCTCCCCCCCGCTCCCTTCTCATGCCTTGTCGTCCTCCCTCTGTCACCCGGCCGTCCCCTCGCCCCCTCCTGCCGGCCGCGCCCTACCGCGCCGCCGCGTCTTCTCCTTTCCTCCCGTCGCCTCCCCTGCGTTCTTCCCCCTCGCCTCCCCGCCTTCCTCCCTACCGCTCGTTCTCGTCGCCCTCCCCTTTCCCTTTGCCCCTTTCTGTCACTTTTGTCCCTCCCCCGTGTCTGCCTTCCTTTCGATGTTTGTTCTTTCTTTGTCCGCCCATTGCCTCCCCCCACCGCCGCCCTACGCGCTCCTTCGCCCACCCCGTCCCTCGCTTTCCCTGCCCCAGACGTCCTCTCCTGCCGGGGTCTTCCCCGTCCCCGGCCTGGCGCTTCCCCTCCGCCCCCTCTGCTGGTGTGGCCCCCTCCCCTTTCCGTTCCCCCCCCTTCCCCCCGCTTCTTCTCCCGTCCCTGTGCTCGTTCCGCCTTCTCCTTCGTGGTGTTTTCTTCTTCCCCGTCTCGCCCCGGCTCTCTGTTCTCCCCCGGTCCTCGCGTTTGTTTTCTCTGTCCCTCTCGGTTCCTGCTGGTTTCTTCTCCCCGTGTTCTCCTTTCCTGCCCGCCTCTCGGTTTCCCCTCCGGGGGCCTCCCTCCTCCCTTCTTCTCTCTCAGCTCCGTCTTTCCCTTCCCGTGCAGGCCGCGGGCTTCGCTTTGCTCGCTCTAACTCCACGCCCGCCCCCCGACCCTCGCTCGCTTTCTTTCGCGCCTCCAGTCCTCCCCCCTTCC
>CM042160.1:12571557-12644284 GCA_023376005.1 Doryteuthis pealeii | reverse complement strand
CTGCAGTAGGGTGCAGCCCAAGGAACAGTTTCTAGTTAAGTTACGGACTACCTTGTTGCGCTGTCTTACCCAATTTCGACGGTAATTGGAAATCAAATTTCGTGATTAAAGGATAACAATATTTATCCCACCCTGAATATTACAACAAACCCGGAGTACCTGTTGTTCCAGACAAGTCCGAGAAACCCAGTCTCTGACATCTTTTTCTATACAAACAGTTTAATTTGTTTTAAAAACTATAAATTGTATTAATAGCCACCTCGGACTACCTTTTATTACTGAGACTTTGTTGAATTTATTTGGAGATATCTTATTTGGAAAAAGAATAGTGTATGCGCGTGTGGACAAAGTGCTGAATCGTTCTCAGACACCCCAAAACTTGTAGCAATAATTCAAACTTTAAGTTCAACTCGTGAGAGAGTGCTAAATGGTTGTGGGTCGTGACGTGACAGTCGAATGATGATCAAGACAAGGCAACAAAGTAGTCGTAAAACTGAATACGGATCTAAATCTTGTTGGCAGCCCTACTGTAAGAATGCCAAATATTTATGAAGCCCTCATACATATCAGAGAAAAACAACGCCAATCAGGACTCAAGGAATGGCATCACCACAAAATAACATGAAAGGACTATTCTTGAGTTCCATTAAGTAAACCAGCTGTCTTGGACAATAGTTCAGTTGTGCTTAGCCAGTTGCTGTTGTTCAATCCTGACTGACTTCTATAATTGATTGTGTTACGAGCTGGCATGTGACACCAAGGTCAAATTTTTAGGCAGAGTTAAACAGCGTTTTTAATCCAGAAGTTTTGTCTAGACTGGTTGTCAAATGAGACCACCCTGTTGGGCCGTGGGTGGCGACCATTGATGTTTAAGGACGGAATCCTGGTGGAATAGTTGTCCATGATATGCAACAACTCCACTTAGACCCTTACTTTAGGGCTGGACAGGCAGTCGGATAGGCGCCCCCCCACTCCGATCAATCGGCTGGGTCGTGTCAAGCCCTAGCACCTTTATGATTGCTCCAACCCCTTTTATCATATAGGTGCCAGAAGGCGGTGGCTGAGGGTTCTTCATGTCCTGGGAATGACGTTTTAACTCTATCTGATGCGTGAGGTTCTAGTTTGGGAATGTGGAGCATGCCTTCATCATCATTGCTCCTTGTTCCACTCTGACTCGGAGTGGTAGTACCTGTTAGGGTCCCATCTATGGTTAAATAAAAAAATTAAGAATCTGTTAAGAATGAATTTATTTCAAATCTTTATCGGCATTAAATGACCTACTGAGGTTGATATGCCCTAAAATAAACCAAACCTAGACTGGTTGCCTAACCAAGGTTAAAGAGCCCAGTCTGCCCTGCTATTTACCCATAGTTAGATGGATGCATACCCTTCCCAAGGGTATTAGCGCTATGTGAAATGTAGACAACCTCGTCTAGATTTGAACTCGGGTCGACGATTCCATAACCAAAACGACTCTAGCCATTTACACCACGCACATCCACTATAAAGATTATGTAGGATATTAATAGATAATTTATCTCCTTTAGAGAATTTTCATGTTCCCATAAAGAGCCTTTAGGTGTCACATGATAGTCCAGAAACCAATTCTCGACCTCTGTTTGCCTATATTCTTTGAACAGAAGAAAACGTTGTCTCTGATCCCATCAAGGATCGGTAAGGTCACATGATCATCCAATTTTTCCCCCTTCACTATCATTACTCCTAGTTCACTCTGACTCAGTGATATTACCGTTAGGGACCCATCTATATGCCCCAAATAGATGTGTATGAAAATTATTCGATAGGAATATTTGGTTATTTCCTTAAGGGCTAACATAAACAAAGGGGAATCGCTCTTGACTGATAAATTATTTTATTTATTTTCCAATTAAACTAACCCTAACCCCGTCTTATTTTTTCCTAGTAGATCAATAAATAAATAAATAATTTATCAGTCAAGAGTGGTTCCCCTTTGTTTATGTTAGATTTATAGGAAATAACCGAATATTTGATACCATATGACTGTAAATTATTTGTATTAAGAATAGTTATTTGAAGCTATATTTTTTACTAAGGATTATTATTAGTTAGACGAAATCATATGTCTGGATGCAAACAAATGATTTTTTAGATAGAAATAATTATTTGAAACGATATAATTACTAGTGTTAGATAGGAATACTTTAAACCATACAACTGTAAGCAAATTATTTATATTCTATAGGAATACCTGATATAACTGTGTACAGAACATTTGGACCATATGACCTTAAGGGGACATTTTTTCCATTTACACCGTCAAAATCCGGTTAATTGTTAACAGACGATTTTTAGAGTTTTTTAAAAAAAATTATTGTTTGTTAGGGGTTGGTCTAATAATAAAAAAAACCCCTAAAAATCGTCTGTTGACAATTAACCGGATTTTGACGGTGTAAATGGAAAAAATGTCCCCACGAATCGAGATCGCAAAAGGGTGCCTAAAGGTCATATGGTCCGAAAATTTAAACTAAAAATATAAATATGAAGGCAATTCACTAACCACTATATATGAAATAACCCTAGACTTATTATGCCATTAAAATTGATGAATTCTCTGAAACCACGGCTTTATTCCAATAAAAAATAATGAAGCCTTAGATCAGCAATGAACGTGTGTTAACATACTTACCAACAAGTATCATTGACACTGGCAAAACAAGCAACAGACCTAAGAAGGCGGTAAATAGACCTGTCGGGGAAAGAAAAGAGAAAAATAAGAGCCAGACAAAGTCTTTGACAAAAAAATATATATAATTTTCAAAGTTCATATAAATTCTTAAAATTATAATCCACTATTTAAAATCTTTTCCGTGGTTTTCTATGACATCATATTAATCGTGTTTTCCACATTAAAAGAACGATTCCGGCTCTTGATTTGATTAATTATTACAGTGATTTGCCATTAAAAGTAACTGGAATTAAGTAGATAATACTTGTTAAAATTATTAATTGTGGTGATACATTAATGTAAGTTATTTTTATACTAAAGTCCATCTCTGCATTTATTTTAAGGGTTTTTAGAATGATTTATTAATGAATAATAGTTTAAGAATAATTAATAAGTGTTTAAGAATGTTATATTAATAAATTATGATTTGAGAATAACTTATTGATAAGTAATGATTTACGAATAATTAATGATGGTTTAAGAATGATTTACCAATAAATAACCGTTTAAGTATGATTTCCTAATAAATAATTTAATAATGATTTATTTACAAATAATGGTTTAAAAATGATTAATGAATAAATAATGGTTTAAAAATGATTAATGAATAAATAATGGTTTAAAAATGATTAATGAATAAATAATGGTTTAAAAATGATTAATGAATAAATAATGGTTTAAAAATGATTAATTAATAAATAATGGTTTAAAAATGATTAATTAATAAATAATGGTCTAAAAATGATTAATTAATAAATAATGTCTAAAAATAATTAATTAATAAATAATGGTTTAAAAATGATTAATGAATAATGGTTTAAAAATGATTTATTAATAAATAATGGTTTAAAAATGATTTATTAATAAATAATGGTTTAAAAATGATTTATTAATAAATAATGGTTTATAAAGGATTAATTAATAAATAATGGTTTAAAAATGATTAATTAATAAATAATGGCTTATTTCTTATAAATAATGATTTATTAACAAATATTTTAAGAATCATTTATTAAAAAATAATGGTTTACGAATGATTAATGGCTTTAAAATGGTTTATTAACAAATAATTGTTTAAGAATTTATTGATAAATAATAGTTTAGGAATGATTTGTTAATAAATGATGATTTAAGAATAATAAATGGAAAAAAAAATCGCTGCGGAAGTAATAAGTTGCGAATTCAAATAAAAGCCATTAAAAAAAAAAATTCTATGTAGATAGTTCCTTCTCTCTACTTCGAAGATTTGGGGTTTAATAAAGTAAAATAAAACAAGGAAATGTCATAACACAAGTTATGTTCTTTACTCGCCAGCCAACGAATAACCCTCACCTACATAGCAGTCCGTCGCTGACTGCATTGCATTGTCATTCGTTTGACAACGCAATACTTGTCACATTCGCACACAAGCACCAGAAAAAATTTAATTTATAAACTACTAGCTACAGTACCCGGGAAATGGTGAGGTTATTTGCAGTTTCCAGTGTGTGCTTGAAAATGCTAGCAAACCTGGGTGACCAAACTGAACTTGGAATTGCAATCTCTGCTTGGTGTGTTAATGGCAGATCATTTTTGAGTGGGTGATTATCAATAACTGTTTAAGTCATAAGTCCCTTTTCCATCCTACTTTTTTCACTCAGAGTGAATAAGCCGGGAAAGTTTGTGCTCGAAGAGTATCGAACTCATTCAACAAACATGTATAAGAAGAACAGGAAGGAGAGTAGTTGATGTGAGGATTTAACGGAAGTAGTATCTCCTCTTCCCCCACTCTCACGTCTTCTCTTTCGTCCTCCATTATAAAGATATCATCAGTGGTTCTATTATTGATTTTTTTTTTATATTGAAATCCAATGTAGCCAGGCCTGTTCCTGAATATTAGTTTAACATGTGTAAAGTTTCCTTATGGTCGGATCACCGGTGTAGGTGCCAACTGGTAATACCCAGATACAGATTGCTATTTATATAGTAGATTTTTTTCTTACCTGATGAACAAACGGCTCGTTTGATTCGGTAAAGGAAGTCTAAGCAGCTCACGGCTTCTTGGTTCGCATCGAACAATTTCATTCTCAGTGATCCGTAAGCTTTCTCTTGTCTCTCCAGTGACGTCAGCTGAAGCATACTATTACTATGTTCATCCATGGTTTATCCTTCGGCCAGGAAAACTGAAAAAAATAAAATCGAAAAACAAAACATAGTATAAGAATAATGGGTATTAGTTTTAATGCATTAGTGCATCCATAGATACACCAACACTTGTAGAAATTACAATCCTTACTTCGCACGATTACCTCCCGTATTTCTTAAAACGCACAAGGCTCGTGTCTTCGTGTCGCACAACACAGAACACATGCTCAACATATCTTTTTTTAACTCTCTTCTTTAACCAACAGTCTCAAGAACTTTATCTACACAAAATATTATCTCATATTAGGACTTCTCTCTTATACAGTTATGTATAAAGGTAATTCCATGTCAAATCGTCCAGGCCATGTTACCTACCTCCTTCAATTTTTCTGAAGTTGATTATGTTAAAGTTAGACAATCCCCAAAATTTGAGCTTCCAATTCTAAAAATTGGCGGCGTTATGTCGATTTTTAGCTCTTCAAATTTGGGTGGGGGGTCGCGAAAAATTGTGACTTTTGTAATCTATTTTTGTTTGTAAAATTAGTCCTAGAGCTTCTCTACTTCTAAAAATTGATTTATAAAAGCATTTTAACCCAAGAACTCCAAAAATGTTATCAAAATAGTCTTAAAGTCAACCAATTCTAAGTTTTGATGATTTCTGATTTTTTCCTAGCAAGATCAATATCTCGATGTGGCACTGCATCTATGACAATTTTTGTTCTATTATTATTTCACATCTTATTATAATGGAGATTGTGTGTTTTTCTGTCTGTAACCGAAACTATATTACTACTCAAGTCACAATTTTCTTAGTTATTTACGTAACATTCTCCATGATTCTATTTCTATTTAAACCTTAATTAATAATAAAACTGTTTGATATTATTAATACTGTTGCCTACCTAAATACTAATAACATGCAATTGTATTATATATACAACAAAATACCAGTTTTCAGTGTAAACGTAAAGCTAATTTGCATATTGATATTAAAAAAACTGATTTTAATAAAAATATGCTTGGTATTATTGATTTCTAATTGTTTGGTTTTATCTTAATGAATATGAGCAAAAATCTCGAGGATAAATCCTAAAAGAAATTCATTAACAAGAAGAAATGACTGTAATTTTATTCTTTACTTCCTATTTTAACTAAATAGTTAAATTAGCAAAATTTAGCATTGAAAAACGGAAGTGATGAAAGACTAAGTTTCAGTTCTATTTTCCGATTATACCCCCTCCGTTTCAAATCTTTTTATTTGAATTCTTAATTAGTTTCATTAGCCTTTCTGATTTAATCTAATATTTTATTACATTTAAACTTAATTACTTGCACCCGGAGGGTGCATATATTTGCTAGTATATTGAATATTATTTGTACCAAAAAATATTAAAATTTTGCTCAATTTTTTTTAAAACAAAAATCAAACTACATTTTTGTGAAGCCATGCCTAACAATCGAAGGGAAGACAATTGTTTTTGTCTCCCTACAATGGTAAAACTGTTACTTGTGCATTAGAGAATTAGACATTAGATTAATAAGTTGATTACTTTTAACGGCATGTCAACTCGTCTGGAGCTATTTTCTTCATAGAAGTTCGGGAATCGTTAATTGTACATTTATATTTATATTTTTGCGTAGTTGTTTTTAAAGTGTTTTAGTTTTTTTACAGTTATATTGTTTCAAGTATTCCTAATTTTAATAATTATATGGTCTCAAATAATTATTTCTATTTAATAATAAATCATTTCGTTGCAAAGAGTTATATCTTATCATAATGGTGATGGTGTGTTTTTTTTTCTGTCTGTAACCGAAACTATATCACTAAAGTCAAAATTCCCTTTGTTATTTACGTAACATTCTCCATGATTTTATTTTTATTTAAATCTCAATTATTAATAAAATTGTTTTACATTATCAATACAGTTGACCATATCTCCATACTAATAACATACATAATTGTATTTATATCCACAACAAAATAGCTGTTTACAGTGTGAATGGGAAGGCTAATTTGCATATTGATATTAAGTTTGATTTTAATAAATATGTACTTAGTAGTATTGATTTCTGATTGTTTGATATTATCTTAATGGATATGAGCAAAAATCTCGGTTATAAATCTTAAAAAGAAATCCATTAACAAGAAGAAATAACTGTAATTTATTCTTTACTTCCAATTTTAACCTAAATAGTTAAATTAGGAAAATTTAAGCAATGAAAGAAGGGAGTGATGAAGAGTAAGTTTCAGTTGTTCTATTTTTCGATTATACCTCCCCCCCTATTTCAAGTCTTTTTATCTGCATTCTTATTAGTTTCATTAGCCTTTCTAATTTGATGTTATTAGCGTGGCAAGTAAACGGAAATTATCCAACACATTTTCCACCAGATTCTTAACTATGACTGCCATGTAGACTGGCGCCATAGAATACACCGGCTGCTCCTTTGAAGAGGGTTAAGACCTCTCAATGGAACCAGCTGTTGCTAGCAACCCGAAATAAATGAGGACAGGATCATTGTGGCTGAGCAGTCTGTGACTCGGGAAATAAGTAGTCCCTGACGTGTAGTAATTCACTTCGGCCATTACCGAATAGTTATCTTAGGAAAATTGCGAATTTTCTTGTATCGTTTTAGATCTATGTTGTCTACATTTTCTCTCACTCTTTTTAGCAACTTATTTGGTCGTCACGTGTTTTCCCTTGGTATTTTTCTCTCCCTAACTGCTCGACCCCTGTCCCATTCTCCTTTAACCACCTTCGGTCTCTCTGTCTCCTATTTCTTCGGTCTCTCTTTCTAATCTCACAGACGCCTTGGTACTACTTTACTGCCTTATTACGTCTTGGTCATTTGTACTACTACCATGGTAATTTATGAGGAAGTGCGTCCCGGTCTTCTGCCACAAAAATTGCTACCCGGGGACTATTAAAATAACGACCCAGCCCAGTCTATTCAAAACTATCCATCTTCATATCTATCAATCTATCTCAATTTGTTCATATTTATCTATATTACTTTAAAAACTAAGATTTTTCTTTATTCATGTTTGTTTAATGTCTTGTTTTTAGTTTAAATAAACAAGAATTACAACAAAAAAAAGATGCGACCCCCCCTCAAATACATTTAATTGTCGAAAATATCTATCTTCATTTTTTCATATCTATCTATATTATTTTGCTTTTTTATCTATCTATCTATCTCAGTCTATTCCGAACTATATATCCATCTTCATATCTAAACAAGAATTACGATAAATAAACAAGAATTACGACGAGCTGGGGTTGTTATTTTGATAGTCACCGGGTAGTAAATTTTGAGGCAGGAGACCGGGGCGCACTTCCTCATAAATTACCACTACCATTATCTTATAGGGGTCATGGTGAGACTATTTATCTCTCTATTGCCTTCTGTTACCCCCGCAACATCTCTCTCTTCTCTCTCTCCCTCTCTCTCTCTCTCTCTCGAACGCCTCTTATTTACTCTTTTTTTTCTCTCTCTCTCGAACGCCATGAACAGTAAATGTTTCCTATAGATCAATCTAATGATGTAAATATTTCAAGATAAAAGTAAACGAATATCAATTGAAATTTGAGAAGAAACTAAGAGTAAAGGAGAAATACATAATGTTGAAAATAAAACGAGTTTTAGATGTTCCAAATTGATTAACTTGCAAGCTGTTGTAAGTGAACTCAATCCTTGTCGTGCTCAAAAATGTCGACTTTGCTCAAGCTACGATTGGAGTTTCTGAGTTCTAATGAAGAAAAATTATCAACAGGTGTTCTAGAATCAGCAATATGGAATATCGGACCATATGACCTTTAGGCACCCCTTCTGCGATCTCGACTCACAAGGACACTTTTCTCATTTACACCGTCAAAATTGTTAGTGGTTATGGTTAGGGGTTTTATGATTAAAAAAAACTCTAAAAATCGGCTGTTAACAATTAACCGGATTTTGACGGTGTAAGTGGAAAAAATGTCCCCACGAATCGAGATCGCAAAAGAAGTGCCTAAAGGTCATATGGTCCGGAATATCTACTAAAATCTCAGAGGCGATCTTAACTGAACGGTTATCGTTGAAGGAAATGGAATGGGCGATTTGAGTTCAAATCTTGGACGAGGCTGTTTGCGTTTCACTTCGGGTCAATACTCTTGAGAAAGATGAATTCACCTCTTCTTCCTCCAGCTATAGGTAAATTACGGTCAAGACACGTTGAAAGCACAGGTTCCCGCTAGATCACCGAAGTTAAGCAGCGATGAGACTGTTCAATACTTAGATAGGTGACCATTTAAGCAACAGCTTGTACTGTAAGCAATCTGAGTCCCCTGTTAATAAAAATGACTTGATTCGGCATTAAATGATTCGAAGAGGGTGATATGCCATAAAAACAACCAAACCTTTTCTTTCTTTCCACTTTTTCTTTCTTTCTCATATTCATTCCTTCTCTGTATTTCTTTCTTTTTTCTCATCTTCCTTTTTCTTTTTTTCTTTCTTTCTTTTTCATCCCTTTTCTCTCACTCTTTTTCTTCATCTTTTTCCCCACTTCCTTACTACGGTCAAGTTACGCTAAAAGCACCGGTTTCCCGCTAGATCACCGAAGTTAAGCAGCGATGAGACTGTTAACTTCGTGTTTTGGTGATCACTTAAGCAACAGTAGGTACAGTAAGCACCTGAGTCCTCTATATGTCAAAAATAATAGATTCGGCATTAAATAACGGAAAGGGTTGATAACAATAACAACCAAACCAGCTCTAGGTAAATAATCGGGCAGACTTGCACTTGAAGACAACCGGTTTAAACGGAAGAACTCAAACAGCTGTACTCCACTTAAGAACTGACTTATATATATCCTGAAGGTTTGGATAATACAAATATGTAATATTCCTTCTCTGTATTCATCTACTTTCTATTTCAGTTTGTCTCTGTTTGCTTAAGAATGTATGTTTTTTTTCCTTTGTTTTTCTCTTTTCCTCCAGCTAATTTTTAATATATTGATTCCGACATTTAAGCAAGATGTGTATTTCGACCCCCCTCCCTGTTTCGTCTCTGACCCGGTGAAGACAATACAAACGTAATTTTGGAAGTGTTTTGTAAATAAATCTCGGCGTTCAGAAAATGTTTTTTTTTGTTCTAATTTATATTAATCGGCCGAGTCGTTATGTAACAGCTGAGACGAATAGAATGACACTAAACGAAAAAGAAAATAAAGTGTTAGAATCAAGTCTAAAAGGAGAATTGATTTTAATAAAACATCAGTCACTGAACGTGTTTGTGTGGTCAGCCAGGCTTGTAAGGAGGGAGGCGCCTTTGTGTATTGGTTAGAGTCGTAGGAAATGGACTCGTCGACTAGAGTTCAAATCGTGGACGAAGCCACAGTTCACATAGTGCTCATATCCTTGGCAAAGGTATGAAACCAACTATCTTCCCTCCAGCTATGGGTAAATAAGAGGGCAGACTGGGCTATCCTTGGTTATCAACCAGTCTAGGAGAAAAAAATCTCTGAATTAAAACCTCTTAAATCTCTGCTTGGTGTGGTCACTACTAGAATAGGCGCAGTCCTACTTGGTGATCAATTTCAATTCAATTTAATTTAATTCACGATGAACACAGCTAATACCCTTGGGAAAGGTATGAATCCAACTACCCTCCTCCAGCTATGGGTAAATAGTAGGGCAGACTGGGATTTTAACTGAAGTGAAGTACTACATGTCAGGGACTACTTAGTTCCGAGTCACTAACTTCTCACCCACAATGATCCTGTCCTCATGTATTTTCGGATTGCTAGCACAGCTGGCTCCATTGGGAGGTTTTAACCCTCTTCAAAGGAACAGCCGGTGTATTCTATGGCGCCAGTCTACATGGAGTCATAGTTAAGAATCTGGGGGGAAAATGTGTTGGGATAATTTCCGTTACTTGCCACGCTAATAACATTAGATTCGAAAGGCAAATAAAGCTAAATAAGAATGCAGATAAAAAGATTTTAAACAGAGGAGTATAATCGAAAAATAGAACAACTGAAACTTACTCTTCCATCACTCCCGTCTTTCATTGAAATTTTCCTAATTTAACTATTTAGTTAAAGTAGGAAGTAAAGAATAAAATTACAGTTATTTCTTCCTGTTAATAGATTTCTTTAAATTTTTTGTTTATATTCATTATGATAAAACCAATCAATTAGAAATCAATAATACTAAGCGAATATTTATTAAAATCAAATATTTAATATCAATATGCAAAATTAGCCTTCCCATTCACACTGTAAACCCGCTATTTGTTGTAATATATAAATACAATTACATGTTATTAGTATGGAGATATGATCAACAGTATTAATAATGTAAAACAATTTTATTAGATAAAAATAAAATTATGGAGGATATGACGTAGATAACTAAGGGAATTTTGACTTGAGCAGTAATATAGTTACAAACACACAATCTCCATTATAATAATAATAATAATATGTAGCGGGCGAGCTAAATAGTGTCAGCACGTCTTGAGTTATTTGAACCCATATAAGTAAAGTCGTCGGGGTGGCCTAAAGTCGGTATCAGCCAGACAACGAAGGAGTCTATCCCCTTTTCACTAGTGCTAGACCAAGGAGATCGGTTTTGCGTCTGAGATGGAGCGCACCACACCTACCATCAGCTCCTTACCTTATTGCACAGATCCCTGTTCTACTCATACGCTGAGTTGTTGAGTGCCGGTATCGAACCAGGTTCCTTGTCGGACGCTTTATTGTCTGAGCTAAACCGGTCCTTATATATATATATATATATATATATATATATATATATATATATAACCCAAAAATCCAGAGGAAAAATCTTCCTTACGACATAGGAGTTTGTTTTTAAAAACGTGTCGCAGTTTGCAGAGCTCAATGTGTGTTCTTACTGTTAGAGTCACAGAGCACATTTATAAGTAAAAATATAACAAAAGACTTAGAATTTTTGCATTATAGTCTATTTCAGGAAGCTTAGACAAGGTGTCTAACTCTCCAAATCATCAGATGATTTGGGAGAGGTTAGACACCTTGTCTAAGCTCCCTGAAATAGACTATAATGCAAACATTCTAAGTCTTTTGTTATATTTTTACTTATATATGTCACCCACAGACCCCGTGTTTCGACATATCACATCTTCTCAGTGTGGCTAGACTTAGCAGACTACCTCTAGCCAGTAGCGAAACCCGACTGATTTTTCATCAGTCCATTTCTCTAACCCCTCGGCCGTCAGTGTAAATTATCAATATTAGATCGGAGTACTCGAAATCAGGTAACTGTGTGCAAACAAATGACAACTAATTACTTACTAATGGGAATAGTTAGTTGAAACCATATAATTGTGTAAAAAAATTTAAAAGTATTAAGAATAGTTTTTGAATCTATAATTCTTCACATTTCCCATGGTGCTAATAACTTTCTAACGGGTATGTATCTAGCTATTCCCCCTCCAGCTATGGGTGAAATAGTTGGGCGAACATGGCTGAAGAATAATTAAAGTTCCAATTACCGTCGAACTGGGAATACCAGGCAACAAACGGTTGTAACTGAAATACAAACCCGAATAGTCACAAAGTCTACTGCAGAATGACAGGATATACATAAGACTCCACAATGTCATTCAAATCAAGCAGTCAAGCAGAACTCAAGGAATGGAATGACCCAAATCGCCCAAATTCATGAATGGGTCATTCTTGATTTCTATATATACCAGCTGTCTTGCACACTGCTTAGGTTGCACTTAGTTAGCTGCTGTTATTCAAACCAACAGTAGACTTATTGACTTCAATATCTGACTCATTGCCTAATTTAGACCGCTCACAGCGGCTTCCACATCACTCTGTTCCTATCGTGAGCCACTAGTAGCGGCTCTCGCACGTATCACTAATTTACTCTGAAAAATCACTACGTTGAACACCACTGCCATCTTTTGTTTTGTTTTGTTTGTGAACCTACTTGATCTATTTCTGATTTTTTGTGCAGATGATGATGATAATAATAATAATAATAATAATAATGAGAACAATAGTCCGGATAATCCAAATGGTACTTGAACCTTTTGTAATAAGGAACCAGTTGAATGAAATAATTTGGTAGGCAAAGTTAACCTTTGTACGCCAACCAGTCTTGGAGAAGGAAAACACTGAATTCAAACCTGTTAAACTCCGTTAAAGAAATAGACAATCAGTCACGTCCACTACATATAATTTTTTACGAAGGATTATTAGTTACTTGAAACCATATAACTCTGCAAACAGAGTAGATAATACCAATAAGTAAAATATTATTTTCTGTTTACAATCATAGAATTTTTTTCCAAAATCTGTTATATCGCCCCCCCCCCGCTCTTGTCACCGAATGACTTTTACGACGACCACTAGGAAGCGACACTTTCGCGTACTTAAAGCACGGAGATAGTTCACTCTTTTATTCTCTTAAATACCTGATTGTATTGCTATAGCAACTACTTGTGTCACTTCCTAGCTGTCGTCGTAAAAGTCAAGGGGTTGCAATCCCAACAGATCTCATAATTTGGAGATTCATGTGTGTGTGTTCTGTAATGGTTATATCGGTCGATTTTTTTTGGACAGACAGCTAAACGCACACTCGGGAAGATTGGTTGGAGTTCTAGGACAGCAGCAGCAGCAGCTTTGCAGTGGTATTTATTTACCCCCCCCCCCAGCACGTCCAGGATGTAGCACGAGGTCAATTTTTAAGTTTAACAGGTTTGAATTCAGTTTTCCTTCTATCAGACCGGTTCCGATATCAAGGTTAAAGAATTCAATCCCATATCTAATGGGAGAATAGTTCGATGCATACTTTTCCCAAGTGTATTAGCAGTGGTTGGATTATATCTCTTGCATAATAGGGGACACGGATGGTGATTACCTCCAGTGTCTGCCAAATGCCACTGGGTGGCGTGGTCAACGTAGCATACAGAAAGACGCGTCAAAATAAAATATATTTCTCACTCTTCCGGTTTCGACAGAAGGAACAACGCACCAGTTCCGATTCTGTCCACGGACAGGAGGCTTTAAGCACCCCCTAAAAAAAACAAAACAAAAAACAAAAAAAAAAACAAACTAATTCTACAGGTATTTGCCTCATACCCCACTTGTATGGCTGGGCACAAGGCCTCGTTTTAACGTGGGCCCACCCACAAGCCGAAGCTCATGGGTGGGAAAGAACAAAAATTGCGTCCATCCCTTCGGCATTCCCCCTCAAGGAGGCGCCTCATGCGCTGGGTAATAAACCCAGCCCTGTTCCTTTAAGTCAAGGGGGTAGGTATTGCCTGGGGGATAGCCACCTGGGATCGACGCTATTGACTTGTAAAGATCCAGGGTCGAAGCCTTGGGCGGGTCTACCCCAACTCATTCTACATGGCTCACCATAACATGTAAGCCTTCATATTCTTATTTAGTACCAGTTACATATCATACTCAAGGGTCCTCCTGGTTCAATACCGGTCCTTGCTAACTCAGCGTATGAGTAGCACAGGTATCTGTGCGGGAAAATGATGAGCTGATGGTAGGTGTGGCGCTCCGGCCCAGACGTCGAAACAATCTCCTTGGTCTAGCGCTAGAGAAAAGGAGATAGACTTCCTCGCTGACTGGCTGATACCGACTTTGGGCCACTCCGACAACTTTACTTAACATATACTAAAGACTCTTCCCTTTCATATAAGGACATTCTTATCACTAAATTCTTATGTTGTATTTCTATTGCGTTAAGTTTGCTTTGGAAATAAAATATTCTTGTGATTACTTAGTCGTGAATTGTTCTCGCATTTATTTTGTACGAGTAGGGCGTCCCGTCGTGGTGTAATGGTTGGCAAGTTAGACTCACAGATCCATTACAACTGAAAAGCGAGTTCAATCCGTGCTGGATGTTCCATACTTGTTTTCTTGTGATAAAATACAACCCGAGGTGAACGGCTTCGGTTAATAACTTTTTAGATTTAAAAAAATTCTGTACGAGGAAACGATATTCAACCAACTACCGTTCTTCTACAGCGCTATGTAGAATGCAACAGTCTCCTCCAGGATTTGAACTCGGCTCACTATGTCCATTTCTTATGACAATAACCGTTACATATAATCAATTGAGAGAATGCGGATAAAGATGAAGAAGACAAAAGATTAAACAAAAAACCCAAAATAAACAAGAAAATTCCCGACCTATTTACAATGGAGAGATAATTTTTTAAATATATTTTTTTATAATATTGATCACTAATTAGGACAGAGCCTATTCTAGTAGTGACCACCCCAAGCGAATTTAACAGGTTTGAATTCAGAGTTTTCCTTCTCCTAGACCGGTTGCCTAACCAAGGTTAAAGAGCCAGGTCTGCCCTACTATTTACCCATAGCTGGAGGGAGAGTAGGATTCATACCTTTCCCAAAGGTATTAGCGCTAAGTGAAAATGCAGTCCAGGATTTGAACTCGTGGCGGCGAGTCCATTTCCCATGACTTTAACCATTACACCACACGCTTTCGTGCGGCCTGGTTCGTGCTTTTTTCCAAAGTTAAAGAACCCAATCTGTCCTACTATTTACACATATTTAAAGAGAATAGTTGATTGCATACCTTTCCCAAGGGTATTAACGCTATGTGAAATGCAAAAAGACCTCATGTTGTTGTGTCCATTTCTAACGACGATAATCGTTACTGTACGAGCATTTCCTTTGCTGTGAAACTTATCTGAGGTTATTTTCTGTGGTGTCCAGGCAGTCTTCCACTTTCATGTTGATAGGACAGTGTCAACTTTCCTTTCAGAACATTTCTGTAACGGAGCAGCTGTTCGACTAGTATTTATACAATAGAAGAAAGGCTCATGTGTATGCTTATTGATAAAGACAGAAAAAGATGCAAAGATTTTTTTTATTTGCAGAGATTAAATATTCTCTTTGTATGAGAATAGTTATCTCTCTCTCTCTCTCTCTCTCTCTTGCAAGTGTCCTTGTCGTTCAACAATACGGGAACTTCATATGACGGTAATATCTTCGAGATTGCTTCAAATAATCATCTTGAACGAGATCTTCTGGTCTAAGTATTCTTCGTTCTACAATCGATGGAAAAAAAATGAAACACTGTTTTGAATGGCGTCTGTAGCAAATTATATTTCCTTAGCTAGTTGCCTGATATAGATAAGGATGTACCTATAGTTGATTGTGAAGTTCTTTTGAGAAGAGTTTTCAACTACTGAATATATATATATATATATATATATATATAATGTGAATGAGAGAGGGAATTACGTAACTGTTAGCGAATCGTCAAATCACTTAAAAATTCCGATCAAGGTTACTTAGTTTCACTAAATACGAATTCGTTAAAAATAGTGACACAACAAAGGGATTCTTACCCAGTCGGCGAGGCTTACAATACGCTGGCTCTATTCCCTACAAAAGGGGTACTAAGTCGGCGGAGTGTCGGTATCAGCTGAACAGCCAGGAAATATATCCCCATGAAGATTAGAAATGAAATCGTCGGTGTACTGAGGAATACTTATGGTTCCTATATAGGCGAGCACCTAATAAATAACCCCAATTGCACCAATTCATTTAGTGTTGACTGGTTCTCAGTTGAGAGCAAGTCACACTCTTTTTACCACCTCAAAATTTTGGAAACATTGTATATTCTGACCAATAAGCCTGCTCTTTGTAAACAAAGAGAGGGCTTACTTGGTTTGAATATGATCAATCTTTAGGTATTTTTTCCCTCCCCCTTTTGAGGTAAAGAAAAGAAATTGTTCTTTTCTTCTATTTATTTTCTTACTTGTCCCATTGCACTAGACAAGGGGGATTGGTTTTGCTGAAATGAAGCGCTACGCCTAATATCAGCTTTACCTCACAGATAAGATTACCCAAGCTATTCTACTCATGCGCTGAATTGGCGAGGACCAGTATCGAACCCGGAACGTTGTGATTCCTTTAGAGATGCTCTATTGACTGATCAAAACCGACCCAAATACATCTGCTGGTGGGACTCCATTTCTGAATATCTGTGGAGTGTGAAGTACCCCTTCATTGCCATTACTCCCAGGTTTACTCTGACCTGGAGTGGCAGTACTTGTTAAGGTCCCATCTATGGATTAAATAGATCTGTTTGAAAATTATCCATATTCGATAGGACCGTGTAAAAAAGCATCTTAATGCACAACTACACAAAAAATAAATATGAACGTACACTTAATGCGATTCTCTAACCTGTAGGCATGTCAACCTGTCTAGGGTTGACATTCCGTTAAAATCAATGTGTCGTCACTGGCATGGTACAGTGATTCACAAAGCTCTTCGGCAAATTGTCTATAATTGCGACCAAGAAATAACACACACACACACACACACACACACACACACACACACTATATATATATATATATATATTATAAATATATATATTATATATATATATATATATTTAGTTGGCAGCCTTCCGTCTACGAGAGACGATGGAGTAGTGTCAAAGTTTTTTTCTTCCTCTTTGAACAACGTAGCGTACTACTATTGTGTTCCTGTGAAATGAATGAGATTAGGGATACGGTATATAGATGGAGGATAAGCTGTTAGCAAATCCCCCTCTCAACACTGCCGCTGTGATCCAAAGGAAAGGTAACATACCAATGCGGTTTGGCAACGGTAGTGTCGCAGGAGTTGATGGGTAGCACTGGATTTTTAGTATCACAGCACCTTAGGGACTCTAACTCCTGGTTTGTTTTCGGGGTTTACTCCCTTAGCCTTTTGTTTGAAAGGCAGCAGTTGTTTTGGGTCGGACTTTCCTTGACTTTGTTTGGTTGCCGTCCAAGGCTAAAGAACCCCTTTTGACCCATTTGGGGATCCATGCGAGTATCAAGTACCGTGATCCTACTACTATTGGTGTTCCTGTGAAATGAAATGAATTAGGGAACGATATATATATATATTTATTATATATATATATATATATATATATATAAATATGGGTGCTATATTTGAGTAAACTGCTCAATATCGTGGATAGAGCAATTATATCTAAGCGTGGACATAGCCAACGTTGCCTCCATATCCACGCTAACCTAACATATATATATATATATATATATATATATATATATATATATTATATAATCTCGACTTACGAGTGCTCCAGTTTTCAAGTTTTCCGAGTTACGAGCTGTCACTCTGTCGATTTTTTGCTTTGTGTTGAGTACTGAAATTTGAGGTTCAAAAAATGTAACAAAAAATTAGTGTTTTTTTTGTTTTTTTTTAAACTCGTAAGTAAAGACACCACTATAGATAACTTTTTTTTTCATCTGAAATATAGAATGGTCTATTTTAAAGCGAAATAGTGTTTAAATATTACATTTATTGTTTTTAACTGCTTTAATGTTAAAAGGGGTCAATTTGCGGAAAATATTTATCTACCCCGGTAACTCCTCTTAAATTGTTTGATGGGAGGAGGTGAATGACAAAACAGAATATCTATTGCTCTGAATACCGAACATTTTCTGAAAATCCGATTTTGAGGGCATTTGAAAAACAAAAAATAAATGGTGTTCTTATGTCAGAACAATGTTCCTATACTATTTTCAAGTTGATATATTTCGCTAAACTTATTGCAGCTGTGTAATTTTTTTCTCCTATTTATTCACTCGTGTCGTTTTTTTTTTTTTTTAACCTAAATTCATTTACAAGTTGTGTCAAAAGTATCGAGATTTTTGTACTTTTTGACACACATTGTATTCTGAAAAAAAAAAAAAGTTCTATTCATTATTCATTTCTATCTTGGAAAATACAGCTTCAAACTCGGCACTTTTGACACACCCTTGTGTTCTGAAAAAAAAAATTAACGTTCATCCATTTTTCATTCCTATCTTGGTAAATACAGCTTTAAACTCGGGACGTTTTAACACACCTTCTATTCAGAAAAAAATAACGTTCAATTTATTGTTCATTTCTATCTTGGTAAATACAGCTTCAATCTCGATACTTTCGACAGACCTTATATATATATGTGTGTGTGTGGGTGGAGGGGAGAGAAATGCCCATTGTGATGTCTGTATGTTTGTTTATCTGGGTTACTTCCAAAAATCTAATCGCTACTACAACCGCTTCTTCTCACCTCAAATGATTTTATAAGTAGCCTGCTGTATAACTTTCCAAACGTAACGATTGTTTTACTAATATCTAATTTACATATTTTACTTTTAGAATAGCTTATCAAAGAAAACAGGTCATAAGAGAAAATAAGATTGAAGATGAATAATTGTTTTATTGTTTATTTTAAATCTTCATTAACTTTTTTCGATAGGTTTTATAATTATCATAGTGTTACCTACCAGTCTTAATTTTCTCGAGAACTGACAACGTTAGCCTTATTGCAAATCGAACCACGCACCTAAAATCTTAACTACTGGTAGCAACTGGTATAGGAGAATGAAAACTCGGAATTGAAACCACAAGAACTTCAAAAATTGATCATGTGTCACATCCTGCTTGGGCGGATGGGTTGGTAAATATGGACTGGTTGTTTATAGAAGTCAGGGAATCAAGTCTTCCTTACTATTTCGCACATAGCTAGAAGAAGAATAAATACATTAACGCCTTTCTCAGGGCCATGAGTGTAAGGTGAATACAAATCATCGATTGAATTTGATTCACCAATTCTATTTTATGCCGATAACCATTAGGACACTTACGCCTCCCATAAAAAGAAACGTAAAATCCAAATCGTAGACTAAATGTATATTTGTTGAAACACGTCGCTAATGATGGAGATATAAATATCTAGAGAAAATTTAATTCATCATTTTTGTCAAGTTTACGGGAAAGACAAATAGTAAAATGGTTCGCAAAGTGTAAATGGAATTAAACAGTTTGATTTATTACATCACCCCCTAAAATGCATAATATATATATATATATATATATATATATATATATTATATATAAATAATATAATCAGGGCAATCTTGTAGGCATATCTTTATCAAGATTACCAGTATTTAGAGTAAAGTTTCTCATTAGCCTTTTTATTTAGCTCGCAAACACGAAAAGGCTACACAAAACAATCTCAACTCAAAATATTTGTGTCATCTTTAATAATGATAATATATGGGGATTATTTGACTATTACTAGTGAGTTCGATTCTCACTGAGTGCCCCATATCTCTGGCCTTGTGCCCCAGTTTTCCTTCACCAATATTTCTGGCTTTTCCTATAATTTTGTCTAGGATGAAGATACATACAAAAACATTAGAATTATTTAAAAAAAGAAAGAAAAGATATATCAAAATGTTTGTAATTATAAAATGATCGTATCGTAATAATTACATTATATTTATCGTTAGAGGTGAGCTTAGGGTAACGGTTAGTGTTGCAAGAAATAGAAACCCCATAATATGTTTGAGAAAATTTGTCTCAAATTTTCACAGATGTCTGATGAAATATTCTAAGGCAACATTTAAATTTTAAAATCATTAAATAACAAAAGTTAATAAGTTTAATTACCTTTATCATAGACCAATTATATAGAATAATTTTGTTTGCAAAGATTTGTAGAAGTTATCCCCCAGATATAGAAACAATATGATACTCACCATCGCAGTGGGATTCTAACTACCGTCGAATTAGCAGACGAAAACAACAGGCAAGCTGTAACTTAAATACAGTCTTTGCATTATGCCAGCAGCATGCAAGGACTGTATTTAAGTTTTCCAGACAAATATGAAAAAGTTATTGTTCTAAGTAATCAACAAACATCTATATCTTTGGCAACTTTCATTTTATCCTTAAAGTGAATAATCTTTTTCATAAAAGATATCTTGACATTATTAGATTAAATATACAGTGGGAAAAATAAGTATTTCATCCCCTACTGAGTTTCTGAGTTTGCCATCTTACAAAAATAGGAACGGTATATAATTTTCAAGGTAGGTCGGTCGGTCTTGAAAGTGAGAGATAGAATATTAAAAAATTCTACAAAATCCCATTATGTTTATTTTTGAACATTTATTTGTATTTTATTGAAAATTTTGAAGTATTTCACCCCCTACCAACCAGCAATGATTCAAGCCCCACAGACCGTTTATGTGATCAGGGGGCATATAGACTAGTCCTCTTACTCAATTATTACTCCTAATCAAGTACTCATTACCTGTATAAAAGACACTTGTTATATTATAGATATATTATATTCTAACTCTCACTTTCAAGACGAACCTACCCTGAAAATTATAGACCGTCCTTATTATTGTAAGGTAGCATACTCAGAAAATCAGCAGATAAGATACATATTTTCCCCACTGTGAACCACTTTAGTTAAAACAGTTCTTATCAGGCCATCAGGAAAAATAGATGATAGTTTCTACTATAATCCTTCTCAATGGCCTCACTAACCAGACCAGTACATAATGATCAAGACATGCCAACAATATGGATTCCTTTGATTCTATCTCTATAACAATCCATGTCAACCATCGTATGTCCTCTTGATGGCATCCTGTGTCCGCATAGAGTTGCTGGTCAGCCAACACTGGTGTATCCATGTTTAGGGATCCATATGAGAACGTCGCTTATGGGTGCGTCGTTACTTCTCTATGAGTGCCCAGCAAATCAGGATCTGAACGAGGCTAAGTTTCACTTCGAGCTAATGCTCTCGAGAAAGGCATGAATCTATCTTTTCTCCCACCAGCTATGGGTAAATAAGACAGACTGGGTTCTTACATTTAATTAAACAACTAGTCTAGGAGAAGGAGAACTCAGTTCAAATAAGCTTTGCTCCGTTAAAAATTACCTTGTGTCAAATCCTGCCACCAGAGAGGGGTTGGTAGTTTATCGTTAGCCCTGTCAGAGGGCTTAGAAATACGCGTCTGCTGCCTCTGCAGTGAGTTAAGAACCCCCAAAGGTGTCTGAGTATGGTACTAAATGTATTAGGTGGTGAGGCTCTAGTTATGGGACTCTGGGGTTATAATGAAGAGGTACTACACGCAAATGCAATTACCACATCCAGGATTTGAACTCTGGGTGACAGTTATTTCCCATCATTACACCACGCGCTTCTTGAGACCATATAACTGTGTTCAAACAAATGACTATGATTAAATAGAATAATTACTTGAAATACTTAAAACTATACAACTCTGTGCAAACAAATAATTATAGACAAAAGTAAAAAAAAATGCGCAATGGAACATTAAGAATATAATTTTATCATAAACATTTACAAACGAATCAAATTAGGCATTCAATAACCCACAAGTGTTATATGCCGTTAAACAATAAAATCAAACTAATATTATCGTTAGAGTAACTTGATTTTTCCCGAGATTAAATATTCTAATTATTTCATTTTTTGATTTTCTGGGGTGAAGTGTATTCCTTATTTTCATCAATTCTTCTGAGACCTTTTTTTTGATTTAATTTTTAAAAGATGCATATCTAAGACTATTGCAGTCATTTGGTTAGCTGAGTTGGGCTCAAAGCTAGAACAATGGGGCACTCAGTGAGAATGATACTCACTAACAATTATCTGCTTGCCTTCTAGATCTTCAAACTAACTTAGGTGTATGTTACAACCAATAATTGTTAAGTGTTGTCTAAAGGTTAACAATTGTGTACAAATGAATCCATATACGACGTTATGAGTTGAATTTTAATTACAATTTTCAATGTAAAAGGGTTATTCAATAAATGAAAGAAATAAATGAAAAATTAAAATACTTTTTTCCGGATTTTTTTTTCTTAAATGTAATCTCTGCATTGTTTGAAATTAGTTTATAGAAAAATTATTTACATATCTAGCAGAAACATTTGTTTTGAGGTTATTCAAAATGATTACAAATCAAACAGTGCTTCAGGCTTGAATAGAGTTCTGTTATCAAATTATTGCTAGCTGAGAAATGCAAACCATGTGAAATCTACAGAATAATGTGTGATGTGTACGGAGAAGTATGTTTTAGTGAAAAAATGTTTACAAATGAGCTAAACATGGGTTTGCCACTAGAAGCCTTGGTAAAAAAGACAGTCCAAGGAGTGGAAACACACTGACCCCGGTAAATAAAAAGTTCCTGGCATAGCGGTAAAGGTCACCTTGACAGTTTTCTGTGACATAAAAAAGATCCCACAATTTTGATTTCCATGAAAAAGGTGCAATTGTAATCAGTGCGTCCTACTGCTAATTCCTTAGGCAAAATTTACCTTATTTATTGAATGACCCTCGGATATGTAAAGAAAAAGGTGCAACTGTAATCAGTGCGTCCTATTGCCAACTCCTTAGACAAAATTCCCCTTCCGCCCTGTCGGATGGGGCGTTAGAATTCACCGACTGTACCTCTGCAGAGGGGTAAGACTCCCCCAATGGGGCCACCTGTTGGCCGTGGGTGGCGACCCGTGATGCTTAAGGATAGAGCCCAGGTGGATGAGCAGTTCATGACATGCAATACTCCACTTTGGCCCTATCTTAGGCTAGACGGGCGGTCGGAGAGGACCCCTGCGATCAATCGGCTGGTCACGTCAAGCCCTAGCACCTATATGATTTTCCCAACCCTATTGCCTTTATGGCAAGCCCCAACCCCTTTTTATCATATGGGTGCTAGAAGGCAGTGGCTGCGGGTCTACATGTCCTGGAAATGACGTTAAACTCTATCTGATGGTGAGGTTCCAGTTCTGGAGGTTTTGGGGAATGTGGAGCACCCCTTCATCACCATTGCTCCCTGGTCCACTCTGACCCGGAGTGGTAGTACTGTTAGGTCCCATCTATGGGTTAAATAGAAAAATGTATTTATAAAAAAAAATTGTATTATCCATTAAGAATTGATTTATTTCAAAACTTTATCGGCATTAAATGACCCACTGAGGTTGATATGCCGTAAAACAAACCAAACCTTATTGAATGACCCTTGTATAATATCTTTCTTTTGGAAGACAACCGTTGATTTAAGTGCATTGACAAGGAAGAGATTATGTTCAAAAATCAATTGTTATAAAATAATTCCTTTTTATCATTAGACAACGTATTAATTGATGTACTTATATTTTCAAAGAAAGACAGGGGTTAGGGGAAGTACTAGACGGTATTTAAATTTCTCCCAGGATTTTTTGAAAAAAGATTTTTATACAAGCATTATGAGACCATAGCAACTGAATTCAGTTGTCATGGTAACAATAAACGTCATTTGTAGTGAGCATGACTCGTGTTACCATAACAGAATTTATTATATAACAATGTAGTGATACCAGGTTGTTAAAAGATTACAAAAAGCTTCATAAACATCTTTAAAATTTAGATAAGGGTTAATATCAATAAAAGGAATACAAAATCCAGATGAATCTAATTTAAGTAGTAGTTATTTAGTCATTTTTAAACAATTGTTGTTATGGCAAGCCCCAACCCCTTTTTATCATATGGATGCTAGAAGGCGGTGGATGCAGGTCTACATGTCCTGGGAATGACGTTAAACTCTATCTGATGGTGAGGTTCCAGTTTTGGAGGTTTGGGGAATGTGGAACACCCCTTCATCACCATTGCTCCCTGGTCAACTCTGACCCGGAGTGGTAGTACCTGTTAGGGTCCCATCTATGGGTTAAATAGAAAAATGTATTTATAAAAAATTGTATTATCCATTAAGAATTGATTTATTTCAAAACTTTATCGGCATTAAATGACCCACTGAGGTTGATATGCCGTAAAACAAAACAAAACAAAACAAACCAAAGACATATATATATATATATATATATATATATATATATATATATAATTCTAATTAATGGAATCATATGTAATTATCTATTAATACCGAGAGATGATATGGGAGGAGAGAGAGAGAGAGAATTAATAGAGCAGAGGTTGTTTAATTACTAATGATAAACAAGGGTCCTTTCGTCCGGTGCTTTGTCAAGTATTACAACCGGAGAACGATTAAAAGTCAAATTGTAAATTACGATTATATAAAATGGGGATGATCTGAAATATGTTGACGTGACTAAGGGGGGAGAAAAATAAAACCCCTTACGTCACACCAGAACCATGAACTTCTAGTATATATATATATATATATATATATATATATATACACATGTAAGTTGGTGGAGTGGCCTATTGTTGGTATCAGCCGGGCAGCGAAGGAGTGTATCCCTTTTTACACTAGCGCTAGACCAGGGAGATTGTTTTGCTGAGGTGTAGTACCACACCTACCGTTAGCTCTCTACTGCGAAGATCAAAATTGCCCAATCTGTGCTACTCATGTACTGAGTTGGCGGGGACCGGTATCGAACTGGGAGCTTTGCAATTCCGATGAGGTTTTCTACCAACTGAGCTGAACCGATAGCTATATTATAAGTAAAAGTAAATTATATATCTTATCTCTTATAGAGTTTATACATGTGTCCTGTCTGCATGAGAAGAGACGGTGTTGAATAACGGAATTGACGCCGTATTCATCTACAGAGGGTAGACCCAATTCCCAAAAGAGGGTCTTGGGTATGACACTAAACTGCATCTGATAGTGAGGCTACAGTTCTGGAGCTCCTAGGTGTGAGGTACCCTTTCGTTTCAATTACTCCCAGATCCACTCTGACTCCGGGGTGTTATTGCCTCTTAGTATCCTATCTATAGGACAAATAGATTTGTTTGAATATTATTGGTATTGAATAGGGTAAATACCATACAATTGTAAATTATTTGTATTAAGAATAATTACTTGAAGCTATAAAAAGTAAAGTCGTCGGGGAGGCCTAAAGTCGGTATCAGCCAATCAGCTAATACTCTTTTTACTAGCGCTAGACCAAGGAGATTGTTTTAGCATCTGAGGTGGAGCGCCACACCTACCATCAGTTCTTTACTTTACCACACAGATCCCTGTGCTACTCATACGCTGAGTTGGTAAGGGTCGGTATCGAACTAGGAACCTTGTGATTTCTAGCCGAACGCTCTACCGACTGAGCTAACCCGGCCCTAACTTGAAGCTATAATTGTTTTACTATTATTATCATTATTATTATTATAACTTACTTGAAACCATGTAAAAGTGCGCAAACAAATAACTATTATTAAATAGAAATAATAACTTGCAACCATATCATTAGCATTAAATAGGTATATTTGAAATCATACAGCGGTGTGCAAATGATTTGTATTAGAAAGAAATATTCTATAGACTGACCTCTCATTTACGGACCCCCGTCAACGGACTTTGGGTGCAACGAACAAAATCTCCTGGGAAAAAATCACTTTCAAATAGTCTGCGATGTATTTCATTAGTTCGCAAAGTAACTATGCAATCACTGCAGAAAAAAAAAAGAAATTTCCATGTCCACTACATACACAAGGTAAATAAACTTTAACAAGTTGTAGTGTACATTTTAATATTTATAATAAATGTAAAAAAAAGTCGTAAAGTCGTCGGGGCGGCCTAATGTCGGTATAGCCAATCAGCGAGGGAGTCTATCCCCTTTTCAATAGCGCTAGACCAAGGAGATTTTTTTAGCATCTGTGGTAGAGCGCCACACCTACCATCAGTTCCTTACTTTACCGCACAGATCCCTGTGCTACTCATACGCTGAGTTGGCGGGGACCGGTATCGAACTAGGAACCTTGTGGTTTCTAGCCGAACGCTCTACCGACTGAGCTAACCCGGCCCCTTTAATAATAATAAATGTAATGTTATTGTATTTTTTTAAAACTGTATATATTGATAGTATACACTTTGAGAAATAGAGCGCTATTGATGCTATTCTACATAAGTGTGTTATGTTGTATTTTTAAGTACTGTGTGTGCATTTATTTATGATATATATACATATTTTTATATTACCTATATTATGATATTGACTGTTGATATTTACTATAGTGGTTTTATGACTAAAAAATAATCCCTTCCCATCTACGGACTTTAACGGACCACCCCTTTTCATATTAGTCCGTTGATGAGAGGCTTGTCAGTATATCATAACTCTAAAACAACTACACAAATATGTCAATACATAAGAGTACACTGTACTCAATTCCCTAATCTCTAGGCATAAAATAACCCTATATGGGTTGACATGCCGGTAAAATCAGTCTTAAAATTTTCGTATTACAATTTTCATAGAAATGGAAATAAAATTTTCATTTGATGGGAACCATACTAGGAAAAGAGTGAAAATGTTTTATCTAAAAAACAACACACGCATATATATATATATATATAATGTGTGTGTAAGGGAACTACAAGAGGATGCTGTGCACTGTTTTGAACTAATTCTAGAAGCAACACCCTACAAGTCAACATCTGTACGGACACTCATCTCCCATCTCACAAACCATCAATGTAAGAATGGCAAGACATACTGGCAAGTAAAGATGAACTCATTAGAAAAACGTTTCTATGGATTCCCACACATAGACACACCGGTGTTGGTCGACCAGAAAACATTTATGAGCTCTGCGCTGACACTGGATACGGTATAGAGGTTTTACAAAAAGCGACGGTCTATATATAGGGACAGATAGTGAGAGAGTCAAGGGAATCCATACTAGCCCTGTCGGCTGGGGCTTTAGAATACACCGACTGCAACTTTGCAGAGGGGTAAGAACCCCTCCCCCCAAACTGGACCAGCTGTTGTCCGTGGGTGGCAACCCGTAAGGATTAAGGACGGAATCCTGGTGGATGAGCAGTTCATGACATGCAACACTCCACTTAGAACATTATTTAGGCTAGACGGGCGGTTGGAGAGGCCCACTCCAATCAATCGGCTGGTCATGTCAAGTCCTAGCACCAATACGATTACCCCAACCCTATTGCCCTTATGCCAAGTCCCAACCCTTTTTATCATATGGGTGCTAGAAGACGGTGGCTGAGGGTCTTCATGTTCTTGGAATGACGTTAAACTAATGGTTAGTTTCCAGGTTTGGAGAATGTGGAGCATCCCTTCATCACCATTGCTCTCTGGTCCACTCTGACCCAGAGTGGTAGTACCTGTTAGGGTTACATCTATGGGTTAAATAGAAAAATGAGTTTATGAAAAAAATTGAGTATCCGTTATGAATGAACTTTATCGGCATTGAATGACCCACTGATGCCGTAAAACAAAACAAACTATCAGTACGTCATGATGATAATCGTAACATATTCTAAGTATATAACATTTTTGTGCTTAATATACTCTTTTTAGTTTCAATAAACTTGACTTAGAAGTTTAATTAGTTCTGCTCGTAACTCAATTTCCTCGTATATCAATTCAATTTTCCCCATTGAAATAATCTGAAATACCATTAATCTGTTTCAACCCCCCCGAAAAACACCCTATTTTTTGTTATGTTTTTTTTTTAAATAAGAAAAAGAATACTGTATTGTATAAAACTTAATAAAATAGAATGTAATGAATTATGCACTGTAATATATTTTAAGATTTATTCTTTTATAAATAATATTTTCTTTGGCATAATAAATTTGGAAATTTAAATGTTTTTAGTGAACTTACTTACATAAGCGTATCTGAAGTTCGCTCGTACGTGAAGCTCGCAATACAAAGCAAAAGATTGACCGTGTGAAGCTCGTAAGTTAGGACACTCGTAAGTTAAGGTACCATTGAACTTACCAGGATAACCGAACAAGGGATTGGGTGCTCAATAGGGCAGGTCGATTTTCACTTTAAAAAAATATCAAATTCTCCATCTATGCGAAAGTTGTGTGTTTATATACTGAACACTGATATAAAAATTAGATCTCTTACTTGCACCATTGTTTGAGGAAATATCATCAAAGATCGTCTACTAAAATGTACTAAACGTTCGAGATATGCATCTTTTAAAAATTAAATCCAAAAAAGTGCTCTGAAGTATTCATGAAAATAATCTAGTTTTCGCAAAATTTAGTCTTTAGAAAACAAGGGGTTTTAGTGCATTTTAAGTAGACGATCTTCGATGCTATTTCCTCAAACAATGGTGCAAGTAAGAGATCTAATTTTTTTATCAGTGTTCAGTATACAAGCACACAACCTTCGCATAGATGGACAATTTGATATTTAAAAAAAAAGAGTGAAAAATCGACCTCCCCTAGTGCCCAACCACAGAAGCTAGTGAACTAGCAGTGTAAATTTAACTAATTGATGAGCCAATGTCTTAGTCGTCTGGATCCATTCAATTTTGCAGACAGCAAATAATTAGGACTCTCTTCGTAGAGAATTTTTTTAAAAAGAAAAAAATGATAGAAATCAATGACTTACCTGAACAATTAATAGATCCTTGTTTCTGTATCACCTACTTTTTCTCTTTCGTTCAAGTTCCTCTTGTTTCTGTTATCCTTTCTTTGTATTTATTTAAAGTTCTCAATTTTTTTTGTTTTCGTTTCTCTTTTATATATATACTTCCTTCTTTTTTTTTTCGTTTTTCTTTTCTATTACTTTTTTCTTTTCTAATTTTTCTTCTTTACACTTCTCTACTTTCTCCCTCTTATTTTATTTTCCTTTATTCTTTCTTAGTTTTTTTCTCCTTTTTTCTTATTTGCTTTTGTTCCTTGCTTCTTTCTTTCTTTTTTTTTCTTTTGTTTCTTGCTTTCTTTTCTCCTTTCTTTTTCTCCTTTCTTTCTTTCTTTTTCTCCTTGCTTTCTTTCTTTTTCTCCTTGCTTCTTAATGTTTTTCCTTTTCTTTCTTACTTTTTCCTTTCTTTCTTTTTCTTCGATCTTTTCCCCCTCTCCGTAAAAGTTTTCTTCTGTTGATTATTTCAATGGAAATAAAATGTCCAGGGAAATTTCTTTGTCTTCATATTCACGTTTAAAACAAATTCCTTGCGATTAAAAGCCGATATTTAACAAGAGCTTTACATATTTGTAATCACGTAGAACAATGTCGATTAGGTTCTTTAAAATAACCGTCCATTAGTTTGTCTTGATTTGTTTTGTTTTGTTTTTCCTTGCTTGAAATAGCCGCGCTGTTTTAAAATAATTTTTTCGAGCTATTTTTAAAATTTAGTTTTGATTCTTAGTCTGATTTACTCTAATCGAGCAATGTTTTGCCAAAAAACGTTCTGTAGAAGTTTCACATGTGTCTGTATTGGTTTTATTTGATGCTGTAGCAGAAGTAGAAGCAACAATATCATTACACAATAATTATTATATCTTGCACGTCGGCATTGCTCATTGAATGTAGAGTATTTCAATACTGTTCATTGATATTCACAAGTGTATCCAAGAATAAATAGATGATGAGGAGAATATTTACATATTTTTGTTAAGTTCTCATCTTTGTTTTTTTTTTTGTTTTGTTTTGTTTTTTTAATTTTTTTTTTATTTGGTATTTTTCTTTTATAAGTCTATTTTTATCTTCTTTGCTGACCTTGCATAAAAAATAATTTTCACGAATTGCAGACGGGTGTGTTTTGCGCGCTTATGCTTCAGGTTCTGGTTTGTTTTAGTATAAAAGTAATTTTTTTTTCTTAAATCCACAGTCTTTCTGGTAAAATCATAAGATGGTCTTATTTTATTTGGAACATTAAGCTATAAGATCTAAGTTAGTGCCTTTGACAAACCATCGATTTTCTAAAAAAAATGATCTAATTTTCAATCCATTCACGTTCTTTTGGAACTTTTTTAAACCATTTTCAAAACGGTTCCAAGAAATCCAACAAAAAACAATTCTCTTTTAATCTTTGTTTCTTAAATTGATTTAAACAATTTGTTTTAGAAATACATGGTCTAAAAAATGTTATTTCAATAAACAAATATATTCCACCATTGGTTTTAGACAACACTCGCGCAAATTTCATCCACTCACTTTTTACGTATAAGGACCCTATTCCATCGATAATGTTTAACGCTTGGCATAAAATAACCCTAGATGGGTTGATGTGCCGTTTAATTGATAATATATAATCAATTGATAATATCTAATTCTGACAATATTTTCTGAATTTTCAGATCCAAACATTTGAGTATCCAAATTTGCTCAAGCAAATCTTGTCAGAAATCACGAATCTTTAAGCAAAGTTTTTCTCTACCACCAAAAATAGAGCTTATAGCGTTGAAAATGACTAAAGCTCAGATTGGGAGAAATGGTGAAGTCAGTGGGCAGCCAAAAAAGTTGAACTCTTGCCTACTTATGACATTCAAATGCAATCGGTTCTAGATCACAACAATGTTATCTTTCTTTTATCACCAACTCACTATAAATAGGATTATTAAAGTGAATATTTTGCCATTAGTTTTGATAAATTATACTTTTATTGTCATAGATAACTAATTATTTTCTTGAACACAGTCTTTCAGAATGTCATAAGTATGGGACAGCCGTTGAGGATTCGATTTATTACTCGATAATAATGAACTTCAAGGTCAGATTTATATATATATATATATATATATATATATTATATATATATATATATATATATATAACGAGGTGTCCAAAGTAAATTTCTGGTGTAGAAACTGTTAATCACATTGCAAGTTTATCAGTAATCAACCATTGATGTTCTTCTAATTAGTCATTTGATAAGATTAGCTTAGTTTGGCACAAGGATATGAGTATTGGAGCAACTCGTGAGAATTGAACTCACTGACAACGGTTTGCAAATCTAGATCGTTAACCACAATATCTTAAGCTCCAAATGCGATCAGTTGACACGGAGTCGATTTTCTTTTAATGATTCAATTTTCCAAGTCACACGCGTTCTTTTAGAATTTTAAAAATCAATTTCAGAACAGTTCCAAGAAATTCAATTAAACCCAATTATTATCTAATCCTTATTTAAGATATATATTTTTTTCCATTTATTTTATAAATATTTAAAAATATTTTTGTATGATTAAATTATGCTAGTTTTTTGCCAATATAGTTATTTACAGAACATAGCTTAGATGTGACACAAGGCCAGAAGTATGTGTGAGTCTAGTGAGAATCAAACTCTGTACAAATGGTCTAATTTAGCTTGTTAACCATTACACCGCGTAAGGTGCGCTGTTTTTACCAATAAACTAATTTCTGACAGTATCTAGAATAAATATTTACAGCTAGTTGTTGATAAATAATTTCATTTAAAATGCATTAACTTATCTTTATAGTTTAATAACAAGTGTATTTATATATCTATCATGTAGCTTTTTGTGGTTGGAGCTGATTGGTTGTTTTTGAAAAACACAATTTAAAAAAAAATTTTTATCATCCACTCTAAAGTTAAAAACAAATATAAATTTGGTTATTAATTTTTTCTTAACTAATCCTAATGATAATGCAATTATTTCTTGAATATCTTATAACCTTTGGGAGCATAACATGAAAAAGGCCTGCTATATGCAGTCAACTTAATTATGTAAAATAGTAATATTGTAATTTTTGATAAACGATTTTAGCATTTATTCATTAAACTTTTTTTTGTTCGGGATTTAAACATAGATATATGCAATTTGTGAACTGAAAAGTTTAAGATGTTAATTTCTTGTCTTTTTGTTTCTTTTGTTTCTTTTCTTTTTTTAAATAATTATTTGATTATATTTCTTCTGATCGCACGGATAATATTTAATTTGCTTTGTTTTATTTTCATTTATTTATGAATAAGAAAATACACTTTTAATAAAAAAAAAAAAACCCGTCGAGATATTAAGTATTCCCTGATTTTAGTTTCTGTTTGCTTTCCTATCTGTCAAACCAGTGGTCACATGTTCGATTACTGCTGTCTGTTTATTAAGGAATAGTTATCACATAGATGAAACATTATATTTCAGATAAAAATTTACTACGTGTCAGGCTCCGATTTTTTAGCATACCTTTCCTATATAAATGTGTTAGAAGACAAACACGAGTTTACGTCAAAACTTCACGCACATTTTATTTTCATGTACGCATGCCCAAAGATAAAATTGTTTATATCTATCTTTATCAATTCTTAAAAATAATGGTTTATAATAAGTTATGTTTTTAATAACAACGTGTAAAAATCAAAACAAACAAATAAATAAATAAAAAGTTTACTATTAAAGCTGATGTTTTTTCTTCGCTGGATTATTATATTGACCACATACCTAAAAGATTACATAGTCTTTAATATTCAGTGATTCGTTAGTAAAAGATATTTAGATGAATAAAAGAATAAAACCTAATAATAGAATATATAAAGAAAATGAGACCCGAAGGTTTGTAGCCCTAGGCTATGTCAATTACTGGTTATAGTATAAATACTACTATCCATTTTTATCGAATACAGGATTTTCACGTGTTTGAGGCCCTTAGCTATATAAAATTTGCGGCCTTTCTCTAAAAAGAAAAAATTGTTAATGTTAAAGAAAAAAAATAATATATATAAATTTAGATGAATAAAAGAATAAAACCTAATGATAGAATATGTATAGAAAATGAGGCCCGAAGGTTTGTGGCCCTAGGCTACAGTCTATTTATGTCCATTACTGGTTATAGTATAAATATTACTGTTTGCACTTTTAAATATATTTGTATTAACATTAATAAGAATATTGAAATATTACGTTGCATTCATAAATAAAAGTCATTGTGCGCGCGCATGTGTGTGTAAGATATATTGGAGTTGAGGGACAAAAACACATCTCCCAGAACATGAGTCAAAAAAAGAAGAAAAAAGTTGAATAATACAAATAATCAAAATTTCATTTTCACCTTTTTTATGTTTAATCCGTGGTAGTTTTTAAATAGGCCAGATTTTTACAGGTATGCAGTAATCCAGTTGAAAAATGGATAGAATTTTTTTTGTGAATTAAAAAGAAAAAATTCTAATTCATATTGGAGTCCATAAGTTTTTGCGACGTATAGTTCCATCAAAAATAATTCCTTTGATTAATGTTTTCATTCTTTAATTTAAAAAAAATTAAAACAACATCAAAATTTCCTTTTCATCTTTTAGGAAAATAAGTTATTATATCCACTGTTTTGTATATATTTTATGTTGAAAGAAAATGCAAATGTATCTTTTCTCTTATCGTTATTTACGACATCTATCTTTTCAAAATAACGATTTTTGTTTTTTTGCAGACGCCATTCTAATTCTCTATCTCTAAGATATAAACATTAATATAATTGTCAGTCAACAGTGCGAGTAAGGTATAAAGTCTATTTATATGATTCATACATATTTAAAGAGGGAATAACAATCAAAACTAAAGTCAGCTGAATTTAAAAAAATGTTTTGGCATTTCTCAGTTAATTTTTATTATTGGAATTGTTTGCGTTTTTGCGTGTATAGTTGCATTTAAAAAGGACAATTTTAAGCGCCTTGCATAAATTCTGCGTGCACGTATTTTCGCATATCTTTCGATATATATATATATATGAGAGAGAGATAAAGAAAATAGGATTATTTTCGTGTATTCCTCGTGTTTTCGTTCAGTATATCTCAAATGTGATTGAATCAAAGTTTTTCGAAATTTTGAGTATAAGCATTCTTTAAAAAAAATTAAACTTTTGGGGAAAAAAGTTAGAGATTGTATTTAAAATCTCAATCTTTATTATAAACAAAAAATTTTTTTTTTTTTTTTTTTCGTTTTTTTAAAAAATCAGTGTACCAGTATTTTGAATATAGATTCGCTCACGTTCGAAAATCTCTCACTTGAATATTCCAGTCTTGAATTTTACGTTGAAAAAGCCAGAAGTACTCGCTGACATGACGTAGGCCCTCGTAGTTATCGGCGTAAGATGTAGACACTGGACGAGATTGTTTGCTATTCACACAGCGTTAATACCTTTGGGAAAGGTATGCATCCACCTATTCTCCCTCCAACTATAGGTAAACAGTAGGGCAGTCTCAGCTCTTTAGCCTACATATGGCAACCGGTCTAGGAGAAGGAAAACTCTGAATTCAGACCTGTTAAACTCCGCTTAAGATGAGAAGTCATTATAATGTCGCATCCTGCTCGTATCGGAAGGATTGGTTGTATGCAAGCTTAGTAAAAAAAAAAAGGCTGTTATGATTTTTTGATCGTTAGAGGCAGAAAGTATTTTACAGGTATTACTGTTGTAACTTAAGGGTCAGCGTTGGAGCGGGTGAGTTCCAACAGTTCAAATATCTTAAAAGCTGGACTTTGCGTGGCTGTTAAATGCACGTGTTATCCGTGTGCAGTGTGCAATCTAGCCAAGTTGTTGTTGTTATTCTGGTGTCTGCACTCTGCGTACAATGTTGCGATTCACAGGTTACTCAGGTTGATACGTACGTTACGTGTACACCAGCTAACGTATATCGTTTTCCTTGTTTTTACGCAAGTAATATTCTGTCTGCCCGTCTCTTTCCCTCTCTCCATTTAACTGACGCACGATTGTAGAAAAGAATCGCAAGGTGGTAAATACAGTAGTAGAAACAAGTCTAGCTAAAGGTTACAGGTGTTTTTATGAATAGAGAAGGATATGCAGAGAAAGAAGAGTGAGTGAGAGAGAGAGAGAGACGTGAAAGAATATTGTAGTGACGCGGGCGGCGACAAGGAGGAGAAAGTCCGTAGTGGCAAATAAATAAAACAAACAAAAACCAAAAACTAAAGAGTTGGTTGGTGATAGCTATGAAGTGAATGGCATTAGCAGACGACAGCTGTTATTTTCAATGGTTTAAAGACTGATTCATTTTTCTTTCCTTTTTCTCGTTCTTAGCAATCTCTGTCTCATTGTGCAACTGCGACATTAATGCCACACCTGTAAATAGATTGCAGAAAATAAAGTTGTTTTGTTGCGTATGCACGCGCACGCGTTATTTATTTCTCTTCTCTCTCTCTCTCTCTCTCTCTCTCTCTCTCTCTCTCTCTCTCTCTCTCATATACCGTCTGTCTCTCTCTGTCACTGTCTCTATATATATATATTAAGGAGCTGATGGTAAGTGTGGCACTCCAACCTCAGACGCAACAATCTCAGTCTAGCGCTAGTGAAAAGGAGATAGTCTCCCTCTGATTGGCTTGATATCGACTTTAGGCCACCCCTATGACATATATCTCCCCCCCCCCTCCTTCTCTTCTCTCTCTCTCTCTCTCTATATAATATATATATTATATTTTAATATATATATATATCTTGCTAGCTCTCTCTCTCTCCCTATATTATATATATAATATATATATATAATCTTATATATATATATATTCTCTCTAGCTCTCTCTCTCTCCCTCTCATATATATATATATATATATATATATATTTCTCTCTATATATATATTCTTGCTAGCTCTCTCTCTCTCCCTCATATATATATATATATATATATTATATATATATTATATTATTTTCTCTATATATATCTTGCTAGCTCTCTCCTCTCTCCTCTCATATATATATATATATATATTATTATTATATTTTCTCTATACATATATCTTGCTAGCTCTCTCTCTCCCTCTCATATATATATATATATATTATATATATTTCTCTCTATACATATATCTTGCTAGCTTCCTCTCTCTCTCTCTCTCTCTCTCTCTCTCTTCATATATTATATAATATATATATATATATAATATATATATAATCTCAACTTTGCAATAGCTATATTTCAGATTTTTGCAAATTTTATTTATCTGTTTGAAGTGCAAACTTGAGAAAACTATGTGCCAAGTATTGAACTTGGAAAATGTGGACTACTGTAGCGATTGGAGTTGGCATCAGTTACAAGAATAGAGCTAAGGGGAATGGACTTGACTGACTCGGTCAAACGGAACTTACTTTTAATTGATGAGTCCTGGGCAATTCTGACAAGACAAAGAAACTGGATCTATATAAAAGAAACCCGCAGTGTCGTCCAGTAGCAGGGTCGAAACAGATGCCGGGGTGTATGGACAAGCTTCGGTGTCCCTTTAGATAATTCTCTGCTCTCGCTATAATTTGTCACCCGAATACTTTTTCGCAATGGGGATTTTCAAGACGATTTTGGCCATTTCATCTGATTCTATGTCTAGCTAAAAGCGATCATTTTAGAAGCTGCATCTGCAAGCCGACCAGGTGCTGGTCTAAGTTGCAACGCTATACTACCATAGACGTTTCGTAGCTTTAAGTTAGTCTCTCCTTAGTAGAACCGAGAACTTTTCTACACACCCACGCAGATTCTGTTTATTTGTCTCTCATTATTATTCACTAAATGTTGTAGAGTAGCTAACACCCCTTCAGCACTCTACCAGATGGGCTAGCTCATAGCCATAAAATAACCTACGATTAAAGTGGATTAACTACTGAAAAATATTTAGACTGACTTTGCTGGATTGGCTATATCGAATTGACCCTCCTCTATTTAGAGTAAGTTTTGTCTCGTTAATCGTTTGTAATTATTTGTTCTGTTGTGTTGTATGTCCGTTTGGCACCGGATGCTGGTGCTTAATAAATGAATTAAGCACACCATTCTTCTGTGTATCTTTCCACCTCGCGACACAACACTACTCTTTTACTTGTTTAACATACTTGTCTTACAGCATCTGTTGTAACTAAGTCACCCATCTAACTCATGAACAGGGCCATCGTTGCTTAACTTTGGTGGTATATGTGTGATTTGACCGTAAATACTGATTAGTCTGAAACAGGTCAGTTACTGTAGGTATGTTGGATATTGTACAAACGGAAATATGCATTTCCGGTTAAATTAAAGAAAGCGAAGAAAAGACGACAAAAATGACAAAGGGCTTTTTCCCGGTAAAGCGAACAAAAGAAGGATGGGTAACAATAAGTTCGGAAATAGTTATCAGATTTGAAGATAAAAATGCGTAGGCGGTCGTCAATACAAAAGCCAGAGGGTTGAGTCGTCAGTTGGACAGTCAGGCAAGAGACGGCGAACAGAGCATAAGGAGTGACCGTTGACACGGGCCATCGCTGCCAGCGGGCAGTGAGGTTCAGCACCCCTCTACCTCACCATCCCAGCAGCAGTAGGAGTCATTGTCAACCCTCGGTCATTTCATTGTCAAGCTCGCCACCCACACGCACCACGAGAGAATTAAAGAAATAAAAGTCCCACTACATACAGCATGTCTTGTGTCTTCGTTAAGCGACCCCTACATATATCGTCTAAGGGTTAGAGACGATACCCGCAGTATACCAGCAGCGTATTCGATTCAGAGTAGCGAAGAAGACGCTACGCAACAGGTAATAACCCAATCCGTTCACCACGAATCAGATGTGACACAAGGTCGCAAGTATGAGGGATCCAGCCAGTATCGAACTCTTTTCAGTAGTAAAGGATTTGAGAGATTAGCTTGCTAACCATTACACCACAATGAGACGCCATTAAGTCGGTTACTGTATCTGTTGTATATATTTACTCAACCCCTCTGCCACTGACAGGATGTGACACAAGGTATTTTAAGAAAAGTAGGGCTGGACTGAATTCACGTTTCCTTCTAACCAAGACCAAAGAACCCAATCTGTCTATTATTTACCCACAGCCGGGGGTAAGGAGAACAGATGGATTCATACCAGGGTGCTAAGAAGAAGAAACATATGTAGAGAGAGAGAGAAAGAGAGATAGTGGGAGAACGGGATAGACGAATATATATATATATATATATATATATATATTATATATATATGTGTGTGTGAATAAAAAGGCATTAAATACCATGGGTATCGTGGTTATGGACCATTTCCACTCGTGGGTATCTAGTTTACAATAATTAAACATTGAGTTCTCATACGGAAACCTGAACTCTTCAACAAACTACTGGTAGAGAATAGGACCAGCCTAGAATCACCTTGTACCAAGAAACTTGGTACCACACACACACAAAAGTATATATATATATATAATATATATATATATATATATATATAGTCACGGAATAGACGAATATATATATATATAGTCATCCACAGACACATGTTTCGACTTATCAAGTCTCTTCAGTGTGGCTAGACATTTTTGTGAGCTACCTACAGCCAGGTTCTAAATCCGATCGTTTAAGCAGCAGTAGGACAACTTACCCTCTCGGTTATCGTGACCCACAGAATATGAAGGGGATTTTAGTTGTTTTAATACACACATCTGTATATATATATATATATATATATATATAGAGAGAGAGAGAGAAGAAACCGTCGTCCAGCTAAGTACTGAACATGGTCCTCGTTGCTTAACTTCGGTGATGTGACAGGAATCGTTGCTTTTAGCGTGGTTTGACTGTAAGTGATGGGTGTTATTTACTAAGCTTTGGTACATAGGTCGCCTTCGGTATCTGTTATAACTATATGGTCACCCATCTAAGTAATGGCCTAGCTCATCACTGCTTAACCTTGGTCATCTGACTGGAAAGGGACTGGGTATTGTTATTGACTAAGATGTGCGTAATCTTGTACACAGTTTGCTTGTTTTATCTATTGTAACTACGTGGTCACCCATCTAAGTACTGATCAAACTCGTAGCCGCTTAACTTTGTGTAGAATAGTCAAGTTCCAATTACCGTAGAATTGGTAAGACACGGCAACAAGTAGTCGTGACTGAATACGAACCTACCTTGCTGCAATCCTACTGCAGAATGACAGGGTATTTATGAAACTCCACAACATCATAGAAACCAAGCAGCCAATCAGAACTCAAGGAATAGAATCACCCGAATACATGAATAGACTATTCTTGATTTCCATAACTACCAACTGTCTTGGGCACTGGTTCAGTTGTGCTTAGCCAGTTGCTGTTGTTCAAAACAACAGTAGACTGACTGACTTCAATACTTTGGTAATCTAATGGAAACCTACACGAGACTTATAGTTACTCTTATTGGCTAGGAAGATATTTAGCAGCGTCTCCACTCTCTAAGGACCAATATTAACAATATTAGACTGTATGGACACTGGGCACTGTATAGACGTATTAAGTATGATGGGCGTTAGGGATGGATGTGTAGAGATTTATATAAACCAATCAATATTCTACTATTGCAAATTCAATCAGGTTCTCAGAATCCAGACTTGGTAAGTGGTTTAAATTGCAGCTTGGGCTATTCTAATTTGTGACATAGTCAAGTCTATTTCCAGCATTTTGATTGGCTGGTGGATTTAGTGTCTATATTTGTATCCATATATACTGAACACTTGATCATGTCCTCTCAGTTGCTACAGAGTGTATTCGGTTACTCTCTTTTTTTTTGTCTGGTGACTGGACGATAGTCACAGCCTTCTTGTGAAGGAGAATATGATGTTCATTCTACAAAAAAATCATTGATTTTAGCCCTTCCAGATTCAACCACTTCGAGTCAGTGGTATTCCACACTCTGTAGAGATCCAGAACAGGAGGAGCCTCTCCATAAAATGCAGTTTCGTGTCATACTCCGGTCACTCATTTTTAGGAAGGTCTTACACCTCTATAGAAAGCACCCGTGGTGTAATGGTTATCGTCGTAGAAAATGGACACAGCGACACGAGTTCAAATCTTAGACGAGACTGTTTGCATATCAGCCAATATCTTTAGTAAAGGTATACATCCAACTATTTGCCCTCCTGCTATCGATAAATAGTATGGCAAACTGGGTTCTTTAACCGTGGTTTGGCAACCGGCCTAGGTGAATGAAACCTCTGAATCCAAAGCTGTTAAACCCTGCTTAAAAATTGACCTTGTGTCACATCTTGCTCGTGGCGGAGGGGTTATGTAAATACGTACCTTTTCAGTAGTTTTCAGTCAATGTAACAAACAAAAGCGGAGTGTCTAAGATGGAGTAATGCTGAACTTCAGCGCTACACAGCAACTCCTGTGACACTGCCGTTGCCAAACTGCATTGGTTTCTTACTTTTCCTTTGGACCACAGCGGCAGTGTGGAGAGGGGGGTCTGCTGCTTTGGCAACAGCACAGCCTCCATATCAACGTAGTTTTAAAAAAAATCCATTTGGACACTGCTCCATTTTCTTTTGCAGACGGAGGGATACCAACAACAACAATAGCAACATTTTAAGCCCCACAAACAGGGTGGCCAGTCGCTGTGATCGCCTGCAAATCAGTACTGGAGTATGTGAGCATACGACAGCATAGAGTATTGGATTAATTCAGTGCGCTTCATCAGTCGTTATAAATCGTGACAATAGTGTTTTCTGTGTGTAGAATAATCACACTAAGTTCCAATTTCCGTCGAATTGGTAAGACAAAGCAACAAGATTAGATCCGTATTGAGTTACGGCTACTTGTTACCTTGTCTTACCAATTCGAGGTAATTGGAACTTAGACTACTTGTGCTTGAAGCTTCCTGAGGAATCGGCGATTCCGCAATTTAATTTTACCTGATCCATCAATCCTGTTCGCAGCGCCATGTTGAAGTCAGTCAGTCAGTATACTATTGGTTTGGACAACAGCAACTGGCTAAGCACAACTGAACTAGTGCCCAAGACAGCTGGTACTTATGGAACTCAAGAATAGTTCATTCGTGTATTTGGGTTATTCCATTCTTTGAATCCTGATTGGCTGCTTGGTTTCTATGATGTTATGAGGCTTCATAAATACCCTGGCATTCAACAGTAGGATTGCAACAAGATTAGATCCGCATTGAGTTACGGCTACTTGTTGTCTTGTCTTACCAATTCGACGGTAATTGTAACTTAGTATGATTATTCTTAGTGGGCGTCCTACCTTAGCATATTCATGTGTTGGCTTCAACACATGGACATGCTAACGTAGGACGCCCACTAAGGACCTACATTGACCAACTATGCGAGGATGCTGGTTGCTGTGCAGAAGACCTCCCAGGGGCAACGAGTGCTAGGGAAGGTTGGCGAGAGATTGTAATGGATATCCGTGCCACTTGCGTGACATGATGATGATGATGATTATTATTATTCTACACTGGGGTTAATTCCGCTAACACTCCCACAGAGCTATTCAACACCCGAGAATGAATAAATGCTGTAATATGCTTGAGATATCATTACGCAACAATCCCTGTCGTACTTGAACATCTGAATGGAAAATAATCAGGATAAAACAAGAATGCTGGTATCTGGCAAAGAAACCTCAACCTCCACTGCCATTCTACTTATGATGGTTCATAGAAATGCAATTCTAAAAAGTAATAATGAGGTTGGTTGGGTTTTACGACATGTCAATCCCTGTTGGATCATTTCATACCGAAGACGTTTTTGTTTTATTCATTCTTGATGGGTACTCAATCTTTTTAATTCAATTTTCTTAAACATTATTTTTAAACTCCTATTTTTCTGTTTAAACCATATATGTGACTCCAACAGGTATTACCACTCCGGGTCAGAGTAGACCTGGAAGCAATGGTGATAAAAAGGTGCTTCCCATTCCCCAGACCTCCAGAACTGGAAACTATCTCTCTTCGACTATTTCTCTCTATCCCTCTCCGTCTCTCTCACTCGTCCGTATTTTTCTATCCCTTTCACTTCGTCTTTATTTCTCTCTCTCTCTCTCTCTCTCTCTTCACACAGACATACTTCATCTTTATTTCTCTTCGTCTTTCTTTCTCTCTGTCTCACTTCGTCTGTCTGTCTTTCTGTCTCACTTTCGTCCGTCTGTCTTCCCCCCCTATCTCTCACTTCGTCTGTCTCCCCCCCTATCTCTCACTTCGTCTGTCTCCCCCCCTATCTCTCACTTCGTCTGTCTTCCCCCCATCTCTCTCTTCGTCTGTCTTCCCCCCATCTCTCTCTTCGTCTGTCTTCCCCCCTATCTCTCACTTCGTCTGTCTTCCCCCCTCTCTCTCTTCGTCTACTCCCCCCTCTCTCTCTCTCTCTTCGTTTATCCCCCCCTCTCTCTCTTCGTCTATCTTCCCCCCTCTCTCTCCGTCTGACTTTCATCCCCCCTATCTCTCTCTTCGTCTGACTTTCATCCCCCCTATCTCTCTCTTCGTCTGACTTTCATCCCCCCATCTCTCTCTTCGTCTGACTCACCCCCTATCTCTCTCTTCGTCTGACTTTCATCCCCTCTCTCTCTCTTCGTTGACGTCTGACTTTCATCCCCTCTCTCTCTCTTTCGTCTGACTTCATCCCCTCTCTCTCTCTTCGTCTGACTTTCATCCCCTCTCTCTCTCTTCGTCTGACTTTCATCCCCCTCTCTCTCTCTTCGTCTGACTTTCATCCCCCTCTCTCTCTCTTCGTCTTTCATCCCCCTCTCTCTCTTCGTCTGACTTTCATCCCCCTCTCTCTCTCTTCGTCTGACTTTCATCCCCCCTCTCTCTCTTCGTCTGAATTTCATCCCCCTCTCTCTCTCTCTTCGTCTGACTTTCATCCCCCCCTCTCTCTCTCTTCGTCTGACTTTCATCCCCCTCTCTCTCTCTTCGTCTGACTTTCATCCGCCTCTCTCTCTCTTCGTCTGACTTTCATCCCCCTCTCTCTCTCTTCGTCTGACTTTCATCCCCATTACTCTCACTTCGTCTTTCATTCCCTCCCCTCTCTCTCACTTCATTCCCTCCCTCTCTCTCACTTCGTCTTTCATTCCCTCCCCTCTCTCTCATTCCCTCCCCCTCTCTCTCACTTTCGTCTTTCATTCCCTCCCCTCTCTCTCACTTCGTCTTTTCATTCCCTCCCCTCTCTCTCACTTCGTCTTTCATTCCCTCCCCTCTCTCTCACTTCGTCTTTCATTCCTCCCCCTCTCTCTCACTTCGTCTTTCATTCCCTCTCCTCTCTCTCACTTCGTCTTTCATTCCTCTCCTCTCTCTCTCTCTTCCCTCTCCTCTCTCTCACTTCGTCTTTCATTCCCTCTCCTCTCTCTCTTTCTCTCCCTTCTTTTTTCTCTGTCTATCTTTCTCTCTCTTTTAGTCTCTCTCTCTATATCTCTCTCTCTATCTATCTATCTATATATACATATATATATATATATATATATATTCGTCTATCCGGTTCTCTCTCTCTCTCTCTCTCTCTCTACATATGTTTCTTCTTATCACCCCTTCCATCGTCCGCCCTCCAATCATATTTTTACCTTGTTCAGTCTCCTTAACGTATAATCACAGCCGTAGACTAGCAGATCAGCTAGCAAATGTCAACGGCTCGATAGAAGAGCCTGGCCAATGAAATAATAGTGTCGAGACGCGCACGCGCAAAGTTCAGAGTTCATCGCGCAGATCTGACTGAACGGGGAAGCCATCACGTCAACAATCAACCACAACCTTCTCAAGAAGCAGAACACTGCAGCATTTATTTGCTTCCAGCAATAATAGACATTTGCAAAAGAATCACTCATCATTATCTTTAACGCCTGCTATATTTCTATGTATGCACATATATCCCTCTCTTTACAAATACATATATCTTATTATAATGGAGATTATGTATCTATGTCTGTAAACGGAACTACGTCACTACCGATGTCAAAATGTCCTTAGTAATTTGCGTTACTGTATAAACATACAGAGTTCCAATTACCGTCGAACTGTTAAAACAAGGCAACAAGGAAGCCGTAACTTAATACGGATCTTACCTTGTTGCAAGCCTACTACAGAATGCCAGAGTATTTATGAAGCATAACACCATAAAAACCAAGCAGCCAATCAGGACTCAAGGAATGGAATCACCCAAATACATGAATGGAGTATTCCTGAGTTCCATAAGTACCAGCTGTTTTGGGCACCAGTCAGTAGTGCTTAGTTGCTGTGGTTCAAACCAAATCTCTACAGTTACATTCCCCAATTTAAAAACAATCTTAAATTTAAAGAAAATTGTTTTATATTATTAATACTGTTGGCCTTGTCTACATACGAATAACATGCAATTGTATTTATATATAGAACCAAATAGCGGTTTATTTATTCACCTAATCCTTCCACACGAGCAGGATACGGCATTAACAGGTTTGAATTCAGTTATCCTTCTCCTGTATTGGTTGCCATGCTAATGTTAAAGAACCCAATCTACCCTAGAATTTACCTATAGCTGGAGGGAGAATAGCTCGATTCATTCGTTTTCCCAGAGGTAATTAACGCTTTGTGAAATGCAAACAGCCTCGTTCGGGATTTGAACTAGTCACCGAGTAAGGAAGGGAATCGGTGAGACGGGCAAATCATATCAATGAGACTCGATATGAAATCTTCAAATTATTAAAAATCAGACTGAAACACGCAAAAAATGTCGAAATAAATTTAAATTTATATCTGAACTAAGGTATGTTGGATTTTGTGTAAAGTATTCAACTCTGTTACAAGATGAATGCAAGACTAAAACTAGAGTTTGGTAGGTGGCTATGGAGCTTTGGATTGTTCCATTATGAACTCAGGCAAGTTCATTTCCTGAGTTCTGATTGGCTGTTGGATTTCAGGGTGAGTAAGAACATGGATAAGTACCCACTCTTCAGCCATCACTTTGCATTATGCCAGCAGCATGCAAGGACTGTATTAAGTTACAGCTTGCCTGTTGTTCTCGTCTGCTAACTCGACGGTAGTTAGAATCCCACTGCGATGGTGAGTATCATATTGTTTCTTTATCTGGAGGATAACTTCTACAAGGTATTCATTTTTTAATTATATATTACAGATGTTCACACACACATGCATATGAAGATTCTTTTAAGTCATCAGGAGAGTTCAATGTATAACAATTGTATTATTTCATACAGAGCAATATTTACACTTCTATATATGTGAAAAATTCAACAAACCATCATTTGGCTATTATAAATTGATTTATTTCAACTGATCTCTCTAAAAAAAGAGACCAGTCTCTTCAGTCAGCCTTGCACACAATGGAGAAAAATAAACCTGCTTTTGCTGTGGACCCTTCCTCATTTAAAACACAAGAAATAATAAATATAAAAGCAATTGGTAATTTGCTTGAAGCATTGTTAAGTATGTTATTATATATTAATATTTTGAAGGCCAATACAATGCGTATGAGAAATAAAAACAAAAAGATGTTATTTTTGTCTTATCGATTTCGAAGCATGAACTTCATCATCAGAGTTTCGTATCAGGAAAATATATATATATATATATATATATATATATACTGAAAGTCAGAAGAAAAAGATACTGATAATAGGCAACTCCGTCGACTTTATTTTTTTCTGATACGAAACTCTGATGATGAAGTTTATGCTTCGGAATCGATAAGACAAAAATAAGATCTTTTTGTTTTTATTTTTCATACGCATTGTATTGGCCTTCAAAATATTAATATATCATAATAATAAATATATTTCATTTGTGCATATTGTATTGTGTGTTTTGTATTATTTAAAAAAACAACAACTTGTTTTGTTTTTAAATGAGTCCGCAGCAAAAGAAGTTTTATTTTTCTCCATTATGTGCAAGGATGACTGAAGAGACTGGATTGGCTGCCGTACCAAGGTTACACAGCCCTGTCTGCCCTACTATTTACCCATAGCTGAAGAGAGAATATTTGGATGTATACCTTTCCAAGGACAAGCATTTATCCAACCCGTTCGCCACAGGTAGTCACAAGATCGCAAATATGGGGTATTCAGCAAGAATCAAATTTGCTATTCAGTAATAATGGATTATTAGCGAGACTAGCTTGTTAACCATTATTCCACGATGGCGTGCCCTACCTTTCCAAAGGGTATTAGCACTATGTGAAATGCAAATAGCCTCGTACAGAATTTGAACCCTAGTCTCTGTGTCCATTTTTGACCATGAGAACCATTACACAACCAGTATGTATGTCGTTAAATAAATAAACCAATCCACCACAACCCCCTTTGAAAGCGTTCTAGGAGCTGACGATAGGTGTGCTGCTCCACCTCAATGCTGGTCTAGGACTAGAGAATAGAGGATAGATTCTCTTGGCTGATACTGATAATAGGCAACTCCGTCGACTTTACCACACAATACAAAAAGAATAGTATCATCATCATCAGGTCTCGTTAACAGCACAGATTTCCCTGACTCTCTCTCTCATTCGCCACCAGTCCCTATCAATTATCGCTCCTGACAGGTTTTCTGCAAGGCATCAAAAATCCATACAGAGGTGATTGATATAGCTTTTTGGTGGTCACTCCACACTGGTGTGTCTGTGTGTTGGTGTCCACAAAAGAACGTCACTTATGAGTTCGTCTTTGCTTCTACTGTAGTGTCCGGTATGTCTTGTTTGTCTTACTTGGATGCTTTGTGTGATAGGGGGGGGGTTAGTGGCAGTAGAGCAGCTTTTGTGGGTTGCTGCTTCCAGGATTTGTTCAAGACAGCACGTAACATCATTGTGTAGTTTCTATCTATCTTTTTCTCTTGGCGTTTCGTTAGAGTTCAAGGGGTGCAGTTATACAGTAGCACTGTCACAGCTACTACTCACTTAATCTCATTAGATTTCTATTTGATCGATAATCTGTCTCTTTCCTATGCGTATATTGACATCTGGTTCACTAATTCAAGAGGCTCACCATCTGTGACAGAGAACCCGAGTTAAGTGTCGGAAGTGGGGACGTACCGTATTCTCGAAAGAAGCGAGCTAGGCTTTGTTTGGCGTATAGATCTAAGATCGAACCCGCGTCCTTCTGAATATGAAAAGAGCGTAGCGTAGCGTTGAAGACTGAGTTATTTCAAGTTCCCGTATGTTAAACCGAGATGCTTGTATGAAAGCTATAAACACGGGTATAAATAAACCAGCAGGAACCGAGGAGGGACAGAGGAAAACAACGCGTATTACGTGTTAGAGACAGAAGCCGTGTCGATACTTTGAAGAAGAAACACCAAGAAGTAGAAGTCGACGCGACAGCGACTGGAAAAGAAGCGTTGGAATTTTTGTGTTAACTTAAATTTTATTTTTCCCACACCATCATATTTTTCTGATGTTAAGCCTCCAGTCCTGGGGACTGTTGAATACCCCTTCAATACTATTACTCCCGGGTCCATTTAAAAGTATTTACGGTTTTCGAAGGAGCTCTTATTTCTCTGTGGTTGTAGGCAAATTTTCGGACAAAGAAGGAACAAACACGAAAGTAAATGCAGACACTTGTATTGACAAAATTACATAAAATTGTTGCAAATTTTAATGGTATTTGCTACGAGACTTATCTGAGTTAGTAATTTTCTTGGAGTAGTGGTGATAACAGGGTATTCTGTTCGACGGTAGGAAATGTTGATAAGACGCTTCGTCTCGGTAGTTACTCGTCCTGTAGTAAGTGTACTATTGTACCGCCTTTTAACGTATGCTGATACAATGCCTTAGAAGTGAGCTGGTTGTAGAGTTCTGTGATAAGTGGGCCCTGTTTGGGCTTGGTAATGAGAGCTTGGTATTTTTACGTCTCTCCTCCAGTACTGCTATGCGATAAGTGGGCCCTGTTTTGGGGCTAAGTGATGAGAGCATTTATTTTTACGTCTCTAGTTGGTAACGGCTCCCTGATAAGTGAAGTTTTTGGTATTGGCGCTAACATACGATGATGGCGATTCTCCCCCTAGCGGCAGGGGGAGATAATTGGTTATGGAATTTCCAATACATTCTGACCTAGTGTAGTAGTACCTGTTAGGGACCCATCTTGTTTAAAACACATGTTCTTCTTCACTTTAGAATCCAATACTGTTTGATTTAACTGAGTTTGAGATAATAAAAACCATACAATCTATTAAGAAACTTTAGTTGGGACACTGATGGATATACCAATTTTCTCAGAAAATACACCCACTAGTAGCTTCTGACAGATTTCCTTTAGAACAACCTACTGTCAAAGCTTTTTAGCACGTTTGAAGATAATGTACCTTTAGTTGTTGAAATTGATGCTTCAGAGCAAACTATTGCTACGAAACTAAGCCAAAATGGCAGATCCGTAGCCTTTTTTCTAAAGAACTTTAACAAACTCCGAACACAAACATTCATCTACTGAAAAAGATGCATAGAATCTTTGAGTAAGTTGCAGCATTATCTACTGGGAAAACATTTCCAATTAATTACCCACCAACAGTCTGTATCATTTGTTTCATGGGGGGGGGGGATAAAAAAAAGAAAAGATTGCAAGGTGGTGTCTAGAACTCTCTTGCTAAGCTCACTTAGTCTTGTTTAATATAACTGAAAACTGCATGGTCATGAGTTTCTTTGTTCTTTGATCCATCTGCCGGAGCTCCTCTCTTGTCCATTTTAGGAATGGTCCCGAGTATATTACGAGTAGGACAGCCCATGTGTTTCACTCCTTGTGAGTTTTTGCAAGAATGTAGAAATGTTCCGCACACAAAGAAAATTCGACCTTCATCAGAGTAAATCCTTATTTGAAATTGAGGACTTACTTATTTTCAAATAAGGATTTACTTGACGAAGGTCGAATTTTTTTCTACATTTTTTTCTATTATCATTATTTCATTTCATCTGATTATTTAAAAATAATAATAGTTTGAATAATGTACACATGGATAAATTCCTGACCGAAACACGAGTAAGTAATATTGATCAAAATATCCTATATTATCCATTTTTATACTTTCTTTTCTTTATTCATTCTTTCAACACACACACACACACCACACACACACACACAAACAACAAACACACAATTTTATATATAATCTTCATCTGTGTCAGACAAAAGCTTTGCGATTATAGGAGTTTTTTTTTTGTCATGGCTAAAAGGGGAAAGTAAGGGCATACCAGGGTCAAGCTTAGCATAGTGTGTGGTCCCTAAAAAACCACAGATGTATCACCCCTGCTGTGATCCTAAAGCCTACAATGGAGACTGAAAGATTTACCAGTACACTTGGGTTTTACAAGGAAACCATAAAAAACTAATTTTCTCTGACTGGAATAGTAAGTATCCCCATGACTGTTAATCCACAATATTGACTTTTTACAGCCAATAATTGGAAATAAATTTGAAGCCATTTTAAAGCACACAAATTATTTTTGGGGAAAAAAATAATCAAGAATCAATAAAAATAGATTTATATATCAAAACACATAATAAAAAGATTTCATTAATCAATCATCATCATTATAAATAAATAAAAAAAATATCTTTTTCATAAAATGATATAAATAAATAAATAAATATGAATAAAAAGTGCCATTTTGACTTTGGAACTTCTGTTTTTAAAAGAATGTTTGGAACGCCACCTAACGGCTAACAGAAGAAACACAGGAGGTCATTATTGAAGTCAGTAAGTCTACTGTTGGTTTAAATAACAGCAGCTAAGTACAACTTAAGCAGTGTCCAAGACAGTTGGTATATATAGAAATCAAGAATGACCCATTCATGAATTTGGGAGATTTGGGTCATTCCATTCCTTGAGTTCTGATTGGCTGCTTGACTGCTTGATTTGAATGAGATTATGGAGTCTTATATATATCCTGTTATTCTGCAGTAGACTTTGTGACTATTCGGGTTTGTATTTAAGTTACAACCGTTTGTTGCCTTGTCTTCCCAGTTCGACGGTAATTGGAACTTTGATTATTCTTCAGTCATCATGTAAAGTAAGGAATGTAATCCATACACATAGGATGCATAGTTATTCAAAAAAATAGGCAAGAAAGATATTTGCGAAGATGTCCCGCCCCCTTGGTTTAAGAGACACTTTTTCTTGTCTATTCTCTGAACAAATCCATCCGAGGAGATGGTTAGTCAGTTGAACCTCTTAATTTGTGCGTAAATAACAAACTGATTCCCGTGTTCAGTTGTCAGTTTGTCGTGTGCTGACATTTGCAATAAAATAACAAAGTCTGTCTCTAATCACTTTAGTATCCAAAACAAATTTCGCCTTTCTACCACTGTATTACTTCTATTAATTTCTTTTTTTTTTAATTCTTTAACACTGGCTCATATTCTGATCACAACCAACCCACTCATCTACAGATCAAATAGATCTCTTTGAAAATTATTATTATTGGATGTAAATAAATGAAACCATATAACTGGAAATTATTTGTATTAACAGCCCACGATAAAATTATGTTTATTTTTTTTAACACAATGCATTAATGTTATTGGGAGATGAATATAGCTTTGAGGATTTCGTCAAACTTAAGGAGAGAAACATATCTTATGTGCAAAATAAATATTTCAACGATACAAAGGGTTTAAACTAGCAGCAAGATCTTACTGAGTAAAATGCAAAATAGGCCTCAATGGTGTCGCGGACTCTATATAGAAATAGTTAATACTATATAGTTATTTACTAAGCATAGCTTAGATGCGGCACAAAGTATGGGGCGCCCAGTGAGAATCGAATTCCTTAAACAATGGTCTGCAAATCTAGCTTGCTAACCATTAGGCTACGTGAGGTGTCCAAAAGGGTTATTTACTAAGCTTAGTTTAGATATGGCACACGGCCAGAGGTATGGGACACCCAGTGAGAAACAAACTCACTATCTATGGTCTGCTAAGCTAGGTTGCTAACCATTAGGCTACATGAGGTGCCTAATAGTTAATACTATATAAATATGCCAACAATTGATTTTTATTAATATATATATATTTACTTACCAACCCCTCCACACGAGCAGGATGTGACACAGTCAATTTCTTAAGCGGAGTTTAACGGGTTTGAATTCAGTTTTCCTTCTCCTAGACTGGTTACGTAGCCAAGGTTAAAGAGTTCAGTCTGCCCTGCTATTTACCCAGAGTTGGAGGGAGAATTGGACTCATACCTTTCTCAATGGTATTAGCGCTATGTGCAATTCAAACAGCTTCGTTCAGGAATTGAACTCGGGTCGACGAGTCTATTTCCTATGACTCTAACCATTAGACCACGCGCCTCCATAATTCTTATTAATATATGTATTCACCTACCCCCCCCCCCCAACACCGCACGAGCAGGATGTGACACAAGGTCAATTCTAAGCGTTGTTTAACAGATTTGAATTCAACATTTTCCTTTTAAACCAATTGCCATACCACTGTTAAAGAGCCCAAAGCAAATAAAAGAAAAAATAAATAATAATAATGATGATGATAATAAACAACTTAGAAGCAAGAATATATATATATATATATATATAAAATAGTGGTATTTTGAAATACGAGTTTAGTTCGTTCCGCTTGTAACTCGATTTCTTTGGATATCAAATCAATTTTCTCCATTGAAATTAACTGAAATGCTATTAATCGTTCCCCCCCCCAAAAAAAAAAACAAAAAAAAAACCAATTATTTGTTCTAAGAAAAATAACACTCTATTGTATAAAACATAATAGAATAGAAATATAGTAATGTTTTATTGTCTATTTGTTTTTATGAATAATGTTTTCTTTGTTTAATAAATTTGGAAACAAACGTTTTCAGTGAACTTATTAACATGAGCGTATCTGAAGCTCGCTCAAATGTCAAATTTTAGCTCTCAACATCGACCGCGTGACAGCTCGTAACACTGAAAATTCGTAAGTTGGGGCACTTCTTAAATGAAGATACGACTCTAGATATATATAAAAAAATATCAATGTAATATATATATATATATATATATATATATATATATATATAACAATCCCCGCAATGCCCGATAGCTGTTATCTATATATTAAAAAAACTGTAACTATTTACCTTCATCTCTGATATTTATCATTCATCACGATAATTCGAGAAGGAAGAGGTCGACCAAGCTAAGTTACCCCCCCCGCATACATGTACCCTTTTACCAAACATCAGGTATACTATATTACAAAATCAGTTCTTAGCTCATGAACTTTCCCCGAGATGACTTACCACAACTACCAGTCAAACATGGAGGCATGCTTCGTGTAACGGTTATGTGGGGAAATGGGACCAGGCGGCACAAAGTTACCCAATGCGAAGAGACCACGATGTCTCGCCTGCCCAATTGGAGCCACCATTTAGAATTCACAAAACGCGCATGTGTAGTTTTTCACTCTTTTAAGGCTATCGCTAATTTACATACGTGATCGTGGGACTGGATAGAAAGCAGGGTTATTTCCTATAATTCTAACATAAACAAAGGGGAACCACTCTTTATTGATAAATTATTTATTTTCCCATTAAACTAACCCTAAACCGTAAACCCTAACCCCGTCTTTTTTCTAGTAGATCAATAAATAAATAATTTATCAGTCAAGAGTGGTTCCCCTTTGTTTATGTTAGAATTATAGGAAATAACCGAAAGCAGACTGCACCAACGATCAGTGACAAGTGTGATCTCCGTTCTTTAGTAGGGATTACATTCCTTACTTGCCACGGTTCTCCTATTTAATGCTAGGGGACACAAGAGGTAATTACCTTCTGTTTTTGATGGTAGGCGCTAGGTGGCGTACCGAGCAATACCATAAAAAGAGAAACGACAAAGTCTAACTCTCTTTCACTGTTTTGATCTCGACCTGTTAGCCGCGAGTGGCGACCGTGATGCTTAAGGATGGAATACTGGTGGCTGAACAGGCCATGACATGCAACACACCACTTTAGCCCTTACTTAGGCTAGACCGGCGGTCGGAGAAGCCTCCTCCAATCAATCGGTTGGTCATATCAAGCCCTAGCATCTATATGATCGTCCCAACCATATTGCTCTTATAGCAATCCTCAACCCTTTTTAACATATGGGTGCCAGAAGGTGGTGGCTGAGGGTCTTAGTGTTTTGGGTATCACGCTAAACTGCATCTAGAAGTGAGATTCGGAAGATCTGGGGAGCGTGGAGTACCCCAACCATCCACTCTGACCTCAGTGGTAGTACCTGTTAGGGTATCATCTATGGATTAAATAGATTTAAAAAAATGAGTTTAAAAAAAGAAAATGCTTTTAAAAAATTGCAATACCCAACAAGAATGAATAAGACAAAAACGTCTTCGGCACGAAATAATGAAACGGTTGACATGCCTTAAAATCTGAACGCCATCTATAAACATTGTGTGTATGTATGTCCGGGGGGAAGCTACGAGAATAAAACAATTAATGACAAAGTAAATTTATATACACATTCACTATCACCAGAGCTTGCCTTTTGAGTAAAAATAATGAAGATTTGATTTATATTTATAAAGTCAATTAAAAAATAATTTTTAAATTTCTAAAATAAAACAGCGTGGAATTTGTTTTTGCATTTGATATTTTAAATAGTAGACATTAATTTTTCTTTCAGATTGGCTGGATCAACGCAAGGTCTTTTTTTTTTTTTTTTACGTTGGGATTTTAATGGGGTATCCTGTGAGGATCAAACTCGCAATTCAAAAGAGATCTGAGAGACGAATTTTTGTACCCCTCTCCTCCCATAAACGGACGCCGCCGGGTAGCCACTTCTAGTCTCTACCAAATGATTATTTTCCTATTAGGAAATTTCCGTCGTGCACTTTTCTTTTTTGACTCGCTCTTCGGGCGGTGTCCAGTGTGGACCAGTTAAATTAACGGCGTTGATCCCAGGGGGGCTATCCCCCAGGCAATACCTGCCTTCTTGATTTAAAGGGACAGGGCTGGGTTTATTGCCCAGTGCCTAAGGCGCCCCCTTGAGGGGGAATGCCGACGGGATCAACGCATTTTTTGCACCTACAACCCATGAGTCTCGGCTCGTGGTTGGGCCCACATTAAAATGTCCTTGTGTCACACCCTCATACGTGGGATGAGCGGTAAATACCCTTCTCTATTATTCATGTCATTCTTGTATTCATTCTTTTAAGTTTACTCAGGCAATATATTTATTCTTGTTAATTCACTCGTAAATTGCTTTTACAAATAAATCTACACGGGCATACGCTATAAAGTGTCCGGGTTTGTTCTATCTCAACTAGAAATGCTAGCGGCGAATTGTGGTTTTCGAAAACGACAAATATACTAAGACAACCTTCAGTCATCGACCTCGTCCGCTACACTTTGACCAGTTCAGGTGATCGGATTCTTTGCGGCTGTTTTCTACAGGTTATCGTCATTAAAATGAATGCCAGTATTTTTTCCTCTTCTCTTTCTTTCCGTATTGTTCGTTGCGTAAATCCATGAAAGGGCGAATTCAAGTCGTGTTATGAAGCAAATTATTGTACTCGGACAGAATTTGTGTCACATACATCGGCTTCGTATGTCTAAAATCAATATTTCTAAATGCCGATATCTTGTGGGTCTATTTTTAGACTTGCTCATATCAGTCTGCCTTTTTCAATGTTTTACTGGGAATATAATTATTTTTTATTTAAATTCTGGTTAGTGTTGGTGGTGGGGGTTCCCGTGGCGTAGTGGCTAAAGTGATGGTCTGCGATATCATAGTAAGCGCGTTCAGACTCCATTCGCGTTATTACGTTCACTTTCGAACTGGTACTCGTGGGAAAGGTATGAATTTCCCCTTATACTTACTTTTTAAATTTAAATTCTTGTTAGTGGTGGTGGTGGGTTCCTGTGGCCTTGTGGCTAACGTGCTGGACTGCGATATCGTAGAAGGCGAGTTCGGACTCCAGTCGCGCTATTACGTTCACTTTCGGACTGGTACCCATGGGAAAGGTATGAATCCCTCCATAATAATTTTTTATTTAAATTCTGGTTAGTGGTTGTGGGGGTTACCGTGGCGTAGTGGATAATGAGCTGGGCTGCAACATCGTAGTAAGCGAGTTCACTTTCGGACTAATACTGTGAGAATTATTTTCTCATCCCCCTCTCTCTTTATAACTTCGTAAGCGAGTTGATGAGGTAGTCGCCGACTGGGTAATCCCATTTCCCCTCTTTCAATGCTGACACCCCCTCGTAGTGGTTCATACCAAGGCCTTAAAAGTCTGGCCGCGAGGCGGGTGGACAGAACTAGACAGTAGTACAAGCTGAAAGCGTGTTGGTTAAACGTGCATTCCGCATTCTTCTTCCCCCTCAACTATTTGACCCAGTACGAGTAACAGTGGGTCGCGTTTTTGAAGTGGTTAGCTGCAAAGCCCACTGAATTTCGCAACCAGTTTATTTACCTGGTCTGGTGGATACCCCACTAAAGCTCGCTACTGGCCCCTCCCCGCTGCATCGGGATAAGCGCCTTATATTTTCCCGACAATACACTTAGAAAAGATATGAACTCCCACATCCTCTTAACTATGTGGCAAATCGTACCACTACTGTTCTTCTACAAGGATGTATTTTGCATTAAATAACACATGAGGATTGATATGCAATTAAACAAAGAAACCAAACCAATCTAAATACTGTCTCATAATAAATAAATTTTCAATCATCATTCATGGGGGAGGGAATTTCACGTGTCGTATTGGCTAACGTGCTGGATTGCGTAGTAAGCGAATTCTGACTCCATTCACGCTATTACGTTCACTTTAGAGCTAATACCACTGGGAAAGGTATGAAACCCCTTCCTCTTAAATAGTATCACTACTATTCCAAAGTATGGCTTTGCCATAAATTAACCCACAAAGGTTGATATGCCATTCCTAAAATATTTTATATGATCCGGTACTAATAGAAAGGCACTTTCTTAACTTCATAAATGCTTATCTTGAAACATTACAAATAAAATATCGCCCTGTCGACTGGTACTGTACACCCACCCCTCGGGGAGGGGCTCCAGTGGCTTCGGCCCTGGATCTTTACGAGTTAATAGCGTCGATCCCAGGGGGCTATCCCCCCAGGCAATACCTGCCCCCTTGATTTAAAGGAGCAGGGCTGGATTTATTGCCCAGTGCCTGAGGCGCCCCCACTTGTGGGGGAATGCCGAAGGGATCGACGCAATTTTTGTTCTTTCCCACCCATGAGCTTCGGCTTGTGGGTGGGCCCACGTTAAAACGAGGCCTTGTGCCCAGCCCATACAAGTGGGGTATGAGGCAAATACCTGTAGAATATGCCGATGTGCAGTCGGCATATTTTGCATAAAACCCCCACCAACAGGTGGCCCCATTAGGGGAGTCTTACCCTTCCGCAGTCAGGATATGAGCGCCATGTCAAAAGTAAACAGTATCGTTTGGGATTTGAAATCGACACGTGGATTTCATTTCTTAGAACGATAACCATTATACATAATTCTTGATATTTACCGATTCTTGTAAAAGCCAGCTACCTGGCGTTACCAGTGATTTAAACATTCAAATGTAAATCTCTTATCTATATCAATATAAAGATGAATAAAATTTATTTTCAATATATTTGTTTTCTCTATTATTCTTTACAAGAAATGGCTACCCAGCATCGACTGGGTAGAGGGGGGGGGGGTGAAACCCTGGTGTATTGATTTGTTTACTTTTGAGATTTACAAATTTCTGGGAATTTTTAAGTAGAATTTCAATGCTTATTCTATGTATATTTTGCTTTTTAAATGTCCTCAAATATAAATCAAATTTTCATAATTTCTACACAAAAACCAAGAACCCATGATATGTAATATGTATATATATTTACTTTGTCGTTAATTGTTTTATTTTCGTAGTTTCATTCATACATACATACATACCAACTGCCCTTTATATATATATATATATATATATATATATATAATGATATATTCTTGTTTTTAAGTTTATTATTCTTATTTTTCTTTTATTTGCTTTTTATTATGTGTTATCCTTTATTAATTGGTTTCATTTAAAAAAATCATTTTTAGATATGTCATTGATTTATATATTTATGTATATTATGGAAGCGTGTGGTGTAATGGTTAAAGTCATGGGAAATGGAGTCGTTGCTCCGAGTTCAAATCTTGGACGTGGTAATTGCATTTCACTTAGCGCTAAAACCCTTGGGAAAGGTATGAATCCTACTCTTCCACCCGCTATGGGTAAATAGTAGGACAGACTGGGCTCTTTAACCTTGGTTAGGCAACCGGTCTAGGAGAAGGAAAACTCTGAATTGAAACCTGTCGAACTCCGCTTAAGAAATTGACCTTGTGTCGCATCCTGCTCGTGTGAGGGGGTTGGTAAATATATATATTTATGTATATTTATTTTGCTCTTCTTATGAGGAGTAAACATTTTTTTAAACCCCCTCTCAGATAAAAATAGGCTGTGTATTTTATTGCAATTTAGTATTTGGTGGTCTCTAACAAGTTTTCTTTATAAAAAGACGTACTCTCGGTCGTTGTACAAAAATACATGCATACAGGGTGGTCCGAGCGTCTTTTTAGGAGTATATATCACATTATATATAAGAGAGAGAGAGAGAGAGAAAGAAGGGGGGACTGTAAAATTCTAATGAATTATATTAAGTGGGAAGATATTTTTATTTTCAAAACAAATATACCACACTTCAAGAAAAATATTCCTTAATTCAGGGGAGTTAACCTTGAAGTGCAGTAGTATGTATTTATCTCCCTTTTTCACGGGCCGGGCTATGATTGAATATCAAGCTTGCCTTTTTTAAACCGGTTATCATACTTAGGGAAACGGAACCCAGTCTGCTGTACTATTTACCCATAACAGTTAGAGAGAAGAGTTGGACACATGCTTTTCTCTAGGATATAAGCGACATGTGAAAAGTAAACAGCATCGTTCATGATTTAAAATCGAGACGCGTAATCCATTTCTTAGAACAATAACTGTTATTCATAATTTTATTCATTAATGACTTAATTTTATTATGAATAGCTTATTTTATTTATAAAAAAAGTTGAAAAAAGTTTTTTTTATCAATTAATAATGTAGGGGCAGTTAAACTTTGTTCATTTGAAGAAAAAAAAATCCAGTTCTTAATTTTTAAATTTCTAGAAAGATCAAATCCATAAGAACATATAAAAAAATGACAAATATGACCTTTAGGCACCCATTTTGCGATCGTCGTTCGTGGGACGCTTTTTCCATTTAACAACCGTCAAAATCGGTTGTCTGTTAGGTTTAGGGTTAGTTTTATAATTAAAAAAAACTCTAAAAATCGTCTGTTAACAATTAACGGATTTTAACGGTGTAAATGGAAAAAAATGTCCCCACGAAGGTCCTATAATATGGTCCAAAAAATCAATATCTGAAAAAATATTCATTTAAATTTGAAAGTTATTTTCTTTCAAATTATAAAAATATTTTATCATTTTTTTTTTTCTTTCGTGTTTTAAAAGTAATATTTTTTTTTAATTGGTGCAAAAGAAAAGTTTTCTCCGATTCAATTGGGCTGTTTTTATTCAATTAAAAATTTAATAAGGAATTTTGAACGTCTAGAAGGTACATGTTGAAGTCATATTTTCTCGCCAGTCAAGAAATGCACAACCTCTGCAGAGGGTAAGACTCCCAATGGGGCCAAGTGGCGATCCGTGATGCTTATTGGATGAGCAGTTCATGACATGCAATACTCCACTTTGGCCCTATCTTGTTTCCGATCAATCGCTGGTCACGTCAAAGCACCTATATGGCCCTAAAGCCCCAATTTTATCATATGCCGGATATTAAACTTATCTGATGGTGAGGTTCCAAGATGTTTTCATATGATGGTAGTACCTAATCTCGTATTATCCATTAAGATTGATTTATTTCAGGCATTAAAGATGAGGTTGATATGCGTATCGTCGTAAGTTCGCAATTTACGCAATATATTTTCCAAGATTTTTATATATTTAAAATTATTACTAACGATTCTTCTTGGTTTACAAATCACCAAACGTATTGAAAAATTTCTCCCTTTATGATTCAAACTAAATGCCCCGTATAATTTTACTGTATGGGCTACCATAGATTTTTACTTATTTATACGCAGAAATGTGCTACTTTTCTGTCACATGAACGCATTTATCCCCCTTACACAGTATAATTGCCCATGGCTATAAAGAAGTTACTGTTACGGAATTTTCACATTTTGAAATGTAAAAATTCTTAAGATTTAAAAATAATTGATAATATTTTTTCAAAAGCTGTACCTTTCTAAGATTAGCTTAATTGAGCACAAAGCCAGAAGAGTAACACACCCGGTGAGAATCTAACTCTCTATCAAAGGTCTTTTTATCTCGTAAACCATTCAACCAGGTAATGCGTCTATATTTTTAATAGCAAATGGGAAATAATTTAGGCCGAAGTTATTTCCCTTGGTTAAATTTTGCATCATAAGTTGTTTCCCTTGATGATGGTCGTGGAAGTTCTAAGACTTGGTAAAAGAGGGGGAAAACGAATTGAAAATTAATAATTAAACAGGCAGATCGGCGAGGAAGAGTTTTTGTAAATTTAGATTCCGAGTTTTATATGGAACTAGAAGTGGCTACCCGGCATTGCCTAGGTAGAGGGGGTGGGATAAAAAGTTAGTTTCGCAGATCCATTATTACTTATCGCGAGTGAGATCCTTGATTGTTGCCCCATACAAATCCCCACGGAAATATATAACAATGTAAGAAATTTCCATTCAATGATTTACAATTAAAAAAAAAAGATATAAATGATGCAATTAATTCAATCAATCATTATTATATTTCAAAGGGGGGAAACATACAAAAAAAAAAAAGATAAACAAAATAACATGCAAAGGACTTTCCCTTCTGTTACTTTTCAAATTTAAATTTTTAAATATCTTCCCAAATATAAATCAAATCTTGATTATTTTTGCTCAAAAACCAAGCCCTGGTGATATTTAATGTGTATATATATTTACTTTGACGTTGTTTTATTTTCAAAGTTTCCTCCGGACATACAGATACACACAACTGCCCTTTATATATGTATAGATAATCTAATTTCTCTGTCAGAGATAAGAATTGAAATTTTAAACTGATTTTTCGGTGCGATCAACAGACGTGCAAACGTGATCTACTGAAGTCAAATTTTATTTTAGTATGTGATCTAAATATATCATTTGGTTTGAATAAAACATTATTACATTTTTATACATTTATTTAAAAAATTAAACTTATTAAACTTATAGGCAAATACATCGACCAAAAATGAAATAGATAAAGAAAATTAACTAATTTATTAAATTAAAATGAATCATAAGGTAACTATGGTGTTGTTTGTTAACCTCTAATCTATTCTTAATATTTCGAGATAAAACAGAAGATAGGCTACTTCTTAATAAAAAAAAGAAAGGTATGATAATCATGGAATGATAATCATTGTTGAACAGACACGCACACATAAACACACATGCGCAGATAATTTGGAAGATATAAGACACAAAACGGAATGGACTGTCACTAACAATAGCTTCAGTTTCCGAAATCTTCTGTCGAAGAGATTTTATTTGGAAATATTAAGAATGGATCAGAAGTTAACAAACAACACCATAGTTACCTTATTTTTCTTTACACTTGCATTGTGATAGCCGTCAAAATCAACCCCCAAACCAATATAAAGACAATGCTTCAAGCAAATTATAAAACACTTTTAAAATGAAGCAAATTAGTGTTAGGTAGATCGCAGACGAAATCAATTTCAACACATATAGGTTTTTCTTTACCTTTTTGCTTATTGTCATCGGGGCTAAAAATGCGCTGTGTTCATTGCTGATAGGTGAGACCCCCCCTTCAAATAGTAATGTCCTCGGTACAAACATAAAACTAAATCTGATGGTGAGGCTCCAGTTCAGGAGAGTAGATTACGCCTTCATTACTATTACTCCAAGGTCCATTCAGATCAGGAATGGTACCACCTGTTAAGTTATGGCCCGGGTAGAATTTTTTGAAAATTATTATAATAATTGATACCATATAGCGGTAAATTATTTGGATTAAGAATAGTTACTTGAAGCTATAATTGTCTACTACGGATTATTATTAGTTACTTGAAACCGTATTACCATGTGCAAACAAATGACTTATCAAATAAAAATGACAACTTGAAACCAGATAATTATTAGTATTAAATAGTAATGCCATAAATCAAACAGATCCCTGTGCTACTCATACGCTGAGTAGACGAGAGCCGGTATCGAACCAGGTACCTTGCAATTCCTAGACAAGTGCTCTACCGACTGAGCTAAACCACCTCAGATGCAAAAAAAAGTCTCCTTGGTCTAGTGCTAGTGAAAAGTGGATAGACTCCCTTGCTGTTAGGCTGATAGCGACATTAGGCCACCCCATCGACTTATAAACCAAACAACTGTGGATAAATTATTTGTATTAGGACAATAACAGGTACTACAACCCCAGGTCCGAATGAATCTCGGAGTAATGTATAGACATAAAGGACAGTTGGTATGTATGTATGTCTGGAGAAAATTACGAAAATAAAACAATTTTTGATAAAGTAAATATATATACACACTATCATCAGACCTTGCTTTTTGAGCAAGAATAATGAAGGTTTGATTTATATTCGTGAAGATAATTAAGAAATAAAATTTAAATGATAACAGCATGGAATTTTTTGCATTGAATATTTTAAATACTTGACATTAATTTTTCCTTTTAGAGTGGCTGGATCAACGCAAGGTCTTTTTTGCGTAAGGATTTTATGGGACATCCTGAGGGATACAACTGATGATTCAATAACTTTTTACCGGCATCCCCTTCTACCAAGGCGACCCGTAGCCGTTTCTAGCAGCAATTAAGGGGTACTCTACACTCCTCTAGAACTAAAGTCCAGCATCAGATGCAGTTTAATATCAATACCAGGACATCAGTTTTTATTTGAGGGTGGGTCTTACCGATTCTGTGGTGGTGGGGTGCAATTACCATATTTTTAAGCCCCTCCTATTAACAGCAATAAAAGGTGGGCTCCACATTCCCCTTGAGCTCCAGAACTGGATCCTCGCCTCCAGATGTGGTTTAGTGTCAGGGCGTCCCAAAGTGGCTAGCAATATAATCTAGCAGATCCATTACTACAGAATATCGAGTTCGATCCTCGCTGGATGTCTCATATGTGCGACCTAGTGCCATATCCTACCCCTGGCGAACGGGTTGGGTAAATACCCACTCCCCACTTTTTGAGGGTATATCTTACCCTTCTGCAGGGGAAACAGTCAACGTATTCTACGTCCTGACCACAGGACAGAATATATAGTTAAAACCGATCTATTTGATCCATAGAGGTGACCCTAATTGATAATACCACTCCGTGTCAGAGTAAACCTGGAAGCAATGACAATAAAGGGGTACTTCTTACTCCTCAGATTTCCAGAGTTAGTTGAATGGCATACACAGAACACCCCCCTTTTGGGGTCACAGCCTTCTGTGGAGGATACAGTGTATTCTATGCCCCGTCAACAGGACGAAATAAATAGTTACTTTAATACTTGTATTTTAATTAGAACTACTTGTCCCATAGATACTACCACTCCGGATCAGACTTGACCCGGGTGTAATGGCAATAAAGGAGTGACGACACACTCACCAGAGTTCCAGAACTAGGGTCTCACCATCAGATGCAGTTTAGTGTCATATCCCTGACAGTCGTTTATATAGGCATATTCTAATCTGATGGTAGGCTTTGCGCTCCACCTTAGATGCAGAAACAATCTCTGGTCTAGCACTATTGCTGTCCGGCTCCTTTGCTGTTCGGCTGATATCGACAATAAACCACTCCTCGACTTTTACTATCTATCTATCTATTTCGTTCTTTTTATAGATATCTTGACTTGATTGAATACTTATATTGCAAAAAGTTAATCTCTGTCTCTGTCTCATATATATAAAGGGAAAGTTATGGAAAAGTGAATAACAAACACTAACAATTACATTCAATTAATGATGTGTAATTGAATGTAATGTGGTTTCATTATTCACTTTTTCGTAAATTTTCCTCACATTTTGTTGGATTTTTACTCATCTGTTATTTTCTTCATATATATATATATATATAATATATATATATATATTAATTCAAGTTTATAACTTACTGCCGTCTATTTACAATAACAGATATCATGAAATGGTCATTTCAAGACACTTGGATATCAAAAAATAAATTTATTTCAATCAGTGGCGTAACGGAGTGGGCGAGAGGGAGGATCCACCCTGGGCGGTACTTTTAGTTAACAATGGGTAGGGTGACAAATTCAAGGCCTTCGCTGGGCGGCACACTTTCTAGCTACGCCACTTGGTCTGTCATGAACCATGGGAAATTTACAGAAGAATGTGTGATGTGTGCAGAGAAGCATGTTTTATTAAAGAAAATATTTGCAAACTGGCTAAATATGAGGTTTGTTATAAGTCGAAAAGACAGTCCATAAATCTTTTTGCTGACGGAAGGGGCCATTTTGATTAACCCCAAATAACAAAATCGCTTTTGTTATTTGGGGCAACGACACTGAAATGGGCGTAAACATAATTATTTTTCTCCGCCGCCTCCTCTACATTCACCACCCTGTTGACTGGGGCTGTAGAATACGCCGACTGTACCTCTGCAGAGGGGTAATACCCCTAATGTAACCACCTGTTGGCTATGACTCTTAATACGTGAAGACAGGATCGTGGTAACTCAGCAATCCGTGACACGGGTACTAAGTGGTCCTATGACATGCAAAACCCAGCTTCGGACCAAACTTAGGCAGGACGAGCGGTCAAAGAGGCCACATCTAATTAATTGGCTGATCATGTCAAGCCTTAGCACTTAGAAACATGTCATTGTTTCGACCGTATTCTTCAAATTGCTCTTATGACAACGACCCAAACCTTATATAAGGAAGCGCGTGGTGTAATGGTTAAAGTCATGGGAAATGGACTCGTCGCCCCGAGTTCAAATCCTGGACGTGGTAATTGCATTTCACTTAGCGCTAATACCCTTGGGAAAGGTATGAATCCTACTCTCCCTCCAGCTATGGGTAAATAGCAGGGCAGACTGGGTTCTTTAATCATGGCTACGTAACCAGTCTAGGAGAAGGAAAACTCTGAATTCAAACCTGTTGAACTCCGCTTAAGAAATTGACCTTGTGTCGTATCCTGCTCGTGCGGAGGAGTTGGTAAATATATATATATATATATATATAGTTTATTTCCTATAAGTTTACTCTATCTGATGGTGAGGTTTCAGGTTTGGGGAGTGTGGAGCACCCCTTCATCACCATTGTTCCCTGGCCCACTCTGACCCGGAATGTAGTACCTGTTAGGGTCCCATCTATGGGTTAAATAGAAAAACATGAGTTGATAAACAAAATTGTATTATGCATTAAGAATTAATTTATTTCACAACTTTGTCGGCATTAAATGACCCAACGAGGTTGATATGCCGTAAAACAAACCAAACCTATAAGTCTAACATGATCAAAGGGGAACCACTCTTGACTGATAAATTATTTATTTATTGATCTACTAGGAAAAAAGACGTGGTTAGGGTTAGTTTAATGGGAAAATAAATAATTCATCTGTCACGAGTGGTTCCCCTTTCATCATGTTAGACTTATAAGAAATAACATATATATATATATATATATATATATATATATATATATATATATATATCCTCTACAAAGGGGTAAGACACAGAACGGGTGTCCTGGATGTGACACTAAACTGCATCTTGTGATAAAACTCTAGTTCTGTAGTTGTGTGGAGTATACCCATTCCTCCCTAGTCCACTCAAACCCGGAGCGGTAATACATGTTCGGGTCGCCTCTATAGATCCCATAGATATGTTTAGAAAATTATTTGTATTAGATAGGAATAATTGAAACCATATCACTGTAAATTATTTGAATTAAGAATAGTTACTTGAAGCTATAATTGTTTACAAAGGACTATTATAATCAATTACTTGAAACCATATAACAGTGAGCAAACAAATGACTATTGAATAGAAATGATTACTTGAAAAAATACAATTATTAGTATTAGATAGGAATACTTTAAACCATACAACTGTGTGCAAATTGTTTGTATTAGATAAAACTTGATATCATATAACTCTGAGCAAAACATGTTAAAAAATAACTACACAAAAATGTAAATATGAATATGATTCTTTAACATCAAGGCATAAAATAACCCCAGATGAGTTGACATGCCGTAGAAATCAATCAACGATTCCCTCTTATTCGTTCGATTACATAATCGGTTTTGAGGCAGTTAATTTATTATGAATCCTTTTAATTTTCTTTTTATTGTATGAACCAGAAACGAATTAATTGAAATTACATTAATCAAAATGGCAGAAAAAAATGATTTGATTTGCATCAGTTTTTACATATAGAACTACTGCATGAATCTGTCAGTGACGTAAATCAAGACATCATAAACGAGCGCACACACACACACACACACACACACACACACATATATATATATATATATATATATATATATATATATATATATAATTTACTAATTTTATTAGTAAACCCTTGCGGTAAGAAAAAAATAACAGCAAATAGTTTGTTAGTAAAAATATACTATCAAACTTTACCCGGGGACAAAAAGTAAAAAAAGAAAGACCAAGAGAGTCGCGCCAACCATAAATAATTGATGAACACTAGAACACTTGGCAAAAAGAATATATATATATATGATTGAAAAGAGATAGAAAAACAAATGTTAATAGTACGCTGACAGATATCTGTTTCGACCTATGTGGATTGTAAAGTACAATTCAACTGAAATGATTTTAAATTAAATGAAGACAATTGTAAAAGAACTGGTCTTCTTCAAGAGCAACTATATTGATGAAAGAAAGAAGGTGGAATAGTTAACCGTTTATATATGTATAAACCGCAAGGATTGTCTAAAGCTAAAATGTAAAAAGTGCTCGATATCTAAGTAGAGCAAATAGATTCTTGCCCTGCTGAGCTACTAAGCGAAACTATTAGTAGGTATATCTGACTCAGTAGGTTTAATTATATATGTATAATCGGTAGTAAAATATGGAAATAAATCTGATATTCTATAGAAAATAAGAAAATATTCAAAAGGTTAAATTTATTTTAGATGGTGAAGTAGACGTTAAAACGTTTCGTTTTTTTTTAACCTTCATCAGGGCATTAAGATGAATGAAGTGTTGTATAAACACTGATGGAAAATTTTTTTAAACCACTGTTTAGACAGTTCTTGCTCGTACTTTCTCTCTTTCTCGCTCGTACTTTCTTTCTTCCTCTCTTCTTGCTCGTACTTTCTTTCTTTCTCTCTCTTTGCACGTCATTTCCCTCTCTCTCTCTATCTCTTTGCACGTCATTTCTCCCTTTCTCTCTCCCTTTGCACGTCATTTCCCTCTCTCTCTCTCTCTCTCTTTGCACGTCATTTCCCTCTCTCTCTCCCTTTGCACGTCATTTCCTCTCTCTCTCTCCCTTTGCACGTCATTTCTCTCTCTCTCTCCCTTTGCACGTCATTTCCTCTCTCTCTCTCTCTTTGCACGTCATTTCTCTCTCTCTCTCTCTCTCTTTGCACGTCATTTCTCTCTCTATCGCACGTACTTTCTATCTCCCCTTGCACACGCTTTCGCTTTTTGCACGTACTTTCACTCATTCGCTTGCTTTCTCTCTCCTCTCTCCTTTCTGTCTGTCTGTCTGTCTGTCTCTCCTGCACGAATTTTCTTCCCTCTCTCCCTCTTGTACGTACTTTTCTTCATCCTCTCTCTTTGCATGTAGTTTTCTTTTTCTCTCCCCTCCCTCTCTATGCGCGCGCGCACGCACGCATTATATCATACCCCTGCTGAGAGAGTAGGCGTTCTGTCGAATTATTATAAAAATTAAAACCTGAAATATAAATTTTATAGGGAGTGTTTTTATCCTCTAATTTCGGGCATATTAGCAGTATTGCGTTAGCAAACCTCTTTCTATGATGTGCTATTTTTCATTTGCATACAAAAATAGGATCATTTCCATATAGATTCAAACACGAAGAAAACAATCATAATGTTAATTTGGGACATTAAACTGTGATAATCGCCCTCGCTTTTCTTTTGCACACATTGTCTTAAAATGAAGAGACTCCTAACTGACTTGTCATCAATTTAATATGGAGGTTAACTTTGGCCGTAAATAAGCGCCATTGTCACTAATAGTGACCGTGCGTCAATCGGTCCATCATTACCTCCCTTTGTTACACTGAATAATGAAGTGACAACAACCTTTTAAAACGACCAGATGGTCTGTCGGCTTTTTGGACACTATGTATGAAATATTCAAACACTTGCGACATCTTAATATGATTCACCAAAATGTCGACCAAACTCTCAAAAATTGTCATTCGGGTCTAGAAAGCTTTTAGTCTACAAGGAGGCGCATTGGTATACTGGTTAGTAAAGTAAGTAAATAAAGGGGTGGCCTAAAGTCGGTATCAGCCTATCAGCGAGGGTGTCTATCCCCTTTTCACTAGCGCTAGACCAAGGAGATTGTTTTTGCGTCGGAGGTAGAGGGCCAAACCTACCATCAGCTCCTTACTTTACAACACAGATCCCTGTGCTACTCATACGCTGATTTGGCGAGGACTAGTATCGAACTAGGAACCTTGTGGTTTCTAGCCGAACGCTCTACCGACTGAGCTAACCCGACCCATTGTGTATATATTAAAACACACTTTCTTGAATACAACAGAATCAAAATTCTGTTTTTGTCAAAAGAGTGAGTAATGAAGTGAGAACTTCGGCAAATCACCAGTTCTCTTAACTGCCGATAATTTATCAAACAAAAAACAAAAAAAGAAGGTCTGTCGTCTGGTTTGGTGAGAGCAATAACTGTGTGTTATGATGCATGCGTTTATAGAACATTATGGTGAACTCATAAAACTTAGGAATAACCTATTAAACGAATTTATACTAACTATCGCTTTGGGGTTTATTTGTGGCCCATGAAAATAACATTATCATATACGAAGCAGCACATTTGCCCAGCACCAGATTGTAGGAAAATTTCACGATTATTAAAAAAAAAAAAGATAAAATAAAAATGTAAAAGTAAATGCGAAACTCAGTCAAAGTGAGAACTTCGGTAAATCACCAGTTCCCTTAACAAAATAAAATAAAATAATAATAATAGAAAAAAATATAAATTTTTTAAGTATACAAAAAAGCAGTCATCATCAGGCAAGATATTTTAAATTAAAACGGTAAGAATACACAGAACTTGGAAGTGTTCGAAAAAAAGATTTTTTTTTTTTAATTTGAGAGATGCTTACGGTTTGAAGATTTGTGGAGAATATTCAGTGACATTTGAAAAAATGAATTTAATTTTTCGTATATATATATATATATATATATAATATATATATATATATATATATATTAACCTGCGTATGGATCTTGAAGTAGAAATTTTTTTTAACACACACGGTCAGTCTGAGTTCGACCCTAGCCAAAGATAGCTGTGTCTAGACACACCGAAGAGGCGTGAAACGCCGAAACACGTGTCTGTGGATGACTTATATATATAATATTAATAAGTCATCCACAGACACGTGTTTCGGCGTTTCACGCCCCTTCAGTGTGTCTAGACACAGCTATCTTTGGCTAGGGTCGAACTCAGACTGACCGTTTGACAGCTTGATATCTTACCCCCTCGTCCACTGACAGCTGTAGCGGGGACTGGTGTTTTTAAACTATTAATTACATAGGTTTGTTTATATATATGATTCTAACTGTATATCAACCCATCTAGAGTTATTCTAAGTTAATTGTACGTTCAAATTTACATTTATGTGTAGTTGTCAGAGTGGACCTGGGAGTAATGTCAATTAAGAAGTACCCCCCTCCCCAGAGCTCCAGAACTAGTGTCTCACCATCATATGCAGTTTAGTGTCGTACGCAGTGCTGCCCTTCTTTTTTGTACCACTTTTCAGTAGATACAATCAGCATATTTTAAAACCCCCGTCAGATTGTGTATACAATATATGAAGAAAAGTACATATACAGTTTCAAATTGACCAACTTTTGACGATTATTAATTTATGACTTTCTAATAGACTGCAGAAAGCTCTGTATACTTATGTTTCTTGATTACAAAACAGAACAAAAACACTCGAATTGCCAAACAGTTAATCACACCTCGTTACTATAACAACGGGATTTCTGATTACTATAAAGTATAAACAGTTTGTGTGACCGACATATCATTACAATTCTAGAAATTACATTCCTTGTGTAGAATAATCATACTAAGTTTCTGTAGAAGTTATCCCGCAGATATAGAAACAATATAATACTCACCGTCGCAGTGGGATTCTAACTACCGTCGAGTTAGCAGACAAGAACAACATGCAAGGACTGTATTTAAGTTACAGCTTGCATGTTGTTCTTGTCTGCTAACTCGAAGGTAGTAAGAATCCTACTGCGACGATGAGTATTGTTTCTATATCTGGGGGATAACTTCTACAGTACCAATTACCGTTGAAATGGTAAGACAAGGAAACGTAACTCAATACGGATATAACCTTGTTGCAATCTTACTGCAGAATGCCAGAGTATTTATGAAGCCTCATAACATCATAGAAACCAAGCAACCAATCAGTACTCATGGAATGGAATCACCCAAATACACGAATGGACTATTCTTGAATTCCTGATTGGCTGCTTGGTTTCTATGATATAATGATACTAAGTTCCAATTACGGTCGAATTGGATTATTCTACACCTCGCTTGCCACGGTTTTTGCAGTAGTCACTAGGTTGTGTAGAAAGCAACCTTATAAAACCAGAAGTGCCAAAGTATTACGTACCAGTTGCGTATACTGGTGCGTACACTAACCGTCAGACCACGCACCTCCACTTACATTGCTCAACATGGCAGTGTTTAACTTTCATCTATAACCAACAGTCCTAAGAGCTTTATCTACTCCAAGACTATTTACCCATAGCTGTAGGGAGAATTGGATTAATACCTTTCCCAGTGGTATTAGCGCTAGGTGAAATGCGTGTAAATGTGTAAATATAAACGTACAATGAATAAAATTCGCCTAACCTGTTGGCATACGTGACAGGGGGCTTTTCACCCCCAGTAACCTCGTGTCGCTTTGCACACGAAAACATTGCTCAACATGTATATATTTACCAACGTCTCCGTACGAGCAGGAGCGACACAAAGTCAATTTCTTAAGCGGAGTTTAACAGGTTTGAATTCAAAGTTTTTCCTTCTAGACTGGTTACCTAACCATGGTTAAAGAGCCCAGTCTGCCCTGCTATTTACCCATAGCTGGAGAGAGAAACGGATTCATACCTTTCCCAGTACACTTCGATTGGCCTACCTTTTTCTTAACCCCTTACAAACCAAATCAGCAGAATCTATAATCATGGTTCTTGATAGATATTAATTTTATTCTAACATTTTTAAATCCAACACACACACACACACACACACACACACACACACACAACACAACGCAAGGCAAAAAAAAAAAAAAAAATAATTAAAAAAAAAAAAAAAATAAAGTTCATGCTTAGAGGATGAACCAGACCTGGAATGATAATCAGAAACTGTTGAACAGGCACACACACATAAGCGCACACAAACACACACATAAAACACCCCCCACCACACACACACACGCAGAGAGTTTGGAAGACATGAGACAAAATCAAATGGACAGCCACTAGCAACAACTCCGGTTTCGGAGATCTTCTGTAGATGAGATTTTTATCTCGAAATATTAAGAATAAATCACAGGTTAACAAACAACACCATAGTTACCTTATTTTTCTTTACGCTTGCATTGTGATAGCCTTCAAAACCAACCACTAAACCAATATAAACACAATTCTTCAAGCAATTTATAAAACCCTTATATATAAAACTTCAATATATATTTATATATATATATATATATATATATATATATTGTGTGTGTGTGTAAAATATAAACGTACAATGAATAAAATTCGCCTAACCTGTTGGCATAAAATAACCCAGACGGTTTTACATGCGGTTAAATCAATCATAAAATATATAAGATTTATTCCATTAAAATGTTTGTCATTTTCTTTTTTTCTTCGTGCAAGACAGGTATGTCTGCTAGTATATATTGCACAAGAATCCTTAATTTTAATTATAATTCGGGTCATTTTGGCTTTCAAGCCGCTAACTGGAATGTCTCCAACAGAATAAAGCGTTTAAGATGAGTGGGAGATCTAGACGAAGGGTGTGTGTGTAGATGAGCGACTACTCCCCCTGGGCCCATAACTGGCGCCTTTTTAACTCTTTAGTTCCCCTGTGTGCGATAAATTGAATCCCCTCCTGGTGTTTTCATCATGTGTTCAGTTTCCTGTGATGCGGCATCTGGGGAACCAAAAATAAGTCGTGACGTCATAAACTTTTCATTGACGCTAGACGATTCCATGGAGTTTCGTCATTTGTATTTGGCCCAGTCAGCGGGGGGTTAGAATACACCGACAGTATCCCTTCAGTGGAGTAAAATACCCTCCAAAAAAGATGTCTTGGGTATTGTTAACGATCTTTGTCGCCATTTGCACTTTACAGTCACTTTATCTTCCTTAGTGTTAGGTAGAATCCTTAGTGTTAGGTAGAATCCTTTGATTATTCCTTAGTGAAGAATACTTGGTTGTTCCTTGGTGTTAGGTAGAATCCTTGGTTGCCGATCTGTCCGTCCGTGTCGAATACCAGCAACTGAGGGGCTTTCAAGATCGGCGATTAAATAGTTAAACTAACCATGTATACGAGCTGTTGGTTGGCTGATAGAATCCATGCGCCCAGGCAAGTCTATAAGTTTAAGTGGTGGACTTCAGCAAACTTTATATGACAAAAATATTCCAACAGGTATGACACTAAACTGTATCTGGTAGTAAGTACGACTCCAGTTCTGTGTAGAATAATCAAACTAAGTTCCAATTATAGTAAGACACGGCAGCAAGTAGTCGTAACTGAATACAAACCTATCTTGCTGCAATCATACTGCAGAATGACAGGGTATATATGAAACTCCACAACATGATAGAAACCAAGCAGCCAATCAGAACTCAAGGAATGGAATCACCCAAATACATGAATGGACTATTCTTGATTTCCATAAATACCAACTGTCTTGGACACTGCTTCAGTTGTGCTTAGCCAGTTGCTGTTATTCAAACCAACAGTAGACTGACTTCAATATTCTGGAACTCTTCATTGCCTTTATTCCTATTAGCACTCTGTAAAATTAGATCTAGTTGATACTACCACTAGGGAGTGGTAGTATCAACTAGATCTAATTTTACTATGCTGAAGTAGGGTCAGCAGGGCGAGGGAAGTCTGATGCTGGAAGACCCGAAACTTCCCAATGAACCCTGCGGATTACATCACTGACGACAATCACCAGCGCCCCAAATGTAGGAGCGTATATTTAAAGTATTGATATTTACTAGTATTAGATTGGAATACTTGAAACTGTATTCTACTCTGTCGACGACGTTGACTATATTCCCCATAGAGTGGTATACGCCCCCCCCCCCAAAAAAAGTGGTGTTATGACGCTAAACTGAATCTGATGGTGAGGTTCT
>CM042160.1:12439057-12569057 GCA_023376005.1 Doryteuthis pealeii | reverse complement strand
AGCCAAAAAGTTCATATGATAACGTCATATCAGCTTTGATGACTTTTTTGACTCATATGATCCAAGCACTACAACACCGATGGAAGAGGTGTGTAGACCACAAAAGGACTATATTGAAAAATAGACCTCATTTGGTGCCATTCCATGATAGTATCTTGGTTGGCCAAGGAACTTTTCAGCCGACCCTCATATGTATTTGTACGTGTGTATATAATCTCATAACGAGAATTTTGAGTAATAAAGAACTGCATATATAACTGCAAATCCCTACTTTGTGTAAATTAGATTGTTCTTGCCTACTTTAAGCTGCTCGCAGCTGCTCTCCCACTGTTCTTAAGTGGGTCTATTTCGTCGACTAGCCATCTTCTTTTTGGTTGATTTCTCTCTCTGGCTTCTGTTATTCTGAGCTACGGTTGTGTGTGCTTATTTCTTTGTTTTTAATAATGAAGCAAGACTTTCTTTAGTTTTTTAAGACGTCTTTTTTTTCTTCTAATATCAGCTATGAGACGGACATATTGATAAATTTAGGTTAGAAGGGAGTCACAAACATAAAAAGGTTGGGAACCATTGCTTTAGAGAAATGCCAGAGACGAGACTACTGTAACCAAACACCGAAGTTAAAAGATTTTGATTTTGAGCAGAGAATTTATTTATTTATTGCGAGTCGGATCTCTCCATATTTATTCATTTTCCTAAGCCTCCATTCTCTACCCACTGTCCCCAAAGTAACGAGCAAAGGTTGAAAGGTGTCCGGTAATGAGCTTATTCTATTTGCTGGTCAATCCTACAAGAAAAGGGGAGAAATGAATAAATTATCCCCCTTGCTCGTTAGCGTCTCCTTTTCACCTTTCGACCGCTTGAGGGCATCCGGCCAACTTTGATCTCTTCCCCTCCCCCTCTCTCTTTCGATTTCTCTCTCTCTCCCTCTCTCTCTTTCGATTTCTCTCTCTCTCCCTCTCTCTCTCTTTCGTTGTGTCTGTCTCTCTTTCTATCATCTCCATCACTCCTATCTCCATTATCTCCATCACTCCTATCTCCATTATCTCCATCACTCCCCTCTCTCTCCATCACTCCCCTCTCTCCATTATCTCCATGACCCCCTTTCTCTCCATCCATCCATCTCTCCTTCTCTCCATCCATCATCTCTCTCTTTCTCTCCATCCATCCATCTCTCTCTTTCTCTCTCTCTCCATCTCTCTCTCTCTCTCTCCACCCATCTCTCTCTCTCTCCACCCATCTCTCTCTCTCTCCACCCATCTCTCTCTTTCTCCACCCATCTCTCTCTTTCCATATCTCTCTCAATCCATCTCTCCCTCTCTTTCCATATCTCTCTCTCTCTTTCTCTTTCTCTTTCCATATCTTCTCTCTCTCTCTCTCTCTCTCTCTTTCTCTTTTCCATATCTCTCTCTCTCTTTCTCTTTCCATATCTCTCTCTCTCTCTTTCTCTCTCCATCTCTCTCTCCTCTCTCTCTCTTTCCATCTCTCTCTCTCTCTCTCTCTCTCTCTCTTTCTCTTCCATCTATATATCTCTCTCTTTCTCTTTCCATCTATATATCTCTCTCTTTCTCTTTCCATCTATATATCTCTCTCTTTCTCTTTCCATCTATATATCTCTCTCTTTCTCTTTACATCTATATATCTCTCTCTTTCTCTTTCCATCCATCTATATCTCTCTTTCTCTTTCCATCCATCTATATCTCTCTTTCTCTTTCCATCCATCTATATCTCTCTTTCTCTTTCTCTATCCATTCATCCATCCATATCTCTCTCTCTTTCTCTATCCATTCATCCATCCATATCCCTCTCTCTTTGTCTATCCATTCATCCATCCATATCTCTCTCTCTCTTTGTCTATCCATTCATCCATCTCTCTCTCTCTCTCTATCCATTCATCCATATCTCTCTCTCTCTCTCTATCCATTCATCCATATCTCTCTCTTTCTCTATCCATTCATCCATATCTCTCTCTCTCCATTCATCCATATCTCTCTCTCTCCTATCCATTCATCCATATCTCTCTCTCTCTATCCATTCATCCATATCTCTCTCTCTCTCTCTTTCTCTATCCTTCATCCATATATATATATATCTCTTTCTCTATCCATTCATCCATATCTCTCTCTTTCCATTCATCCATATCTTTCTCTCTCTCTTTCCATTCATCCATATCTTTCTCTCTCTCTTTCCATTCATCTCTCTCCCACTCTTTCTCTCTCCGGTCAGTAGGGACCATCTTGTTCGGGTTTCATGCCAACGGTCCACTGGTACCAGCGATCGCGCGCATTGCATTTAGACGCAAGTATATTTCGTGTACCCGCGCGTGACGGTAGGATTATTTATATGTAACTGGTTTCCGGAGGATGGTGGGAAACAAAATGTCCCCTGAGACCCTAAATATGTAGAGTGGGGCATCTTTTTTCGGAAGCAGATGTTCACCCTGCATAATCCAAACGGGTTAACCAAACGAGAAGATCATGTGGGGCGCCATTTTTCTTTGGGCGTGTTCGCATATTTGGCAAAAACCTATCACGTGGTCATCGTGGACTTTACAAAGTCATTTGTTTTAGATTGATTGATTTTCAACTGATGTCAACGTATCTGTGATATTTGAAGTTTTTATGGCCAGTTTAGCTCAGCCGGTAGATCGTCCCCTGGGAACCACAATGTCCCTGGAATGATACCTGCCCTCACCAACTCAGCGTATGAGTGGCACAAGGATCTGTGCGGCAAAGTAAGGAGCTGATGGTAGGTGTGGCGCCCCACCTCAGACGCTAAAAAAAAAAAATCTCTGTGCTCTAGCGCTAGACCACTCCACTATATTAACTTTTTTTTACTTTTAAAAAAGTAAGAAAGTAAAGACGTCGGGGTGGCCTAAATTCGGTCTCAGCCAGACAGCGAGGGAGTCTACCTCATTTTTCAGTCTGTTTTACTCGTGTGCTCAGTTGGCGGGGACCGGTATCGAACCAGAAACCTTGCGCTTCCTATTTGGGTGCTCTACCAATTGAGCTAAACCAGTCCCTATGTTTATGTTTTTTTTTTTTAATTTTATATTAAGTACTCGCAAATACACTCGCACAATCCCTAAACAGCAATATGGTCTGCCAATCCACAAGGTTTTATCTGTCAAAATATTGAAATGAATAAACTCATTTGCAGTTAAGTAATTATTTTATCAAATAATTATCCACGATAAGACGCCCATACTACCCAAAAAATTTAGCGCGGGTAGGATGTGACACAAGGTCGCAAGTATAGGACATCCAGCGTGAATCGAACTCGCTATTCATTAGTAATCGATCTGCGAGGACAATGATCATTAACGATGAACAAAATCAATAAGATATTTATTAATCTAAAATCTTTTCAGGGGAAAGAAATGTGATGTTATTCTTACTCATCATACGTAATTTCTAAGTGGAAACATTGAGTTGTTTGTTTGTCATTGCCTCATTTACATCTTGATTATTAATTTCATGCTCATTAAAAAAAAGTTGAATGAAACTTTTTCATTTACGTCTAATTTTTTATGATATACCTAGATGACGTACTTCAAAAGTCATTTCATCTCATAAAAGAAAAAGGCTTCACCCGCAGAGACTATCATGCAGACTACGTGGATGATCTAGTGCTTCTCACAAATACACCCATACAAGCTAAATCACAGGTGCATTGCACAGAGAGGGCAGCAAGAGATATTGGCCTCTATATGAACTTGGATAAAACGGAATTGTTTTAAACAAGATTGTGATATCCCTCAATGGATGGTAAGCCTCTGAAATTAGATCAGTTCACATACCTAGGAAGAAAAATCTCATCTACAGAATGCTATGTCAATGCATACTATAGATATATTATCGATCATATGAAAATCTGATCTCTCTGATAAAACCTTATACACAACTAGAGGAGCTACCCAGCGTTGCCCGGGATTTAAAAAGTTAAAAATAAATCTATAAATTTATATTCATATTAATAAAGATTTATTTTCTTTACATATTTTTATCATCTTTTATTCTTTATATATTCTTTTTTATCGTTATCCTTGTCTAAATTAAAAAAATTTTTTTTCTTTTATTTGATTTTTATTATTTTTTTATCCTTTATCAGTTTTTGTTTGTTAATCATTTTTCTAATTTTTAAAAAAGTATATCATTGATTTATAGCCTTATATTTTTTTATTCAGCTTTTCTTATGGAAAATGGGGATAAAAATAGATTTTATTGAACTTTGGTTTTTATGAATTTTCATTTTCAAAAGAGCGTGCGCTTAGTCGTTGTAAAAACAAATATATATATTAAGAAAATTGAAAAAACACAGGTTTAAATAAGTTGAGTGGCAAGTTTATTGGCCGAAGCTGCAGTGTTTCGATCTATTAATTAGATCATCTTCAGGGCATTTGTTGGTATATGGAAGGTGATAAAAAATTTTTATCACAGAATAACGAGAAAAGCAAGCGATAGTCCTTGTTTATCAGTCTGTTCAAAATTTGAAATCTGAAGAAAGGTCGCTGAAAAAAGTGGACGGTTTGAAATATGACGTCAAATATTCTTTTTTGCGGTGTGAGTATAAGAGTGTGTGTGTGTGTGTGTATCGAAAAAAGGTATTGTGCATTTTTAGGTGTTTTGTGTGTGTGGTTGTGCGTGTGTGTTTTAATTTTCTTAATATACTACATACCGTCGGATTCACTTCCTTTTCTTCATATATATATATATATAACCGGAAGTTAACCAAACAAGATTAGATATATATTTATAAAAAATTCAAACCCATTCTCAACAAATATTACAAAGGTAAGAGACGGATTTTATCTTCTCTAATAACTTATAGAATAATTATATTAACTTGATGCTTCAAAGGAGTCTAATTACAGATTAGAAAAACTTTCTATCAGGGACCCTACTCTCAAAAAGTATTTTAATACTTTTGAGAGGGGTCCCTTGGAAAGGATTTTTTCATTTATCCCCTCATTTCATTCATTTTTATTTCATCCATTCATTCATTTTACCATTAATTTTTAACTATATATATATATATATATATATATATATATATATACACACACACACACATCAAACTCCTCCGCACGAGCAGGATGTGACACAAGGTCAATTTTTCGAGTGAAGTTTAACAGGTTTGAATTCGGTTTTCTTTCTCCTAGACAAGCCAAGGTTAAATAACCCAGTCTGCCCTACTATTTATCCGTAGCTAGAGGGAGAATAGTTGGATTCCTACCTTTCCTAAGGGTATTAGCGCTATGTGAAATGTAAGCAACATCATCCCGGATTGGAACTCGTATCGTCGTGTCCATTTCCTACGACTCTAACCATTACACCACAACGTCTAAATACATACAGAATCTATTTTTGATATCGCAAATATGGAGCATCCAGTGAAGATGGGACTAGCTATTCGGTTGTGAGGGAACTGCGTGACTAGCTTGCTAACCATTACACCACGATAAGACGCCCATACTGCCCAAAAATTTAGCAGGGTAGGATGTGACGCAAGGTCGCAAGTATAGGGCATCCAGCGTGAATCGAACTCGCTATTCATTAGTAATAGATCTGCGAGACTAACAGTCTAGGACAATGACCATTAACGATGAACAAAATCAATAGGATATATATTTCATCTAAAATCTTTTTAGGGGAAAGAAATGTGAGCTGAAAATTACCCCTATACGCCATGTGTTTAAATAGTTTAGACTTCCGTTAGGGGGAGGTAATTCGTGACCGGATGTTTAGATATAATTCGCAGCCATGTTTCGTTTTTTACTGTCGGTCGGATGAGTCAAATCCACCCGTTTTGTGTGATAAACAATTAATTGATCGTCGATTGTAGAGAAAGAATAAACAAACAAAAAACTCTTTGTCATAAATTGAACGTTTTTCCAGAGAAAAGGTTTCCTGAACTTTATCGCTTCCCATGACCTTTTACATCCGGGTTTTTTTTTCTTTCCTATTTTGCCATTTCGCATCGACAATGCAAGCCTTATTGAATTATTTAACAAAATATCCACTTCATGTCCCGTTAAAGTTTGCACAGCTAATAGTCCATGATGAATCAGCCGTTTGAACAGGCTCGTGCATGGACACTAAAGATTTTATAAGTGTCTATTTACTACCCCAACCGGCTACTCTGACGGGTGGGACTGTAGAGTACGCCTTGCACTTCTGTAGAGGGGTAAAATCCCCTCAGTTGAGTTAGTTAGTTAGCAGTGGGTGGCGACATGTCATGCTTTAGGACGGAATCCTGGTGGCTGAGCTGTCCATGACATTCCACACTTTGGCCCTTACTTAGGCTAGATTGGCGGTCGGAGAGACTCCATCCAATCAATCGGCTGGTCATGTCAAGCCCTAGAACCTATATGATTGTTCCAACCCTATTGCTCTTATGGCAAGCCTCAACCCCTTTTTATCATATGAGTGCTAGAAGGCAGTGGCTGCGGGTCTACATGTCCTGGGAATGACGTTAAACTCAATCTGATGGTGAGGTTCCAGATTTGGAGGTTTGGGGAATGTGGAGCACCCCTTCATCACCATTGCTCCCTGGTCCACTCTGACCCGGGGTGGTAGTACCTGTTAGGGTACTATGGGTTAGGTACTATAGGTTAAATAGAAAAACATGAGTTGATAAAAATATTGTATTATCCATTAAGAATTGATTTATTTCAAAACTTTATCGGCATTAAATGACCCACTGAGGTTGATATGCCGTAAAACAAAATCAAACCAAACCAACCCTATTGACTTTATGATGCCAAAACCCCAACCCTTTTTATCAAATATATACTAGAAGGCGGTGGCTGAGAATTTTAGTGCCCTGTGTATGACTGCATCTAATGGCAAAGTTCCAGTTTTGGAGTTCTAGGAAGTTTGGAGTACACCTTCATCGCCAATTCCCCTAGGTCCTCTCTGATCGGAGTAGTAGTACCTGTTTTTGCGTTAAATAGAAAAGTGATGAGTTTTAAAAAATGTCTTTTAAAAAATTGAGTTAAAAGAAAAACATTAAATACCCATCAAGAATAAATAAAACAGAATGTCTCCGGCGTAAAATACTCCAACCAGGGTTGACATGCCGTAAAAACCAACCATCGAACCAACTAACCCCTCCACGCAAGCAGAATTTGACCCTAAGTCAATATGAGTGTGATAGTGTGTAAATTATTAGTATTAGATAGGAATACTTGATACTATATAACTGAAAGATGAAGCATTGTTAAAGACAAAAAGGGCGAATAAAAAAAAAGATGATAGCTATAGTTTCAACATTTCATTGCTATGATTATGAATTAAAAAAAAAAAAGAAATGAATCAAATTTTGGTATTAAAAAAAACACATAAGGTGTTGATATATTATACGTATTATATATAAGTACTTACCCAACCCTCCGTATGTATTATAAAATCCCTTATGTATTATATATATATATATATATATATATATATATATATAAGAAAATATTTCAATATTTATATATTATATACGTATTATATATATGTGTTTACCCAACCCTTCCGCCTATAGCAGAATGTGATACACTGTCAAAATTCAAACGGACTTTAATAGGTTTTAATTCAGTTTTCCTTCTCCTAGACCAGTTGCCCTGTCAATGTTAAAGAGCCCAGTCTGTTCTACTATTTACCCATAGCTGGAGGGAGAATTATTGGCACGCATACCTTTCCAAGAAGTATTAGCGCTATGTTAAATGCACACAGTCACGTCCAGAATTTGAACGCGTGTCCATTTCATACGATGATAACCATTACACACAGAAGCCTCCTACATATTATAAGTACAGTGATTTATTGACTTACGAGTTTAATTCATCCCGCTTGTAACTCAGTTTCCTCGTATATCAGATCAATTTTCTCCATTGAAATAAACTGAAATGTCATCAATCCGTTCCGTCCTCACAAAATAAACGCTCTAAATTTTTTAATGTTCTATTTTAAATTAAAAAAATAGCACCGTATAGTATAAAAACAAAAATAGAATGTAATGAATAATATGCAGTAAAGTAAATGCACCGACTGCAACTCTGCGGAGGGGTAAGACTCCCCCTATGGAGCCACCTGTTGACCGTGAGTGGCGACCTGTGATGCTTAAGGATGGAACCCAGGTAGATAAGCCGTCCATTAAATGCAACACTCCACTTAGGTCCTTACTTAGGCTAAACGAGTTGTCGGAGATGTGCTCTCCAATCAGTCGACAGGTCACATCAAGCCCTAGCACCTATATGATTAACCCAAACCTATTGCCCTTAGGGAAACCCTTAACTCTTATCATATATGTGGCTGAGGGTCATTGTCCTGGGTATGACGTTAAACTCTATCTGATGGTGAAGTTCCAGTTCAGGAGCTCTGGGGAATGTGGAGTACCCTTGATCATTATTACTCCCAGGTCCACTCTGACACGGAGTGGTAGTACGTGTTAAGGTATCATCTATGGGTTAAATTGAACAAAATGAGTTCTAAAAAAATTGAGTACCCATCAAGAAAGAATAAAACAAAACCTCTTCGAGATAAAATAACCCAATGGGTTGACATGCCGTAAAATCCAACCAACCATTTCCTACGATGAATTCATTCATGAATTTGGGTGATTTGGGTCATTCCATTCCTTGAGTTCTAATTGGCTGCTTGACTGCTTGATATTGTGGAGTCTTATATATATTCTGTCATTCTGCTGTAGACTTTATGACTATTCGAGTTTGTATTTAAGTTACAACCGTTTGTTGCCTTGTTTTCCCAGTTCGACGGTAATTGGAACTTTAATTATTCTTCAATAACCATTACACAAGGACGCCTCTTAGATTTGATAAGTATTCTGTTGAAAGTTGATCAGAGTAAAAGAAACGAGGAAGTCTGATTATGAAAATTGTCGTATTTGATACCTTTTCGGTAAATGCTAGATGACCCGTGAACCTGTTGGTTTCCCTGTTATAACAACTATTCATAATAACATTGAAACAGCTATTCAAATATGTGTGTGAGCTAATATTCATTTCAGATTGTATATACTCGTGTACATTTCACTGAGGTACACTGTTGATTTATGGACAGGAACTCATTAATTTGTGAAATTAATATTTTAAGCGAAACGTTGCACAGGATTCTTCCTAAATGGAAGGAATGACAGATTCTAATTAGTATTTCATAGTTAACATCTGTCCATGATGATATTGATGCTTCTATTTAAGCACAGGATTCTAATTAGCATTTCATAGTTAACATCTGTCCGTGATGATATCGATGCTTCTATTAAAATGAAGGGTACTAATTAGCATTTCATAGTGAACAGATGTCCGTGAGGATATTAATGTTGTTAATTTTATGAATTATCTAGACTATCCATTGGCCCATTGGGCTCCATGATGATAGTGATGCTTCTTTTTACGTAGGATTCTAATCAGCATTTTATAGTTGACGTTGGTCCATGATGATATTGATGCTTCTATTTAGGAAGAAGTGAAGGATTCTAATCGGCATCTTATAGTTGACGTTGGTCCATGATGATATTGATGCTTCTATTTAGAAAGAGGTGAAGAATTCTAATCACTATTTATAGTTAACGATGGGCCGATTTGGCTTAGTGGGTAGAGCGTCCGACGAGGAATCACAAGGTTCGAGGTTCGATACCAGCCCTCGCCAACTCAGCGTATGACGAGCACAGGGATCTGATGGTAGTTGTGGCACTCTGCCTCAGGCGCCAAAACAATCTACTTGGTCTAGCGCTAGTGAAAAGAGGATAGACTCCCTCGATGTCTGGCTGATACCAACTTTAGGCCACCCCAACGACTTTTACGTACTTATACACATTTTTTATGTGCGTATTTACCCAGCACCCCAGACATGCGTGGGAAGGTCAATTTTTAAGCGGAGTACAGCTAGTTTGAATTCAGTTTTCCTTCTCCTGAGACTGGTTGCATTATCAATACTAAACTATAATATACTGTGCGGAGAATAGAAGGGCATTAAAGGGAAGTGAAACGTCAACAGCCTCGTCCATGATTTGAATTCTGGTCATCGATTCCATAACCTACTACGATAACCATTACGCTAAGCGCACCTCCCACACATTTTGTGCATATAAATGGAGGTGTGTGGTCTAATGGTTAGAGTCGTAGGAAATGGAATCGTCGACCGGAGTTCAATTCCTGGACAAAGCTGTTTGCATTTCACATGGCGCTAATGCCCTTGGGGAAGGTATGGATCCAATTCTCCCTTCAGCTATGGGTAAATAGCAGGGCAGACTGGGCTCTTTAACCTTGGCTAGGTAACCAGTGTAGGAGAAGGAAAACTCTGAATTCAAACCTGTTAAACTCCACTGAAGAAATTGACCTTGTGTCGCATCGTGCTCGTGCGAGGGGGTTGGTAAATATATATATATATATATATATATATATATATATATATATATATATATATATATATATGACAAGAATTTGAGTAATATATCGAGTATTTTAAGTTTCACTACTGATACTTGTGAATTTTGAATAATTCATTGATATTTTTGGGGAGTCCCCATGACGTTGTGACTGAGTCCCTGTAGTGTAGTGGGTAACGTGCTAGACTTTGACGTAGTGAGTTCGAACTCCAGTCGCGCTATTATGTTCACTTTCGAACTAATACCCTTGTGAAACGTATGCACTCCTCATCACCCAGATATGGAGTATATAGTACCACTGCTGTTCTACATGGGTGGCTTTGACATTAAATAACCCATGAAGGTTGATATGCCACTAAACAAAGAAACCAAACCATAGAAATGATCAGCTTCGTTATTGTAAAAACAAACAAACTGAATACACAGTTGAAAATCAGTTTTGAGTGTTCTGTATTCAGTGTTTATCCTAGATTTAGAAGGTTTTGCCCACACCCAATATACATTCAGATTGTTCCGCTAATATCAATCATAGAGACCTTCAAATTGATTTGATTCAAACTTAACGAAGAGGTTTTCCTGGGTACCACTTTATTGCCATTACTCCCAGATATACTCGTGTGGGACGGGTTAGCTCAGTCGGTAGAGCGTTCGGCTAAAAGCCACAAGGTTCCTAGTTCGATACCGACTCTCGCCAACTCAGCGTATGAGTAGCACAGGGATCTGTGCGGTAAAGTAAGGAGCTGACTATAAGAGTGGCGCTCCAGCTCAGACGCTAATATAATCTCCTTGGTCTAACGCAAGGGAAAAGGGGATAGACTCCCTCGCTGATTGGCTGATACCGACATTAGACCGTCCCGACGACTTTACTTATATATGTGTGTGTGTGTATGGTTTACCAGGGGGCAGTTGATTAGAAAAAAAAATTCTATTTCTTAGAGAGTTTGCAGAGATGAGTAAGTTCTTATATTTCCTAATCTTTATAAGATCACCCATATTTGTTTAGATTTCTTTTTTAGTCAATATATATATATGAAAAACAATTAATATATATATATATTAATTGTTTCTCATATACATATATATTTTTTCATATATATATATATATTTAAAAAAATTGTTTTCATATATATATATATATATTTTTTTTTTTTCATATTCAAAAAAATTGTTTTTCATATATATATATTTTTTCATATTTAAAAAAATTGTTTTTCATATATATAATATATTTTTAAAAATATTTAAAAATTGTTTTTCATGTATATATATATATTTTTTAAATTGTTTTCATATATATATTTTTTATCATAATTTTAAAAATTGTTTTTCATATATATATATATATATATTTAAATATTAAAAAAAAATGTTTTCATATATATATATATATATATATTTTTAATTGTTTTTCATATATATATTTAAAAAAAATTGTTTTTCATATATATATATATATATATATATATATATATATATATATATCATAAATATCTCTCAAACACACATTATATATATAGTGTGTGTGTGTGAGAGAGAGAGAAATTATTTGAAAAGTGAATAAAGAACACAAACAATTGCATTCAATTAATATTTAGCTTCTTGTTTTAGAAGCTTCTTCAGAATGAACTTTATCATTTTAAAACAGAATGGTATATAGACGATGAAAAGGTAAAAGGATGAGGGAGACAGAGAAGGAGCAATTAAAAGTTGTCACAGAAGTAGGTAGTACATATGTTTGGGTGGGGAAATGGTAGAAGGATCTGTTCGCAGCGCTATATTGAAGTCAGTCAGTCAATCAGTATACTGTCCGTTTGCACAACAGCAACTGGCTAAGCACAACTGAACTTGTGCCCAAAACAGCTGGTACTTATGGAACTCAAGAATAGTCCATTCATGTATTTGGGTGATTCCATTCCTTGAGTCCTGATTGGCTGTTTGGTTTCTATGATGTTATGAGGCTTCATAAATACTATGGCATTCTGCAGTAGGATTGCAACAAGATTAGATTCGTATTAAGTTACGGGTACTTGTTGCCTTGTCTTACCAATTCGACGGTAATTGTAACTTAGTATGATTATTCTACAAAAGGGTGTTGGTGATTAGTGATAGTGCTTATATACCAACTACTCCGCACAATTTATTTCCTTCTACTAGACTGGTTGCCAAACCAAGTTTAAAAATCCCAGTCTGCCCCACTATTTACCCATAGCTGGAGGGAAAATAGTTGCTTACCTATTCCAAGCGTATAAGCATTATGTGAATTACAAAAAGCCTCACCCAGTATTTTAATTCGAATCAATTTCCTTCGACGATAACCATTAGACAACGCACCACCATATCTACTCAGACCCTGAATAATAGTATATATTAAGGTTCTATCTATGAGTCAAACAGATATGTTTAAAAATTATTAGTTTTGGATAAGAATACATGATACCATATAAATGTAGATTATTTGTAGTTACTTGAAGTTATAATTGTTTGTTATTATTATTATGAGTTACTTGAAACCATATAACTATGTGCAAACAAAGGACTATCATTAAATAGAAATAATTATTTGAAACCATCTAATTATTGCTATTTGATAGGAATACTTGATACCATATAACTGAAAAATCTCTTAAGAAACAATTACACAAGAAATTTAAATAAAAATTCACAATGAACAAGATTCCCTAACCTTTAGGCATAAATAACCCTTGACGAGTTGAGATGCCGTTAAAATCAATCAATCAATCAATCTTTTTTTACCCTTTGTCTGTGGAAAGCTGTTTTATCCACTCAAAACTTTATGACCGTTAACTGCGGAAAGTAGATTTTTACCAAAGCTTTAACCCCGACCCCCCCCCCAAAAAAAAAAAAAATTCTCCTTACCCTGCGAGAAGTGGATACACCCTCAATGACTTCCGAAAATCGCACCAACCTTCACCGACCCAGTATCAATTTTATTTTTTGGTGGATTATTTACATCATTACGAGACTGGATATGAAATTTAATTACGCTGTAAAAGGGTTAAAAAAAACCCTAAAGTTTTTTGGTGGGTCACACATATCGAGGAAAAAACATATGAGCTTGAAATTACTCTATACACCACGTGTTTAAATAGTTTAGATTTCCGTTGAGGGTGGCGGGGTAATTCGTGACCAGATGTTGAGATACAAGTCTCGCCGATGTTTCTTTTACTGTCGGTCGGATTAGTCAAATCCATCCGTTCTATCTGATAAACAATACCGATGAACCAAATTGTTTTAGGCATTTTCTCATGGTGGACACACCTATTATCGAATCCTATATTTGACTTCTTTAAGGAGGTCGGCGGTGTACTGGTTAGAGTCGTAGAAAATTGACTCGTAGACTCGAGTTCAAATCCTGGACGAGGCAATTTGCATTTCACATAGCGCTAATACCCTTGGGAAAAGTATGAATCCAACTCTCACTCCAGTTATGGGTAAATAGTAGGGTAGTCTAGGCTCTTTAACCTTCGATAGGCAACCAGTCTAGGAGAAAGAAAACTCTGAATTCAAACCTGATAAACTCCGCTTAAGAAATTGACCTTGTGTCACATCCTATATATATTTGACTTCTACCATTTTATTTCATATCGAGAACATTTTTTTCTTTTGTTTATGAAAAGTCATAGAATGTTTTACATCATGATAGGTATAGCCTACCATTTTTGAAAGGAAGTATAATTTAGAATTTTAATTTAATGGTAGTTCGATTGAAAATCACTGACATTTAAATAGTCTTACCCCATGTTTCCCTGGAACGGTGCTCTCATTGGATTATGTGATCAGGCGACACGTGGGGGAAAGTAGAATTTAGTTAGTCGAGCTAGGCGGCCCATCTGGTCAGACGTATATTTCGTCTCTCTGCTGCCTCCATGCGCACCCGTAGTTAAGATGGTATCGGGAAAAATAATAAGTGTACACCAAAATATATCTCCGTGTTCCTGATTGAATAAGAAAAATGCGTATAGAATATATAGTGGTATTAAATAAGAATACTTGAAACCATATAATTGCATATAGAATGTTAGATTTAGATAGCAATACTTGAAACCATATAATTATGTATACATTATTAGTATTAAATAGGAATACTTGAAACCATAGTTCACAATTCCTGTCAGCCCTTTATTGGACTCTTCCTCCGATGGTGTCCTTCGTATCAATTCTACTTCTCTAATAAAGATACTCGCATAGAAATATCATTTATTTTAATCACCTGTGAGAGATTTAAAGAATGTGTTGACAGTAATAGTGAACGTGTGGAGGCTGTTTGAAATTATATCACAAAGGTGCTCCCATAAGGGTATTAACATATTTTTTTGATCACTCTGTACATATGATAAAAAAATCAAAAACTTTGTTGCATTTTTCATGTTCCGTGTTTTCTAAATATCAAACAAAAGATAGAATAAATTTATCCATTTGCTATGAACGAGAACTTTAAACTTAGTTTAAAGATTGACCTTGTGTTACATCTGGTAGAGGGGTTGGGTAAATATGAATGAGGGTGGACTGAAAGGTTCATAGATTGAAAAGTCCATATGCTGACGTCATATCGTCAACAAGATTGTTAATATTTTTTACTAATCGGATCCAAACACTGGAATAAGTTTTGTTAGTTATTTTGTGGTTAAATCGAACTTAACGGACTTAAATTCCACCATCGTATGTCACCCCGTCGAAAGAAAAAAAACCCAAAAACTATGAAATTAACCGAATTTAATGAAAATATCAATGAATAAAAGATATAATATACTAGCTATTTTATTTAACAAGTCTTAGATTTTTTTCAGGTCAGTTAACTTTGAACCACGTATCTTTAAGAATCTGTGTTACGCCTCAGAGATACGTGGTTCAAAGTTAATTGACCTGAAAAAATGTAAGAGTTTTTAAATAAAATAAGTAGTGCATTATATCTTTTATTCATTAATATATGAACACTGAAAATTTCATTAAATTCGGTTAATTCCCTGATTTTTAGTATTTTTTCTTTCGGCGGGGTGTCATATCAACCCATTAAATGTCGAATCAAGTAATTTCTTAAAAACCTGCTGTTGCATAAAGTGGTCTCCCAATTAGGTATTAAACAAGCCTATCGCAGAGTTGAATTAAGACATGATGCTTACCTCCGCAAGAAGGTTCCAAGCTAGCGTCCAATTGGCAGACAAAGACAGGCAGGTTATAACCAAATACAGACCCTGTACCAACTTCCCTAACATAGCCATGTGATGGGTATATATGGATAAAAGTATCCACACCAAAACCGGCAGTTAATCAGAACCCAGAGAATTAACTTGCCCAAGTTGCATAATGGAACACCGTAGCTTGCTATATAAAGCACCAACCAACTCACTCTGGTATTCTTAGTGCAGACACAACTTGTAATACATCTGAGTACTAATCTGTGTGTCTAACTAAATCCTACACATTAATTCCAACTAAATCCTACACATTGCCCTAACTTCCAACTAAATCTACACATTGCCTAACTTCAACTAAATTCTACACATTGCCTAATTCCGACTAAATTCTACATTGCCTAACTAAAATTACACATTGCCTAACTTCCAACTAATTCTAACATTGCCTAACTTCCAACTAAATTCTACACATGCCTACTTCGACTAATTCTACACATTGCCTAACTTCGACTAATTCTACACCAATTGCCTAACTTCCGACTAAATTCTACACATTGCCTAACTTCGATAATCTACTGGGAACCGATGCTTTCAAAGTGACATGATCAAATTCAACGGAAGAAGTGTGTGAATTGTTGAAAAATAAACCTCATTTGTTCACATTCGATGAACTTGGTCAGCCTAAAAACTTTTCAGCCTATCCTCGTACACACAGAAAAGTAGTTCTTGCTATAGAGTAACCTCCGTGTGTGATTTTCGGACCATATTTCCTTTATGAAACGAGATCTCGATTCATAAGGACATTTTTTTCATTTACACCGTCAAAATCCGGTTGTTTGTTAACAGACGATTTTTAGAGGTTTTAAAAAATTATAATACCAACCCCTAACCCTAACAAACAACCGGATTTTGACGGTGTAAATGAAAAAAATGTCCCTATGAAACGAGATCGCAAAAGCGGTGCATAAAAGTCATATGGTCCTGATTTTCTTCTTTATAAGTCAACTAGAAGGAGCTACCCGGCGTCGTCTAGGTAGGAGAAAACAAGTTAGTCTTGCAGATCCATTATTACTGAATTTGCAAGTTGGATCATTGCAGGATGCCCCATTAAAATTTCTGTAAAAAAATACCTTGCGCTGAGTCGGCTTGGTGAGGCGTTAGAAAAAAAGAGGACAGACAGTCTAAAAAGAAAAATTAATGTCTCCCATTTAAAGTATTAAATACAAAAAAAAATCATGCTGTTACTATTTAAATCTTATGTTCACGATTGTAAATCATCTGGTGATAGTGAATGTATATATATATATATATATATATATATATATATATATATATATATGTGTGTGTGTGTGTGTGTATATGTATATATATATATATATATTTACTTTGTCATTGTTTTATTTTCGTAGTTTCCTCCGGACATACATACACACAACTGCCCTTTATATATGTATAGAAGATAAATAACTTTTACCTTTTTATTTACAGGAATTACTTTGCGGCTGCACTTTGGAATATCTGAACTGCCAGAATTACTACTTTTGAGCTTTGGTGCCATTATCAAGTAAGTAAAATTTATGATTTTTTATTTATTTCGTGGGTAGCTCTAATCTTCAGCCTTCTTCGCGTGTCTCTTGGTGCAGAGTGTAATACCCAGGGAATCTCTAATCAAACCCTTTGTTGAGGGAAATGAATGCTTGTATATCTCATTTTCTCGAACGGTATTAGTATATCTTATTATAATGGAGATTGTGTGTTTTTCTGTCTGTAACCGAAACTATATTACTACTCAAGTCACAATTCCCTTAATTATTTACGTCAAATTCTCCATGATTTCAGTCTTTTAAACCTTCAGTTATTAATAAAAAGTGTATTACATTATTAATACTGTTAGCCTTATCTACATACTAATAACATGTAATTGTATTTATATATACAACAAAATAGCGGTTTACAGTTTGAACGAGAAGGCTAATTTGCATATTGATATTTAAAATTTTATTTTAATAAATATGTGCTTGGTATTATTGATTTCTAATTGTTTGGTTTTATCTTAAATATAAACAAAAATCTCGTGGATAAATCTTAAAAGAAATTTATTTACAAAGAGAAATAACTGTAATATTATCCATTACTTTCCTATTTTAACTAAATAGTTAAATTAGGAAATTTACCAATGAAAGAGGGGAGTAATGGAAAATGATGGAATAGTTAGTTTCAAAGTTGTTCTATTTTTCGATTATACCCACTCTGTTGCAGATCTTTTTATCTGCATTCTTATTCAGTTCATTAGCCTTTCTAATTTAATATGATATTTTATTATATCAAAACTTAAATACTTGCACCCGGAGGGTGCATATATTTGCTAGTATATATAAGAACACTTCACAACGAAAGTTACAACGAGTAAAACTGTGCAAACTTAATAGAAAAATACAAAACAGTACAGAACAGAAAAGGAAGTAAAGTTGACGGTGTGGTCTATGGTCAGTATTGGCTGGACAGCTCTTTTCACTAGCGCTAGACAGGAGATTTTGAGCTTCTGAGGTGGGGTGCCACACCTACCGTCGGCACCCCGATTTATTGCACGGATCTGGTTACCCAGGCTGTGCTACTCATACACTTGGTGAGGGTCGGTATCAATCCCGGAACTTTGTGGTTCCGAGACGGATGCTCCATCGAGTGAGCTAGACCGGTCCATTTAGAACATACAAAAGATTATACATTTAGAAGGAATGTTTTATTAGCAAATAGTTTTTGAGTAATTAAAGTCTCTATGCTGCTGGTAATAGAATACAGTATAACACTTACTGGTTTAAAAAGGCTCTCATGTATCATGCACACGGAATGCCTAGGGGACAAAACCTCCTGTCTTATGGACAAGAGACACAACTGCTGTGTTACTTCTGAAGGCTTTAAAAGAGTTTGGCTTTGGCGCTTCTGACTTTAATAAACTGCCTACCACGCCACCTAGTGCCTAACGGAAGAACTGTGACAAATAAGGAATATAATCACTACACTTTTATTCAATCCATGAGGGTAGACCATTCATATCCAACTGTCCATGTCCTAGAATATCTCGGAGCAGTTCATTAGACTTCTTAATTATTTCGTCTTTTCAACGTCACTTTACTTTCCGTTGAATCCAGGCCTAGTATTGAACTCATGACTCCAAGACAAACTCCAGCTAGAACCGCTCTTTCAGCGGAGCTAAGAATAAGCTCTATCTTCTGCGGAGGGTAAAATTCCCCACCCCCCCCCTAAAAAAAACAGTTGTCCTGAGTATGACACTAAGCTGAATTTCTTGAGTTCTCAGGAATGTATAGTTCCCCAGCATTTTCATTATTCCAAAGTTAACACTGGCCCAGAATGATAGTATCTGTTAGGTACTACCATTCTACGAGTCAAATTAAAAAAGTCGTCGGGGTGGCCTATTGTCGGTATCAGCCAGACAGCGAGGGAGACTATCCCCTTTTCATTAGCGCTAGACCAAGGAGATTGGGCATCTGAGGTGGGGCGCCACACCTACCATCAGCTCCTCACTTACCATTAGCTCCTCACTTTACCGCACAGATCCCTATGTTACTCCCGCCCTGTCGGCTGGGGCGTTAAAATGCACCGACTGCACCTCTGCAGAGGGGTAAGACTCCCCCAATGGGGCCACCTGTTGGCCGTGGGTGGCGACCCGTGATGCTTAAGGATAGAGCCCAGGTGGATGAGCAGTTCATGACATGCAATACTCCACTTTGGCCCTATCTTGGGCTAGACGGGCGGTCGGAGAGGCCCCTCCGATCATCGGCTGGTCACATTCAAGCCCTAGCACCTATATGATTTTCCCAACCTTGGTTTGTACGAGTGTATTAGATCATCTGCGTAGTCCGCATCTGCTATAGTTTCTGTGGTATAATGCCTGCTTCTGGCCTCTTTTTCTTTTTAGCGTGAGAACTTTTTCTTTCATTAGATCTAATGACGTTCGTAGTACGTAGTTTTTGGTAGATTATGAATAAAAATGGTGCTAAAGTATCTCTTAATAGGACTCCAGAGAATGTGTCAAAGAAATGCGTGTTACTATCAAGTGAATAAACCATTGCTTTCATGCCTTTATAAAGCATAATTATACCTGTGTTTCTTTGCATTAGTAATATATATATGTGCGTGTGTGTGTTTATAGTTCTGTGTGTGTGTGTTTATAGTTCTCTGTGTGTTTGTGTGTGTGTGTTTATAGTTCAGTGTGTATACATACATATGTGTGTGTGTGTTTATAGTTCAGTGTTTTTACATACATATATATACATATATGTGTGTGTTTATAGTTCTGTGTGTGTGTGTGTGTGTATACAGTTAGGGGTAAAAAGTATTCGTTCATTTAAAGAAAAAATGAGTATTTTCCAACTCAACATGGGTGAAACCCTGATATTTACACATGTAACTACATAATCTTAACTATTATACAAAAAGTTAATGAAATTTAATTTTCCTTTAATTATAAAAGGAATTATGAAAAAGGAAATCAAAAAGTATTCATTCAAAATCATAAATTACATTAATACTCTGTTGCATAGTCATTATTAAGTTTTACTGCTAACAATCATTTCTTACAAGGGCTTTGCAACTATATGAGACCATTCATTCCAACGATTACTTTTCCCCCCCGGTGAGTGTGTGTATATATTATATATATATATATATACACTCACTGAGGGGGAAAAGTAATCATTGGAATATTATATATATATATATATATATATATATATATATATATATATATATTAATGGTAGAGAGAAAAACTTTTCTTCAACTATATATATATATATATATATAATGATTAAAATGTAATGCTAAAAGTGTTTTAATCTGTAAAATCTTTACAATACACGAAAATGCAAAGCAATATTTCAAGTGTACAAAACCTCATGACACAGTTTCCTGATTTCGATCCTCAGGTGAACTAGTATTCAATACGTCTGACTTTTACACTTGAAATCTATGGTGTTATATATATAGATATTGAGGTAAGGTAAAAGGAAAAGTGGACAAAAAATAATGACTCAAACAAGTAGAAGTCATTATTTTTTGTCTACATTACCTTACCTCCTACTGTCATACTCCAACCCTCCTATCTTTATATATATATATATATATATATATATATATATATATATATGATCATTTCTCCGGAAATTTGATCTCTAAAGTGACCGTAAAATAAATACATTCCTATGTACTTAATAGTTTAAAAAAAAGAGAGAGTAAACACTTTAAAAATGAAGCTAATTAGTGTTAGGTAGATCGCAGACGAAATCAATTTCATCACATATAGGTTTTCTTTACCTTCTTTGCTTATTGTCATCGGGGCTAAAAATGCGCTGTGTTCCTGCAGATGGTGAGAACCCCTCCCTCTTCAAATAGTAATGACCTCGGTACAACATAAAACTAAATCTGATGGTGAGGCTCCAGTTCAGGAGAGTAGATTACGCCTTCATTACTATACTCCAAGGTCCATTCAGATCAGGAATGGTACCCTGTTAAGTTCCCATCTATGACCCGGGTAGAATTTTTTGAAAATGATTATAATAATGATACCATATAGCGGTAAATTATTTGTTTATAAGATAATTACTTGAAGCTATAATTGTCTATCTACGGATTATTATTAGTTACTTGAAACCGTATTACCATGTGCAAACAAATGACTTATTAAATAAAAATGACTATTTGAAACCAGATAATTATTAGTATTAAATAGTAATGCCATAAACCAAAAACAGATCCCTGTGCTACTCATACGCTGAGTAGGCGAGAGCCGGTATCGAACCAGGTATCTTGCGATTCCTAGACAAGTGCTCTTCCGACGGAGCTAACCGGGCCCCTGAGCTGATGGTAGGTGTGGCGCTCCACCTCAGATGCAAAAAAACCCCAGTCTCCTTGGTCTAGCATTAGAGAAAAGTGGATAGACCCCCTCGCTGTTTGGCTGATACTGACATTAGGCACCCCGTCGACTTTACTTATAAACCAAACAACTGTGGATAAATTATTTGTATTAGGAACAATAACAGGTACTACAACCCCAGGTCCGAATTGGAACTCGAGAATGTATAGAAATAAAGAACAGTTGTATGTATGTCAGAGAAAATTACGAAAAAATAAAACAATTTTTGATAAGTAAATATATATACACACTATCACCAGACCTTACTTTTTGAGCAAGAATAATGTTTGATTATATTTCGTGAAGATAATTAAGAAAATAAAATTTAAATGATAACAACATGGAACTTTTTGCATTGAATATTCAAGTATTTAAAATAAATACTTGACATTAATTTTTCCTTTTAGAGTGGGTGGATCAACGCAGGTTTTTTTTGCGTAAGGATTTTAATGGGAACATCCTGAGAGGAACAACTGATGATTCAATAACTTTTTAACCGCATCCTCTTCTACCCAGGCGACGCCAGGTAGCCGTTTCTAGCAGCAATTAGGGGGTACTCTACACTCCTCTAAAAAAGTCCCAGCATCAGATGCAGTTTAATATCATACCCAGGACATCAGTTTTTATTTGAGGGTGTGGTCTTACATTCTGCAAGCGGTGGGGTGTAATTACCATATTTAAGCCCCTCTATTAACAGCAATAAAGGGGGGCTCCAACATTCCCTTGAGCTCCAGAACTGGATCCTCGCCTCCAGTGCAGTTTAGTGTCAGGGCGTCCCAAAGTGGATAGCAATATAATCTAGCAGATCCATTACTACACAGAATATCGAGTTCGATCCTCGCTGGATGTCTCATATGTGCGACCTAGTGCCATATCCTACCCCTGGCGAACGGGTTGGGTAAATACCCACTCCCACTTTTTGAAAGTATATCTTACCTTCTGCAGGGTAAACAGTCAACGTATTCTACGCCCTGACGACAGGACAGAATATATAGTTAAAACCGATCTATTTGACACATAGAGATGACCCTAATTAATACTACCACTTCCGTGTCAGAGTAAACCTGGAAGCAATAGCAATAAAGGGGTACTTCTTACTCCTTATATCTTCAGAGTTAGTTGAATGGCATACACAGAACACCTCCCTTTTAGGATTACAGCCTCTGCGGAGGATACATTCAAGCGTATTCNTATTCTATGCCCCGTCGACAGGGCGAAATAAATAGTTACAAGTATTTTAATTAGAACTACTTGTCCCATAGATACTACCACTTCGGGTCAGACTTGACCCGAGTGTAATGGCAATAAAGGGGTGACGACACACTCACCAGAGTTCCAGAACTAGGGTCTCACCATCAGATGCAGTTTAGTGTCATATCCCTGACAGCCGTTTATATAGGCATATTCTAAGCTGATGGTAGGCGTGGCGCTCCACCTCAGATGCAGAAACAATCTCTGGTCTAGCGCTATTGCTGTCCGACTCCTTTGCTGTTCGGCTGATATCGACAATAAACCACTCCTCGACTTTTACTATTAGGTCGGTTTCCCAAGGCGAAAAAGATGACTTTTAACTTGTAAAAATATGCGGTGGGCATTATTTTTTAGAGAAATATGTATAAAATCATGAGAAACATATCTGTATCTATGTTGAGTTACCGTTTTTTCATGTTAGTTAATAATATATATTTTAATACACAAATTAGATGCTAAAATTTTTAGTTAGCTGCGTACAACGAAGTAGCCAATCAGAATACATCTTTCATTGACTGCTGATAAAATTAACCAATCACGATCACCGTAGCATGAGTTATCACTCAACATGTCTGCTTCAAGCGAAGAAGTGTATAAAGTAAACACACCAGAAAATACATGTTTTATGTGTATTTTAATTTAAAAAAAAAACCTTAGTTATAACTCGTTTTTGGCTACGTTAAATTTCAATTGATTTGTGTCTGCTTCAAGCGAAGAAGAAGTGTATAATGTAAACATACCAGAAAATAAATGTTCTATGTGTATTTTAATTTTAACTTGTTTTTGGCTACGTTAAATTTCAATTGATTTAACGGTGAAAAAATGTAAACATTGTTTTTCTTTTATAATTTGCATTATTTTTGTAAGCCGAAACATTTTTTTTTAAATCATTAGGAGTTTGTTTAATGCTTCTTCTTTCGAGTGAATAAAAAAATTTTAAGATAATATTAACCTTTATGCAAGTTTTATTATGTTAAATATAGTAGGGGGGGGTAAATTTCACGGGGAAAATTGGTGGTAACCACGGAAAATTTTAATATGTGCAACATTTACGCATAAAAAAAAATAGTATGATATTCAGGAGTCTATAAGCATTCATTTGGCCGCTTTTTATTTCCCCCCACCCTCAAAATTACAAATTAAATAAAAAAACTAGAGCCTTTTTGGCCTTTGGGCCCGTAGCCTATATCTATCTATCTATCTAGTTCTTTTTATAGATATCTTGACTTGATTGAATACTTATATTGCAAAAAGTTAATCTCTGTCTCTGTCTCATATATATAAAGGGAAAGTTATGGAAAAGTGAATAACGAACACTAACAATTACATTCAATTAATGATGTTAATTGAATGTAATTGTGTTCATTATTCACTTTTTCGTAAATTTTCCTCACATTTTGTTGGATTTTTACTCATCTGTTATTTTCTTCATATATATATATATATATATATATATATATTATATATATATTCCAAGTTTATAACTTACTGCCGTCTATTTACAATAACAGATATCATGAAATGGTCATTTCAAGACACTTGGATATCAAAAAATAAATTTATTTCAATCAGTGGCGTAACGGAGTTGGCGAGAGGGAGGATCCACCCTGGGCGGTACTTTTAGTTAACAATGGGTAGGGTGACAAATTCAAGGCCTTCGCTGGGCGGCACACTTTCTAGCTACGCCACTTGGTCTGTCATGAACCATGGGAAATTTACAGAAGAATGTGTGATGTGTGCAGAGAAGCATGTTTTATTAAAGAAAATATTTGCAAACTGGCTAAATATGAGGTTTTTATAAGTCGAAAAGACAGTCCATAAATCTTTTTGCTGACGGAAGGGGCCATTTTGATTAACCCCAAATAACAAAATCGCTTTTGTTATTTGGGGCAACTACACTGAAATGGGCGTAAATATAATTATTTTTCTCCGCCACCTCCTCTACATTCACCACCCTGTTGACTGGGGCTGTAGAATACGCCGACTGTACCTCTGCAGAGGGGTAATACCCCTAATGTAACCACCTGTTGGCTATGACTCTTAATACGTGAGGACAGGATCGTGGTGACTCAGCGATTCGTGACACGGGTACTAAGTGGTCCTATGACATGCAAAACCCCGCTTCGGACCAAACTTAGGCAGGACGAGCGGTCAAAGAGGCCACATATAATTAATTAGCTGATCATGTCAAGCCTTAGCACCTATGTCATTGTTTCGACCGTATTCTTCAAATTGCTCTTATGACAACGACCTAAACCTTATATATATATATATAATATATATATATATATATATATATATAAGGAAGCGCGTGGTGTAATGGTTAAAGTCATGGGAAATGGACTCGTCGCCCCGACTTCAAATCCTGGACGTGGTAATTGCATTTCACTTAGCGCTAATACCCTTGGGAAAGGTATGAATCCTACTCTCCCTCCAGCTATGGGTAAATAGCAGGGCAGACTGGGTTCTTTAATCATGGCTACGTAACCAGTCTAGGAGAAGGAAAACTCTGAATTCAAACCTGTTGAACTCCGCTTAAGAAATTGACCTTGTGTCGTATCCTGCTCGTGCGGAGGAGTTGGTAAATATATATATATATAGTTTATTTCCTATAAGTTTACTCTATCTGATGGTGAGGTTTCAGTTTTGGAGGTTTGGGGAGTGTGGAGCACCCCTTCATCACCATTGCTCCCTGGTCCACTCTGACCCGGAATGGTAGTACCTGTTAGGGTCCCATCTATGGGTTAAATAGAAAAACATGAGTTGATAAACAAAATTGTATTATGCATTAAGAATTAATTTATTTCACAACTTTGTCGGCATTAAATGACCCAACGAGGTTGATATGCCGTAAAACAAACCAAACCTATAAGTCTAACATGATCAAAGGGGAACCACTCTTGACTGATAAATTATTTATTTATTGATCTACTAGGAAAAAAACGTGGTTAGGGTTAGTTTAATGGGAAAATAAATAAATAATTCATCTGTCACGAGTGGTTCCCCTTTCATCATGTTAGACTTATAAGAAATAACCTATATACATATATATATATCTATCTATATCTATATCCTCTACAAAGGGGTAAGACACAGAACGGGTGTCCTGGATGTGACACTAAACTGCATCTTGTGATAAAACTCTAGTTCTGTAGTTGTGTGGAGTATACCCATTCCTCCCAAGTCCACTCAAACCCAGAGCGGTAATACATGTTCGGGTCGCCTCTATAGATCCCATAGATATGTTTAGAAAATTATTTGTATTAGATAGGAATAATTGAAACCATATCACTGTAAATTATTTGAATTAAGAATAGTTACTTGAAGCCATAATTGTTTACAAAGGACTATTATCATCAATTACTTGAAACCATATAACAGTGAGCAAACAAATGACTATTGAATAGAAATGATTACTTGAAAAAATACAATTATTAGTATTAGATAGGAATACTTTAAACCATACAACTGTGTGCAAATTGTTTGTATTAGATAAAACTTGATATCATATAACTCTGAGCAAAACATCTTAAAAAATAACTACACAAAAATGTAAATATGAATCTTTAACATCAAGGCATAAAATAACCCCAGATGAGTTGACATGCCGTAGAAATCAATTAACGATTCCCTCTTATTCCTTCGATTACATAATCGGTTTTGAGGCAGTTAATTTATTATGAATCCTTTTAATTTTCTTTTTATTGTACGAACCAGAAACGAATTAATTGAAATTACATTAATCTAAATGGCAGAAAAAATGATTTGATTTGCATCAGTTTTTACATATAGAACTACTGCATGAATCTGTCAGTGACGTAAATCAAGACATCATAAACGAGCACACACACACACACACATACATACATACATACATATATATATACATATATATATATATATATATATATATATATATATATATATATATAAATTTACTAATTTAATTAGTAAACCCTTGCGGTAAGAAAAAAATAACAACAAATAGTTTGTTAGTAGAAATATACTATCAAACTTTACCCGGAGACAAAAAGTAATAAAGAAAGACCAAGAGAGTCGCGCCAACCATAAATAATTGATGAACACTAGAACACTTGGCAAAAAGAATATATATATATGATTGAAAAGAGATAGAAAAACAAATGTTAATAATACGCTGACAGATATCTGTTTCGACCTATTGTAAAGTACAATTCAACTGAAATGATTTTAAATTAAATGAAGACAATTGTAAAAGATGCTTTATAAAAACCGGTCTTCTTCAAGAGCAACTATATTGATGAAAGAAAGAAGGAGGAATAGTTAACCGTTTATATATGTATAAACCGCAAGGATTGTCTAAAGCTAAAATGTAAAAAGTGCTCGATATCTAAGTAGAGCAAATAGATTCTTGCCCTGCTGAGCTACTAAGCGAAACTATTAGTAGGTATATCTGACTCAGTAGGTTTAATTATATATGTATAATCAGTAGTAAAATATGGAAATAAATCCGATATTCTATAGAAAATAAGAAAATATTCAAAAGGTTAAATTTATTTTAGATGGTGAAGTAGACGTTAAAACGTTTCGTTTTTTTTAACCTTCATCAGGGCATTAAGATGAATGAAGTGTTGTATAAACACTGATGGAAATTTTTTTTAAACCACTGTTTAGACAGTTCTTGCTCGTACTTTCTCTTTCTCTCGCTCGTACTTTCTCTCTTCCTCTCTTCTTGCTCGTACTTTCTTTCTTTCTCTCTCTTTGCACGTCATTTCCCTCTCTCTCTCTATCTCTTTGCACGTCATTTCTCCCCTCTCTCTCTCTCCTTTGCAGTCTTTCCCCTCTCTCTCTCCCTTTGCACGTCATTTCCCTCTCCTCTCTCTCTTTGCACGTCATTTCTCTCTCTCTCTCTTTGCACGTCATTTCTCTCTCTCTATCGCACGTACTCTCTATCTCCCCTTGCACACGCTTTCGCTTTTTGCACGTACTTTCACTCATTCGCTTGCTTTCTCTCTCCTCTCTCCTTCTCTCCTGCACGAATGCTCTTCCCTCTCTCCTGCACGTTTATTCCTCCCTCTCTCCCTCTTGTACGTACTTTTCTTCATCCTCTCTCTTTGCATGTAGTTTTCTTTTTCTCTCCCCTCCCTCTCTATGCGCGCGCACGCACACACGCACGCACGCAATTATTATATCATACCCCTGCTGAGAGAGTAGGCGTTCTGTCGAATTCTTATAAAAATTAAAACCTGAAATATAAATTTTATAAGGAGTGTTTTTATCCTCTAATTTAGGGCATATTAGCAGTATTGCGTTAGCAAACACCTTTCTACGATGTGCTATTTTTCATTTGCATACAAAAATAGGATCATTTCCATATAGATTCAAACACGAAGAAAACAATCATAATGTTAATTTGGGACATTAAACTGTGATAATCGCCCTCGCTTTTCTTTTGCACACATTGTCTTAAAATGAAGAGACTCTTAACTGACTTGTCATCAATTTAATATGGAGGTTAACTTTGGCCGTAAATAAGCGCCATTGTCACTAATAGTGACCGTGCGTCAATCGGTCCATCATTACCTCCCTTTGTTACACTGAATAATGAAGTGACAACAACCTTTTAAAACGACCAGATGGTCTGTCGGCTTTTTGGACACTATGTATGAAATATTCAAACGCTTGCGACATCTTAATATGATTCACCAAAATGTCGACCAAACTCTCAAAAATTGTCATTCGGGTCTAGAAAGCTTTTAGTCTACAAGGAGGCGCATTGATAGTAAAGTAAGTAAATAAAAATCGTCAGGGTGGCCTAAAGTCGGTATCAGCCAATCAGCGAGGATGTCTATCCCCTTTTCACTAGCGCTAGACCAAGGAGATTGTTTTTGCGTTGGAGGTAGAGGGCCAAACCTACCATCAGCTCCTTACTTTACAACACAGATCCCTGTGTTACTCATACGCTGATTTGGCGAGGACCCGTATCGAACTAGGAACCTTGTGGTTTCTAGCCGAACGCTCTACCGACTGAGCTAACCCGACCCATTGTGTATATATTAAAACACACTTTCTTGAATACAACAGAATCAAAATTCTGTTTTTGTCAAAAAAGTGAGTAATGAAGTGAGAACTTCGGCAAAATCACCAGTTCTCTTAACTGCCGATAATTTATCAAACAAAAAACAAAAAAACAAGAAGGTCTGTCGTCTGGTTTGGTGAGAGCAATAACTGTGTGTTATGATGCATGCGTTTATAGAACATTATGGCGAACTCATAAAACTTAGGAATAACCTATTAAACGAATTTATACTAACTATCGCTTTGGGGTTTATTTGTGGCCCATGAAAATAACATTATCATATACGAATCAGCACATTTGCCCAGCACCAGATTGTAGGAAAATTTCACGATTATTAAAAAAAAAAAGATAAAATAAAAATGTAAAAGTAAATGCGAAACTCAGTCGAAGTGAGAACTTCGGTAAATCACCAGTTCCCTTAACAAAATAAAATAAAATAATAATAATGGAAAAAAATATAAATTTTTTAAGTATACAAAAAAGCAGTCATCATCAGGCAAGATATTTTAAATTAAAACGGTAAGAATACACAGAACTTGGAAGTGTTCGAAAAAAAGATTTTTTTTTTTTAATTTGAGAGATGCTTACGGTTTGAAGATTTGTGGAGAATATTCAGTGACATTTGAAAAAATGAATTTAATTTTTCGTATATATATATATATATTATTAACCTGCGTATGGATCTTGAAGTAGAAATTTTTTTTAACACACACGGTCAGTCTGAGTTCGACCCTGGCCAAAGATAGCTGTGTCTAGACACACCGAAGAGACGTGAAACGCCGAAACACGTGTCTGTGGATGACTTATATATATAATATTAATAAGTCATCCACAGACACGTGTTTCGGCGTTTCACGCCCCTTCAGTGTGTCTAGACACAGCTATCTTTGGCTAGGGTCGAACTCAGACTGACCGTTTGGCAGCTTGATATCTTACCCCCTCGTCCACTGACAGCTGTAGCGGGGACTGGTGTTTTTAAACTATTAATTACATAGGTTTGTTTATATATATGATTCTAACTGTATATCAACCCATCTAGAGTTATTCTAAGTTAATTGTACGTTCAAATTTACATTTGTGTGTAGTTGTCAGAGTGGACCTGGGAGTAATGTCAATTAAGAAGTACCCCCCTCCCCAGAGCTCCAGAACTAGTGTCTCACCATCATATGCAGTTTAGTGTCGTACGCAGTGCTGCCCTTCTTTTTTGTACCACTTTTCAGTAGATACAATCAGCATATTTTAAACCCCGTCGTCAGATTGTGTATACAATATATGAGGAAAAGTACATATACAGTTTCAAATTGACCAACTTTGACGATTATTAATTTATGACTTTCTAATAGACTGCAGAAAGCTCTGTATACTTATGTTTTCTTGATTACAAAACAGAACAAAAACACTCGAATTGCCAACAGTTAATCACACCTCGTTACTATAACAACGGGATTTCTGATTACTATAAAGTATAAACAGTTTGTGTGACCGACATATTATTACAATTCTAGAAATTACATTCCTTGTGTAGAATAATCATACTAAGTTTCTGTAGAAGTTATCCCGCAGATATAGAAACAATATAATACTCACCGTCGCAGTGGGATTCTAACTACCGTCGAGTTAGACAAGAACAACATGCAAGGACTGTATTTAAGTTACAGCTTGCATGTTGTTCTTGTCTGCTAACTTGAAGGTAGTAAGAATCCTACTGCGACGGTGAGTATTGTTTCTATATCTGGGGGATAACTTCTACAGTACCAATTACCGTTGAAATGGTAAGACAAGGAAACGTAACTCAATACGGATATAACCTTGTTGCAATCTTACTGCAGAATGCCAGAGTATTTATGAAGCCTCATAACATCATAGAAACCAAGCAACCAATCAGTATTCATGGAATGGAATCACCCAAATACATGAATGGACTGATTGGCTGCTTGGTTTCTATGATATAATGATACTAAGATCCAATTACGGTCGAATTGGATAATTCTACACCTCGCTTGTCACGATTTTTGCAGTAGTCACTAGGTTGTGTAGAAAGCAACCTTATAAAACCAGAAGTGCCAAAGTATTACGTACCAGTTGCGTATACTGGTGCGTACACTAACCGTCAGACCACGCACCTCCACTTACATTGCTCAACATGTCAGTGTTTAACTTTCATCTATAACCAACAGTCCTAAGAGCTTTATCTACTCCAAGACTATTTACCCATAGCTGTAGGGAGAATTGGATTAATACCTTTCCCAGTGGTATTAGCGCTAGGTGAAATGCGTGTAAATGTGTAAATATAAACGTACAATGAATAAAATTCGCCTAACCTGTTGGCCTACCTGACAGGGGGCTTTTCACCCCCAGTAACCTCGTGTCGCTTTGCACACGAAAGCATTGCTCAACATGTATATATTTACCAACGTCTCCGTACAAGCAGGATGCGACACAAAGTCAATTTCTTAAGCGGAGTTTAACAGGTTTGAATTCAGAGTTTTCCTTCTAGACTGGTTACCTAACCATGGTTAAAGAGCCCAGTCTGCCCTGCTATTTACCCATAGCTGGAGAGAGAAACGGATTCATACCTTTCCCAGTAGACTTCGATTGGCCTACCTTTTATCTTAACCCCTTGCAAACCAAATCATCAGAATCTATAATCATAGTTCTTGATAGATATTAGTTTTATTCTAACCTTTTTAAATCCAACACACACACGCAAAAAAAAAAAAAAAAAAAAAAAAAAAAATAAAAGTTTATGCTTAGAGGATGAACCAGACCTGGAATGATAATCAGAAACTGTTGAACAGGCACACACACATAAGCGCACACAAACACACACACATAAACACCCCCCACCACACACACACACACACGCAGAGAGTTTGGAAGACATGAGACAAAATCAAATGGACAGCCACTAGCAACAACTCCGGTTTCGGAGATCTTCTGTAGATGAGATTTTTATCTCGAAATATTAAGAATAAATCACAGGTTAACAACAACACCATAGTTACTTTCTTTTTCTTTACACTTGCATTGTGATAGCCTTCAAAACCAACCACTAAACCAATATAAACACAATTCTTCAAGCAATTTATAAAACCCTTATATAGTGTGTGTGTGTAAATATAAACGTACAATGAATAAAATTCGCCTAACCTGTTGGCATAAAATAACCCCAGACGGGTTTACATGCGGTTAAATCAATCATAAAATATATAAGATTTATTCCATTAAAATGTTTGTCATTTATCTTTTTCTTCGTGCAAGACAGAGTATGTCTGCTAGTATATATTGCACAAGAATCCGTTAATTTTAATTATAATTCGGGTCATTTTGGCTTTCAAGCCGCTAAACTGGAATGTCTCCAACAGAATAAAGCGTTTAAGATGAGTGGGAGATCTAGACGAAGGGTGTGTGTGTAGATGAGCGACTACTCCCCCTGGGCCCATAACTGGCGCCTTTTTAACTCTTTAGTTCCCCTGTGTGCGATAAATTGAATCCCCTCCTGGTGTTTTACATCATGTGTTCAGTTTCCTGTGATGCGGCATCTGGGGAACCAAAATAAGTCGTGACGTCATAAACTTTTCATTGACGCTAGACGATTCCATGGAGTTTCGTCATTTGTATTTGGCCCAGTCAGCGGGGGGTTAGAATACACCGACAGTATCCCTTGCAGTGGAGTAAAATACCCTCCAAAAAAGATGTCTTGGGTATTGTTACGATCTTTGTCGCCATTTGCACTTTACAGTCACTTTATCTTCCTTAGTGTTAGGTAGAATCCTTAGTGTTAGGTAGAATCCTTTGATTATTCCTTAGTGAAGAATACTTGGTTGTTCCTTGGTGTTAGGTAGAATCCTTGGTTGCCGATCTGTCCGTCCGTGTCGAATACCAGCAACTGAGGGGCTTTCAAGATCGGCGATTAAATAGTTAACTAACCATGTATACGAGCTGTTGGTTGGCTGATAGAATCCATGCGCCCAGGCAGAGTCTATAAGTTTAAGTGGTGGACTTCAGCAAACTTTATATGACAAAAATATTCCAACAGGTATGACACTAAACTGTATCTGGTAGTAAGTACGACTCCAGTTCTGTGTAGAATAATCAAACTAAGTTCCAATTATAGTAAGACACGGCAGCAAGTAGTCGTAACTGAATACGAACCTATCTTGCTGCAATCCTACTGCAGAATGACAGGGTATGTATGAAACTCCACAACATCATAGAAACCAAACAGCCAATCAGAACTCAAGGAATGGAATCACCCAAATACATGAATGGACTATTCTTGATTTCCATAAATACCAGCTGTCTTGGACACTGCTTCAGTTGTGCTTAGCCAGTTGCTGTTATTCAAACCAACAGTAGACTGACTGACTTCAATATTCTGGAACTCTTCATTGCCTTTATTCCTATTAGCACTCTGTCCCTAGTGGTAGTATCAACTAGATCTAATTGATATTTACTATGCTGAAGTAGGGTCAGCAGGGCGAGGGAAGTCTGATGTTGGAAGACCCGAAACTTCCCAATGAACCCTGCGGATTACATCACTGACGACAATCACCAGCGCCCCAAATGTAGGAGCGTATATTTAAAGTATTGATATTTACTAGTATTAGATTGGAATACTTGAAACTGTATTCTACTCTGTCGACGACGTTGACTATATTCCCCATAGAATGGTATACGCCCCCCCAAAAGTGGTGTTATGACGCTAAACTGAATCTGATGGCGAGGTTCTAGTTTTAGAGAACTGTGGTATACTACTTCATTGCCATCACTCCCAGATCCACTCTGACGTGGAGTGGTAGTACATGTTAGGGTCCCATCTATGCGTGATATAGATCTGTTTTAAGAATTATTCATATTCGATAGGACAATACGCAAAAAAAAATTACTATACAAAAAATTCGAATATGAATGTACAATGAACGCGATACCTTGACCACTTGGCATAAAATAACCCTTGGTGGGTTGATATGCCGTTAAAATCGATCAGTCAGTCGAAAACTATGTAATTGTGTGCAAAGTATTTGTTATAAGATTACTTGTGACAACCTAGGGTCAATAGGGCCGGTTTAGCTCAGTCGGTAGAGCGTTGAACTATGAACATCAAGGTAACCCAAGGTCTGGTACCGACCTTAGGCCACCTCGAAGACTAGACATAATCATTTACAAAAGATTATCCTTATTTATAATAGTTTATAAGTTATTTGTATTAGATAGACATACTTGATACTTTGTGCAAACAAATGGTTATTATTAAATTGGAAAAGTTACTTGAAACCAGATAATTGTGTTTAAAATATTAGCCTTAAGCTTCGTTACTTGAAATTATAATTATTTACAAATAGTTATCGTTACTCAAAACCGTAATTGTTAAAAAAATCTGATTTCCGCTTAAATAGCCCAACTAGGATTGAGATGCCGTAAATCCAACCAACTAACAAAATAATTATTCACTATAAGATATGTACGATGACAGTGAAAAGTGAAATTTACACAGTTTCTGCGTTGATATATTTCGATAAAGACACACACACACACACACACACACATATATATATATATATATATATATATATATATATATATATATATATATATACACAAGGTGTATCAGAAAAGTATCGAGATCGAAGCTATATTTACCAAAATAGAAATGAACAATAAATGGAACGTTAATTTTTTTCAGGTACAGGCTGTGTCAAAAAGTACAAAAAATCTCGATACTTTTTTGACACACCTTATATATATATTAGTTTGTTATATTTAGAAATAAAGTGCTCAATATCAGTGATAGAGCATACATATGTTAGTATTGGCAAGTCAGTAGCGCTTGATAATTGTCAATTTCTCGCCTATACGATCATCAAACCAAGAGCCTTGACTGACAAATATTAAGCGCAGGTGAGGTTTTTTTTCTACGCTGTCCTAACTTATACATGTGTGCATTTTGCTATACAGTGGTACCTTTACTTACGAGTGTCCTAATTTAAGATTTCTCAGAGTTACAAGCTGTCACTCGGTTGATCTTTTTACTTTGTATTGTGATCTAAAATTTGTGGTACGTGCGAACTTCAGATGCGCTTATGTTAATAAGTTTACTGATATATGTGGCTCATTACTGAACCACATATATCATGCCACGCCAGCAGCACGGATATCCATGAGAATCTCTCGCCAACCATCCTTATCATTTATTGATCCCAGGGGGTCCTCTGCACAGCATGCAGTATCTGCACAGAGCTGGTCTATGTAAGTATTTGCTGGACGACCCGCACTAGCATGTCCATGTGCTGGTTTCCACAGAAGGACGTCGCTTATGAATTCATCCTTACATCTTCAGAAGTATCCGGCATGTTTTGTTCATCTTACTTGGAATGCCAGTAGAACAATTCACCTACCTAGGTAGTAATATCTCATCAACAGAAAGCGATGTTAACGTAAATATAGGGAAGGCATGGTCCGCTATAAACAGATTATCAGTCAGACCTCGACGACAAGTTGAAGCGACAATTTTTTCAGGTCGTAGTGGTATCAGTGCTGCTGTATGGCTGCACCACTTGGACCTTGACGAGGTGCCTGGAAAATAGGCTGGATGGGATCTGCACAAGGATGCTGCGTGCGATCTTGAACAAATCGTGGAAGCAACATCCCAAACGAAAGCAACTATACGGCCACCTGCCTCCGTCACACAAACCATCCGATCCACATATAAAATACAAAATATAGTCGATATTTGTGTTTAGATATAACTAGATGAACTGCTAACACATTAGGTTTCCGTTTTAACAGAGTTGATAACTGTAGAAGTTATGCTTTCAACTTGTAACAGAGCTGAATACTTGACACAAAATCCAACAAAAACAAATCAGATGGGCCTAGAAATTACATAAACACACAGATAAACAAACAAGCTAATGCTTAATAATAAAACAAAAAGGGTAGGCCAAACCTGGAATGATAATCAGACAGTAGCACCAGACAGGATTCGAACCTGTGGGGGCACTGTCCATTAGATTCGAAATCCAATATAATCTGTATATTGTCCTGGCATGAATGCATCTATACGGAACTTCAGAGCACATTCCATGTTTGATTTTGTGTCAAGTATTCAGCTCTGTTACAAATTGAAAGCATAACTTCAACAATAACGATATTATCCTTTAGAAAGGAGTGAAGAATTGTAATAAGTATTTCATAATATTTGAAAAATTTGGTTGAACACAACCCGAACAGAATTTTCATTAGTAGAATAAACCTCATACTGGTAGAAGAGTTCCAATTACTGTCAAATTGGTAAGAAAAGGCAACAAGGAAGCCGTAACTTAATACGGATGTTACCTTGTTGCAAGTTTACTGCAGAATATCAGAGTATTTATGAAGCATCATAACATCATAGAAACCAAACAGCCAATCAGGACTCAAGGAATGGAATCGTACGATTTTTTTGTAAATTTTATTCAACCCATAAAATGATATAATAAAAGCTTATATAGAATGGACTGCACATTTTGAGAGGTCTTCAAAAATCATATATCATCCAGTAGGCTGGCAAGGCACCGAACAAAGTCGATATATTCTTTTATCAGAAAAAGTAATAGGTCCTTACTTTCCAGCGGCTTTGGACAGGGTGAGGGAAAAGTGAGAAGCGCCTTCCTTGTTTTTGGTTATATTTATTACCTGATTATTTGCATTGAAGATCACGTGTTGAACACATGTCACCCTATGATATAATCTTTGACTAGTAGACCACTATAACGGATTTCCGAACCAAGGTCGCAACACCGGCAATCTGTTGTAAGATTACTTCTGTCTCCTTCAGATACGAGTCAAGGTATTTTTTCAGTCTCTGTCAGTTGCCGTTGTTTGGTTTGGTGTGATTTTTCTAGTTCTACTTCTCTTCTGACTGAGGACACCCCGCCTCTTCGTAGCATTACTTTCCGAGGAAATCACTACACTTTAAACTTTTGGTTGAAGTGGATGTAGAATAATCATACTAAGTTCCAATTACCTGATTACGGCTTGTGGACGTGAATTTTCCTGTTGGTCAAATGTAATGTGTGCAATGAGAGTGTTCAGGTTCGTATCCTGTTCGCAGCGCCATATTGAGATCAGTCAGTCAGTATACTGTTGGTTTGGACAACAGCAACTGGCTAAGCATAACTGAACCAGTGCCCAAGATAACTGGTACTTATGAGACTCAAGAATAGTCTATTCATGTATTTGGGTGATTTCATTCTTGAGTCCTGATTGGCTGCTTGGTTTCTATGATGTTATGAGGCATCATAAATACTCTGGCATTCTGCAGTAGAATTGCAACAAGTTTAGATCTGTATTGAGTTACAGCTACTTGTTGCCTTGTCTTATCAATTCGACGGGAATTGGAACTTAGTATGATTATTCTACAGTGGAATTATGGGATATTTTAAAATCTTTTTTTGCATTTATTTAAACTTTATTGATTTATTAATCCGTTCAAGACAAGAAAGCTTCATTGTTTCATGTTAAAGATTTAAAATTCTCAATATAAAAACAGACTGGCTTAAAAGTTGTTTCTTTTTTATTGTATAAAAAAGCAGCTATATATTATATAGAGAAAGTCGCTAGTGTTTTTAATGTTGGTATTTAAAAAAAATTATTGCTATGTATATAAATGCTTCACCAGTTTCGAGTATCTTATGAACATCCTCATTGCTTGAAGAGTCTCATACGATACCCGAAACATGTGTAGAAAAAATAAATAAACGATAAAACATAATAAATGACAAATAAAAGAAAAAATACAAACAATAACAAAAATAAACAACTTAAAAACGAGAATATATAAAGAATGAAAATATATATAAAAGGAATCTCTCTCTCTCTCTCATATATATAATCGGTTTATTTTTAACTTTTTAAATCTCTGGCAACCCTGCAAATATATATATATATATGTGTGTGTGTGTGTGTTTGGTGGTTGGTTTTGAAGGCTATCACAATGAAAGTGTAATAAAAAATAAAAATAATGTTTGTTAACCTTGAATTTATTCTTAATATTTCAAGATAAAATCTCTTCGACAGAAGGTTTCTGAAGCTGTTGTTAGTGTTCGTCCATTCTGCTTTGTGTCTTATATCTTCCAAATTCTGTGTGTGTGTGTTCAACAATGTCTGATTATCATTCCATGTTTGGCCTATTCTTTTTGTTTTATTATTAAGCATTAACTTGTTTGTTTTTCCGTGTGTATGTGTGTAATTTCTAGGCCCATCTGATTTTTTCCCCAATTTTATTACATTCACCTGTTGGTCTGTAGGAGGTTTTGCGTGCACGCGTTTTTAAGACCCAGTTAATTTTAATATATATATATATATATATATATATAGCCTTTACTTGTTTGCCGTGTGTGTGTATTTGTTGGATATGTATGTGTTTTATTTGTGTGTGTGTGTGTGTGCGCGCCTTGCCCATATGCGTTTGTGTATGTGTGTATATGTGTGTTGTATTTAGAAAAGTTTAGAATAAAACTAATCTTTATCAAAAATTATGATTATAGATTCTGCTATCTTCGTCTGTGAGAGGGTAAGATAAAACGTAGGGCTAATACTGTAACTTCTATGATTTTTCCCCTTATTGTATATATATATTATCCATAGCCTGATCACATGAATTAATTATTAAAAATAGCAAGGGAAATTCATATTCTTTTATGTCAAATAGGTAGATAACTGAGATTTATCGTTGTATGTTTCTTGCATTATGAATTCTCAATTGCGCGTGTGAGTGTATGTTGCATGCGTGTACGTGTGTGCATTGGTTGTGATCTATTTTGTTCTATTGTATTATGAACTCTACACTGATTTCGGTTCTGCTATTGATCCCTGTGTGCAATTTAGCTATCAATAGCCCCTCCTTAATTCGAAGGTTGCCTAAATTCCTCTCTCTCTCTCTGATCTTGATTTGAAAAAGTTATATATATGTACCATAACTTTTGAAAAAGTTACCGGTCGAAAAGGGTTCTTTTTTCCCTCCTCTTTTTTTGTCGTCGATTAATTTTAATAGAATAAAATTATATGACTCCTCTAGAAAAATCATTTATGCTATTAATTGTATCAAAAATTTGTTCACGAATTAAATTTAAAAAAAAATACGGCCGGACGAAACATTAAAATAATTTTTTATTATTTCTAAGAAAGGAAACTAATGACTTTATTTAAAGCTAGGAGTTGCTGCTAATGAAATATACATATCAAATTCTCCCATCTCGCTCTCCCTACTCTCCTAGAAAAACTAACATATATAATGAGGAGGTATCAAGACATATAGAGAGATGGAATGTGATAGGCAGAATGTAAAGTAAGTGACGGGTCAGCTTTTGACTTAATTGCAAATTACGACTAATTAGAACCAATTAAGGATGTTATGTTTTTCAAACATAACTTAATCCTAAAAGTAAGTAATGATTTAGTATAACTTTCGTGTTATTAAACAAAACATAAAAAAACCTATAGGAGACAAACATTGATTCGCTTAGCTTATAATCTTATTATAATGGAGATTGTGAGTTTTTCTGTCTGTAACCGAAACTATATTACCATACAAATCACAATTCCCTTTGTTATTTACATCACATTCTCCATGATTTTATTTTTTATTTAAACCCAATTATTAATAAAATTGTTTTACATCATTAAGACTGTTGACCATATCTACATACTAATAACATGCAATTGTATTTATATATACAACAAAATAGCGGATTACAGTGTGAATGGTAAGGCTAATATGCATATTGATATTAAAAATTTGATTTTAATAAATATATGCTTAGTATTATTGATTTCTAATTGTTTGGTTTTATCTTATTGAATATGAGCAAAAATGTCAGGAATAAATCTTAAAAGAAATCCATTAACAAGAAGAAATAACTGTAATATTATTCTTTACTTTCTATCTTAACTAAATAGTTAAATTAGGAAAATTTAACAAAGACAGACGGGAGTAATGTAAAATGATGGAAGAGTTAGTTTCAAAGTTGTTCTATTTTTCAATCATACCCCCTCTATTCAAAATCGTTTTACCTGCATTCTTATTCAGTTTAATCAGCCTTTCTAATTTAATATATTTTATTATATTAAAACTTAAATACTAGCACCCGGAGGGTGCATATATTTGCTAGTAATAATAATAATGATATATAATGTGCGTTTTCTTTTGTGTGCACACTGTTTATAATTAGATACATTTTGACATTACTCCCTGGTCAATTCTGACTCGGAGTGGTAGGACTTGTCCGGTTTCTTTATGAATTAAATAGATGAAAAATGTTTTAAAGCATGAGTTTAAAAAAGAAATTTGAATACCCAACAAGAATGAATAAAACAAAAACGTCCTCGACATAAAATAACCCAATAAGGGTTGACATGCAGTAAAATCCAGCCATTCAAGCTCATAACAAAAGAAAAACCTTATACACAACTAGCAAATATATACACCCGTCGGGTACAAGTATTTAAGGGTTAATGTAATAAACATTTTAAATTAGAAAGGCTAATGAAATTAAATAAGAATGCAGATAAAAAGATTTGAAACAAGGGGGGGGGGGCGTATAATCGACAAATAGAACAACTGAAACTTACTCTTCCATCTCTCCCGTCTTTCATTGCTGAATTTTCCTAGTTTAACTATTTAGTTAAAATGCGAAGAAAGAATAAAATTAGTTATTTCTTCTTGTTAATGGATTTCTTTTAAGATTTATCCCCGAGATTTTTGCTCATATTCATTAAGATAAAACCAAACAATTAGAAATCAATAATACCAAGCACATATTTATTAAAATCAATTTTTTAATAACAATATGCAAATTAGCCTTCTCGGTCACACTGTAAACAGCTATTTTGTTGTAGATATAAATACAATTGCATGCTGTTAGTATGTAGATATGGTCAACAGTACTAATGATGTGAAACAATTTTATTCATAATTGAGGTTTGAATAAAAATAAAATCATGGAGAATGTTACGTAAATAACTAAGGAAATTGTAACTTGAGTAATGATATAGTTTGGGTTACAGACAGACAAGGACACAATCTCCATTATAATACATATACGAGGATGAGCCAAAAAGTCCATATGATAACATCGTATCAGCTTTGATGACTTTTTTGACTCATATGATCCAAGCACTGCAACACCGATGGAAGAGGTGTGTAGACCGCAAGAAGACTATATTGAAAAATAGACCTCATTTGGTGCCATTCCATGATAGTATCTTGGTTGGCTAAGGAACTTTTCAGCCGACCCTCATATTTGTTTTTGTACGTGTGTATATAATCTCATAACGAGAATTTTGATATATATAACTGCAAATCCCTACTTTGTGTAAATTAGATTGTTCTTGCCTACTTTAAGCTGCTCGCAGCTGCTCTCCCACTGTTCTTAAGTGGGTCTATTTCGTCGACTAGCCATCTTCTTTTTGGTTGATTTCTCTCTCTGGCTTCTGTTATTCTGAGCTACGGTTGTGTGTGCTTATTTCTTTGTTTTTAATAATGAAGCAAGACATTCTATAGTTTTTTTAAGACTTTTTTTTCTAATATCAGCTATGAGACGGACATATAGATAAATTTAAGTTATAAGGGGGTCACGAACATAAAAAGGTTGGGAACCATTGCTTTAGAGAAATGCCAGAGTCGAGACTACTGTAACCAAACACCGAAGTTAAAAGATTTTGATTTTGAGCAGAGAATTTATTTATTTATTGCGAGTCGGATCTCTCCATATTTATTCATTTTCCTAAGCCTCCATTCTCTACCCACTGTCCCCAAAGTAACGAGCAAAGGTTGAAAGGTGTCCGGTAATGAGCTTATTCTATTTGCTGGTCAATCCTACAAGAAAAGGGGAGAAATGAATAAATTATCCCCCTTGCTCGTTAGCGTCTCCTTTTCACCTTTCGACCGCTTGAGGGCATCCGGCCAACTTTGATCTCTTCCCCTCCCCCTCTCTGTTTCGATCTCTCATTTTCTCTCTCCCCTCTCTCTTTCGTTGTGTCTGTCTGTCTGTCTCTCTTTCTATCTCTCTCTTTCCATTATCTCCATCACTCCTCTCTCTTTCCATTAATCTCCATCACTCCTCTCTCTTTCCATTATCTCCATCACTCCATCATCTCTCTCTCTTCCATTATCTCCATCACTCCTCTCTCTTTCCATTATCTCCATCACTCTTCTCTCTTTCCATTATCTCCATCACTCCTCTCTCTTCCATTATCTCCATCATCTCCTCTATCTCCATCACTCTTCTCTCTTTCCATTATCTCCATCACTCCTCTCTCTTTCCATTATCTCCATCACTCTTCTCTCTTTCCATTATCTCCATCACTCTCTCTCTCTCTTCTCTCTCTTTCCATTATCTCCATCACTCTCTCTTTCCATTATCTCATCACTCCTCTCTTTTCCATTATCTCCATCACTCCTCTCTCTTTCCATTATCTCCATCACTCCTCTCTCTTTCCATTATCTCCATCACTCCTCTCTCTTTCCATTATCTCCATCACTCCTCTCTCTTTCCATTATCTCCATCACCCCCTTTCTCTCTTTCTTTCTCTCCATCACCCATATCTCTCTCTTTCTCTTTCATCCATCTCTCTCTCTTTCTCTTTCCATCCATCTCTCTTTCTCTTTCCATTTCCATCCATCTCTCTCTTTTCTCTTTCCATCCATCTCTCTCTCTTCTCTCTCTTTTCCATCTCTCTCTCTCTCTCTTTCCATCCATCTCTCTCTCTCTCTTTTTCCATCCATCTCTCTCTCTCTCTCCATCCATCTCTCTCTCTCTCTCTCTTTCTCTCCATCTCTCTCTCTCTCTCTCTTTCCATCCATCTCTCTCTCTCTTTCCATCCTCTCTCTCTCTTTCTCTTTCCATCCATCTCTCTTTCTCTTTCCATCCATCTCTCTCTCTTTCTCTTTCCATCTCTCTCTCTCTCTTCTCTTTCCATCTCTCTCTTTCTTCCTTTCCATCTCTCTCTCTCTCTTTCTCTTTCCATCTCTCTCTTTCTCTTCCATCCCTCCATCTCTCTCTTCTCTTTCCATCCCTCCATCTCTCTCTTTCTCTTTCCATCCCTCCATCTCTCTCTTTCTCTTCCCTCCCTCCATCTCTCTCTCTCTCTATCCCTCCCTCTCTCTCTCTCTCTCTCTCTCTCCATCTCTCTCTCTCTCTCTTTCCCTTTTCATCCATCTCTCACTTTCCCTTTTCATCCATCTCTCTCTTTCCCTTTTCATCCATCTCTCTCTTTCCATCCATCCATCCATCCATCTATCTCTTTCTCTTTCCATCCATCTCTTTCTCTTTCCATCCATCCATTTCTCTTTCCATCCATCCATCTATCTCTTTCTCTTTCCATTCATCCATCTATCTCTTTCTCTTTCCATCCATCCATCTATCTCTTTCTCTTTACATCCATCCATCCATCTATCTCTTTCTCTTTACATCCATCCATCTCTCTCTTTCCATCTCTCTCTCTCTCTCTTTCTCTTTCCATCTCTCTCTCTCTTTCTCTTTCCATCCATCCATCTCTCTCTTTCCATCTCTCTCTCTCTCTCTCTCTCTCTCTCTCTTTCTCTTTCTCTCTCTCTCTCTCTTTCTCTTTCCATCTCTCTCTCTCTTTCTCTTTCCATCCATCTCTCTCTCTCTTTCTCTTTCCATCTTCTCTCTCCTCTCTTTCTCTTTCCATCCATCTCTCTCTTTCTCTTTCCATCCATCTCTCTCTTTCTCTTTCCATCCATCTCTCTCTTTCTCTTCATCCATCTCTCTCTTCTCTTTCCATCCATTTCTCTCTCTGTTTCTCTTTCCATCCATCTCTCTCTCTGTTTCTCTTTCCATCCATCTCTCTCTCTCTTTCTATTTCCATCCATCTCTCTCTTTCTCTTTCCATCCATCTCTCTCTTTCTCTTTTCCATCCATCCATCCTCTCTCTCTGTTTCTCTTTCCATCCATCTCTCTCTCTCTTTCTCTTTCCATCCATCTCTCTTTCCATCCATCTCTCTCTCTGTTTCTCTTCCATCCATCTCTCTCTCTCTTTCTCTTTCCATCATCTCTCTCTTTCTTTCCATCCATCTCTCTCTTTCTCCATCCATTTCTCTCTCTCTCTCAATCCATCTCTCTCTCTCTTTCTCTTTCCATCTCTCTCTCTTTTCTCTTTCCATCCATTCTCTCTCTTTCTCTTTCCATCCATCTCTCTCTTTCTCTTTTCCATCCATCTCTCTCTCTTTTCTTCATCCATCCATTCATCTCTCTCTCTCTTTCTCTATCCATCATCCATCCATCTCACTCTTTCTCTATCCATCCATCCATCCATCTCTCTCACTCTTTCTCTATCTATCTATCCATCCATCTCTCTCACTCTTTCACTATCCATCCATCTCTCTCACTCTTTCACTATCCATCCATCTCTCTCACTCTTTCTCTCTCTCTTTCTCTATCCCTCTCTCTTTCTCTGTCCATCCATATCTCTCTCTCCGGTCAGTAGGGACCATGTTGTTCAGGTTTCATGCCAACGGTCCACTGGTACCAGCGATCGCATTTAGACGCAAGTATATTTCGTGTACCCGCGCGTGACGGTAGGATTATTTATATGTAACTGGTTTCCGGAGGATGGTGGGAAACAAAATGTCCCCTGAGACCCTAAATATGTAGAGTGGGGCATCTTTTTTCGGAAGCAGATGTTCACCCTGCATAATCCAAACGGGTTAACCAAACGAGAAGATCATGTGGGGCGCCATGTTTCTTTTGGGCGTGTTCGCATATTTGGCAAAAACCTATCACGTGGTCATCGTGGACTTTACAAAGTCATTTGTTTTAGACTGATTGATTTTCAACGGATGTCAACGTATCTGTGATATTTGAAGTTTTTATGGCCGGTTTAGCTCAGCCGGTAGAGCGTCCCCTGGGAACCACAAGGTCCCTGGATCGATACCTGCACTCGCCAACTCAGCGTATGAGTAGCACAAGGATCTGTGCGGCAAAGTAAGGAGCTGATGGTAGGTGTGGCGCTCCACCTCAGACACTAAAAAAACAATCTCCGTGCTCTATCGCTAGACCACTCCACTATATTAACTTTTTTTTTTTTTTTTACTTTTAAATAAGTAAGAAAGTGAAGATGTTGGGGTGGCCTAAATTCGGTATCAGCCAGACAGCGAGGGAGTCTATCTCATTTCTCAGTCTGTGTTACTCGTGTGCTCAGTTGGCGGGGACCGGTATCGGACCAGGAACCTTGCGCTTCCTATTTGGGTGCTCTACCAATTGAGCTAAACCAATCCCTATGTTCATGTTTTTTTTAAATTTTATATTAAGTACTCGCAAATACACTCGCACAATCCCTAAACAGCAATATGGTCTGCCAATCCACAAGGTTTTACCTGCTATAAGTCAAAATATTGAAATGAATAAACTCATTTGCAGTTAAGTAATTATTTTATCAAATAATTATCCACGATAAGACGCCCGTACTATCCAGAAAATTTAGCGCGGGTAGGATGTGACACAAGGTCGCAAGTATAGGGCATCCAGAGTGAATCGAACTCGCTATTCATTAGTAATTGATCTGCGAGGACAATGATCATTAACGATGAACAAAATCAATAAGATATTTATTAATCTAAAATATTTTTAGGGGAAAGAAATGTGATGTTATTCTTACACATCATACGTAATTTCTAAGTGGAAACATTGAGTTGTTTGTTTGTCATTGCCTCATTTACATCTTGATTATTAATTTCATGCTCATTAAAAAAAAGTTGAATGAAACTTTTTCATTTACGTCTTATTCTTTATGATATGCCTAGATGACGTACTTCAAAAGCCATTTGATCTCATAAAAGAAAAAGGCTTCACCCGCAGAGACTATCACAGATGCAGACTACGTGGATGATCTAGTGCTTCTCGCAAATACACCCACACAGGTCAAATCACAGGTGCATTGCTCAGAGAGAGCAGCAAGAGACATTGGCCTCTATATGAACTTGGATAAAACGGAATTGTTTTAAACAAGATTGTGACATCCCTCAATGGATGGTAAGCCCCTGAAATTAGATCAGTTCACATACCTAGGAAGAAAAATCTCATCTACAGAATGCTATGTCAATGCATGCTATAGATATATTATCGATCATTTGAAAATCTGATCTCTCTGATAAAACCTTATACACAGCTAGAAGAGCTACCCAGCGTTGCCCGGGATTTAAAAAGTTAAAAATAAATCTCTTATTTATATTCATATTAATTTTATTTTCTGTACATATTTTTATCATCTTTTATTCTTTATATATTCTTTTTTATCGTTATCATTGTCTGAATTTAAAAAAAATATATTTTTCTTTTATTTGATTTTTATTATTTTTTATCCTTTATCAGTTTGTTTTGTTTTTTAATCATTTTTCTAATTTAAAAAAAAGTATATCATTGATTTATAGCCTTATATTTTTTATTCAGCTTTTCTTATTGAAAATGGAGATAAAAATAGATTTTATTAAATTTTGGTTTCCAGAAATTTTCATTTTCAAAAGGGCGTGCGCTTAGTCGTTGTAAACACACACACACTCACACACACACTCACACACACACACATATATATATATATATATATATATATATATATATATTATGTAGTATATTAAGAAAATTGAAAAAAAACACAGGTTTAAATAAGTTGAGTGGTAAGTTTATTGGCCGAAGCTGCAGTGTTTCGATCTATTAATTAGATCATCTTCAGGGCATTTGTTGGTATGTGGAAGGTGATAAAAAAATTTATCACAGAATAACGAGAAAATCAAGTGATAGTCCTTGTTTATCAGTCTGTTCAAAATTTGAAATCTGAAGAAAGGACGCTGAAAAAAGTGGACGGTTTGAAATATGACGTCAAATATTCTTTTTTACGGTGTGAGTATGAGAGTGTGAGTGAGTGTGTGTGTGTGTGTGTGTGTGTGTATATCGAAAAAAAGATATTGTGCATTTTTAGGTGTTTTGTGTGTGTGGTTGTGCATGTGTGTATAAATATTTTGCGATAAACGACATCGAAACAAGCCTTAAGGTTATGTGTGTGTGTGTCTGTGTGTTTCAATTTTCTTAATATACTACATACCGTCGGATTCACTTCCTTTTCTTCATATAATATATATATATATATATATATAACCGGAAGTTAACCAAACAAGATTAGATATATATCTATAAAAAATTCAAACCCATTCTCAACAAATATTATAAAGGTAAGAGACGGATTTTATCTTCTCTAATAACTTATAGAATAATTATATTAACTTGATGCTTCAAAGGAGTCTAATAATAGATGAGAAAAACTTTCTGTCAGGGACCCCACTCTCAAAAAGTGTTTTAATACTTTTGAGAGGGGTCCCTTGGAAAGGATTTTTCATTTATCCCCTCATTTCATTCATTTTACCATTAATTTTTAACTATAACTATGTATATATATATATATATATATATATATATATATATATACACATCAAACTCCTCCACACGAGCAGAATGTGACACAAGGTCAATTTCTCGAGTGAAGTTTAACAGGTTTGAATTCAGTTTTCTTTCTCCTAGACAAGCCAAGGTTAAATAACCCAGTCTGCCCTACCCGTAGCTAGAGGGAGAATAGTTGGATTCATACCTTTCCCAAGGGTATTAGCGCTATGTGAAATATAAGCAACATCATCCCGGATTGGAACTCGTATCGTCGTGTCCATTTCCTACGACTCTAACCATTACACCACAACGTCTAAATACATACAGAACCTATTTTTGATATCGCAAATATGGAGCATCCAGTGATGATGGAACTAGCTATTCGGTTGTGAGGGAACTGCGTGACTAGCTTGCTAACCATTACACCACGATAAGACGCCCATACTGCCCAAAAATTTAGCAGGGTAGGATGTGACGCAAGGTCGCAAGTATAGGGCATCCAGCGTGAATCGAACTCGCTATTCATTAGTAATAGATCTGCGAAACTAACAGTCTAGGACAATGACCATTAACGATGAACAAAATCAATAAGATATATATTTCATCTAAAATCTTTTTAGGGGAAAGAAATGTGAGCTGAAAATTACCCCTATACGCCATGTGTTTAAATAGTTTAGACTTCCGTTAGGGGGAGGTAATTCGTGACCGGATGTTTAGATATAATTCGCAGCCATGTTTCGTATTTTACTGTCGGTCGGATGAGTCAAATCCACCCGTTTTGTGTGATAAACAATTAATTGATCGTCGATTGTAGAGAAAGAATAAACAAACAAAAACTCTTTGTCATAAATTGAACGTTTTTTCCAGAGAAAAGGTTTCCTGAACTTTATCGCTTCCCATGACCTTTTACATCCGGGTTTTTTTTCTTTCCTATTTTGCCATTTCACATCGACAATGCAAGCCTTATTGAATTATTTAACAAAATATCCACTTCATGTCCCGTTAAAATCTGCACAGCTAATAGTCCATGATGAATCAGCCGTTTGAACAGGCTCGTGCATGGACACTAAAGATTTTATAAGTGTCTATTTACTACCCCAACCAGTCACTCTGTCGGGTGGGACTGTAGAGTACGCCTTGCACTTCTGTAGAGGGGTAAAATCTCCTCAATTGGGTCAGTTGTTAGCAGTGGGTGGCGACATGTCATGCTTTAGGACGGAATCATGGTGGCTGAGCTGTCCATGACATGCTACACTTTGGCCCTTACTTAGGCTAGATGGGCGGTCGGAGAGGCTCCATCCAATCAATCGGCTGGTCATGTCAAGCCCTAGCACCTATATGATTGTTCCAACCCTATTGCTCTTATGGCAAGCCTCAACCCCTTTTTATCATATGAGTGCTAGAAGGCAGTGGCTGCGGGTCTACATGTCCTGGGAATGACGTTAAACTCAATCTGATGGTGAGGTTCCAGATTTGGAGGTTTGGGGAATGTTGAGCACCCCTTCATCACCATTGCTCCCTGGTCCACTCTGACCCGGGGTGGTAGTGCCTGTTAGGGTACTATGGGTTAGGTACTATAGGTTAAATAGAAAAACATTTGTTGATAAAAAAATTGTATTATCCATTAAGAATTGATTTATTTCAAAACTTTATCGGCATTAAATGACCCACTGAGGTTGATATGCCGTAAAACAAAATCAAACCAAACCAACCCTATTGACTTTATGATGCCAAAACCCCAACCCTTTTTATCAAATATATACTAGAAGGCGGTGGCTGAGAATCTTAGTGCCCTGTGTATGACTGCATCTAATGGCAAAGTTCGAGTTTTGGAGTTCTAGATAGTGTGGAGTACCCCTTCATCGCCAATTCCCCCAGGTCCTCTCTGATCGGAGTAGTAGTACTTGTTTTTGCGTTAAATAGAAAATTAATGAGTTTTAAAAAATGTCTTTAAAAAAATTGAGTTAAAAGAAAAAATTAAAACCCATCAATAATAAATAAAACAGAATGTCTCCGGCGTAAAATACTCCAACAAGGGTTGACATGCCGTACAAACCAACCATCGAACCAACTAACACCTCCACGCAAGCAGAATTTGACCCTAAGTCAATATGAGTGTGATAGTGTGTAAATTATTAGTATTAGATAGGAATACTTGATACTATATAACTGAAAGATAAAGCATTGTTAAAGACAAAAAGGGCGAATAAAAAAAAAGATGATAGCTATATTTTCAACATTTCATTGTTATGATTATGAATAAAAAAAACTTCAGAAATGAATCAAATTTCGGTATTAAAAAACACATAAGGTGTTGATATATTATACGTATTATATATATATGTACTTACCCAACCCTTCCGTATGTATTATAAAATCCCTTATATATATATATATAATATATTATATATATATCATACGTATTATATATATATGTATTTACCCAACCCTTCCGTATGTATTATAAAATCCCTTATGTATTTAATATATATATATATATATATATATATATATATATATATATATATATATATATTATTATAATGGAGATTGTGGGTTTGTCTGTCTGTAACCGAAACTATATTACTATACAAGTCACAATTCCCTTTGTTATTTACATCACATTCTCCATGATTTTAATTTAAACCTCAATTATTAGTAAAATTTGTTTTACATCATTAAGACTGTTAACAATATCTACATACTAATAACATGCAATTATATTTATATATTCAACGAAATAGAGGTTTACAGTGTGAATGGGAAGCCTAATTTGCATATTGATCTTAAAAAATTTGATTTTAATAAATATATGCTTAGTATTATTGATTTCTAATTGTTTGGTTTTATCTTAATGATATGAGCAAAAATCTCGGGGATAAATCTTAACAGAAATCTATTAACATAAAAGATAACTGTAATTTTTATTCTTTTCTTCCTATTTTAACTAAATAGTTAATTAGGGGAAATTTACCCTGAAAGACGGGAGTAAGGGAAAATGGTGGAACAGTTAGTTTCAAAGTTGTTCTATTTTCCGATTATACCCCCTCTGTTCCAAATATTTTTATCTGAATTCTTATTCAGTTTCATTAGCCTTTCTAATTTAACATGATATTTTATTATATTAAAACTTAAAAACTTGCACCCAGAGGGTGCATATATTTGCTAGTATATATAATATATATTAGACGGTAGATGAGCCGTCCATTAAATGCAACACTCCACTTAGGTCCTTACTTAGGCTAGACGAGTTGTCGGAGATGTGCTCTCCAATCAGTCGGCAGGTCACATCAAGCCCTAGCACCTATATGATTAACCCAAACCTATTGCCCTTAGGGAAACCCTTAACTCTTATCATATATGTGGCTGAGGGTCATTGTCCTGGGTATGACGTTAAACTCTATCTGATGGTGAAGTTCCAGTTCAGGAGCTCTGGGGAATGTGGAGTACCCTTGATCATTATTACTCTCAAGTCCACTCTGACACGGAGTGGTAGTACGTGTTAAGGTATCATCTATGGGTTAAATTGAACAAAATGAGTTCTAAAAAAATTGAGCACCCATCAAGAAAGAATAAAACAAAACCTCTTCAAGATAAAATAACCCAATGGGTTGACATGCCGTAAAATCCAACCAACCATTTCCTACGATGAATTCATTCATGAATTTGGGTGATTTGGGTCATTCCATTCCTTGAGTTCTTCATAGTTTTTCATATATATATATATATATATATATATATATCATAAATCTCTCTCTCTCACACACACACATTATATATATATATCATAAATCTCTCTCTCTCACACACACACATTATATATATATATATATATATATATATATATATATCATAAATCTCTCTTTTTTCACTACAGTTTTGTTTGAGAGAAATCTTTTTTGATGTTACATAAAAAATCATTTTCAGTCATCCCCACAACATAACTTCTCAACACCGTAGTTATTAATAGTAGGTATACCCAATTTGTTCAAAATCTGTGTTTTTACTATTGAAGTCAGTAAGTCTAGTGTTGGTTTGAATAACAGCAGCTAAGTACCACTTAAGCAGTGTCCAAGACAGTTGGTATATATAGAAATCCAGAATGACCCCTTCATGAATTTGGGTGATTTGGGTCATTCCATTCCTTGAGTTCTGATTGGCTGCTGACTGCTTGATTTGAATGACATTGTAGAGTCTTATATATATCCTGTCATTCTGAAGTAGACTTTGTGACTATTCGAGTTTGTATCTAAGTTACAATCGTTTGTTGCCTTGTTTTTCCAGTTCGATGGTAATTGGAACTTTAATTATTCTTCAATAACCATTACACAAGGACGCCTCTTAGATTTGATAAGTATTCTGTTGAAAGTTGATCAGAGTAAAAGAAACGAGGAAGTCTGATTATCAAAATTGTCGTATTTGATACCTTTTCGGTAAATGCTAGATGACCCGTGAACCTGTTGGTTTCCCTGTTATAACAACTATTCATAATAACATTGAAACAGCTATTCAAATATGTGTGTGAGCTAATATTCATTTCAGATTGTATATACTCGTGTACATTTCACTGAGGTACACTGTTGATTTATGGACAGGAACTCATTAATTTGTGAAATTAATATTTTAAGCGAAACGTTGCACAGGATTCTTCCTAAATGGAAGGAATGACAGATTCTAATTAGTATTTCATAGTTAACATCTGTCCATGATGATATTGATGCTTCTATTTAAGCACAGGATTCTAATTAGCATTTCATAGTTAACATCTGTCCGTGATGATATCGATGCTTCTATTAAAATGAAGGGTACTAATTAGCATTTCATAGTGAACAGATGTCCGTGAGGATATTAATGTTGTTAATTTTATGAATTATCTAGACTATCCATTGGCCCATTGGGCTCCATGATGATAGTGATGCTTCTTTTTACGTAGGATACTAATCAGCATTTTATAGTTGACGTTGGTCCATGATGATATTGATGCTTCTATTTAGGAAGAAGTGAAGGATTCTAATCGGCATTTTATAGTTGACGTTGGTCCATGATGATATTGATGCTTCTATTTAGGAAGAGGTGCAGGATTCTAATCACCATTTATAGTTAACGATGGGCCGGTTTGGCTAAGTCGGTAGAGCGTCCGACGAGGAATCTCGAGGTTCGATACCAGCCCTCGCCAACTCAGCGTATGACGAGCACAGGGATCTGATGGTAGTTGTGGCACTCTGCCTCAGGCGCCAAAACAATCTACTTGGTCTAGCGCTAGTGAAAAGAGGATAGACTCCCTCGCTGTCTGGCTGATACCAACTTTAGGCCACCCCAACGACTTTTACGTACTTATACACATTTTTATGTGCGTATTTACCCAGCACCTCTGACACGCGTAGGAAGCGACACAAGGTCAATTTTTAAGCGGAGTACAGCTAGTTTGAATTCAGTTTTCCTTCTCTGAGACTGGTTGCATTATCAATACTAAACTACAATAGTGAAACGTCAACAGCCTCGTCCATGATTTGAATTCTGGTCATCGATTCCATAGCCTATTACGATAACCATTACGCTAAGCGCACCTCCCACACATTTTGTGCATATAAATGGAGGTGTGAGGTCTAACGGGTAGAGTCGTAGGAAATGGAATCGTCGACCCGAGTTCAATTCCTGGACGAAGCTGTTTGCATTTCACATGGCACTAATACCACTGGGGAAGGTATGAATCCAATTCTCCCTTCAGCTATAGATAAATAGCAGGGCAGATTGGGCTCTTTAACCTTGGTTAGGTAACCAGTGTAGGAGAAGGAAAACTCTGAATTCAAACCTATTAACCTCCACTTAAGAAATTGATCTAGTGTCGCATCGTGCACGTGCGGAAGGGTTAGTATATATATATATATATATATATATATATATATATATATATGACAAGAATTTGAGTGGGCCGGGGTTAGCTCAGTCGGTAGAGCGTTCGGCTAAAAACCACAAGGTTCCTAGTTCGATACCGGCCCTCGCCAACTCAGCGTATGAGTAGCACAGGGATCTGTGCGGTAAAGTAAGGAGCTGACTGTAAGAGTGGCGCTCCACCTCAGACGCTAATATAATCTCCTTGGTCTAGCGCAAGTGAAAAGGGGATAGACTCCCTCGCTGATTGGCTGATACCGACATTAGACCGTCCCAACGACTTTACTTATATATATATATATGTGTGTGTGTGTGTGTATGGTTTACCAGGGGGCAGTTGATTAGAAAAATTCTCCTATTTCTTCGGGAGTTTGCAGAGATGAGTAAGTTCTTATATTTCCTAATCTTTATGAGATCACCCATATTTGTTTAGATTTCTTTTTTCGTTAATTGTTTTTCATATATATATATATATATATTTTTTTTTTATTTTTTTATTTTTTTTTTTATATATATATATATATTTAAAAAAAATGTTTTTCATAATATATATTTTTTTCTGAAATTTTTAAAATTTGTTTTCATATATATATATATATATATATATATATATATATATTTTAAAATTGTTTTTCATATATATATATCATAAATCTCTCTCTCTCACACACACACATTATATATATATATATATATATATATATATATATACATAGTGTGTGTGTGTGTGTGTGTGAGAGAGAAACTATTTGAAAAGTGAATAAAGAACACAAACAATTGCATTCAATTAATATTTAGCTTCTTGTTTTAGAAGCTTCATCTGAATGAACTTTATCATTTTAAAACAGAATGGTATATAGATGATGAAAAGGTAAAAGGAGGAGGGAGACAGAGAAGGAGCAATTAAAAGTCACAGAAGTGGGTAGTACATATGTTTGGGTGGGGAAATGGTAGAAGGATCTGTTCGCAGCGCTATATTGAAGTCAGTCAGTCAATCAGTATACTGTCCGTTTGCACAACAGCAACTGGCTAAGCACAACTGAACTTGTGCCCAAAACAGCTGGTACTTATGGAACTCAAGAATAGTCCATTCATGTATTGGTGATTCCATTCCTTGAGTCCTGATTGGCTGTTTGGTTTCTATGATGTTATGAGGCTTCATAAATACTATGGCATTCTGCAGTAGGATTGCAACAAGATTAGATCCGTATTAAGTTACGGGTACTTGTTGCCTTGTCTTACTAATTCGACGGTAATTGTAACTTAGTATGATTATTCTACAAAAGGGTGTTGGTGATTAGTGATAGTGCTTATATACCAACTACTCCGCACAATTTATTTCCTTCTACTAGACTGGTTGCCAAACCAAGTTTAAAAATCCCAGTCTGCCCCACTATTTACCCATAGCTGGAGGAAAATAGTTGCTTACCTATTCCAAGCGTATAAGCATTATGTGAATTACAAAAAGCCTCACCCAGTATTTTAATTCGAATCAATTTCCTTCGACGATAACCATTAGACAACGCACCACCATATCTACTCAGACTCTGAATAGTAGTATATATTAAGGTTCTATCTATGAGTCAAACATATGTTTAAAAATTATTAGATTTGGATAAGAATACATGATACCATATAAATGTAGGTTATTTGTAGTTACTTGAAGCTATAATTGTTTGTTATTATTATTATTATGAGTTACTTGAAACCATATAACTATGTGCAAACAACTATCATTAAATAGAAATAATTATTTGAAACCATCTAATTATTGCTATTTGATAGAAATACTTGATACCATATAACTGAAAAATCTCTTAAGAAACAATTACACAAGAAATTTAAATAAAAATTCACAATGAACAGGATTCCCCAACCTTTAGGCATAAATAACCCTTGACGAGTTGAGATGTCGTTAAAATCAATCAATCAATCTTTTTTTTTACCCTTTGTCTGAGGAAAGCTGTTTTATCCACTCAAAACTTTATGACCGTTAACTGCGGAAAGTAGATTTTTACCAAAGCTTTAACCCCGACCCCCCCTCAAAAAAAAAAAAATTCTCCTTACCCTGCGAGAAGTGGATACACCCTCAATGACTTCCGAAAATCGCACCAACCCTCACCGACCCAGTATCAATTTTATTTTTTGGTGGATTATTTACATCATTACGAGACTGGATATGAAATTTAATTACGCTGTAAAAGGGTTAAAAAAAAACCTAAAGTTTTTTGGTGGGTCACACATATCGAGGAAAAAACATATGAGCTTGAAATTACTCTATACACCACGTGTTTAAATAGTTTAGATTTCCGTTGAGGGTGGCGGGGTAATTCGTGACCAGATGTTGAGATACAAGTCTCGCCGATGTTTCTTTTACTGTCGCTCGGATTAGTCAAATCTATCCGTTCTATCTGATAAACAATACTGATGAACCAAATTGTTTTAGGCATTTTCTCATGGTGGACACACCTATTATCGAATCCTATATTTGACTTCTTTAAGGAGGTCCGTGGTGTAATGGTTAGAGTCGTAGAAAATTGACTCGTAGACTCGAGTTCAAATCCTGGACGAGGCTATTTGCATTTCACATAGCGCTAATACCCTTGGGAAAGGTATGAATCCAACTCTCACTCCAGCTATGGGTAAATAGTAGGGTAATCTAGGCTCTTTAACCTTCGATAGACAACCAGTCTAGGAGAAGGAAAACTCTGAATTCAAACCTGATAAACTCCGCTTAAGAAATTGACCTTGTGTCACATCCTATATATATTTGACTTCTACCATTTTATTTGATATCGAGAACATTTTTTTTCTTTTGTTTATGAAAAGTCATAGAATGTTTTACATAATGATAGGCATAGCCTACCATTTTTGAAAGGAAGTATAATTTATAATTTGAATTTAATGGTAGTTCGATTGAAAATCACTGACATTTAAATAGTCTTACCCCATGTTTCCCTGGAGTGGTGCTCTCATTGGCTTATGTGATCAGGCGACACGTGGGGGAAAGTAGAATTTAGTTAGTCGAGTTAGGCAGCCCATCTGGTCAGATGTATATTTCGTCTCTCCGCTGCCTTTATGCGCACCCGTGGTTAAGATGGTATCGAGAAAAATAATAAGTGTACACCAAAATATATCTCCGTGTTCCTGATTGAATAAGAAAAATGTGTATAGAATATATAGTGGTATTAAATAAGAATACTTGAAACCATATAATTGCATATAGAATGTTAGATTTAGATAGCAATACTTGAAACCATATAATTATGTATACATTATTAGTATTAAATAGGAATACTTGAAACCATAGTTCACAATTCCTGTTAGCACTTTATTGGACTCTTCCTCAGATGGTGTCCTTCATATCAATTCTACTTCTCTAATAAAGATACTCGCATAGAAATATCATTTATTTTAATCACCTGTGGGAGATTTAAAGAATGTGTTGACAGTAATAGTGAACGTGTGGAGGCTGTTTGAAATTATATCACAAAGGTGCTCCCATAAGGGTATTAACATATTTTTTTGATCACTCTGTACATATGATAAAAAAATCAAAAACTTTGTTGCATTTTTCATGTTCCGTGTTTTCTAAATATCAAACAAAAGATAAAATAAATGTATCCATTTGCTATGAACGAGAACTTTAAACTTAGTTTAAAGATTGACCTTGTGTTACATCCGGTAGAGGGGTTGGGTAAATACGAACGAGGGTGGACTGAAAGGTTCATAGATTGAAAAGTCCATATGCTGACGTCATATCGTCAACAAGATTGTTAATTAAAGTTTTGTTAGTTATTTTGTGGTTAAATCGAACTTAACGGACTTAAATTCCACCATCATATGTCACCCCGTCGAAAGAACCCCCCCCCCAAAAAAAAAACTATGAAATTAACCGAATTTAATGAAAATTTCAATGTTGATATATCAATGAATAAAAGATATAATACACTAGCTATTTTATCTAACAAGTCTTAGATTTTTTTCAGGTCAGTTAACTTTGAACCACGTACCTTTTAAGAATATGTGTTACGCCTCAGAGATACGTGGTTCAAAGTTAATTGACCTGAAAAAAATGTAAGTTTTTAAATAACTAGTGCATTATATTTTTTATTCATTAATATATGAACACTGAAAATTTCATTAAATTCGGTTAATTCCCTGATTTTTAGTATTTTTCTTTCGGCGGGGTGTCATATCAACCCATTAAATGTCGAATTAAGTAATTTCTTAAAAACCTGCTGTTGCATAAAGTGGTCTCCCAATTAGGTATTAAACAAGCCCATCGCAGAGTTGAATTAAGATATGATGCTTACCTCCGCAAGAAGGTTCCAAGCTAGCGTCCAATTGGCAGACAAAGACAGGCAGGTTATAACCAAATACAGACCCTGCACCAACTCCCCTAACATAGACATGTGATGGGTATATATGGATAAAAGTATCCACACCAAAACCGGCAGTTAATCAGAACCCAGAGAATGAACTTGCCCACGCTGCATAATGGAACACCGTAGCTTGTTATATAAAGCACCAACCAACTCACTCTGGTATTCTTAGTGCAGACACAACTTGTAATATATCTGAGTACTAATCTGTGTGTCTAACTAAATCCTACACATTGCCTAACTTCCAACTAAATCCTACACATTGCCTAACTTCCAACTAAATCCTACACATTGCCTAACTTTTTATTACAACATTGCCTAACTTCCAACTAAATCCTACGCATTGCCTAACTTCAACTAAATCCTACGCATTGCCTAACTGCCTAACTTCCAACTAAATCCTACACATTGCCTAACTTCCAACTAAATCCTACGCATTGCCTAACTTCCAACTGAATTCTACACATTGCCTAACTTCCAACTGAATTACACCTTGCCTAACTTCCAACTAAATCCTACACATTGCCTAACTTTTTATTACACATTGCCTAACTTCCAACTAAATCCTACACATTGCCTAACTTTTTATTACACATTGCCTAACTTCCAACTAAATCCTACACATTGCCTAACTTTTTATTACACATTGCCTAACTTCCAACTAAATCCTACACATTGCCTAACTTTTTAACATTGCCTAACTTCCAACTAAATCCTACGCATTGCCTAACTTCAACTAAATCCTACGCATTGCCTAACTTCCAACTGAATCCTACACATTGCCTAACTTCCAACTAAATCCTACACATTGCCTAACTTCCAACTAAATCCTACGCATTGCCTAACTTCCAACTAAATCCTACGCATTGCCTAACTTCCAACTGAATTCTACACATTGCCTAACTTCCAACTGCCTAACTTCCAACTAAATCCTACACATTGCCTAACTTTTTATTACACATTGCCTAACTTCCAACTAAATCCTACACATTGCCTAACTTTTTATTACACATTGCCTAACTTCCAACTAAATCCTACACATTGCCTAACTTCCAACTGAATCCTACACATTGCCTAACTTCCAACTAAATCCTAACATTGCCTAACTTCCAACTAAATCCTACACATTGCCTAACTTCCAACTAAATCCTACACCTTGCCTAACTTCCAACAAATTCTACTTGCCTAACTTCCAACTAAATCCTACACATTGCCTAACTTCGATAATCTACTGGGAACCGATGCTTTCAAAGTGACATGATCAAATTCGACGGAAGAAGTGTGTGTATTATTGAAAAATAAACCTCATTTGTTCACATTCGATGAACTTGGTCAGCCTAAGAACTTTTCAGCCTATCCTCGTACACACAGAAAAGTAGTTATTGCTATAGATCTGAGTAATCTCCGTGTGTGATTTTCGGACCATATGACCTTTATGAAACGAGATCTCGATTCATAAGGACATGTTTTTCATTTACACCGTCAAAATCCGGTTGTTTGTTAACAGACGATTTTTAGAGGTTTAAAAAAAATTATAATACCAACCCCTAACTCTAACAAACAACCGGATTTTGACGGTGTAAATGAAAAAAATGTCCCTATGAAACGAGATCGCAAAAGCGGTGCATAAAAGTCATATGGTCCTGATTTTCTTCTTTATAAGTCAACTAAAAGGAGCTACCCGGCGTCGTCTAGGTTGGAGAAAACAAGTTCGTCTTGCAGATCCATTATTACTGAATTTGCAAGTTGGATCCTTGCAGGATGCCCCATTAAAATCTCTGTAAAAAAAGACCTTGCGCTGAGTCGGCCTGGTGGGGCGTTAGAACAAAAAAGAGGACACACTCTGAAAGAGAAAAATTAATGTCTCCTATTTAAAATATTAAATACAAAAAAATCATGCTGTTACTATTTAAATCTTATGTTCACGATTATAAATCATCTGGTGATAGTGAATGTATATATATATATATATATATATATATATATATATATATATATATATATATACTTTGTCATTGTTTTATTTTTGTAGTTTTCTCCGGACATACATACACACAACTGCCCTTTATATATGTATAGAAGATAAATAACTTTTACCTTTTTATTTACAGGAATTACTTTGCGGCTGCACTTTGGAATATCTGAACTGCCAGAATTACTACTTTTGAGCTTTGGTGCCATTATCAAGTAAGTAAAATTTATGATTTTTTATTTATTTCGTGGGTAGCTCTAGTCTTCAGCCTTCTTCGCGTGTCTCTTTGTGCAGAGTGTAACATCCAGGGAATCTCTAATCAAACCCTTTGTTGAGGGAAATCAATGCTTGTATATCTCATTTTCTCGAACGGTATTAGTATATATATATAAGAACACTTCACAACGAAAGTTACAACGAGTAAAACTGTGCAAACTTAATAGAAGTAGAATACAAAACAGTACAGAACAGAATTATTTGAAACCATATAATTATAAGTATTATGTATAAATACAAGTGGTGCAGCCATACAGTCGTACTGATACGGCTACAACTTGAATGAATTCTCGCTTTATCATATCAGAGCGATCGGATTACCATAGCAGCAGCCCATGCCATTTCTATAGGTATATTGACATCGCTTTTAAGGGCCGGGTTAGCTCAGTCGGTAGAGCGGTCGGCTAGAAACCACAAGGTTCCTAGTTCGATGCCGGCCCTCGCCAACTAAGCGTATGAGTAGCATAGGGATCTGTGCGGTAAAGTAAGGAGCTGATGGTAGGTGTGGTGCTCCACCACACGCAAAAAACAATCTCCTTAGTCTAGCGCTAGTCAAAAGGGGATATACTCCTCTCTGATTGGCTGATACAGAATTTAGGCCAACCCGACGACTTAACTTTATTTTTATCTGAACTAATTTATTAATTTGAAAGGCTTACTATCCAGAGTGAAGATGTCTTCACATTGTTTAGAACACAAGAAGCTAGTATTATCTGAGTTCACATAGAGGCCAATGCATCTTGTTGCCTTGTCTATGTTATGCAACAGTATTTTGGTTTGTACGAATGTATTAGATCATCTGCGTAGTCCGCATCTGCTATAGTTTCTGTGGTATAATGCCTGCTTCTGGCCTCTTTTTCTTTTTAGCGTGAGACCTTTTTCTTTCATTAGATCTAATGACGTTCGTAGTACGTAGTTTTTGGTAGATTTGGTAGTTTTGGTAGATTATGAATAAAAAATGGTGCTAAAGAAGTATCTCTTAGTAGGACTCCAGAGAATGTGTCAAAGAAATGCGTGTTACTTTCAAGTGAAGGAACCATTGCTTTCATGTCTTTATAAAGCATAATTATACCCGTGTTTCTTTGCATTGGTTATATATATATATATTATATATATATATATCTGTGTGTGTGTGTGCTTATAGTTCACTGTGTGTGTGTGTGTGTGTGCGCTTATAGTTCACTGTGTGTGTATGTGTGTGTTTATAGTTCACTGTGTATATGTGTGTGTGTATATATGTGTATGTGTTTATAGTTCAGTGTATATATATATGTGAGTGTGTGTGTGTTTATAGTTCAGTTTGTATATATGTGTGTGTGTTTATAGTTCAGTGTGTATATATGTGTGTGTGTTTATAGTTCAGTGTGTATATATGTGTGTGTGTTTATAGTTCAGTGTGTATACATACATATATATGTGTGTGTGTGTGTGTGTGTGTTTATAGTTCTGTGTGTATACATACATACATATATATCTGTGTGTGTGTGTATACAGTGAGGGGTAAAAAGTATTCGTTCACTTAAAGAAAAAATGAGTATTTTCCAACTCAACATGGGTGAAACCCTGATATTTACACATGTAACTACATAATCTTAACTATTCTACAAAAAGTTAATGAAATTTAATTTTCCTTCAATTATAAAAGGAATTATGAAAAAGGAAATCAAAAAAGTATTCATTCAAAATCATAAATTACATTTAATACTTTGTTGTATAGTCATTTATTAAGTTTTACTGCTAACAATCATTTCTTACAAGGGCTTTGCAACTATATGAGACCATTCATTCCAACGATTACTTTCTCCACCTCAGTGAGTATATATATATATATATATATATATATATATATATATATATATATTATATATACTCACTGAGGGGGGAAAAGTAATCATTGGAATGAATATATATATATATATATATAATGGTAGAGAGAAAAACTTTTACAACTATATATATATATATAATATATATATATATATATATATAATGATTAAAATGTAATGCTAAAAGTGTTTTTAATCTGTAAAATCTTTACAATACACGAAAATGCAAAGCAATATTTCAAGTGTACAAAACCTCATGACACAGTTTCCTGATTTCGATCCTCAGGTGAACTAGTATTCAATACGTCTGACTTTTACACTTGAAATCTATGGTGTTATATATATATATATATATATATTATATATATATGAGGTAAGGTAAAAGGAAAAGTGGACAAAAAATAATGACTCAAACAAGTAGAAGTCATTATTTTTTGTCTACATTGTCCTACTGTCATACTCCAACCCTCCTATCTTATATATATTGATCATTTCTCCGGAAATTTGATCTCTCAAGTGACCATAAAATACATGCATTCCTATGTACTTAATAGTTTAAAAAACACCAGTCCCCGCATCAGCTGTCAGTGGGCGAGGGGATAAGATATCGGACTACCATGCGGTCAGTCTGAGTTCGACCCTACCCAAAGATAGTTGTGTCTAGCCACACTGAAGAGGCGTGAAATGCCGAAACACGTGTCTGTGGATGACTTATTAATATATATATATATATATATATATATATAGAGAGAGAGAGATAGAGAGAGAGAGAGATAGATAGAAGCCAACCTTGTAGAAAAATAGTAGTGGTATTATTTAACCCATTGCTATAGGGAATGAAGGATTCATAACTTTCCTAGTGGTAGCCACGGTAAGATGATGAATAAGGTTTCAATTATGGGGCATCTAGTGAGAATCAAACTCGCTATTCGGTAGTAATGGATCTGCGAAACTAGCTTGCTAACCATTGCACCACGATGGGATGCCCTAATTCACCAAACCCATTTGCCACGGGTAGGATGTGACACAGGGTCGCAAGTATGTGGCATCCAGTGAATATCAAACTCATTATTACATGTATTTGCGAGACTTGTTTGCGAACCATTACACGACTACGAGACCCCTTCGTTTGAGAAAAGATATTAGTCTAAAACTGAATGTAATAGTTTTGACGGGTGTTCGAACTTTGCTTACTGTGATGTTGCACTCCAGCATGTTAACCACTACGCCACAGGAACTTCCGCTTTTAGTAAAGTTTTTTTTATTTTTTTTTTTTTACATTGTGACATATCAATGTTATTTAATTAATCTTTGATTGCTTCCAGAACCTGATAATTGTTTCCACATTTTTTCCTAATCAGTTTGGCGTTTAATATACGCCCATATGTCGTTAATATCCGGTGATTGACCAGACTTAAACATGTCCTGCATTTAGTGATGCTAAACTGCATTTAGTGATGAGGTTCTAATTTTGAAGCTCTGTGGAATGTGGGGTATCACTTCATTGCCATTACTCTCACGGACCAGGAGTGGTAGTACCTGTTAGGGTCCCACCTATGGGTCAAATAGACCTGATCTCAATGGGACCACTTGTTGGCCGTGCGTGGCGACACGTTATATTTATGTCCTACATATGACGTTAAACTGCATCTAATTGCGAAGTTTATATATATATATATATATATATATAATCTAAAAGTCCAGAGAAGAAATCTTCCTTACGACACGAGAGTTTTATTAAAAAAAAAAAAAAAAAAAAAAAAAAAAAACTGTCGCAGTTTGAGAGCTCAATGTGTGCTCTTAATGTTAGAGTCACAGACAAATATATAAGTAAAGAAATAACAAAAGACTTAGAGGATTAGCATTATAGTCGATATGAAGCTCCCTGAAATAGACAATAATGCTAATCCTCTAAGTCTTTTGTTATTTCTTTACTTATATATATTTCATTAAATAACCCACAAGGGTTGATATGCCATTAAATACTAATCAATCCGGCTTAACCAACATAGACAAATTAAAACAAGGAGCTTGTTGTTTTTTTTTTTTGTTTTTTTCGGTATATGCTGGTTCATTGTCTCAGTGGAATTATGCATTTTGCCTGTTATTTCCCGGCTTGATAACAATTAATAACAGCTTAGTTCCAGGTGGGAGGGAGTCTTTCTCCAGGTGTTAACTGCCCCTTTACATAAAAGGCATAAGGGACAGATTTATTGCTCAAAGCCTCACACACACCCAGAAGGGGAATGCCAACGGAATATAAGCAATTTCTAAAACTGTTTTTAAACCGACCTCATGTCATATTCTGATCTCGTGGGGAGCTGGTTAAATGCCAACTTATATCATTGTCTTAGACTGGTGACCTCTCAAGCTACAAAAAGTGACTTGTATTTCTATGGTGGGGAGGAGCTATCAAAGTCGTCTTTGACTAACAAGAGGAGAGGCCCTTTTATTTGAATTCAAAGTTCTCCTAGACTGGTTGCCTTGGCCAGGTTAAAGAGCCCGCCCTGCCATACTATTTACCCATAGCTGGAGGGAAAAGAGCTTAGTAGTTTGCAACTTATATATTTGTAAAGTAATACTATTCTTGACATCTTAGCTTCAACACACACACACACATGTGTGTAGAAGTTATCCTTCAGATATAGAAACAATGATACTGACCGCCCCACGTCGGGCTCAAAAAAAAAAAAAAAAATACCTGTTCAATTTTCTCTTTGTTTGAATTTTTCTTTTTGTTCAAAACTATTCTTAACTTGTTAATATTTCCTCATAATTTTAACAAGTTATGACAATTTCCAATATATTTTCATTCCTTTTTAGAGTGAATGCATCATTTCCTATGAAACCCTAATAAGATTAATGACCCCAAATTTATAAAGGATTGACTGACTGACAACTTAATTGATACAAATAATGCATATAAATGATATAAATTTTGGTCCCAACTATCACTGAAGGGTTAAACCATAAAATCATATCTGATATGTCCCAGGAAGGGATATATTTAGTAGAAGTAGCAGAGTGGTGGGGCCACGGTAACAGAGTGGTACAATTGAGCAGATAAGTAATAGTACTGGTGCGACGGTGAGTATCATATTGTTTCTATATCTGAAGGATAACTTCTACAATGTACATATATCCTCATCATCATCAGGTTGTGCTGACAACACTGATTCTCATGACTCTCTCGTCAACCGTCCCTATTGGCCATCGCAGGTCTTCTGCATGCCACCCACAATTCACACAGAGCTGATTGATTTTTTTTGCTGATTGGCCTACACTGGTGTGTCCATGTGAAAACATCACTTCTGAGTTTGCCCTTGCTTCTCCAGTATGTCTTATTTATTTTACTTGGATGGTTTGTGTGATAGGAGGTATGTGGTCATATAGCTGCTTTTTTGTGGTGTTCCGCTTTCAGGATCTGTTCAAGAAGTGTTTCATGGTGCAGCCATACAGTAATACTGACATGGCTACAGCTTGGAAGAATTCTTGCTTTGTCTTGTCTAAGAGATCAGGTTTCCATATGATCAATGATCTGTCAATGCTTCTCCTATGTGTATATTGACATTTCTTTCTGTAGATGAGATAATCCTAACGTGTGAACTGTTTTGGAAAATGAGGATTTCTATGGAGAATGGAAGCAGGACTTAACAGTATGGCAAGTCTGTATACATTTGCCATACTGTCAAGTCATGCTTCCATTCTCCATAGAAATCCTCATTTTCCAAAATTGGTGGCGATTTTAAAGCCTGTTGATTCGCCATTTTGAGATGCAGTATAGGTGGCAATGTGTAAAACACAAAACAATATAAATTATCCCACAACTGGGTTTTGATCTGCTACCAATGTCAATAGGCAGTCTAATGGCAGTCACTCTAATGGTGGACAATCGTCGCATATCTAGTCTGTTGCCAACTAACTTTCTAACTCTTTTGCTAAACAGTTCCTTCAGCTGAAACAGTCCAAGGGAGATAACTCATAATCAACACACCAGTCTGTTAATTTCAGAGACTTACCATCCAGTGTGGAGATGTCTCCATCTTGTTTAAAACATGAATTCTGTTTTGTCCGAGTTCACATAGAGGTGTAGCGATTGTCTGCTCCTGCTGGGATGGACTAGCAAAACCCTTGCGGTAAGGGAAGGTAACCCACCTTCCCTTACTGCAAGGGTTTTGCTAATAGATGACACTACTGGCTGGGTATTTAAACAGCAGCCTGGTAATTTCTCACTTTCTGTCTCTTGGTCTAGCGTCCCCACTAAGTGTGTGGGGGGGCTTTGCCCCTTAACTATCAGTAAGTGACTCATATTCTTTATGAACTCTTTTTCCCTTTCAAAGGACCTTTGTCCTATCTGTTTTGTATCTCACATTGTATCATATGTATGTCATCCATGTGCTCATACAATAAAGTCTGTATTGTTATGTTTTACTTCTTTGGCCAGATTAATTCATATATATATATATATATATTTTGGAGGATATGTGCTTAATTGAAGTCATACCTAATTTTGAAAATTAATTAGTTAATAATTAATGAACTTCAATTTAGCACATATCCTCCAAAAATTGTCGGCTAAAAAGGCCATATAAAAAATAAACACATTGTTTGTTTACTTACTTTCATATATATATATATATATATATATGCTGTAGATAGAAAGAAAGTGGTCAAGAAATGAACAACTCAAAACAAGTCACAAGGTGAAACAGTTTCGTCCGTGTTCACAGACGTCATCAGTCATTTGTAACTTTATTAAAGCAAAGCATACGTTTAAATACAAGTGGCGGCGTTTTGAGTTGTTCATTTCTTGACCACTTTCCTTCTATCTACAGCATATCGTCGGATCCTAAACCCATCCACCCTTCCTTCATATATATACACGTTAGAGTAACCTTCCAATGTATTATAATAACCAAGCATCTTATTCTTATAGAGGCCTCTTGTTGCATTCTCTTGGTTATGCAGTAGTGATTTGGTTCATGCAGATCCCCATGCACATGTGCTGTATCCACACACACACACACACACACAAATAAGTTTGTGGCCTAATGATAAAAAAGTATTTATTTTATACAAGAAATATTTATTTTTCAACATAAATTCATTGACAAAAAAAAAAGGATATTATTAACTCGGTGATGAATATTTATCACATAAATTGAACATTAGTGAAAATTTCAGGTCAAAATTCAGCCAATAACTGAATTAGGCAACATACTTATTGTCCCCCACCCCCACCCCGCTCTCCAAACAAACACACACACACGCATGCTTTGATATAAGAAATACACATACACAGAAATGAAAGTAAACAAAATCAAGTAACATATGATAAGAATTATTTATTTGATACAATGTCCAGTACAAAAAAAAGAAGAAAAAACAAAAAGAAAAAAATACCTGAATGATATGGAAGACATATCACATATATCGTTTATATTTTGTTTGTTTGTTGTGTCTTTATGCATTTTTTTATGCTAAACAAATGGGGGGTTTTCTTTACAGGAGTTTAGCAGGGGGCTGTGGGTGGATTTTTAAAAAAATCTGAAGTTGGAATTTTTAGATTAAGGAAGAGTGGATAATCGTTCCAGTATTATTATTATTATTGATAACAAAGTGAGCTTGTTTCTTGAGAAAGTTTGCAGCCCTTATCATTTTTTTCAACACATCAGTTTTACTGGCAGTATATATAATCCATTGGCATTTAGTTCTATATCCTATAAAGTGTTTGATTTTCTTTTTTAAAATTCTACATTTCCCCGCTAACCCCTTGCCACCTTATTCTTTGCTGGTTTTCATTTTAAAAAAAAAAAGATTTTTTTTTTTCAAACACTTCATAGAAGTGGATAAGGTGAGTATTTAATGCCATTTGTGTGTGTGTGTGTGACTGAAGATATATATGAATGTAAAAATGTTACAATATTTATTTATGTATAATGTGAATATTCTAATTTTTTTTTTTCCTTTTGTAAGAAGTATGAATATATTTTTGTGTGCACCCCCCAACTTTTTATCGCTAAAATCAGTTTGCACAATGTATTAGTAAGACTTTTTTGCAGTCATTATTTTTTTTATTTAACAATGAAGTTTGATATCTTAAGAGCAGGTGAAGATGAATGTTTCTGGTTTGAAAAAAGTAAAGTGGCTGTTCCCAATATGTAAGCAAGTTATTCTCGCCATGCAAAAGCAATTGTATAAACTAGTTTGTCATTTTTATGAGAAGGAATCTTTTTAGTGGGACCACTGTACATAGCTGTCATTTCAATGATACATGTAAATTTTGGCTTTTAATTCTAATAGAAAAGTTAATCTATAAATTATTACCAGTCACCTGCATAATGTAGAAGTGAATGAGATGGAGTAATATTTAAGTGATAGAACAAAAAAAAAAAATCTAAAAAAAGTGTCAACTGTTTTTAACTGTTGTCATGTGAATTTCAGGGTTTGTCATCTAATTCCTGAATATGATCCCTAGAACTGTAAACTTCTACAGCTTGAGAGAGATTTGAGCAATTATTTCACTAATGTATTAGCTATGTACAAAAGTCTCCAACGAAAAAACCGGTTTTGCAACTGTGAAGTTTTCAAAAAAAAAAAAAAAAAAAAAAAAAGTGCTGTGAACTTTTGCACATGTTTAATACTTTTTTTTTCAAAAGTATGAATATCAAGTCAATGTGAAGCTAAAAGAATATTGCTTGGAAATGAGCATATTGTAATCTCTGAGCTTTCTCTACACTCCTTAAAATTTAAATTTTATTTTTAACTGACGACCATATTTTGTTTTGGTACTGACTTAGATGTTGAAAAAATAAATAGATTAATTCCACTCTATCAAAGACAGTTAGAGATAAGGGAAATTTGGCAATAGATGTGAAATATCTAGTCTAGATAAAATGTAAACCAGTTGAGCAATTTTCAATTGAGCCCAGGTACTTTAGGCTTTTTCAGCCATAGATGAAATAATACTTATACAATTTTTATTCAAAGAAAAATACTTACAAAAAATTATGGATGTTAAAAATTTTTCAATTAATTTAGAAAATATCTAAAAGCATAATTTGAATTTTTTGAATCAACCAAACTAATTTAATACATAATTAATGCATAATTTGAATTTTTAATCAACCAAACTAATTTAATGGCATAATTAATGGTATAATTAATGGCCAATGCTAATCTCTACCTTTTTAATGGCATAATTAATGGTTAAGGTCTTTAAAAAAATCCTGTACAAGGCAGTTTGCATTTCATATTATCCTGATACTCCCCAGCTAAAAGAAGGGTCAGACTGGTCTTGTAGAAGACAAACAAGTCTAGAAGGAAAAACTGAATTCAAAACAGGGGGCGGGGGACTAGCAGCATCCATCCCATAAAAACTGTACCACCATCACTGATGCCATGGGTGTGAATTGGTGAACAGGAGGATGTCTTAAGTAAGATAAGGACAACTTAATTAATTGCCTTGATGCTTTGGTGTTTTATCTCCTGCAATGACAAGGGTGCATTGTCCTTTCTTTGGATAACAACATTGGTAACATATAAAAGAAGGGACCCTTGCTAGGTACCATTTTCTGGTCTTTATGCAGATTCATGGGTGCTGCCTTATTACTACTTGGTACTTATTAATGTATGTATTTAAAAAATGAATTTTATTCTTATTGGAAGTGTAATTAAACATCTATATCCTATGATAGTTGTTATATTTAGGGTATGAAATATATATGCAAATGTAACAACTATTATGGGATATATGCAATTTTATTTGTCTTAATTTTTGAGATGAGGTTTGATAATTGGTATTATTTAGATATTTCAGACTGTTGTCTTCTATACACAACTTCCGAAGGGTGACAAGAAACACCTGAAGAAGGCCGGAGGGCACATTGGCCAAAACTTTGTGGATATAACAATAAAGATGAGGACAACAGTCCGAAAAATCTAAATAATACACATGCAATATTAGTTTAGAAGAAGTGGTACGTATTTTAGAGATTTCATAAATTAAACTTTTAAAAAAAAATGATGAAGCCAGTATATCTTAAATAATCCAAAAGATAGATAATGATTTATATTCATACTTTACAAATGTATATTCAAATGCAAAAATGGATTTTTTTGTTCAATAATGTAAATTGTAGGATGGAAAAGTGAGGTTTTTTTTTTTGTGTGTTGAGAATTAATTTAGAAAGGAAAGTTTTTATGTTTATAGTTAATATAGAATTTGGTATTTTTTTCCTCTTGTTTTTCTTTAATTCATTTTTTTCCTTTTTAATTTAAAAAATGTTTTTTTTCTTTTTTTTTTTTTTTTTTTAAAGTTGATCCAGAATTTGAATTTTAAAAAAATATAATCCATATCTGGAGGGATAGGGGTGGGGAGAGAAGGAATTTTTTTTTTGTTTTGAAAAAAATTTCTATTTTTTATTTTTTTTTATTTATTTTTTTATTTTAAAGACTTTCTTCCTTTTTTTTTCTTTTTTCTTTTTTTTAAATATTTTCATTTTTTTGACTTTTGAAAATGATTTTTTTTTTTATTAAAAAAAAAAAATATCCAACTTTTCATCCTTATTAAAATTAATAAGGAAAGGGACTTTAATTAAAAAAGAATGTAACCATTTTTCACTGAAATATTTGTTTTTGAATTACTTTAAGCAAGACAACCAACAAAAAGAAAAAAAAAATGCGTAGTCACATAGTCCAAAATGTTTGTTTGTTTTTTTTTTTTAGTCTTTTAAAATAGTATAAAGCCTGTAAAATTTTGAATTGTCTGAAATATATTTTTTTTTGTTTCATATTTTCACTTTTAATTCATGATACAGATAGACAAAAAAGAAAGAAAAAGACATAAAAATAATTGAAAAAATGAAAATGATAATTTAAAAGAAATTGGCAGCCATTTTGTTGTATGATTATTTAAAAATTATTACTCATGTTACCACCATAAATGTTATTATAATAATCATCATCATCATTCACTTGCTGCCTCTAAATTTTGGTAGAAACAAGCAGTTTATTGGCAGTCAATTAACATGCAGTTTTTTTTTTTATTATTAAGGTTAAAGTCTGAGACTAATTACTTCCCTTGTTTTTTTTTTTTTTTTTGTAACATTTAATACATGAGTGATATCCATATTTCAACGTTATTACTGCTATTGCAGATTTGAATTGATAATCCATATTTTTTTAATTATTTTTTATTGCAAGGTGGATTTTAGCCTGTAGAAAGCATCTTTTGATAGTTTCAAAACTTGTCTTTAAAAAATCCTACATTTCACACATATATATATATATATATGTATATATATATATATGTGCACGGACATACATACTCATACACTATATATCACATATAATGAAAAGTGAGTATTATGCTGCAGTAATTATTTATAAAAAAATTGAATCTGTATTCAATGCTGAGCATATTTGTTAAAACTTTCATGCAACCTTTTTATGTAAGAAAAAAGGTTTTTTCTTCTTTTTTTTTTTTTGTTCCTCTGTAATTTCTGAGTTTCCATTGGATTTGTTCAATTATTGCTAGCCCAATAAAAATTATTGCTAGCTCAATAAAAATTATTGCTAGCCCAATAAATAATGGTAATAGGCAGTTCATATTTTCTTTTCTTTTCTCCCCCACACTAAAAGGAAAAATACATACACACATACAAAACTGTCTTAAGATCTTTTTTAATTTAATTTAATTATAAATATAATCACAATAAGAAAGACATTTTATTATACACAAATTTACTCAAAGTTTAATAGTCACAATATCCTTGCTATTTACTCCTTTCTGGTCTTATTCGACTGCTTGTCGTATACAGTAATCTTTTTTGCTTATCAAACTGAACCCTTTATTCAATCCATAGGGGTAGACTATTTCCATCTCCATGCTAGGAGATATTTTGTGGACTGAATAAAGGGTAAGATTTGAAATTACGATAACATTATGGAATACGACAGGCCACTGGAGTGTACAACAGCTGAAATATTGACTATATTAACCAAGATGAAGACAACTGTTTCAATAAATCAGCGTATAATAATAATAATTCCTCAGAAATTCAAACAGATAGAATAATTTTTTATTGATTATTATTTTTTTTGGCAAATCAAATATTCCATGCATCCATTTCAAGACACACACCCACACACATTCTCTCAAGTCCGTACAATCTTAACGCTATGAAAAGATGGTTGTATAGTTAATTGTTACCTAACATGAATACATATGCACATCACTTTTTAAAAAAAAGAAAAGAAAAAAATTATTTTTTTTGTTTTTGTTTTTGAAACATTTTGACAAATCCATTGGGAACTTCAATATATATAATTATTATTATTATTTTTTTTTCATTTTTACAATTTTGACAGGTTACAAGATTTCTAAAAATGAAGCCAAAGGTAATTCCATTTCTTTAGTGATTTTTCCAATATTTAATTTTTTAAAACTTTATTTTCCACAAAGCAATTCTGGGTTAGTGTATGCTCATTTTGCCAGCTCATTTTTCCATTTTGTTAAAAAATTCTAATGAGCGGGTCGTTCAAATATTTTATTTTTAAATGTTTTTTTTTAAACACCCACTAACTTCAAAAAACAAAAACAAAGATACTATCAAATACACTTTTGAAGTATAGTCGGTGTAGAACACGGTCGGGTAGTCTCTGAGAATCAAGTTTTATCAATAGAGACTTATTGACTTAGTGGATGAATTCAATTTTACACATCAGGTTGTGGAAATAACTTAGTGAATTTTTGAGAAAATTTTTGAATTAACCTTTGTTTTAAAACTCACTTGTAAATCCCTTTTTTTTTTTTTCATTTTTTATTTTAAATTTTGAAAAAGAAATGAGCAAAGGTCGTCTCCTCCTTGAAAATTAATTCTGTAATATTACCTCTAATCCCATCAATGAATTTTTACATTTTCATATAAATTTGGGTGCTCAGTAAAAAAATAGCACCAGTAAAAGAGGGAAAAAAGTTTAAAAAAAAAAAAAAAAAAAAAAATGACACTTTTTGACACTTTTAATTATATCAGCAGTTTTGTGTAGTTCATTTTAAGTGACCCCCACAAACATTAGAATATTAGTTCTGTATATTCTGCTCTTAAAAATAAAATTAAAAAAAAAATCTCAGACATCCAAATCTTTCTGTGAATTCTTTTACACAAATAAATTAGCATGTCTAATAATCTTATTTTTTCTTGTTGTTCTCTAACTTTATTTTATCATAATCACTTGAATTGATTTTGAATAAATACTAACCTGCTGTCTTTTAAATGCTTGTGCCATTTAAAAAAAAATTTTTTTTACCTGTGCCATTCTTACTGAGACTCCTAAATTTCATACTCTAAATGTAATGACTATTATGGGACTGAGGTGCTTTATAAAACATGCAATGATTCTTGTCTGATTTTTTTTAATACTTTTGTGGCACAATATTTTAAATATAAGAAATCATTCTGAAAGACCTTCAAGACATCTTGAAATGCTAAACTGAAAGCTTTAAATGGCACCTTCATGAAATTTACTTGTCAGAACTTGCTTCCGACTATGAAGGTGCATGTGTGTGTGTGTGTGTGTATATATAAAGTGTTGTTGTGGGTCCAACGGGATAAAATATTTTATAAGAAACAAAGTCCACAAAATGGTTTGAATTGTGACACATGTTTCAGATATTTAAATCTTCCTCCGGCTGAACCTGAGGAAGATTTAGATATCTGAAACATGTTTTGTCAAAATAAAATTTTTTGAAAAAACAAAACAAAATTCAAACCATTTTGCAGACCTTCTTTCTTATAATATATATATATACATATAGTTAAATGTAAAGCCCAATATTTTTATTTCACATATTGTTTAGGATGATTTTTATCAAAGGTATTATTGATGGGTGGCATGATTGACCTTAGAGAAGAGAAAAAAAAACAAAAAAAAAACAGATACTACCTCTGTCCCATGATAGTTGTTACATCTAGTGTATGAAATATATATGTGCAAATGTATCAATTATTATGGGACAGAGTTAGTAAAATTGAATTTTGGAGAATTAAAAAAATGTTTTTGAGTAAATTAATTCTATCAATATTTTCTTGTAATATTAAATACAATGTTTTTTGTAGTTATAAGAAAATGTCTTGACTATGTACATTTATATATGTGTTTGTGTGTGTAGTTTTTCTGTTAGAAAACTATATATGTAAATTTATGGTTTCAAACAGTTGTCCTTGTTTTGGATGTTTCAGTTACAAACTTCATTCCAAGTTTGGAAGGGGTCAGCCAGAGACTTAACGATTTCAGCATCTGGCCAAGGGGTTAAATTCATGTCCACTAGTTAAACTATGATGCTGTTTATCCTACAGGATAAATTGGATCCTTAAACCTAATGGCTGCTTGACAACCAAGATAAGGACAAAGGTTTAAAGAAATAAATTTTTAGTAATGATAATTTCTCATGATATATATATATATATATACTCAACCCATTTGCCACAGGTAGAATGTAACACAAGGTTGCAATTATGGGGCATCTAAGTAAGAGGTGTTATTCAGGAGTAATGGACCTAGTGAGACTAGATTGCTAACCCTTACACCATGATAGGATGCCCATATATATATAAATAAATGGAAAGGTAAATAAACCGACACAAACAATTGATATTTTGATAAAGACAAAATTGAATCAATTGCTTGTGTTTGTTTATCTACCTTTCCATTTATATTTTTTACAAACTGTTTCTTCATATATATATATATATATATATGTGTGTGTGTAAAATTTAAAAAGTTAATACTCTTAATATTTTTTCCCATTCCCAGATTATCACTCAGAGTTTGTAAGTAGCATGAATTACAAATTAAAAAAAAAATTAGGTGAGACTTGAACCAGCACCATTTTCTTTTTTTTTTTTAAATCTTAAAATTCACCCTGCTAAAAAACCATGAAATGATAATCTTGGAACTGAAACAAAAAAATAATCATTTGACAATGCTGTGTGTGTGTGTGTTGTATATAAATATAATTCATGCGAATATTTAGCTTAGTAGGTCTGCTTGAGCTAAACCATGCCTGGTACAAGGCCTGCAAGAATACAAATATCATGAGTGTCAAAATACAGATTGATTTATTCTGTGACAATATGTCTTTGGCTTTTGTTTTTATGGTCATTGGCACCGGTTTAATTTCAGAACTTAAATTTTGGTATTGCCTACCAGTGACCAGATAGTTCTCTGGTGCCATCTATAGGAAAATGAATGAAAGAAAATCGTAAGTGGCATTTTAGTCCTATAAAATATATTATAATACTAATCATTTATATTTACTAAAAATTCTTCAAAAGAAACGAAAATTAGTATTTACTTATATGATTATTTAAATTTATAAGACACTAAGCAATGGTTTGAAAGACTAGCTTGTTAACCATTACTATATGATTTTATATTTAAGCAATTGAGTTTTTAAAAGTTGCAGTTAATGTATATAACAATTTTTTTTTAAAAAAGAAATTTTTGAAAATTCTTATATAAAATAGATGTTTAAATGTTTCTGCCTTAGTTATTAAAAAGAAAAAAGTTATCTCTTGTGGTAAAAATAGAACTCTTAAAAATTGCATACCACTTAAAAAAATTGTTTGTTTTTTTGGTAAAGATTTATTTAATATTAATGAACCTAATGATTCTTAAATAAAAAAAATAATGCTGAAATTAACATTAGTTTTATTGCTAATAAAATAGTTCTGTAAAAAGAAAAAAATAGTTTAAAATCTTTTTATATTTAAAATAATAGATGATTAGAATTAATCTTAGAAAATGCGAGAGATAGGGGGTCTTGAGTAACAATAATTTTTCATAATATTTCCCTGACCCCAACGAGATGTTTTTTTTTTAACATCCAGACTAATTCTAGGAGGATGATGTTCTTTCTTTTTCATTTCACATATTCTTTCCTCTTTTAAATTTTCTTCTTTACATCAAAGAGAAAAAACAATTTAACAAAAAAAAAAAAAAAAAAAAAAAAAAAAAAAATTAGAGGAAATGATATTTCAGTCAGTCATAAGTACTTGATTTCTGTTGATAATTCTTTCATAGATTCATTTTTTAAATATAAGATGTTATTGTTGAACAGTTTTTCAGTTTGCTGTTGTTGTTGTCAAACAGTTTTTGTTTTCTTTCCTCATTCTTTTGTTGAAGTACATCCAGTCTATTTATTTATTTCTTTGTTGTATGTAAGTACTTGACTGTCACTTTTTATTCTATCCATGTTTAGATCTCTGCTGCAGGTTTAGAGTCTGGAATGTGACTGTTGTGTGTGATGTAATTAGCCATCTTGTGACAGTCAGAACCCATCATATTTCCTGGCGCCGAGAGATTATTACCAACATAACCAGTTACCGAAGGTGGTTGCATCATCTGCACTCCGCCACGGCTGGTGCTAGAACCCTGGGAAGAAGAGCTGTTAGCTGAAGAAGGGTGACTTGCCACAGAACCGGCGGGCGAGACTTTCATTTGAGGCGCAGCATAAGGGGGTGGGGCCCGCTGCTGTTGCATCATCATGATCTGTTGTGTAGGAGTAGGAGTCAGAGGCATCTGATTAGGTACATAGCCATGAGGTGGCAGCATCTGATTGGCCATAGGCACTGATGGGTTTTGTTGGTGGCCCTGGTGGGGTTCAGAGTTATTGCTAGAGCTCGTCAGACCCGTGGTTGCTGTGGTATTGCTGGGTCCAGCACTGCTCTGGTGACTCGGTTGGCTGTGAGAACTCTGGTGAGTGCTGCTCGAATGGGCTGACTGGCTTTGGGAGATGCTCCAGTGAGGGTTTTGGTTCATCGCCTCCATCTTCAGGCCTCTCAGACGGGCATGGATCTCTCTGAAGGAGGGACGGCGAGATGGGACCTCATGCCAGCACTCTACTTTCAGGGCATAAATACGAGCATTGCAATCCTCGGGACAGCGAAGGATCTGTCGGGAACGAATCATGTTGATGACCTCTTGGTTTGAATATCCATAGTACGGTTGCAGGCCATAACTGAAAATCTCCCATAAAACCACGCCAAACGACCAGACGTCACTTTCCGTAGTGAACTTCCCATAGAGAATAGATTCCGGAGGCATCCAGCGGACAGGAAGAAGGGACTTACTCTGAACCCTGTAATAATCTGACGAGTATATATCTCTGGAAAGGCCAAAATCTGATATCTTAACGGTCATTGCATCTCCTACCAGGATGTTCCGAGCAGCAAGGTCTCTGTGAACAAAATGGTGACTCGCTAGGTACTCCATTCCCGCCGCTATCTGTATTGCAATGTGAAGCATGTCTAAGTAGTCTAACACTCTAGTCCCTTCTTCGTCCCCTCCTGCGATGTCAGAATGCGGCGAATGTGTTATTAGATACTCGTGTAGATCCCCTTGACTCATGTATTCGAATAGCATCGACATCGGTTCCTGTTTCATACACACGCCTAATAGGCACACTATATTAGAGTGCCGCATTTCTGACATCAAGTCACTTCTCGCCGAAAGTCGTTCTGTACTTTTGGGGAAGCGTTTTCCTTAAGAGTTTTTATGGCAACCTTTGTAACAGAATTCTCGCTGAATAGACCAATTAGTTCTCCTTTGTAAACCTTCCCAAAGGCACCTTCTCCTAGTTCTTGGATGAAACGGATATTCTGCAGGGGAAATTCTCGAGCTCTCATAGTTGATTTTGCAGCCAGGGGACTGAGTTCCATTGGCTGGCCTTGACGCTGGGATGTCTTGTCATTACTTCCTTGATAGCGGTTATGTGAACGCTGGCAAAAACAGACCAAAGCAAGCAGGAGCACAAGTGCCAAAGGGACAGTAATTCCTGGTACCAGGATGAACATCAACTTGTTCACATCTTCACTTATTCCATGTGGACCTGAAAATTAAAAAGAAAGAAAAAGTGCTTAGTAGATGCATCTTGTAGAACAAGGCTGATAATAATAATTATAATAACTAGCAAATATATGCACCCTCCGGGTGCAAGTATTTTAGTTAAATTTTATAATAAAATATGATATTGAATTAGAAAGGCTAATGAAACTGAATAAGAATGTAGATAAAAGATTTTGAACAGAGGGGGTATGATTGAAAACTAGAACAACTTTGAAACTAACTCTTCCATCATTTTCCGTTACTCCCGTCTTTCATTGGTAAATGTTCCTAATTAAACTGTTTAGTTAAAATAGGAAGTAAAGAATAATATTACAGTTATTTCTTCTTGTTAAGGGATTTCTTTTAAGATTTAGTGAAGAGATTTTTGCTCATATTCAACAAGATAAAACCAAACAATTAGAAATCAATAATACTAAGCATATATTTATTAAAATCAATTTTTTAAGATCAATATGCAAATTAGCCTTCCCATTCATACTGTAAACCTCTATTTTGTTGTATATATAAATACAATTGCATGTTATTAGCATGTAGATATGGTCAACAGTGTAAGTAATGTAAAACAATTTTATTAATAATTAAGGTTTAAATAAAATAAAATCATGGAGAATATGATGTCAATAACTAAAGGAATTGTGACTTGTATAGTAATATAGTTTCGGTTACAGACAGACAAACCCACAATCTCCATTATAATAAGATATAGTATCAGTGACTACACAATTACAACTTAAATTGACCCCCCCCCCATAAAAAATGAATAATTTCTATTAATCTTACATAATTAAAAAGAATTTGAGCATATGTGTGTATATGCCATGCTTCATTCTCTACAGCCTCCAATAGTAAGTACATATAATTTTTTCAACATTTCGTTGGAAAAAGCGGAGAATTTTTGAATCGAGAAAGACGGTTAATGACGTCATATCACATGCAAACAGATTTTGACGTGGAGAGAAGTCATGGTTATTTAAAAATAATAATAGTTTGAATAATGTACACATGGATATACTCCTGACCGAAACACGTGTAAGTAATATTGATTAAAATATCCTATTTTATCCATTCTATACTTTCTTTCCTTTATTATACCTTCAGATTCACTTCCAGTTTCATATATATATATATATATATATATATATATATATGACTGTGTGTATGCATGTAAACATAAGTGTGTGTGTGCACACATATATATATAAATGCAAAAAAAATGGTGTATATATATATATATATATATATATATATATACTATCCATCCAGTAAAATATCCTGTGTTTGTCTACTTTTCTCCACATATTTATATATATATATACACACACGTGGCTATATGATATTAATTTTATGATTTGTTAATCTCTTACTTTTTATTGTTTTATTTCTATTGTTTGGTTTAGGTCTTTGATTTAATGGCATATTAACATTCATGAGTTATGTAATGCCAAAGCTATCCTCCTTTTAGAAGAATAGTAGTGGTACTATTTAACCCATGCCTGGGAGATGGGGGAGTTCATATCTTTTCTAAGGGTTTTAGTCTGAAAGTGAACATAACACTGAAACTGGAGTTGGTTATATATCATTAAGAAATAAATGTTTACATAGTATATGGTGTGAATAATTTGCATACTGGTTTTAACAAAACCGTGTTTAATAATTATGAAGTGTTATTGATTTTTCTAATACAATTTTTATTCTCAAATGTATTAAAAGCAATCCTATGTATTATAATATTATATTGAAATCAATTAGAATAATCTTTTTTGTGTTCCTATTTAATTTCATTAGTCTTTCAAATTCAGTATAATATCTAATTATATTAAAACTTAAATACTTTTGGTAAGAGGGCACATATTTTTGATAGTTCTTTAAAAAGAAAAATCAAATACTTACATTTGCTGATGTTACATTCCTCCTTGACCACTGACCGTTCAGTAGTAAAGCACCAGGGTCTGTCCTGTACACCTCCTGGGTTGCGACAATAGTTGTGACCACCACCTGAAAACAGAAAAAAAGGCACTTTTAAAAATCTTTGACATGGAAGCATTTCAGTAATCACGATAGAAAATACAAAAGATTATCAAGATTTTTTTTCTGGTGTGTTATATTTAAAAAAAAATTTTTTTATTTGTGAATGGCTGTCAATTTTTTGATAGTGCATTTTCATAGTAAAAGTCATTTCTAGTGCATTTTCATTTTTGTGGTCAAAATCATTTTTATAAATGCCAGATGAGTAGTGGCCATGTGAGATTTGAAATTAATTTAGATTATAACCAACATCACAATTCCCTTATTTATTTACGTTATATTCTAAATGGTTATCAAATAATCATAATTCAATCTTAATTATTAACAAAATCTCTATACTTCTGATGTGCCTACATCTTGTGACTGTCTATGAATGTTATTCACTGGATAGTGAGATTGATACACCATTACTGCACCCTAGTAATAGTTTTTAATGCCAAGGCCATCTTTACAGAAAAAAATAGTAGAGATACTGTTTAAGCCATAGCTGGGGGGATGAGGGGTTCATACCTTTCCCAAGAGTATTAGTCTGAAAGTGAATGCAATAGTACAACTGGAGTTTGAACTCCTTTACTACAATGTAGCACTCCAGCCACAATGACATGTGACTCCCCTCCTCTGTTAGCAGGGTTGAGAATATGCTGACTGTATCCCCAGCAGAAAATTAACACTTCTCCAACAAAGTGTATTCTGGGTATGACAATCAGGTGGTGAAGCTTGTGGAATTGTGGTATCTCCACATATGAATTGATTAATGAAAAATCTTGAGGAGAAATATTACTTACGGAGTTCGGGGTAATCAGCTGAACTGTAAGCGTGTTTGTGGGGGTACTGAGTACTCCAGGATTGACATGTCCATCCTGATTTAGTTCTGGATACTTTTCCTTGGTAGGAACTGCCTTTGTCAGTGTAGCAATTAATATCAATATCTGTTGGTGGAATAAAAAAAAAAAAGAAATGTTTAATTCTACATACATAAACATACAAAACAGGTGATAAGTAACCAAGTGAGAATCAAAAGAAAAATAAGTGAATTTCAAGAGTCATTGGAAAGCCACTCCACTATCCTCCCTCCCCAAACAGTCATGGTAAGGCACAAGTAAAGGAAGCTTGGGAGGGCTTATATATTATATATAAATAAGTACACATATAACAACACTTTTCATGAATAATTTTCTTCTAAATATAAAATTAGGGGAAATGAAATCAAGAAGGGGTTTCTGTGACTGTCATATGATACCCAAAGAGGCCTGCACTGCTATTTACCCATAGCTGGAGGGATTCATATATTTCTGAAGGGTATTAGTGCCATGTGAAAAGCAAGCAGCCTTACCCAGGATTTGAACTCTGGTCTATGACTTGATTTTATACAACAATAACCATTACACCACAGGCCCTACTATATAAGAATAAGAAATCATATATTGATGATATAGAGTGTTATATTTATAAGTAAATAGTGTTGAAAGAGCATGTCTATCTAAGTAAGGAAATGAAGTCAACAGCACTTGGTTAATTTGAAAATTGCATAGGTCAGAAACTGTTGGTAACCAAGTGTTGTTGGTAACCAAGTGTCCATGCTACCCTAACTTATATATATCAAAACCAAGAAATAATTTACTGAAAGCTTCTAAAATAAAACTGCTTTATGAGAACAAAAATATTAGCACATGTAAATCAATATAGAAACTAATACTATATATATATATATATATATATATATATATATAAAGCAATTTTTGACAGGAATACTTGGGTGAAAATACCAAAAATAATTCAAATAGAGGAAAAAAAAATTAATATACTAGAGCTTCAGGCTAAATTAGTAATTCTTGGTTGACGGTATTTTGAATTTGCAGCAGGGTGACTCAGCATTGCCTGGGTCAGGGTGCCCTTAATAACTGATTCTACATATTCATATTTATCTGTCTACTATATTTGATAGCACGTAAGTTCATGGTGATGTTTCAACAAGTTTATCTACTATATTGGATGACATAGGATGGCCCCTCTTTAAAAAAAAAAATGTTTATTTTTTTAAACTTAAACATATTTTTTCATTTTTTTAACCAAAAAAAGATTAAAAAATATCTCCTGGGCCTTATATGAGAAGTTGAGGTATCTGATATGCAAATGTCATAGACTATATCAGTCCTTGCACTTCATCTAACTCTATAAGCTGTAATATAAATGTGAATGGGGGAAGGGTTATTTTGTGCAATTATATATATATTTATTTAATTACCAACCCCTCCGCACGAGCAGGATGTGACACAAGGTCAATTTCTTAAGCGGAGTTCAACAGGTTTGAATTCAGAGTTTTCCTTCTCTTAGACCGGTTGCCTAACCAAGGTTAAAGAACCCAGTCTGCCCTACTATTTATCATAATTCCATAATTTTTGCCAGGGGTAGTATGCACCAGGAAGTAAGTAAGCTGACCGTAGGTTGATTCCATTACTACAAGGGATGGGGGGTGGAAATGACCCCCACCCACTGTTATGATAGACTGATTGTTTTTTTTTCTGTTACTGTTATCAACCCCCTCCCCCCAAAGAATGATAATCACATGAAAGTTTATAAGAATGTCAACTTCTTGATGTGCATACCCTTACAGAGAACACCCCTCCTGAACATTATATCCTTACCCCAATAAATAATTGCTGCAAAATAAAAGAAACAAAAAAAAGTTACATAATAGCAACACAACACTGTTACAATAAAACTTGACACTTTAAAGGGGATGATATTAAAAACAGTTATCCTATAGAATATATGAAAAATAGAGAAACCTTCACATGTAGAAAATAAGCAGAATAAAAGACAAAGCCAGAAAAGCAGCAAAAAGTTTTACAAGTTCAAAGAACGAGACGAAATTGAAGAAAAAGCAGACTAAAGAAAAAAAGAAAAAAACAAAACAAAGGCTAACACAAAAGAAGCAGGAAGATTTAAAAAAACGTAACAAATAGAAAAAAAAAAGAAAGAAGTTATTACAAATTATTCCAACTAGTATCCTCATCTTTATCATCTTTATTTTTGTACGATTACGTGATGCAATGAGTGATTTGAGTGGAGAGGTACTGATCAGAGAATTGATTCCCAGTGCCCAGATGAATATATATATATTATATATATATATATATATATCAATAAAGGAAGAACTCGATACAGTAATCCATAATAAATTTATTTCTACAAAAATTGGGGCCCATATAAATCTAAGTTGATTTAAACCGGCTCCCCAAATTTTCGCCTCATCAGATGGGTCTCAATTCACTTATATATATATATGGTTATCATTTATCTAAGATAAGTGAATTGAGACCCATCTGATGAGGCGAAAATTTGGGGAGCCGGTTTAAATCAACTTAGATTTATATGGGCCCCAATTTTTGTAGAAATAAATTTATTATGGGATTACTGTATTGAGTTCTTCCTTTATTGATAAATATTGCTCTGTATATAATCTAAAAGGTTATTTTACATTGAGCTCTCTTTAGTGATTTAATGATTCACTGTATTTATACATACTGGATCATCAATATTAGTACAGTGGATCTTGAAATCACATATAGAATCATCCCTTACTACCAAGTTTTGGATAAATCTCATATATATATATATATATATATATATATATATACAAGGAGTAGTATGCGTCACATGTTCAATTTCTATCACGGGTTTAACAGGTTTGAATTCAGAGTTTTCCTTCTCCTAAACTGGTTGCCTAACCAAGGTTAAAAAGCCCAGTTCAATCTACTATTTGCCCATAGCTGGAGGGAGAATAGTTGTGTGCTGACCTTGCCTGATTGACAAGGTTCTTGCAACCTGTGCAAAATTTGTTTTTATAAATATTATTTTTCTTTGAGTTATAAATTTTAGTGAACTTATTAACATAAGTGTATCTGAAGCTGGCTTGTATCTCAATTTTTAGCTCTCTACACAGAGCAAAAAAAATCGACCTAGTGACAGTTTGTAACTCGGGGCACTCGTAAGTCAAGGTACCACTCTCTGATATTGCTTGAAACATTGTGATAAAGATAACACAGACGAAGATACTTGTTTGAATAATGTGTATAATAAGAATAAAACGATCTCAGAACGTTAAGACCAGGGTTTCTCAACGGGGCCATGAGATTGGAGGGGCACAAGGGAGGAGTGGGAGGATAAAAACTCAAGTTGGCATGAGGACCACAAAGAACTCACATTGGGTTGAAGTGGGGCGCGGCCAAAGTAAAGTTGAGAAACTCTGCGTTAGACAACAGTTAAGAAAAAGGGTTTTCGATTGGTTGGCTAGTTCAGAAGATTTGAATGACGAACGTGATTGGGTAGACATAGATGTAAATAAATAGATAGATAGATAGATAGATAGGTAGATATACAAATAGAAAAAGAAATGAAAAAGACTAGCGAAGACATTGAGCAGAGAATACTTAGAATTAGGAATACCTTGCCAGTAGTTAATATGTCTGTATCTCGTGTCTGTTTGGAAATAAAAACATAACTGAATCAGATATTAGGAAGAAGAAATGGATTCATATACGACAATGAAGAGTGTGACATTTTTCGGTTTGTTTATTTGTTTGTCTGTTTTAAAGTTAATCCTGCCTCGACCCAATTGTCCGTTTAGGAAGTGAATAGTTAAGGAACATATTCAGGGCATCGATATTATGTGGCTTGAACAGCACAGTAAAAATTAACGATTATTAAGTATATTAACGTTTAAAGTGAATTAGATCGAGCACACTATAGACAGAAGGCTGGGGAGTAACATTTTGTTCCTAGGAAAAGAGCACGTATATTCTGATCTTTGGAATAGGCGTTGATCCATTCATAATTAATTCCATCCTTTTTTATGGATATTATGCTACTGTATACTCCCCTATGCATTATATGGACACACCACGCGTGAAACAAAGAGTCACAGGCAATATATAGAATTGGTGACCCATACTAGCGATATTTTTAGATAAAAGGTTAATTTTTTTCTGTACCAAACATCATCAAGTTGCGCTGACAGACTGTCTCTCGCCACCCGGCCATGTCGGCCATCGTTTCTGGCTGGTCAACCGCACGGCATCCAGAATTCGCACATGGGTGATTGATGTAGGTTTTTTGTATTTCAGCCTATACTAGTATGTCCATTTATAGGTGTCTACAGGAAACATAACTGGATTGTATAAAGATCCACTGGAAATGATAAAATAAAATTTTCTTATAAAAAGTATTGTGGTCCAGTTTAAAAACGTGCTAAAGATAACCCGAATCCGATTATTTTTAGACCTTATATTTCTGACGCAGGTAACGAGAAATAATTTTGATAAACAGATCAGGCTTTGGCCCGTTTATCAAAACTTGTTTTCATCATTCCCCAATGATACCTGCATCGGTAATATAAGGTCTAAAAAATGTTCGGCTTACCATTACCGTGCTTTTAAGGTGTGGAAAAATCTCCCTGGAAGTATTGGCAAAAATTAATTTAAAGCAGTATTATTTAGTCACATCTAGAGGAGGTGTAAATGTATTAGGTCTTTATATGGCACACTCCTTTGAATAAAATAGTTGTTTTAATTACAATGATTCAAATAACTAATACATCCTTTGAATAAAATAGTCGTTTTAAATACAATGATTCAAATAACTAATACATCCTTTGAATAAAATAGTCGTTTTAAATACAATGATTCAAATAACTAATACATCCATGAAAAATGTGAGTTTTGCTGAGACTACATCTTGCCTAAGGTAAAAGGGCGTCAATTTCAGGTCACTGAAAAAAAGATAAAAAAACAAGAGCCAGGATTAAGAATTGAACTCTGGATCATACTCACCACAACGAGGGATATGGCACCGTTCTTTTTTCACTTGTTCATTCATAGTAAAGCACCATGGGGCATGATCAGTATTACCGGGGTTGCGGCAGTAATTGTGATCACCTGATGAAGATAAGACAAAGAATAATAATAAGAAAGGATTCTATATATTTAGGAACACATTTATATGCAAATTTCTTTAGTTTTTATACATATGAAAACACACACACACGATTAATTCCATTAATCCGTTCCAGCCTCCATCCCTCAAAAAAAAAAAAAAAAAAAAAAAAAAAAAAAAAAATTATAATTTGTATTACGTTTTTTTTTTAAATAAGAAAATAGCAGTGGGTATTTATCACGTATCCCACGTGTACGGGTTAGGCACAAGGCCCTATTAATGTGGGACCACTCACAAACCGAAGCTCATGGTGCGGCAGGTGCCAAAAAATGCGTTGATCCCGTCGACATTCTTCCTCAAGGGGGCGCCTCAGGCACCGGGCAATAAACCCAGCCCTGTCCCTTTAAATCGAGGGGGCAGGTGTTGCCTGAGGGGATGGCCCCCTGAGATCAACGATGTTAATTTACTCTCTGGGTCCAGCGACCGAAGTGTGTTATATGAAGACATAATGAAATAGAATATCATAAATGATGTGCTGTAATATGTTTTAATGTTTATTTTTTTTGTCAATAATATTTGTCTTTGGCATAATAAATTTGGAAACTTAAATTCTTTACGGAATTATTAACATAAGCATATCTGGAGCTCGTTCGTACCTCAAATAAAAAGATCGACTAAGTGACAGCTCGTAAGTCAAGCTACCACTGTATACGTAATTTATATATAATTTGGTAGATGAATAAAGAATATGAAACAAATAAATAGATAAAAAAAGTAATTATCATTTCTCTTATTTACTTTAAAAATACATTTTAAATGGCATTTAATTTTTTTTTAAGTGTATATAAACAACTTTTTGCCAAATCGTATTTAAACTATTTTAACATTGTGGCGCAAATCTCAAGTGTCGAAAAGCCCGAACAAGTGAAGGTAACTTTCTGGGTGAACGAGTTAAATGTTCTGACATATTATGAAAAGAATGCTTTTCTGTTAGAAAATTTGAATTTTTTTTAAATGGGACATATTGACTCCGAGGGTGAGGGACTCTGATTGGGGTTGGGTTGACTTACCGAGTTCTGGGTACTGGGTTGGCTTAAAGTGGTGAGCATGTGGGGTGTCTGAGGTCCATTTCTGACATTCATAGCCCGACTGGGTTGTACTAACTGTTCCACGGTAGCTGTTACCACTTCCATTATAACAGTTGTGTTCAGCTGCTGAAAAAAATAAAAATAACAAAATAGATTATATACATTTAGTACAACAAATAGCGACAATTATTTTGATAAGGAGAATCATACTTCATTAATGACAGGAAGAAAAAGAATAAAAGGAAATTCAGGGCCCTTTTGGCCGGAGCATTTTCAAAAGGGGAACTTACGATAATCGATTAAAAGTCATTCAATAAAAGGGGTGAAATTTGGAGAAAACTGGAGAGAAAAGAAGAAACAAAACAAAAAACTTCGAGTCTCCCAGTTGGTGTATGTATTCTCTCTACACAGGCTAGAGCAATGTGCATTAATTGCGACCGCCTCCAAAATGGCAAGATGTTTCTCAAAACTAGCCTTGTGCAAGACAGAGAATAACACACACATATATATATATATATATAAACAAAGGTTGGTCTTGCACCAGATCTAAGCATGGTAAATAACTACATAACTAAAGTTAATAAAAAAAAAATGACTACTAAAAGTATTTGTATCTTAATATAATGGAGCAAGTTTCTGTTTTGATTTAATTGTTACTGAATATTCAAGAGAGTCGAAAAGCAAGAAAAAAGTAGAGTAGAAATCAAACTCTTGATTACAAAACTTATAGAAATGAGATTTTGCCTTTTTTTTTATTTGGAAAGAAAAGAAGTAATTAAAACTTATTTGGTGGAGTATTACTTATGACATTTCACCCTCTATGGTCTTCATCAGATAATGATTTAAAAATATGTCTAATGCAAGGAAAATCATTGAGAAAATTAAGACTATTAAGTTTTAATAGCAACATAATTAGGAAGGATAAACATTTGAAAATATAAGCCGTGTCTGAAATCAATACAATACTTCAAATAACAGAAAAAACCCATGAAAAAATGTGAGTAGAAAATGTTAACTTACCACGTGTTTCATTACGAACACCGATGTCAATACAATTGGCCGCTTCTTTTGTACCTGGTTCAGCCAAGTCTTCACATATAGGTAAAATCTTTTCTCCTGGAAATAGATTTTTAAAAATGAATAAATAAACTGCCTGATTGAGCGATTTTAATGACATGTCAACCTGTTTAGGATTATTTTGTGCAAAGAGGTCACAGAATAGCATTCGTATTTACATTTGTTGTTACTTGCTAGACATAAATGTCTTGTACACAAGCATTTTCAACGAGTTAATAATCTGTCTAACATTCTTGTTGAAAAAAAAGAAGAAAAAGATCAGCAATGTCTGATCCGTGGTAGGGGCTGCCACTCTCTCGTACTTATAGCTGATTGTTGACACAAAGCACAGAAAGTACCCACATTCAAATATATATATAGTGCGTGTGTGTGTTTAAAAAAAGTATGCAACTGTCATTTTTGACAATGTCTACTTAACTATTTTAACTTCATCATAGCTCTAAAAACAGCTGTTGTAGACGACAGAAACTGCATGGATAGCTTTCTTGGGGATTTTCTGGGTGAGTAAGTTAAACACTCAGACTCACCAGTGAGAAATTTACCAGTCAAAAAAGAACTACCGAACAGATGCACTTTCAACGAACCTTACAGACTGAGTGCATTTTATTCTGGTCACATATACATATACTTGCATACGGATTACCAGATATGACTATATATATATATATATATATATATATATATATATATATATATATATATATATATATATATATTTTATTCTAACTAACGTTTGCATAGCACATCATACATTTAAAAATTGTGAATTAAATCCCAAAATAAATTGCTAGCGTTATTTAACCTCACCTTAGCAACACAAATAAAACAATGATAACTTAGAGAACATGAATATATACACACTAATACACAAACATATATACACACACATGTATTGTGCGTGCGCGTGTGTGTATGTGTGTGTGCAAACAAGTCTAATTTAATATTATCGACAAAGAATATTTTACTTATTTTCATATTTAGCTTTTAGTTTTTATATTCAACTTTTATTGTTTTTTTAAAAAAAGAGAACATATATAATAATTACAAGAGTGAGAGAACTCCCCATAACCTTTTCCCTATGGATCTAAGTGATTTCAACCATTCTCTAACCATTATCAGCAACAAGAATGAGACATTGGTGCTGTTGTCTTGTCTTCGCTGTGCCTCTCTCTGAGGACGTTAAGATTTGAATGACATCATTAAAATATATATATATATATATATATATATATATATATATATATATGATTTCCTTGATTTAATGATGTCTGGTAAGTAAAATTGAGAATAATGCACATTATAAAGCATAATCCATGAGATAAGAATTATTGAGATAAGAGACACACATTCTATTTTATCAATAGCTAGATATTTGATACCATACTTTTAAAAATTTTAACAAAGGGATGAATGGCGAGAAAGTGTCAAGGGAATCTATGCTGTCAGCATGCCTTGATGATGCTGACCTATAAAAGGGATTCTATGAAAAATTACTAATTAGGTTTTTTCAGATTGGAATACTTGACAATATTCATTTACTAAAAAAGATCTATAATTTTGAAGAAACACTTATTTCATGAATACATGAATTTCACATGGAAAATATCCTGGAATTCTCACCTATAAGTGGATGAACTTTGGCAAGCTTATATTCCATTTTGCAAATGTCCTCACGCAGGATGCGGCATTCATCTTTGCAGAGCAGGCGGGGTTTGGGGACACTGCTTGTAGTGTCACACAGGGGGAAAGCATGATAGCAGAGGGACAAAATGGCGAATTTGTGACAGTTGGGGGAGAGGTCATCTGATTGACCAATCATAGTCACAGCAACTGGAAAAAAAAGAAAGATAAATGTAAATTAAAAGCATAGATTAAATTCTTAACATTTTTATAAACACTAACAACAAAAAACACCCTCTGGGCGTCGTAAAAATTAATTTTTGAAAAACATTGCCTGAGAGGGTGGGAGTTAAAAATTCAATGTCAGAGGGTTTGTATTCTAAGTAAGCAAAATCCTCATATTTATTAAAGGAGTAAAAAAAAATAAAACAATTTGAAATAAAAACTGAACCCTGTACCTCTCAAATAAAATGTTGTGTGCATGTAATAATCAAACAATTATTTTGAATATTTTCTACATCAATTTTCCACAAATCGTAGGTATTATTTATTTGTAAACTTTTTAGTTAACTTCTTGTTACTGTAAAAAAAAAAAAGGAGGAGAGTAAAAAACAATTTTAAAAATTGCTTACTCAAATTTTGGGTGTATATAGCATAAGAATATTGTGACGTAAGCTATGACGTAGTTTTTGTTACAGACAGATCTCCATTATTAATAGATGAAGATTGATGGATAAATGTTTTATGTGGCTGGATATTTACGGTTGATTTGATGCTAGATTGCGGAAGTGTTCTCTCTTTCATATATGAATTACACTTTTTGTGTTTAAGCAATGTTAATATATGCATAAGAAAAGTATGGACTTCTATTGAAAGATTACACTGGCCTGCAATGTTTTCAAGGTCGAATATATAATAGGTTTTACGCTGAATCCAAAAATCATACTCCTTTTTTGTCACAAGATCCTGCATCAACGATTGGAATACACTAACAAAAAAATCTCCAAATTTCACCAAAATGTTTGCTCACCAACTCAAATTATTTATTAAAATAGAAATTTTTTAATATGTATAAGTCCCCCCCCAAAAAAAACCAACAAAAAAAAAAAAAACAACAAAAACAAAAACAACTGAGGTGGTTACTACTAGAATAGGCTCAGTCCTAATTAGTGATCATCCTCCACACATTACTACAACAACCAACATTACATTTTTTGTTTTGTTTTGTGTGATATTGTTTATATTGTGTAATGTGTGAAAACTACCATTGTCTTCTAAAAATCCTTCAATGAGGATAAAAGCTTGAAGTCTTGAGTTCACTAAGAATAGCTTAAAAAATGATTACTGAGGATAAAACATTGAAGTTCCTGAAGAATTGACTATAAGCCACTCTGCCTACTTTAGTTTTACATTAAAAACATTTCTGATTTCCCTATGTTTTTGTTTTATTTGCAATGATGGAAGGAAAAAAGAAAAATTCTTACCGGTGTAAGCTTTTTCGATCTCTACCAGATCGTTCTTATCAGATACATAGACGCTTTTATTAGCCAAAAATTTGGCACAGGGGATTCCTTGAAACAGCAGGCAGGATCCTTTACCACGGCTAAAATGGAAAAAAAAATCTTTAAGAATCTGTACAGGAAGACTAGAAGTTGTGTGAACAAATTCCAAGGAATCTTGACAAAAATATCAAAAGAATGATAAACATAAAGAAGCTTTATTCAAGATTTCTTGAATACAATATTTAGAGAATCTTGATTAGAAAGGAAATTGTATGATCCCCACCCTTCCAAACAAGTTCAATATATCAAAACAGTTTGAAACAGAGAACAAATGAGGATAAAAGAACAGAAGAGATAAAGAAATTGGTTCAGATGAAATAAAATACAATAATTTATATATAAGATATAATGAATAAAGGAAAGAAAGTACAGAATGGATAATAAAGGATAATTTAATCAATATCACTTACACATGTGTTTCGGCCAAGAGTTTATCTATGTGTACATTATTCAAACTATTATTAACACTATTATTCAAACTATTATTATTATGTACATATAAATAAACTCCTGACCGAAATATAATTATTTCATATATATTGGTCCTTGTACAAACACATACATAATCTTTATATATATATATATATATATATTATATATATTATAAAATAATAAAATTCGAAGGCAATACAATGCGTAAAAAATAAAGACAAAAATGTTTTATATGTCTATGTGTATTTTGTCTTTATTTTTACTCTTTGTATTGCTTCGAATTTTATTATTTTACATACTTAACAATGCTTCAAGCAAATTACATTACTTTTATATATATATATATATATATTGATAATAGGGAGAAAAAAATTACCAGTATAATTATGTATATAATACTGTTGAAAAAACAAAACAAAAAAAACTTACATTTCTTCTGAACTCGAACCAGTTGGCATTGATGGAGTTTGTTTTCCAGACAGTTCTGTTAAAGAAAAAATAAATGAAAACATCCAATTAAAAATGACTAGCTTCAAATTTTGAATAGTACATATCACTACTGAGAAGGATATTTTTTAATTTGATTATTTTTTTTTTTAATCAAAGAATTCAGAGCAAAAAAGACTTATAATACAGAGATGTCTTTAATTTTTCTTTATAAAATTGGTTCTTTGAGACTTAAAATAGAAAATTAGTAAAAACCAAATCAAGATTTTATTGTCAAATGCAAATTCATATGAATCAAACATTTGGTTCAATTTTGTTGAGTTTTTAAAAAAAATTGTTTGCTTGTTGATATTTTGTTTCAATTAAGTTTACATCTCTCCTATTTAGTAGCATGTGTTTCACTGAATAAGTTAGGCTTGGTTGCAAGTACTAGTAGTCTATGGAGTCTGGGCAGACATTTGCTTACTAGATATCTCAATTTTGTATTTAAGACCTGGGAGATATTTTTGACCCATTTATATAGGGTCGGGGGGGGGTGAAAGAAAAAATGGCAGGGGGTCTTATATGCCATCTAATACTGTAAATATTTAATTTCTATCTTCCTTGAAAGTTAAGCCTAAAAAAACAGTTACATTTTTTTTCCTGCAAATATTGTTTGTAACTTAAGAGATCAATTTCAAATTAAATTAATGAGAACACAGCAGGGGTGGATGAGGGGGGTGGGCGAAATGGTCTGGGCAAACACCTAAAATCAGCTCATTAATATGAGGCTGGGATGCTGGCAAGTGTATCAAGCGTGTATAAATGAGATGGGGGTATTAGTCCTTTATGAAAAGAGAAAATATTTGATATATATAATTTATGTATTTTCCTGACTCTACCAAGTCAGAGGATTGTCAAGCAGTTATATAATGTACATTAAAAGAAAGATGACTTGGAAAACCAAATAAATAAGATTGGAAAACAAAAATGATATATAATGCATATTGTTTGATTTAATTTATTTTAAAGACTCTTTACCACGTTCCCCAGATATCCCTCCCCTGGACTTCTTTCTTTGGGTATGGTTTGGTTTGATTTTACGGCATATCAACCTCAGTGGGTCATTTAATGCCGATAAGGTTTTGAAATAAATCAATTCTTAATGGATAATACAATTTTTTTATAAATACATTTTTCTATTTAACTCATAGATGGGACCCTAACAGGTACTACCCCTCCGGGTCAGAGTGGACCAGGGAGCAATGGTGATGAAGAGGTGCTCCACATTCCCCAAACCTCCAAAACTGGAACCTCACCATCAGATAGAGTTTAACGTAATTCTCAGGACATATAGACCATCAGTCACTGCCTTCTAGCACCCATATGATAAAAAGGGTTGGGGCTTGCCATAAGGGCAATAGGGTTGGGAAAATCATATAGGTGCTAGGGCTTGATGTGACCAGCCGATTGATCGGAGGGGGCCTCTCTGACCGCCCGTCTAGACCAAGATAGGGCCAAAGTGGAGTATTGCAAGTCATGAACTGCATGGGTCGCCACCCACGGCCAAAAGGTGGCGCCATTGGGGGAGTCTTACCCCTCTGCAGAGGTGCAGTCTGTGCATTCTAGTTGCATAAATGAATTCACAGTTGGATTTGGATGTCTGTTCAGTGAGAAGGTCAAAGTTAGCTTAGAAGAATTCTCACTTTATTCAATCAGAAGGTGTCATATCTCTATGATGGATAATCTGTCTATAGCAAACCATGCCTTTCCTATATGTACATTGACATCGCTTTCTGTTGATGAGATATTGCTATTGAGATATATGAAATGGTCTACTTATTTTAGAGGCTTATTGATATAAATATTGTGTGTGTGTCTGTGATTTATCATCAATATTATATATAATTTTAATTATAATAAAATATGATAATACATAAAAGATAATTTAATGGAATATTTATTTATCTAACATTCCACTAATTTCATTAGATAATCATTTGAAAAACGTTTGTAATGTCTTTAAATTATTATTACCTGGGATAAGATCAGTCATTGTCTTTCTTGATGAATATTCTGAAAAGAAAGAAAAGATGAAAAAGCATTAAACTTTTGAAAGGTTGGTTGGTTGGATTTTCCATGTCAGTCCTAGGGTTATTTTATGCTGAAGACATTTTGTTTCATTTATTCTTATTGGGCATTCAATTATTTTCTTTTTTCTCAATCTTTTTTAACCACATTTTTTACAACTAATTTTTTTTTATCTATTTAACACACAGATGGGACCCTGACAGGTACTACCACTCCACCTTTGATGATTAAATGATAAAAATTTGAAATTATCTATTTGTAATTATAAATTCTATGAATTGGATGTGACTCAATGTGGTTTTTCAGATAGTAAAATAACAATTGTAAAAATGCTTAATCTGAATAATATACGAGGCTAATCCCAAAATCGAGGTTTCCAATTTTTTCTTTACTCATTAATTTTGTTGTGCTAATTATATCTGCAATGTTCTGTTTCATGATAATGACAAAAGAAACAAGTAAAATATTAAAAGTAACTAATTTTAAGAATTTTTCAATAAATCTTTATAAATTCTTTTCTTAATTGATTTTTGAAAGTAAAGTTTTTAAAAAGTAAAAAAATTAAAATTTTTAATTAATCTAAAAATTAATTGGAAAAATATTTAGAATCTTTTTTTTTTTTCAATCTAAAAATCAAAAACCATATTAATCTTAAAATATTTAAAAAAAAGAAGAAAGAAAATAATAAAAGAAAGCAATAACAAGAACTAGAATAACAAGACTGGAATCCCCATTGGATTGTAAAAAATTCCAAATTCCAGTTTTAAAAAAAATCCAAAAATACAAATACCTCCCCAACTTTTAACTAACAATGTGAGTCAAAGGTTTTGCAATATTTTGGTATGTGTTGGCTTGTGGTGTGTATACCATGTCACTGAAATAGTTAAAGCCATAAAAGGTACCCACTGTGGTTGGTGGTATTGTGTAATTTGAAAGTCATACAGACGAATGTACAACATAGTCTAATTTGGAAATGTATGCTTTAACAGTATGGAAGCGACCAAAAACATTTGTTGAGTGAAAGATGAAGGCACAGTTGATTACAATACAGTAATCAGAAGATTCAAGAAATTTCGTTCATGCTGCAAGAACCACTATAATAAAACAAGGACAGGTGGGCCTAAAACCATGTTTCCAAGGCTGTGCTCCAAACCATAGAGGCAAATCTGGCAAGTAGCACTCGGAGATTATCAAGCCAGCTCAGCATCTCACAGTCCAGTGGGATTCATAACCTTTCCTGGTCTTGGCAAAAGCATCCGGACTTGCTAGACTGTGCCACAAGTTACTAAAATATTACAAAGTTCACTCTAGTGTTTAAGATTAATGCTTTTAGTTAGTTCAATGGGTCTTCTGCATGCCTCTCTCTTGTATATGTATATATGGAAGTGTGTTTTCCATGAATGCCTCTTGTATAGATAAATGACAATTGAATGACCTAGGAATTAAACTAACATAAATGAAAGAAAATGTTGAAAAATTAAATTGAAATTTACTGACTATTAAAGGATGTGGAAGATGAAAAAATAAATGTATAAAGATGTGATATTTAAAAGTGAACATCACTCTTTCCTCAAGCAATTTCAATGTTTTCATTTATTTATGCTAGTTTAATTCATAGGCCATTTGGTTGTAATAATAAATATATATATATAGGCGTGTGGGCTAGTGGTTAGAGTCATGGGAAATGGACTCGTCGATTTGAGTTCAATTCCTAGACGAAGCTGTTGGCATTTCACATAGCGCTAATACCCTGGGAAAGGTATGAATCCATATATTCTCCCTCCAGCTATGGGTTAAATAGTAGGGCAGACTGGGCCCTTCAGCCTAGGGTAGGTAACCAGTCTAGGAGAGGGATAACTCTGAATTCAAAATTCCTGAGGTTGGTCGTTTATTGGGTTTGTGGCAACCCTTGATGCACCAATTCTTTCCTATCGACTGTGCCAAAAAGTGTGGATGGTCCAACACAAGCCTTCACTACTATAAAAAAATCACTGTGTTGGGTGTTCATTGTATGTATGAACCCTCATGCCTCGAAAATCGACGAGAGAGTCCATAATATATATATATATATATATTATATATATATATATATATGTTTGAAATACGCTAGACTTAGCGCAGGATGGCGTCGTCGGTTATGTTATTGGCTGGCTTCATAGGGGGGTTTCGGGTCTTTCAACATAATACCCCCCATATATATATATATATATATATAATATAGTTTGTTATATTCATAAGTAAAAAATGCTCAATATCATTGATAGAGCATGTATATCTAAGTTAGAATAGTAAAGAAATCAAGTCAACAGCACTTAGTAATTGACAGTTTCTTGCCTAAGATAGGATCAAGCAATGTCAGATGGGTCTAAAATTGTGGTTTCTGCTTCAAGTTGTGCTTCATGTTACCTAAATATTGCAAAACTTTCATCTCTCCTTAGTATTTAAGATTAATGGTTTTAGCTAGTTCAATGGGTTATCTCAGGTTTAAGAGTTGAATTACAATATTTTTGACTATTGTAATTAATGAGAAAAACAGTCTAAAATTTTAGTGAATGGAGAGGAATAAACTATTGTTTTACTTACCATCCTTGACTTTCAGTTTTCCTGTTGTATTCTTTTGTCCAAAATTATTGTATGCAATACAGGTGTACATACCAGAATCCATTGGGTCTGCTTCTTGGATCTTCAGCCTGTCAAATAAAAATTAAAAAAATTAATCAAAACTTAATCTTTTGAATTATTTATCTATTTCAGTTTGTTCATATCTATCAAACTACCTATCTCAGTTTGTTCATATCTATCAATCTATCTATCTCAGTTTGTTCCTATCTATCAATCTATCTATCTATCTCAGTTTGTTCATATCTATCTATCTATCATCTATCTCAGTTTGTTCATATCTATCTATCAATCTATCTATCTCAGTTTATTCATATCTATCTATCAATCTATCTATCAATCTATCTATCTATCTCAGTTTATTCATATCTATCTATCTATCTCAGTTTATTCATATCTATCTATCTATCAATCTATCTATCTCAGCTCAGTATGGACACTAGATGTTATGCAAAGGACTTGTGAGGAATGATAGCTAACAGGGACAGGCGGTGAGAGTTATAATGTTTGGGGTATACTTATTTAAGGAATATTTTTGCATCATTTGGGTGGGTGGAGGTAAAATTGGTGGAGTTTCTGTGCTTTTATATAGTAAATATTGATGATATGATAATCTAGAGTGAAGAAATTTAGAAATATGCAGAATGCTGAGAATAAAACCAGATTTTTATTAGTTCTACACTAAAAGGTCTTATTTCTTTTTCTTTAGAGTTTCATTCTTTTTTTATTTGACCCCCCCCCCCAAAAAAAGGCAAGAAAAAAGTGATAGGGTTAAAATACCAAATGGTTTTTGGCAGCCAAATGCAAGTTTATATTAATCAAATATTTTGGAGCATTAATTTTAAACATTTATTTTGTTTGATCTTACAGTAATTGGAACATAGGAGTAAATATCATTTAAAGAAAACAATCTTTTTTTTTTTTTTTTTTTTTTTTTTTGAAAACCAAATCACAAAACAAAACTGATGCACTTTCCTTGCCCCTGTCTCCCTTCTCCCTCAACACTTTTGGAAACTTATGGTGCAGCTACATATTAAATTAATGCGAAATGAACATCTGGTGTTAATGAAACTGAAATTATTTTAAGGTGAGTTGATATTATTAGAGTGCATTAGGTGAGAAAAATAATGAAGATGCAAAATTCTGATTGAAGGAATTATTATTTTTTTCTTATTTTTCAATTTCTAATACAGTGGTACCTTGACTAACGAGTTTAATTCATTTTGTTTGTAACTTTATCCTTTCAGTCATATTTCCCTTAATTCCTGATTTACAATACTTCAGGGCAGTGCCTCTATCACACACACATATATATATATATATTATATATATATATATATATATATAATGTTGTTCTGGTTCCAACGGGAGAAAATTCAATATTTTATAAAAAAGAAGGTCCGCAAAATGTATTATGTTTTCAGAAAAAATTATTTTTATCTTACGTAAGATAAAAAGAATTTTTTTTTTTCTGAAAACATTTTGCGGACCTTCTTTTTTTTATAATATATTATATATATATATATATATAGGTACCTTGACTTATGAGTTTAATTTGTTCTGCTCGTAACTCAATTTCCTCAAATATCAAATCAATCCCCACCTCCTTGAAATGCTCTTAATCTGTTCCAACACCCCCTCCCTGAAAAAAAACAAACTTTTTTTGTTACCCACTAAAAAAAAAAAAGTCAAGGAGTACTTGATATAATAACTCTGTGAAAAAGACCTCACAACTACACAACAAATATAAATACTGTGGAACCTTGACTTAAGAGTAGAACAAATTAAACTCTAACTCAATTTATTTGTATATCAAACTAATTTTTCAAAATGAAATAAACTGAAATGTCATTAATTCGTTTCAGACATGCCCCCACAAAAAAACAAAAAAAACAAAACAAACAAAACAAAAAACACCATAATTTTTTTGTTATTTTTTTAAATAAGAAAAATAGCATAAAACATGATAAAATAGAATGTAATAAATTATGTGCTGTAATGTTTTAATATCTATTTTTTCTTTGACCTAATAAATGTTTATAGTAAACTTAACTTAAACATATTTGAAGCTCACATGTACCTCAAATTTTAGCTCGTATCTTGGAGTACTCGTAAGTCAAGATACCACTATATATATATATATATATATATATATATATATATATATATATATATATATGTTATTGCCTTAAAGTAACTCCTTGCTTTTAGAAAATGTCGCGAGGGACTACACTATAATACCTCTATGATCTCTAAGATCATGGAACCCACTAATAAATACAGATATACAAATTCCTCTGTCTGTCTCTTATATATATATATATTATATATATATATATATATATATATATATATAGAATGTTCAGTAGATGTCAGAGAAATAACCATTGAAATAAGAATGTAAATTCTCTGTTTGATTTATTAACCATTTATCTGTGACCAGCCAAAGCTATTTATCAAAATTGAGCTATTTTTGAACTGGGCTTGTAGCAGCCACGAAAGAAGTAAGCAGCTGATATAAAGCGGAAGTTTTATTTTGACTTTTCTATTAAGAAACACTGATAACACGGGTTACAGAAACGGCAGAGTTGACAACGAAGAAGAAGAAGGAAAAAAAAAAAGACAAGAAAAGAAGAATTCTTTTTCTGCTGTTTATAGTTACAAAATAACAACACCAAACAATGAGAATAATGACAGCGTTCTACGTTCGGGGGTTGCGGGGGAGTGAGGGGAAAAAAGACAGTGCACAATTTTGATTTGTCAAAAAATAAATCCAATTCCTAGAGAAGATGAAGGGAAGGGAAGGAAGAGAAGGAACTTTACAAAAGCAAAAAGATGAGAGATAAAAAAAAATGATTTTCTAAATAAAAGAAAGAGATTCCATTGTCTATTCACGATAGGAAGAAAAATCAGTCAAAGATAGTTTTTGTAGTTTTTTAATTTGTTTTTCTGGGTTATTTTTATTTTTATTTTTTTTAATATACAAGGGGGAATTTTTAGGACAAGCAACATCTGTCTTGTTTCTTAAATGCTGATATGAAAATAGATATTCACAGTTTTCTCAGAGATTATTTCTGCTTTATTCTAGCCATTTTTTTTTCTGTTTGTTCCTTTTTTATTTTGAGTGTGAGAATTTTCTAGAATAAATCAAAGCAAATGAACCATTCTAAGGCAATACACAATGTAATATTTTTGACACATTTGAAAAAAAAAAAAAAACCCAAACCTTTTTCTATTCTTTAATATTTACAGGTGTTAGTAGAAAAGACTTGTTACTAGGGTTATAAATTTGAATAAAAAATCTTTTAAAATTTACTTGCAAAAGATTATACAAGTTTCAATTTCTGATATGAAGAACTATTAAACACTAAATTTAGTCATACGGATATCCTAATCTTGTTTGTTTTTATTGGAAGATGTGACATATCAAACAGAAATATAGAGAATAAACATGTGAAAAGGTTTTAGTTCTAGTTAACTCACAAATGGTTGGTATCTAGTCCCAGGTGAATGAGGAATACACCTCTGCCTATAGGTTAAATAGTAGCACTATTGTTCTTCATTTCCATTCAGTAACTGAAATATTTGCAAACATTCAGTATCTTCTCTTCACACCATATACATTGATTTTGGTATTATATTCTTTGTCTATAATGTTTTCCTTAATTCTTAACTACTAACAATTCTTCTCTTCTCGATTGGCAATGATTCTTTTATAATAAGATCATTAGCAACATATAAGTTCTATTCTTTCTTTAGTAGGCAATTTATTTTCACATATATTCAATTTCAAGAAATGCAATTCAGTCATAAGCTGTATTTAGTAATTAAGAATAATTAAAAAAGAATGTATTCATAATTTACAGGAATCGGAGATCTATTTAATTCTAAAATATTCTAAAATAGGTTTAGGGTTAGGGTTAGCAGTTATTATAACCTTATAATATGATTTTTATGGTAGGCCACATACTATAAAAGAGACAAGATTCTGTAGGCCATATTCAAAATGTAGGCCACATACTATCTTCATCTTCATATTTTATCTACTGCTTAATTCAATTTTAAACTTTATTTTTAGCTTCTCCTCCTTTAATCTTTCATACTTAAGGTAATTCCCCACAGTAGAGCATCCACTTCGAAACCACAATGGTCCGGGTTCGATACTGGCTGTAGTCAACTCAGCGCATGCGGAGCCCAGCCCAGCCTGGTTTTATGCGGTAAAATGGAGAGCTGATCGTAGGTGTGACGTTCCACCTCAGACGCAGAACAACCTCCCTAGTCTAGCGCTATTGAAAAGGGGAATAAACTCCCTCGCTATTAGGCTTATACTGGCAATAGGCTACTTACAGTTTCTCGCCTATGTGATCTTCAGACCAAGTCTGTCGAAACTGTCAGTAATCAGGCGCCATTGACTCCACGCTACCTTAACTTAAATATGAATGCTCTATCAATGATATTTAGCACTGTTTACTACTATATATATATATATATATATATATATATATATATATTATATGATTATTAATATTATTTGATTTTATGGCATATTAAACATTGCTCGTTATTTAATGCTGAAATCAGTCTTTTTCGTAATTACATTATTTCAAGTAACTCATAATCATTTGCAAACAATTATGGTTTCAACTAACTATTCTTAATATTAATAATTTGCACATTTATAAGGTTTCAAATATCCCTATCGAATACAAATTATTTGCAAGTAATTATATACTTTCTATTATGTGTTTACACACAGTTATATAATTTCAAGTATTTCTATCTGATACTAATAATTTTCAGACAGATCGATTTGACCCATAGACTAAGAGGTATTAAGCACCACGGGTTATAAAGTAACTGGGCGTAATAGCAACTGAGGGGTAGGTCCACCGAGCTTTAGAATTGGGGTTTCCTCGCCGCGTGGCGAGAGAGAAAGTAGGAAACTAGAAGGTCTGCAGTTTAGTGTCATACCCAGGTCACCCTTTGCGGAGATGCAGTCACCGTATCCTACGCCATGCTGACTACGCACAAGAAATTGACTTATGTATAAGTGCAGTGGTAACTCAATTTATAAGTTAACAAAGTTACGAGCTGGCACTTGGTAGATTTTTTTCCTTTTTGTCGAGAAGTAAAATTTGAGGTACTTGCGAGCTTCAGATACATTTATGTTTATAAGTTCACCCAAAACCTTGAAGTTTCCAAGCCCATTACGCCAAAGTTAAATATCATTTATATATAGAAAAATAAAAAAAAACATTAAAAAATATTCCAGCACATAATTCATTACATTCTATTATGTTTTTATACAATACAGTGCTATTTTCCTTATTAAAAAAGGTAACAAAAAATCAAGGTGTCTTTTTGGGGGCAAGAAGCTGGAACAGATTAATGGCATTTCAGTTTATTTTATTGAAGAAAATTGATTTTATATACGAGAAAATTGAGTTAGGAGCGGAACGAATTAAACTCGTAAACCAAGGTACCACTGTACATAAGTACCCTCTATATTCACACAGAAGTAAAATAATTAAGACAAGAGAAAAAAGATGTTTGTTTTCATTTTTTTTCAGAACTAGAGCCTCACTAACCGATGTAGTTTAGTATGATATTTAGGATACAAAAAAAAAAACAAAACAAAAAACAATAAAAGTAAAGTAATTTTTTTTGTCACAAACCTTGATCCATAGTGAGTTTCACGAACTTTGTAACGCTTATCCAACGGCAATGGTTGGTCATCTTTAGTCCAATTATACTTAGGGACAGGTTTACCGGTAATTTCACATTCCATGCGAACTATGTCTCCTTTGTAGGCAATGGTATCTTTCATCACCTCATTTACTTCAACAAAGCCATCTACAAATATAAGAAAGTTAACAGGTATGTTTTTAAAAATTAAGACAATAGTTACATTAAAAAGAAACACGTTAACACAAACAATCGTGCTATCTTAACAGTAACAGTTATTATTTGTGAGCTGGACTGCTAGATTAGCTTGTCAACCATTATACTACAACAAAGTGAACAGCCCGAATCCTCCCACAAAAATCTCTCTCTCTCATATATATATATATATATATATATATATATATATATAAAATGAAACCCTGCTCATGAGCAGGATGTGACACACGGTCAATTTCTAAAGTGGATTTTAGCAGGTTTGAATTCAGAGATTTCCTTCTCTTGAAACGGTTACCATGCTTCTTTTTAATGAACGTGATGCTTCTCGTGACGCTTCTCCGATTGATGGGCGGGCAAAAAACATTAACGTCATTAATTGAATGAGATATTCAACGCCTTGTTTGTTCAACAGAAATTATTCAAAATGATTTCACTTTCAGTTGAATCACTACTATGTTCGGACGGACTTGATACACCTGAAGAAAGTCGGAAGTTACAACGGTCGAAACGTTGTGTTCTATATTTCACAATAAAGATGAAGACAACAGTCCGAAAAATCAAAATAACATGGTGTATATTTGTACTGAAAACTCCTTTTTTAACAGAAAAAAAAAACTTATTATGCTTTGGATAATTAAAAAAAGAAAGAAAAAAATCTTTTAGAGCGTAAACAGCTTGACTGAAGAAAGACATTTTTTTCTGAGTTGTTTTTTAATAAGTTTTATCGATTCAAGTTGTTATTTCACACTTCAACCACGGACGTTCAAGTTGACTCTTCTCGCCCAATGGATTAAAAATATTTGCATTCACAATATATATCTATATATATCTATATATAATGTATGTGCGTGTGTGTGAGGAAACATATTGTCAGATTTTTCCTAATCTGTTATTATATATATATATATATATATATATATATAATGTATGTATGTGTGAGCAAACATTTTGTCGGAATTTTCCTAATCTGTTATTTTTTCATATATATATATATTATATGTGTGTGTGTGTGTGTACATATAAGGTCATATTATCGATCATTTCAATAAACTGAATATTCATAAATATGCTTTTACATTATTAGCACATACGATATGTGAATCTATCTATCTATGTCATCTTCGTATGTATCTATTTCAGTATGTTATCTATATATTCATGCATGTCATTTGCGCATCTATTTTATAGGTTATGTATATATTCATCTACGCATTTATCTTGTTCATGATATTTGTATCTATCTATCATTATATCTATATATTATTATAATTACATTATAATTTTAAAACAGTGTTTTTCTTCAAATCGCAAATATGTATATATGTATATATATTTGAGATGTATTTTAGTATTTGTATCCGTTGTTGGAAATACATATACCAGGTTTGGGTATAGGTGTGAAGCATTAACGTATTATATTATGTTTGAGTATATATGTATATACATACACATACATAATGGGTTCTGGCACTGCCACAGTTTTTATCTGCATCTTGGTGTAAACGTGGGTCACAAAATTCAGAAAGGAAAGGCGAGGACAATATTGAGAGATAGAAAGTGCTAAGTGCGCGAGTGTTAGGTGCGAGGGAGTGTGGGTTGAATTCTATGGCGGGAATTGAAAACTGTTTGGGCGGAATATCAAATTGAAAATAGACGCAGCGCGTTAAAATACAAAACAAGGAGGTCGATGAATGAAAGACTGCACTCGGTTTTTGCGGGTAAGGATCTTTCAAGATTTTATTTTCTTCATTTCAGTCTGTGATACAGAGACGCACCAACCCAGCCCCGCAAAGATTGATTTAAATGTTTAAAAAACAGAAAATACGAAAACATAGAAAAAACACGCAGAAAAGAATCGTATCATTAGATTCAGAATGCAGACACACACACATATATATATGTGTGTGTGTGTGTGCTAATCCTAACCATTATCAGATGATATTTATTTCATGAATGTTTATGTTTTAAGACTGATGGATTGCTACAAGATTGACGTCACGTGTGAATGAAACTTGGAGTTTAAAACAAATTTAAACATTCGACTTTACGCGCACACCTCCTATATATATATATATATATATATATATATATATATATATATATGTGTGTGTGTGTGTGTAAAGCTAGAATAGTCTAGACAAGAGCCAACTGCATTGACAAGAAACTGATAGTCGCCAGGCGCCGATGACTGAATACACTATACTAACACACACACACACACACATATATATATATATATATATATATATATATATATATATATATATACACACACTATCACCGCTCAACCGGTAGAACGTCCAGCTAGGAACCACAAGCTTCCGGGTTCGATACCGACCCTTGCCAACTCAGCGTATGAGCAGCATAGGTAAGGAGATGGTGGTAGGTGTGGTGCTCCATCGCAAACGCAAACTCCTTGATCTAGCACTAATGAAAGGGGGATAGACTGCCTCGCTGTCTGGTTGATACCGACTTTAGGCCAACCCGACGATATTATTCTTAACATACACACACGCACGCATATATAAGTTAGGATAGCGTGAAGATGGAGTCAATGGCGCCTGATAACCGACAGTTTCTTGCCTAAGCGATCTTCAAATCAAGACTTGGTCTGAAGATCACAGGAATTCTCAGTAACCAGGCACCGTTGACTTTATATCCACACTACCCTAACTTAAATATAAATGCTCTGTCAATGATATTGAGCAGTTTACTTATAAATATAGTACCCGTATTCTCTCTCTCTCTCTCTCTCTCTCTCTCAAGAAGAAATGGAGATGAATCCGACCGAATGTGAAAAATAAGTTATGAAGATGATTTATTATTACTTGAAAACTTAGGCGATGTTTGAAACTTTTCGATTGTTAAATATTTATTAGATATACATCTGTAATTTTCATATTTAATCATTTTAGTAATTTAGTCAGGTATTTCTTTAATCCTTGTTGTGTGGACGAATTATTTTCTCTACATTAAGATTGAATTGGTCAACGAGCTGCTTATAGGAAAATGCCTTACATTGAGCTAATGCCCAACCGACAAAAATATCGCTCTGTCTGTGTACCGTTGGCGACAAAAATGTTTCTCTTTCTGCAAAAGGGTTAAAGCATTTTTTTAATCTATTTATTTTTGAGTGAGTGAGAAAGAATTTGAATTAAATTTTCGCCTGTCTAATTAATGATACGTTCGAGAGTGATGGTTTAAAAAAGAAAAAGAAAAAAAGAAAAAAAAAAAAATCGTTTTTTCTAGCATTTTTATCAATTCCGTTTCTCGGATCTTTCGCACGTTTTCGAAACAAATTTTGTCACAGAATAAAAATGTCCTGACAGTCTGTCGTCTCACATTTATTTTGGTGTCTCTCTTTCTGACAAGGAATCGTTTTTTTTTTTTTTTTTTTTTTTTTTTTTTTTTTTTTTTAAAGGGCTGACAATGTTTTTATTATTAAAAAAAAAAAAATTCAACCACTTGATACTCATCATCCTTAAATCGGGCTGTCAGCATGGATTTCATTTTTTAAATCTTTGCACAAAACATATACAATATTAATACAATATCTATATGCAGATCAAATTATGTTAAATAATTCATTCAATAGTTACCACAAATGATCTCTTAATTCTTTTCTTACCATTATTTCTGAAATCATCCAATTCAATCTGAATGTTTTACACTATTACTGTTTTTGATCTAATGAGGCAATATGTTCCAAAAATATATTACTCTATTAAGCATAATCAGGGGTGAGGGACAAATTACCAAGTTTTAGAAAAATATCAGCCACAAAAATTGTTCTGTTGCATGCCATAAAAAAGTGACTCGTGGGCCGCGTGTCTGAGACCCCTCCTCTGTGTAAGCTAATTTAGTCTTTAAACGAGAGAGGGAAAGAAATTGACACTTTTAAACTTTTTTGGCCGTTTCACTTTCGTTTGTTTTTTCTTTTGGGGCGGTGTTCAGTAAATTGTTATACCTTAAAAATAAGACCTTTAAGCGATAGATGGTTTTGAAAAATGCTCTAAAGTAAGTAAACTATAACATTAAAAATTTAATTGGAATTTTCACTTTCTTTGTTCTCCCGCTACAAGAATTCCCAAAGATATAAATCTAACATATCTGCTTGAATGCCATACTCCTTTTCATTTTGTCTTGTATTGCGACATATTTCTCCGAAAATCCACTATTGTTAGGTTAATCTACCTCTATTATGATATATTAATATTTTGAAGGCCAGTACAATGCGTATGAAAAATAAAAACAAAAAGATGTTATTTTTGTCTTATCGATTTCGAAGCATGAGCTTCACCATCAGAGTTTATTTTCAGAAATGACGTGCTTATGTTTTTATTTGTGTGGTTACAATTTCTCTTCTTATTTTCTTTTCCTCTCCTTTTTTTTTCTCTTTCATCTTCTCCTCCTTTATGAATGAAATGTAATTTCTTATTTTCTCTTTTAAAAAATTTTTTTTATTACTTTCGCCTTAAAAAAAGACTTTCATAAATCTCTACAATCATACCAAGCCCACCAATTAGAGTATTTTCTCTTAAAAAACTGTCAGCACAGACTTCTTTTAATAAGTTTCTCCATAGTACGGCATTTTAAAAACTAATCTAACGCTTAATGGTCTATTTAAAAAAAAGATATAACAATTCATTGAACACCGCTTTAAAAAACAACAAAACGAAAGTGAAACGGCCGAGAAAGTAGAAGAGTTTAAAAAAAATGGTTTCTTTTCTTTACTACTTACCACAATTGCGAATGTCACAAATTTCCTTCCTGACATTTGGGTTGGTTGTGAAGCACCAGGGGCGATCCTCCTCATTGTCAGGATTACGGCAAAAATTATGGTCACCTGGAATAAAAGAAGAAAAAAATGGTTAAATATTTTTCAATCTTAAAATTTAAGAAATTTTTCGGGGGACTTTCCACGCCTGTTTTCAAAGAAAAGTTTACTCTCTCTCTCTCTCTCTATATATATATATATATATATATATATATATTGTAATAATAAAAAAACTATTTTGTTCCATAACCCCTAGAAAAAAACAAATATCCAAATCATAACGGTCTATCTTAACTCTATTCTCAGCGTTCCAAATTTTAAAAAAATCGATTTTCGAATATTTCCAAAAATCTCTGTTGTTTTTTCCCAACGAATTTTTTCATTCAAAATAAATGTTCACTCTGATGAAGGTCGATTCTTCTATGTGTGCGAAATATTTTCCCACACATAAACTGACCGAAACACATGTGTAAGTGATATCGATTAAATTCATTTTATCCATCTACATTTCTTTTCTTTACTCATTTTTCCTTTTATATATATATAATATATATATACCAACTCCGCACAAGTACATTGTGACACCGAAATAAACAGGTTTGAATTAAGAGTTTTCTTTCTCCTAAACTAATTGCCTAACGTAGCTTAAAAAGTCTAGTATGCCCTACTATTTACTTATAATTGGAGAGTAAATAGTTGGATGCATACGTTTCCAAAAAGTATTAGTGCTATGTGAAATGCAAACAGCCTCAACCACGATTCGAACTCTTGTTGCAGAGTCTATTTCCTATGACAATAACCATTACACCATACAGCTTCTTTTAAAAATTTACAATATAGCGAAAAATATACAAATATAGAATCAAATACTCCATAGAAATATTTGTTCAATATAATTTCATGTCGAAATGTTAGGAGAAATAGAATGATCTAAATGGTTATGTTTCAAAGAAGTTTGCCAGCTAGGAGTAAAGTGAAACGATACTGTGTTTACAAGACGGAAATTTAATCCATAAATACGCGGGGTTTGTTATATTCTAGCCAAAGGGTGAGTGAGAAGGTGTTTAGTTTCATGTCGTTTTGCAAAAATCACGTGAGTTTTGCTGTTTGTTTTTTGTTTTTTTTGAAAACGTAGTGTTCAGTTCGTTTTTACATACTTTGACTGTTAAGTAAAATGAATAGAAAATATGTAGCTTCCGAACTTGGACTGACATCTGGTATCCTTCCTTCTGTTGTGATTAGTGTCAGTATATTGTTACATATTAATTGGATCCCTATTACTTTTTAAGGTAGTATAGAAATCCTTATGGCGATCAGTACAGCTGATGGCCTTGAGCGTGAGTGACAATGCTTGACCTCACTCTCACCTTGCTTTCTGGGGATAGAATCGTGAGAACGGAACCCCGATAGAAAGCCTCCTTCCGGTTTAAGGTGGGCAACTCAGTTAGTGAGTTGCAGAGTTAGAAGCTAGCAAGATGTGACTCTCAGCGCGCAGTTGTCTGGTTCTGGGGTTCCAGAATAAACTAACATCCAAAGTAAATCGAAGTCTTGTTGTTATTACTAAAAGCTAACAATGACACAAGGCTTCTGATAAGAAATGGTCCCCAGCAGAACCAGACACGGAATCCCCAAGAAAGACCAGACCTGTAGAAGATATACCAGATCCGGCCAGAAGAATAAAAGAGGTATATAACAATATTACGGATATACTAATGAAAGGGGTTGTTTCAGCTTAGTCGTTAGAGCATCCACCAAGGTACCACTGGGTTCCAGGTTCGACACTTTTTTTTGGGGGGGGGGGTTACACCTTTGTAGGGGATATAATTAGCGTATTCTAAGCCTGACAAGGCTTCAAAATTAGATGTCTTACCACGGGATTTATTAAAGCCGATATTTGTCGTCGAAGAGTGGTGACTCATCTAAATATCTTTCTTATCTCAAAGCACACCAATTAGTCGATCAGGATCAAATATTGGTAATAATTGTTTGTTTTTTTTTTGCGAGAGAGAGAGAAGAGAGGAGAGAGAGAGAGAGAGAGAGAGAGAGAGAGAGACTATTCTAAGCCCCGCTGACAGGGCTTGAATTAAAAACAACAAAAACAAGCAAACAATGCTTACCATTAAAAATAGAAGTTTTGTTACCACTGTTTTGTTTAGTGTGTTTTACGGCATATACACCTCAGTGGGTCATTTAATGCCGGTAAAGTTTTTGAAATAAATTCATTGTTAATGGACACTCAATTTTTTAAATAAGCTCATGTTTTACTATTTAACCCATAAATGGGACCCTAACAGGTACTACCCCTCCGGATCAGAGTGGACCAGGGAGCAATGGTGATGAGGGGGGGCATCACATTCCACAAACCTCCAGAACTGGAACCTCACCATCATATAGAGTTTAAAGTCATTCCCAGGACATGAAGACCCTCAGCCACGGCCTACTAGCACCCATATGATAAAGAGGGTTGGGACTTCCCATAAGAGCAATAGGATTGCGGCAATCATATAGGTGCTAGGGCTTGACATGACCAGCCGATTGATCGGAGGGGGCCCCCTGTTACCATGGATTTACTAAAGCTGATATCGGTTCTTGATGAATAGGGACTCGGCTAAATATCTTCCCTCAAAGCACAATAATAGGTCAATTAGAATATGATATTGGTAAACATTGTTTTAATAACTGGAAATATTTTGTATTTGCAGATGAAAGACTCGCCCAACATTTTTCCCTACCCTGCAGCGATTCGAATCTAGTTAATATGTTACCCACATGTAGGTCGGATTGCCAAAATTTGCCTCATAATTGGGTCTTTAACACTCGATCTGCACACGGGTATGTGCGGCATTTTGGCACTTTTCAACATAATTTAAATTTATTCATTTTGGTTAAAAGAGAAAGGAAGTATCGCCTTTAAGGTTTAGTATTTTGTTTAAGCATATTTTGGAGAACAGACGTTTGTGTTGGACAATAAATCATCATTTAGAAATTCTATCTAACTCCAAGAAAAGAGAAATAAATAAATAAATAATAGTCTAATTCCTTTTTCTATTTTATTCCCCTTGCATCCCACCCCCGAAATTTGACAGACATAGTAATTCCACGCCTTTCTGAACATTGCATTTTCCAAGCTGTACACGTTTATGGGGACATAAAGGCTGGTTTGGGCGGTCAGAAAGAAAAAAAGAATAAGAATCCAGTTGCAGAAGTCAAGGCACATGCGCCTTTAATGGAAAGACAAAAGACACAGTAACTCCTAAATTGTATTTATGAAGTGCTATGCATCATCAGCAGCAACGGTGGTGGCGGTAGACATATTTTGTTTGATAATCTCCTTATCTTTTTACAAAAAACAATTAAATTAAAAAGACGTCAGATTGAAGTCAGTATTAATTTTCGCCGCCACATCTACTCTCTCTCCATTTTTCCCTTTTAATTTTGAAAATAAAGGCAAAATTTACCTTATTTATTGAATAACCTTCATATGTTTAACTACCTTTGTGGGGATCAATATTTAATGGATTGATTGATTTTCAACGGCATGTCAATTCGTCCAGTCTTATTTTATACCAGCGGTACATTTTGAGAGATGGTCAAATTTATGTCTTTTTCAAATATCTACTTGATTTTGAAAGCAGGCTTATATTATATATATATATATATATATATATATATATATATATATATGAAGTATTGAGTATCTTAGTTCAAAGATGAATTTAAATTTATTTCGGCATTTTTTACCTTTTCAAGTCTGATTAAAAATATATATATATTTCTTTCAAATTTCTTTTCGCGTAAAAAAAAATTGAAATACAAATCATTTAAACGGAAAAGTCATACCAGCAAGACCGAATTTGAAATCTTCAACCTTTTTAAAAATCAGACCTGAAGAGGCAAAAGATGCCGAAATAAATATAAATACAAACCTGAATTATAGTACTCATTTATTTATAATACTCCGTATATGTAAAATATATATAGGTAAATATTTATATGTACGTTGGAGTTCTCAATTTTGGTTGAATCCTATCCTTGAAACTCTTGATATTAAACAGACACCCACCCATATATATATATATATATATATATATATATATATATATATATATAGTGCGTCAAGCATAAAGGTGGTGCAAATTATCTGCAATGAGATCTTTGTGGCTGACACCTATCATGACAACCTCTAGTTTCCTAAGTAAACCTTGAAAACTCTCCCACACAATTATCGAGCCACCTCTAGTTGAACAGCGCCTGGCCGTTCTATAGTCTGCTAGTGCCGCCTTCTCACATGAACTGCCTGAAACTGTTGAAAACCTGACTTGTAACCAAGAGACTTGGCGCCAGTCTCCCAAGGTCACATTTCAATCGAAACGACCAATCCAAATAATTTCCAACGTAAATAATACAAGCGAGTGGCTTCAATCAACTCGAGAAATTAATTTCGACTGAGTGGGGAGAGACCCCGTGGCGTAGTGGCTAACGTTCTGAACTGCCATATCAAAGTTTCGCGAGTTCGAACCCCAGTATCGATATTACGTTCACTTTCAGATAAATACTCATGGGAAACGTATGACCCCTCTCCATTTCCCAGCTATGGATTAGATAGAACCTCGACTGTTATTCTATAGTGATTGTAGCTGTCGCCTTTGAGTGCGCCTAATAGTTAGATATATTTATTTTTTACCCAAAAAATATACCCTTAAATTTGGACAGTGTAGACCCCCTCGCTGTATGGCTCATACCGACATTAGGCCACCCCGACGACTTTTTACTTACATATTAGTAATTTAAAAAAGAAACGGTATTGATTGTGCTAGTTTTGACCTCGTAACAGTTCTTGCTTTCCAATTAAATATCTAATGTCAAAAGAAACAAAGTATTGGGTGACTTGGAGACAAGTAATTCGAGATTAGTGGACAAGCCGAAACCAATTAATTATGCATTTATTGGCACAGTGTGCGTAAAAATGGCGGGATTAGTTACGTATTGGTTCGGTACTTGTACAGAGGGATCAGAGTGTCTGTGCGCTCTGCTTAGGATCAAAGTGCTACCCCCACCACATCCGGGTACTCTGGCTAACTTTTTTTTTTATTACTATTTCCAAGTTAGTTCTGCTAGGTTGTTAAAGCACAACAGGACACTGTCATATCAGATATGTCACTTGCCTGCTTATTGCTAGATTAAACGTTTGAATTAGACCAGGATCCCCCCTCCACATATAAATATATATAGCTTCAGTCGGGCAGATGTTATGTTCAGAGCAATAATGTCCTTAGGGGAAAATTTGAACTGTTCATTATATATCGTCTGGAAGATATTTTACAATATATTAGAATGATATACCTAAGTATGGTCGACGTGTGTTTCAAATCCGCCGTTACAGTTTTGATATATCTCTTATTATAATGGAGATTCGATGTCTGTCTGTAACCGAAACTACTTGGGGTTTGCCATAAGGGCAATAAGATCTAGACAATAATATAGGTAGTCGATTGTTCGAAGGAGGCCAAAGTGTAATGTTGCATATCTTGGACAGCTCCACTACCAGGATTCCATCCTTAAGCATCACGGGTCGCCGCCAACAGGTGGCCCCATTGGAGGGGGTTAACTCCCTACAGAGATGAAATCGGTGTATTCTATAGCCTAAGCCTACTGTGCGCTATAGCAGTGGGTGAAGACCAATCAGATAATGAAGTCGCAAAGTAGTTCTGTCGGATGTGTAACTACCTTGGCAAATACTTCTATTCTATTTACGCCCATGATAAATAACCTAGCGTGGCTTTGAAAAAAAGAAAAAGCCATTTGTTGAAATTATGGATAAGAATTCATCACTACATATAATTAATTAATTTTTTTTATGATGGATGTGTTTCGAATGATAAATGAAAGGAGAAAAATCCAAGCTCTAAGTGAATCAAATTCAAAGACATTTTTTGTTCACTGATAAATGAACCAGTTTAACATTAAATTAATTATTCTTAATACAAATAATTTACAGTTATGGTATCTATTGAATAGGAATGGTAAGTGAACTGGTCCAAGAGAAGGTTTTGTTTGGTTTATTTAACGACATGTCAACATATCAAGGGTTATTTAATACTGAAATACTGTAATCATATTTTAAACCCATCTCTTGTCTACAATGATAATTTATTTCCACATTGTTTTATGGTATCAAGTATTCCCATCTAATACAAATAAGTAAAGTTGTCGCGGTGGCCTAAAGTCGGTATCAGTCAATCACCGAGGGAGTCTATCCCCTTTTCACTAGCGCTAGACCAAGGAGATGGTTTTTGCGTCTGAGGTGGAAAACGACACACCTACCATCAGCTCCTCACTTTACCGCACAGATCCATGTGCTACTCATACGCTGAATTGGCGAGGGCTGGTTTCGAACTTGGAACCTTGTGGTTTCAGCCGAACGCTCTACCGATTGAGCCAACCCGGTCCTTTTGGTTTCAATTAACCATTCCAATTTAATAATAATCCTTTGTGCAGACACTAATAACACGTGCCTTCCGGGGCCTGTGTTTGTTAATGTAAATTAATAGCATTGATTCTATCCCCCCAGGCAACACCTGCCCCCTCGATTTAAAGGGGAAGGGCTGGGTTTATTGCCCAGCGCCTGAGGCGACCCATTGAGGGGGAATGCCGACGGGATCAATGCATTTTTTGTGCCTACCATCCATGAGCTTCGGCTTGTGAGTGGACCCACATAAAAATGTCCTTGTGTCACGCCCTCATAAGTGGGATGAGAGGCAAATACCGTAATTATTTGTGCAGACACAGTTATAAGATTTCAAGTATTCCTATCTAATACTTATAATTTACAAACAGATCTATTTGGCCTATAAAGGGACCTTAACAGGTACTACCACTCCGGATCAGAGTGAAACTGGGAGTAATGGCAAAGAAAGGTTGAAGGTTGGTTAGTATTTAATGCCAAAATTTGTTTGGTCTTTTGTTAACTGTGGATTGATATATTGATACATATTTGCCTGGTTTTGTTTTATTAACTGGTAGGAATAATTTTCATTAATAGGTTGGTAGAAATAATTATCATATTAGATTATCATTAACTTCATGAGTATCAATAAACTGGTAGAAATAATCTATATTAATATGCAAACAGACCTTTTTGACCCATAGATGTGACCCTAACAGGTACTACCACTTCGGATCAGAGTAAAACTGGGAGTAATGTTTATAAATGGGTATTCAACACTCTCTGAGTCTGCAGAAATAGAGCCTTGCTATTAGACGCAGTTTTTTGTGGGTGGGTGGAGTCTTACCCCCCCCCCTCCTTGCAAGAGGATTCGGTCAGCGTATATTCTAAGAGTCGAACTATACAACAGGCGTCCTGGAAAGTAACGTGAGTTTAACAGAACAAATCATCAAATTCTTTTTCATTGCTCCTGTAAAACAGAACGAATTTCAAACGCTACGAATGGTTTCTTTTTCAAATCGAATTCTCTACCCAACCAGTCACTACACATCAACCGGTCGGGGGGCAGGGGGTTCTTGGGAGGTCATGTTTTGGCGATGTATGTCTTTTACTTTCTTTATTTCGTTTTGGGTTCATTTGACATGATACATTGAGAATATGTTGAACCGAGGTGATCGGGATTAGTTTGGGGTGGGGAGTGGTGGCTTGGACTGATTCATTTGTCATTATGGTAAATAGAAGAAAGATCGGAGAAGAAGAAGAAGTTGTAAAAATAAAATAAAATAAAGAGGAAGACTACGACGAGGAAGAAAAGTCACTGGACATTTCTGTGGACCCTGATAAAAGACAAAAGAAGGCAGTTGTTCATTTATTGAATTGTTTGGACGGTTCCTTCATCTGACAGCTTTGTAAATTTGAATTTAGATGAATCTCTCCTTGGTGTGGGTGTGTTGAGGGGTGCGCATAAGCCCCAAATGAGGGGGGTAGGATGGGGAAGAGAATCGAGAGAGACATAAATTTTGCCGGGAAGAATACGTTGCAGTGGGTGGGGGTATATATTGGTAAACTGATCCAGAAATAGAGAAGAAAGAGGAATTGGTGGATGTGTGGAGGGGAAAAGAGGTGAAAAACGGAGTATGGGATGAAATATATGTAAGAATGAAAGCGAGACACACAGACAGAATGAAGAGTCGGGAGAATAGGAAATTAAGTAATGAGATTCATAAGATTGGAATGAAAAATAGTGAACACTCAGGAAAGGAAATTAATAGGACGTTTGGTACATGGGAAACTACATGGGTCATAGGGTACAAGAATTGTATCTTTTTTGTATTAAGAAATAATATGGTGCGCAGCTATCGCGAGGAATAAAACACATTATATATATATATATATATATATATATATATATATATATATATGGTTTGGTTTGGTTTCTTTGTTTGAGGGCATTTCAGCATTTTTGAGTTAATGCCAAAGCTATCCTAGTAGATGAACAGTAGTGATTATATTTAACCCATAGATGCGGGATAAGGTGGTTCATATATTTCCCAAGGGTATTAGTCCGAAAGTAAAAATAATAACGCGACAGAGATTCGAACTTGCTTACAATCATGTCGCAGTTCAGCTGTGCTATTCATACACAGAGCTGGCAAGGGCCGGTATCGAACCCGAAACCTTGTGGTTCTCTAGGTGAATTCCCTACCGACTAAGATGAAATCGCTACATATGAGGTGTTAATCCAAAATAATCTGGAAACATAAGGCGTCAAATGTCTTTCTCGAAGAAAAAGAAGGGAAAAAATGAAGAAAAATATATAAAATAAGTTTCTTCACTTTTTGGTGCAATGATTTCTAGAGATAGGTGGATTGTACCGTGTGACAAGTAAAACTAACAGGAAAGATGAAAAAGAAAAGAAAATGATCAATCTGTTTAAATTCCACGAACATTCGGGTAAGCACTTCATATATATATTCACACACATATATATATACGTGTGTGTGTGTGTGTGTGTGTGTGTACACATCCACACACGTGTATATATATATGTGTACAAGTATATAAGATAGTACACACATTCACACACGTTTATGTATATAATATATATAAAAAATAATACACACACGTTAATATATGTAAAATAATACACACGTGTATATATATAATATGTAAAATAATACACACATCCATTTCATTCTCAACTATCTCTTTCTCACACACAATATATATAGTAGAAAAATTAATCATATCAATAATATATAATAAAAAAAAACACCAAAACAAATCTAACACAATAAAAATAGCGAATCGCTAAATTGATACAGTAGATTAGAATACCCCCCCCTTTAATCTCACAAAAAGAAAACCAAGCTTTCAACCATGTCCCACAAACTAAACTAGAATCAAATGGTTGAACCTTCCCATGATGTATTATACAACAGCATATAAAGAAAAAACACAAGCAAATATTCACTTGGTTCGAAAATCGCCTTGTTAGTTACCAAGCGCTGTTGATGTCATGTATTCGCTAAATTATATATATATATATATATATATATATATATATATATATGTGTGTGTGTGTGTGTGTATGTGTGTGTAAATAAAAACGGAAAAGATAGAAGATACATAGACATGCAAAGGGATGTACAAAGTTTAAAAAGATGTTGAGAAAACAAAAGAAGAAAACTACAGACAAAATGTAAAAATAACTGAGAAAAGGGTTAAAGAAAAAGTAGAAGAAGAAGGAGAGAGGGTGAGAGCGATAAGAAAGTCTTGTTTTATCATTTTTAACAGATTCCACAGAAAATAAATTTAATGTTGAAAAACAAGAAACGCGCCCATGAAAGTGTTAACCTTTTTGGTACTAACCTTGTAAAATCTATTCCTTTGGAAAAAGAAATCCCATATTAGTTCAAAGTTCGCCGTGTCTATCATCGAGAATGGCTTAATTATGATAAAATATAAAATAAAGAAATAGAAATAACGTTTTTTAACTCTCATCTGTGAAGAGTTCCTATTCATCATTTTTGAGTAACATATGGAGAGTATATTTATTATCTCAGAGGAAAAATTAATGGTAAAATGAAAAAGACGAAAGGTAGAAATATATAAATAAATAATAAAAAAATAATTAAAACCGATTTTTTAGGCGCCTTATTTCGAAGCTGTGAAATAATAATAATAAAAAGTCAATGAGAGAGAGAGCGAGGGGGGAGATAAAGTAGAGAGAGAGAGAGAGAGAGAGAGAGAGAGAGAGAGAGAGAGAGAGAGAGAGAGAGAGAGAGAGAGAGAGAGAGAGAAATAATTAATAAAATCGTCTTCATTGAAACCTTCAGTTGTGTATTTATTTCATCTACTTTTTACTTAACACCAAAGAAAAAAAAGAAGAAAGAGAGAAAGATAAAAGAATGAATCTGAAGGGGAAAAAACAGGAAAAGAAAGAAAGAAATAAGAAACCAAGCGAAGGAAAAAGAGAGGAAAATTATAAACATAAGGGAAAATATATTAAAAAAGCTAAAAAAAAAAGTACTTTATGAAAAATGAAAGATGAATGAAAAACGCGGTAAAATTAAAATGAAGAAATGAAAAAAATGTTAAAGGAAATAGAAAAAGTAGAAATAAGAGACAGTGAGAATGAAGGGGAGGAATTGAAAATGAAAAAAAGTTAAGAGAATGATAAAGAAGAAAAAGAAGAAAAAAGGAAATAAATATAGAAGCGATAAAGGAAAGTGAAACCGAAAGAAATAGACAAAAAAAAGAAAGAAGGGAAGGCAGTTATCAGAATATGAAGGAAAAGAAAGAAAAATTAAAAAGAAAGATGGAGGATAAAAGAGATATACAAAAGCACGAAGAAGAAGAAGAAGAAAACGTGAAGATACTAAAAGAAAAAAGAAAATTAAGGCAAGGAAAGAGAAAAGGAAGAGAAAGATGAAGAAGAAAAGGGAGAGAAATAAAGCAAAGAAAAGGGAGAGAAATAAAGCAAAGAAAGCGAGAAGGAAATAAAAAGCAAAAGAAAAAAAGTGGGGGCAACGATAGAAGAAGAAAAAGAGCAAAGAATGGGAGAGGAGGAGGAAAAAGAGAAAATAAAGAGAAGGAAAGAAAAATGTAAGAGAAAGATTTAGAAGAAAAGGGAGAGAAATAAAAAAGCAAAAAGAAGAAGAAAAGAGCAAAGGGAAAAGGGACAGAAGAGAAAAGAAAAGGGAGAGATAAAAAAAGGAAATAAAAAGTAAAAAAAAAAAGAGAGAGAAAAATAGCAAGAGAGAAAGAAGAAAGGGAGAGAATAAGGAAGCTAAAGAAAAAAAATAGAATGAAGAAAAGGAAAAAGAAATGGAACCGAAGAATGAAGAAGAAAAAGGTAGAGGGAAAAAGTAAAGAAAGCGAGAAGGAATTAAAAAGCAAAACGAAGAAAAAAAGAAAGAGTAGGAAGATAAAAACGAGAAAGAGAAGAAAAACTTTAACGTCAAGGACGAAATTTATTTGAACGATGCAAAAAAAAATAAATAAATAAAATAAAATAAAAAAGTTTCCTAAAAGTTGTTTTTCTGTAATGTGATATTGATAAAAAAAAAACAAAAAAAAACAAAAAACAAAAAAAAACAATGATGATGATGATGATGATAAATGAAACTGAAAAATAAAAATTGGCCGAGGCCCCAAATAAGACAGGTGCTGGGGTGGAGGCGCGGGGTTTTGAATGGAACTGGAAAATTTCGTTTATTATACAAAACTCACCCACCGCCACCACCGCATTGCGTCCGTCTCCCGCGCCCTGCAATAAAAAACGTATCTTTTCTAGTGTTTGTTTCTTCACGTTTCTCTCTGCATTGTCTATCATTTTGCTTCTTGGTTTAGCACAAGGTAATTATTATTTGGAGGTGATGAAACAAGCCTCCTAACACGTAAGGGTCTGACAAAGACAACATATATGTCTCTATTTGTGCGTGAGGTGCGCGTAGTTTTAAAGACTGTGTGTGTGTGTGTGTGGGGGGGGGTTACATCAATCTTGTCGAAAACTCTGGCCATAATATAGACGTCAGCATTCTTCTTCTTGACCTCCTATTTTTTCTTATCTATCCATTTTTCTTTTGTTTTTTTTTTCCACTTTTCTTCCCTATTTCCTTCCTCCCTTCTTTCTTGTTACTTTCTCGTCCCCCTCCTTCCTTTCTTCTTTCTTTCTATCCATGTTTCCTTTCATCTTCCTTCCTTTTGTCTTTCATGACCTTCATTCCTCCCTTATTTCGTTTTTCCTTTCTCACATATTTTCCTTCTTTTATTTCTCATTTTCCTCATTCCTTCCCTCTTTGTCATTCCTTTCCTTCGTACTTCCTTTATTTCGTTTTTCCTTTTCCACAGTTCCCTTCTTTTATTTCCCCTTATGCGATTTACAACCTTCTGGAAAGCAGTTCATTCTCCAAAACTTTCATAATAATAATTCATGGGCTTAAAAAAAAACCCACGACAAATCCCGCTACGATGTGCCCTTTTTGGTATGTTATTGCTATATATAAACAAAGAACATTTTCGTAATATATAAATATACATAAGCAGCCCAAATCTAGATTCGAACTCGGTTTATAGATTCTAGCCTTCACATTGATCCCAATAGAAATACAATTCAGAAACTTTGTAAATATGACTCCGACATTGGGAATCGTGCTCAAAATACCAAGTATCCCAAGAAACTCAATCAAGAAGATATTTATTAAGTTTAAGTTGGTTTGGCACTGAGCCACAATAGGGGCCCCATTGAAGAAGGATCAAGCTCCCTATAAAGGCAATTATCTTCAAAACTAATTTATTTGTAATCACTCAACTACAACACACACCGAGCTAGGCAGGGGATAGTGGTGTCGTAGTTGAAAAACTATCTCCGATGGAGACATGTCATTTTCAGTTAGTTTCGTTTACTTTTTACAAAATAATTATACGGGAGAGGAAAAGAAGAAATAAAAATTTAAAAAGAAATGGCGCTGAGACAATAAAGAAAAAAAAGTTTAATTTATGGTAGATTCAAGATAACGAATCTATTTTACAATCCAAGAGTTGAAATGCAGAAAACATACACTTGTATACACTAGCAGATATACGCGGCATATGAAGACAAATAATTATCTCCCTTTGAGAATGGACGTGTTCGTTGGTTGACGCTTGGTGTATCACATGTCAGTTTAGAAATCCATTTTTATCCTATAACTGTATGCAAACAGATTATTATTATTATCATTATTATTGAATATTAATTATTGATATTTTTAATTATTATCATAACATATTAATAAATATTATTATTAAATAAAAATAATTACTTGAAACTATATAATTATTAGTATTAAATAGGAATACTTGAAACCCAACTACTGTGCAAATTATTTGTATCAGCGTATGAGTAGCACAGGATCTGTACGGTAAAGTAAGGAGTTGATGGTAGGTGTGGCGCTCCAAGTCAGACGCTAGAATAATCTCCTTGGTCTAGCGCTAGTGAAAAGGGGATAGACTCCCTCGCTGCATGGCTGATACCGACATTAGGCCACCCCGAAGACTTACTATTCTTCTAAAAAGATCGATTTGTCATTAAATAATCCACGACGATTGATATGCCACTAAATAAAGAAAGCAAACTAAACACACACACACACACACACACACACATATATATATATATATATATATATATATATATATATAATATCGTTTGCTATATTTATAAATAAAGCGTGCTTAATATCAGATAAAAATATATATCTAACTTAGGATGATTGAATAGGTGTACATGTCCTTTGTTTATTAAAAATGACTTGATACGGCATCAAATAGCCCGAAAGGCGTTGATATGCCTTAAAACAAAACAACCAACCTCTAGGCATAAAATAACCTTAGTGAGTTTGACAATGCCGTTACAATCAATCAAAGCAAATATTAGGACACTGGGCAAAGTGCTGAGGAGGCTTGTTTTCTCTGATCCCCAACGAAAGCCGCAAGACTCAAGTGATTTGACAACTCAATGAATATTAAATATAATAAACGAATAAATAACTGTAAGAAATTAATGCTATAATCAAATGAAATGAAAGAAATGAAATGAGACGTTGGATTAAGGGGGGATTTGAAAACAAAGGGACACTGATAGGTTGGATTTAAAACAATAACAACAACAGTCTTGAGCAAAATAAAATACATAAATAAGAATAAATCGTGGAATGAGGAAAAGGAAATAAGAAAAACAAACTAGAAACCAAGGAAAAAATAATCTTAAAAAATGATAAATAAAAACTTTTTTTTAGGTAAATAAAAAGAAGTGGAAAAGAAAACACAATTTGTCATTGGACAACCAGAGGAGAAAATTAAGAAATATAAAAGAAATGAAGATATGCCATAAACAAATAAAAATTACTACAATCATTATAAAGAAGAAATGGAGAGGAAGAGGAGGGTGTATCGGTAATGATTGGCGTTGTGCCAAAAAAAATTTGAGATTGGATGAATTCGAGGGATGATTGAGACTGTCCCGACTACAATGATGTTGGGGCCTGCAAAGATACTGAGGAAAGGTGCTAGGGATCTAAGAAAGATATGCTGTCATCCAATCGTCAGCCATAACCACGAGGTATCTAATAATGCTAATAACAATGGGTGGAAAAGGTGATTCATTAGGTAATGGGGACGACTTGGCCATTAAAAAAACAATGGGAGAGAGAGAGAAGAGAGAGAGAGAGAGAGAGAGAGAGAGAGAGAGAGAGAGAGAGGGTTTCTTAGAGAATGAAGAACAAAACATCTTTGAGATTCAAATAGAAATGGAATTGTTTGCAAATCCAAACCAGAAGACCAGATCGAGATATCAGGGACAAAGAGACAACGCAAAAAAATATTAGATTGTGGATATCTGTGTAGTTCTGGAATAGTGAGTAAAGCGGAAAACAAATGGTATAAATATCTGGACCTTACCAAAGTACCAAGAGAACTACAGAACATGAAGGTGACAGTTGTACCAATCGCTGTTAGAACACTGGGATCAAGAATGCTGGGGTGTTGCCCACCATCCAATGAGATAATTTAATGAGTATATATTTACTTAATCTTTCCGTCCCTGGGAGGATATGACACAAGGTCAATTTTAACTATTCAGCCTCATACACTCAAACTATTCTAAGTCTTGCCGACAGAGCGGGGAGAGGTTTGTAAAATTTCTTGAGGGAGAAGTGGTTTCATGCCTTTCCCAAGGGAATTACCACGAAGGGAATGCAAACTGATTAGATCGGAATTTGAACTCGCTCCGCCGATCCCATTCTTCGCGCCGATAACCGTTAGGGGCATCCCAACAGAGTCCCCACAACACATTGAATGCAAACAAGGAATAAAAACTAGATTTATTGGAAGTTTAGAGGAAGGAGGAGGGGTGAATATCATTATCGGTAGAGATTAATCTACGAACAATGCTTCAATAGCAATTATATTCTCAAAGTCGCCAAGTGCTTGCATTGTTTAAATTTCTTTTTCTTTCATTCACTAGATGAAACGCCGAATACAGAAGAACGAAGGTTTGTGTCTTAAAGAGCTTTTACCCCACCCCCATTTCAAATGCAAGTGTCGGTCTCGACTCGAGACTGACTGGTTAACCCCCCCCCCCCCCCGCTTTCGTTCATTTTTATTTCCTCATTGTAATTTATGACGGCTAACACGCGTCAACGCATCCTCAACGTTTTTATTGAACTTTTCAATTTATTGCTGTCTATTGGGAATGTTGGGATATATTTTATTGTGAGGCGAAGGGGGTCGAAAAATAAGACAGGCAGAAAATTTATATTATTTAGTCTAACTTATTTACAGTTCGACTGTTGCTTAAAATGCAGCTGTCGTTAAACATGACAAACGCAGGCGGTATGTCTAATTGCATATCGTCCATTAGGCTGTATCACATAAAGCCGTATGTACCGCTTAAGTCGTTATACACACACAAACATATATATATATATATATATATATATATATATATATATATATGGATAGTCATGACTCTTGCCAACCGTCACTATCGGTCATCGCCCCTGGGAGGTCCTCCACGCAACATCCACAATTCGCGCATAGTTCATTGATGTAGGTTTTTGCTGGTGGTCTACACTGGCGCGTCCTCAAGAGAACGTCACCTATGAGTTCGCCCTTGCTTCTCCAGCAGAGTCCAGCGTGTCTTGTTCGTCCTACTCGGGTGGTTTGTGTAATGGGGTGGGGTCAAGAGGTGGTACAGTTGCTTTCCTGCGAGATGCTACTTCCAAGATTTGTTCAAGACAGTATGCAACATGTTTGTGTAGTTCGCATCTAGATTTTTCTTTAAGCGCTACGTCAGAGTCCAAGTGATGCAGCACGTAGAAGATAAAAACATATCTCGTGTAATAAACTACCCCTTGTTTTTTGGTGAAAAATGGTATTTAATAGTAGTTCATTACATAAGAATATACGGCAAATATACACCTGTATTCGTTTCATGAAAAAAAAAAATATATAATTCGAATTCGTTTGCTACAGGGTCGCTGTCCAGTATGATCCACCTCATCACGAAGACTCTCTTTGCTTGTGTGTCAGGGGTAGGGTTTTAATATGTTTGGAATATCCAAGTAAGCATGGTAAGCTACATCTAGGTATTGACTACATTGTTTATTTACGGTAATGCATTGATTTTGCATGTATTTCAGTAGTTTGAAAGTATAAACAAGTATTTGAATGTCTCTTTGTGTCATTGGATATTGAAGAAATATTTGTAGGTTTAATTTGGTTTCTTTGTTTAATGGCATATCGACCTTCGTAGAAAGAGTTATTTATAACACAGAATGAAAAATGATATTTTTGGATGAAGCCAGACCCATGAGGAAAGAACTCATAACCAATGATTTTCAAAACTTAGACGCTAAATATATTTCCCCTTCCAGCAGGTGCTAAATTGAAATAACTACTATCATTGCATACGGAACCTGAACCCTTTTGTTTAGGGAGTCAACCAGTTTTACAACTAACCCTTTCCTGTCCAATAATAATAAAAACAACGACAAATAAATAAAGAATAAAAAATGGCCGACTCTTATCCACGTACATCCGCCGTTACAGTAGTGCGCAAATGGTTGCGCAGAAGTACAAAAACTAACTCATGACACTCGCAAAATAAGATGCCGCGCATTCGTCAATCTGGTTACAGGACTGTCATCGTTTGTCGTGTGCACGCTTAATGATTATCCATAAATTTTCACGTTTTCCAGGAAGTAATTTGTAATCAAAGTCGCAGTAAAATTGTCGTAGTGTGTCGTTTTGTTGTCACTGTTATTATGGTTCTTTCTCCAAGTCACACGTCGCATTCGTCTGTGTCCATGTGGGCGTACCGAGACGCACGTGACCGTCAGAGGGTGGCGGAAGACTGGACTCGTTTGCTTGCAATTTGGGCCTTTGTCCGTAAACTCTTAAAGTCTCGATAGAAATTAAATCTTGAGCTTAAAGTAAACAACGAATAATGATACGAACAGCAACACAACACGCAACCTGGTGCAATGGTTAACGTGTTAGACTAGCAAATACATTCTATTTGCTGCTAGTATTACATGGATTTTAAAAAAAGTGCTGGTACACCATAAGCGGGTCTTGCTGGCACTTCGTTCTGGACAGAACTCAAAAGATGACGATTGTCATATATGTATATATTCTCATTTTTATTAATGTAAAGGTTAGTGAACTGGTGGTTAGTAAGTTCGATTTTCACCGGTTACCTCCTATTTCTGGTCTTTTTCTTGTCTAAATTAAGTTTATAATATATATATATATATATATATATATATATATATATATATATATATATATATAGAGAGAGAGAGAGAGAGAGAGAGAGAGAGACTTTGACCAATCGCAACGGAATCATTTTAAAGAAAGTGACACTTCATTCATTGTTCCTTTCTCTCTTGGTCAGTCTCAATATTTCTTAATACAACCGGTTTGGTGTAGTTTCTTTGTTTCATAGTTTATCAATCTTCGTGTGTTATTTGTAGAATAACAACAGAATTTCACCCACAATTATTTGGTGGGGCAGTTGGTTAATACCTTTCCCAAAATTATTAGTCCGAAAGTGAATGTAATAGCGCGGCTGGGGTTCGAACTCGCTGAATACGATGTCGCAATCCAGTACATTAATCACTACGCTAGGGAGAGTCTTCCCGTACACAACCACTATGTGAAAAATATTGTTTATTTCTACTATCTTGAATGTGAAATTCAATAAACTAAAATACATCAATTTTGTCATTTAAAAAAAAGTACGTTCATATCACGGCTGTCAAATGACAAGTGATATTAGAAGATTTGAATGAACGTGAAATTAAACGCCTCTTCTGTCATTTAATAACAAACCACAAACAACAATCTCTTTGGCTAAACCTATACTTACATATATGTGTAAACACTCACGCACGCAAGCACATACATATATGCATATACATATGTATATACACGTATATATCCACATTGTTGCCCATAAACATGTATATCCTTAATGATTTTTATAAACAATTATTTTTCTCTTGAACCAAAGATAGCATGATTTCAATACTTCTTGCAGAACATTATACAACAACAATGGATATTATCAAATACTAAACTCTACAGCATTGAAATTCTGTAATAGAAAAATTGTACTTCTTTTTTCTATAGCTGCACTTACATATCTGTGAAAAAATATGAACGTGTAGTAGTCCAAAAATAAGTACTTTTTCCTTCTTCCTCTCCCTCTCTCTCTCTCTCTCTCTCTCTCTCTCTCTATATATATATATAATATATATATATATAAAGTCAAATGAACCTTTCTTCTGGCAAACACTGACCTATAAGTATTTTTAGCAAAGGTTTTCAAACTATGGGTCTGGCCCTTCAGTAGGTTGTGAAATAAATAAGTGGTCGAAAAATAAAAGAATGGGTTGCGAAATAATGAGTAAATAAAAATAAATGCACCATAATTTGCTTGGTTATTGTAATGTACACTCATATCTAGAAGCGACTGGCAATAAGAGCATTTTCCCGCTAAATTCTTTCTTTACCTTTCATGACATTCCGCTCAAAAATTAAATCAAACACAAAGAAACTCATGTATTTAATTTTACTGTATTCGGTGTCTTCTCATATTTAATTTTCTTAAAAATATTTTCATTTTATGATAGTTGGTACATATAATTCAAATGTAAAGAATGAAATCGGAAGTGAATCCGACGGGTATTTTGAAAGAGAAATAAAGGAAAGAAAGTATAAAGGATAGAAATAGGATATTTTTAATTAATTTTACTTACACGTGTTTCGATACAGGAGTATCATCGTGTACTATTCAATCTATTATTAATTTTAAAAATAACAAAATGAAAAAATGAAATAATAAATAATGAGAAAAAAGTAAAATGTTCACCGCACACAAAGAAATATCGACTTCCTCAGAGTAAATCCTTATAATTTTTTCAAATATTATTATTTCATTTTCATTGTTATTTAAAATAATATATAATTGAAATAATGTAACACAGGGATAACTCCTATCGAAAAACACGGTAGTAAAATTAAATTAAAATATCCTAATTTTATCCATTCTATACTTTCTTTCCTTTAATTCTCTTTCCAAATACCGTCGAATTCACTTCATTTCATCTTACATTTGAATTTAATGTATCCAACTATTAAAATGAAATATTTTAAGAACATTAAATAATGAAGAAGACACCAATACAAGTAAAAATAAATAACAATTGAGTTCTTTGTGTTTGATTTAATTTGAGCGAATGGTCATGAAAGGTAAAGAAAGAAAATTAGGAAAATGCTCTATTGCAGTGCTTCCTAGAACTATGGAGCTGTAACATTTTTAATGTAAATACCAGGCTTAAAATTAATGGTGCATTTTTTTTATTTTCTCATTATTTTCGCACCCATCTTTTTATTTTACGAACCCCACTTATTTATTTCACACCTACTGAAAGGGCCGGACCCATGTTTGAAACCTTTCTAAAATCACTTATAGGTCATGTTTGCCAAGAAAAAGGTCAATTTGACTTTATATATATAATATATAATATAATATTATATAGAGAGAGAGAGAGAGAGAGAGAGAGAGAGAAGGGAGAGGAAGAAAGGAAAAGTACTTAATTTTTGGACTACTCACGTTCATATTTTTTCACAAGATATGTTAAGTGCAGCTATAGAAAAAAGAAGTCAATTTTTCTATACAGAATTTCATGCTGTAGTATTAGTATTGATAATATCCATTGTTGTTGTAAATAATGTTCTGCAAGAGTATTAAATCATGCTATCTTTGAGTTACAGAGAAAAATAATTGTTTATAAAATATAAGGATATACATGTTTATGGGGCACAATGTGGATATATACGTGTATATACATATGTATAATCAATAATGTATGCGCTTGGTGCGTAGTGTTTACACATATATTAAGTATAAGGTTTAGCCAAAGAGATTGTTGTTTGTGGTTTGTTAATTAAATGACAGAAGAGGCGTTTAATTTCACTTCATTCAAATCTTCATACACTTGTCAATTATGACACCCCGTATATGAACGACTTTTTTAAATGCAGAATAAAAAAAAATTGATGTATTTTAGTTTATTGAATTCACATTCAGAATAGTAAAAATAAACAATAAATTTTCACATGGGTTTACGGGAAGAACTCTCCCTAGCGTAGTGAATTAATGTACTGATTGCGAAACATCGTATTCAGCGAGTTGAACCCCCATCCCCCGCGCTATACATTCACTTCCGGACTAATATATTTTGGGAAAGGTAATTAACCAACTGACCACCAATAAATTGTGGTGAAATTCTGTTGTTATTCTACAAATAACACACGAAGATTGATAAACTATGAAAACAAAGATAAACTACACCAACGGTTGTATTAAGAAAATTTGAGACTGACCAAGAGAAGAAAGGAACAATGATGAAAGTGTCACTTTCTTTAAAATGAATTCCGTTGCGATTGGTCAAAAAGTTCTCTCTCTCTCTCTCTCTCTCTCTCTCTTATATTATATATATATATATATATATATATATATATATATATATTATATATATAAAACTTAATTTTAGAACAAGAAAAAAGACCAGAAATAGGAGGTAAACCGGTGAAAATCGAACTTACTAACCCCAGTTCACTAACCTTAACATTAATAAAAAATGAGAATATATACATATATGGAAATTCGTCATCTTTTGAGTTCTGTCCAGAACGACAGTGCCAGCAAGAACCCGCTTATGGTGTACCAAAGCACTTTTTTAAATCATGTAAATAACTAAGCAAGCATAAATAGAATGTATTTGCCTAAGTCTAGACACGTTAAACCATGGTGCACCAGGTTGCGTGTTGTGTTGCTGGTTCGTATCATTTCGTTGTTTACTTTAAGCCAGATTTAATTTCTAGAGAACTTTAAGAAGTTTATCGGGACAAAGGCCCAAATTGCAAGCCAACGGTCCAAGTCTTCCGCCACCCTCTGAACCGGTCCGGGTACTCGGTACGCCCACATGGACACAGACGAATGCGACGTGTGACTTGGAGAAGACCAATAAATAAACAGTGACGAAACAAAACGACACACTAACGACAATTTACTGCGACTTTGAATTACAAAATAACTTCGCTGGAAAACGTGAAAAATTTATGGATATCATTAAGCGTGCACACGACAAACGATGACAATCCTGTAACCAGATATACAATGCGCGCATCTAATTTGCGAGTGTCAATGAGTTAAGTTTTTGTACTTCTCGCACCATTTGCGCACTACTAACGGCGGATGTAAACTGATAGGTCGGCCATTTTTATTCTTATTTAATTTGTCGTTGTTTTTATTAATTATTGCAGGGAAAGGGTTAGTTGTAAAAACTGTTTGAACTCCCTAAACAAAAAGGTTCAGGTTCGTATGCAATGATAGTAAGTTAATTTCAATTAAGTCACTGCTGAAGGGGAAATATATTTAGCGTTAGTTTTGAAAATCTGGTTAATGAGTTCTTTCCTCAATGGGTCTGGCTTCTCCAAAATATCATTTTTCATTCCTGTGTTATAAATAACTCTTTCTACGAAAAAGGTCGATTGCCATTTAAACAAAGAAAACCAAATTAAAACCTACAAATATTCTTCAATATCCAATGACACAAAGAGACAGTTCAAATACATGTTTTTTTTTTTTTTTTTTTTTTTTTTTTTTTTTTTTTTTTTTTTTTTTTTTTTTTTTTTTTTTTTTTTTTTTTTTTTGTTTATACTTTCAAACTACTGAAATACATGCAAAATCAATCATTACCGTAAAATAAAACAATGTAGCTCCAATGACTAGATGTAGCTACCAATGCTTACTGGATATTCCAAAACATATAAAACCCTCCCCCTGACACAAACAAAGCAAAGAGAGTCTTCGTGATGAGGTGGATCATACTGGACAGCGACCCTGTAGCAAACGAAATTCGAAATTAATATTTTTTTTTTTCAAATGAAACAATACAGTGTATATTTGCCGTATAGTTCTTATGTAATGAAAACTACTTAGTTAAATACCAAATTTTTCACCAAAAAAAAAAACAGGGTAAGTTTATTACACGAGATATGTTTTTATCTTCTACGTGCTGCATCACTTGGACTCTGACGTAGCGCTTAAAGAAAAATCTAGATGCAACTAACACAAACTGTTTGCATACTGTCTTGAACAAATCTTGGAAGTAGCATCTCGCAGGAAAGCAACTGTAAACCAACCTCTTGACCCCACCCAATTCAGCAAACCACCCCGAGTATGGGGGGGGGGGGACCAACAAGAACACCTGGACTCTTGCTGGGAAGCAAGGGCGAACTCAATGGTGATCGTTCCTGAGGCGCGCCAGTGTAGAACCCAACCACAAAAACCTACATCAATGAACTATGCGCGATTGTGGATGTTGCGTGGAGGCCTCCAGGGGCCGATGACCGTAGTGACGGTTGGCAAGAAGTCATGACTACCATATATTTATATATA
>CM042160.1:12389491-12438957 GCA_023376005.1 Doryteuthis pealeii | reverse complement strand
CTTCAATCAACTCGAGAAATTAATTCGACTGAGTGGGGAGAAACCCCGTGGCGTAGTGGCTAACGTTCTGAACTGCCATATCAAAGTTTCGCGAGTTCGAACCCCAGTATCGATATTACGTTCACTTTCAGATAAATACTCATGGGAAACGTATGACCCCTCTCAATTTCCCAGCTATGGATTAGATAGAACCTCGACTGGTATTCTATAGTGATGTTTTGGCATTGAATAACCCACAGCACTAGTGGAAAGGGGATAGACCCCCTCGCTGTATGGCTCATACCGACATTAGGCCACCCCGACGACTTTTTACTTCATATTAGTAATTTAAAAAAGAAACGTATTGATTGTGCTAGTTTTGACCTCGTAACAGTTCTTGCTTTCCAATTAAATATCTAATGTCAAAAGAAACAAGTATAGGGTGACTTGGAGACAAGTAATTCAGATTAGTGGACAAGCCGAAACCAATTAATTATGCATTTATTGGCACAGTGTGCGTAAAAATGCGGATTAGTTACGTATTTGGTTCGGTACTTGTACAGAGGGATCAGAGTGTCTGTACGCTCTGCGTAGGATCAAAGTGCTACCCCCACCACATCCGGGTACTCTGGCTAACTTTTTTTTTTTACTATTCCAAGTTAGTTCTGCTAGGTTGTTAAAGCACAACAGGACACTGTCATATCAGATATGTCACTTGCCTGCTTATGCTAGATTAAACGTTTGAATTAGACCAGGATCCCCCCACATATAAATATATATAGCTTCAGTCGGGCAGATGTTATGTTCAGAGCAATAATGTCCTTAGGGGGAAAATTTGAACTGTTCATTATATATCGTCTGGAAGATATTTTACAATATATTAGAATGATATACCTAAGTATGGTCGACGTGTGTTTCAAATCCGCCGTTACAGTTTTGATATATCTCTTATTATAATGGAGATTCGATGTCTGTCTGTAACCGAAACTACTTGGGGTTTGCCATAAGGGCAATAAGATCTAGACAATAATATAGGTAGTCGATTGTTCGAAGGAGGCCAAAGTGTAATGTGGCATATCATGGACAGCTCCACTACCAGGATTCCATCCTTAAGCATCACGGGTCGCCGCCAACAGGTGGCCCCATTGGAGGGGGTTAACTCCCTACAGAGATGAATTCGGTGTATTCTATAGCCTAAGCCTACTGTGCGCTATAGCAGTGGGTGAAGACCAATCAGATAATGAAGTCGCAAAGTAGTTCTGTCGGATGTGTAACTACCTTGGCAAATACTTCTATTCTATTTACGCCCATGATAAATAACCTAGCGTGGCTTTGAAAAAAAGAAAAAGCCATTTGTTGAAATTATGGATAAGAATTCATCACTACATATAATTAATTAATTTTTTTATGATGGATGTGTTTCGAATGATAAATGAAAGGAGAAAAATCCAAGCTCTAAGTGAATCAAATTCAAAGACATTTTTTGTTCACTGATAAATGAACCAGTTTAACATTAAATTAATTATTCTTAATACAAATAATTTACAGTTATGGTATCTATTGAATAGGAATGGTAAGTGAACTGGTCCAAGAGAAGGTTTTGATTGGTTTATTTAACGACATGTCAACATATCAAGGGTTATTTAATACTGAAATACTGTAATCATATTTTAAACCCATCTCTTGTCTACAATGATAATCTATTTCCACATTGTTTTATGGTATCAAGTATTCCCATCTAATACAAATAAGTAAAGTTGTCGGGGTGGCCTAAAGTCGGTATCAGTCAATCACCGAGGGAGTCTATCCCCTTTTCACTAGCGCTAGACCAAGGAGATGGTTTTTGCGTCTGAGGTGGAAAACGACACACCTACCATCAGCTCCTCACTTTACCGCACAGATCCATGTGCTACTCATACGCTGAATTGGCGAGGGCTGGTTTCGAACTTGGAACCTTGTGGTTTCAGCCGAACGCTCTACCGATTGAGCCAACCCGGCCCTTTTGGTTTCAATTAACCATTCCAATTTAATAATAATCCTTTGTGCAGACACTAATAACACGTGCCTTCCGGGGCCTGTGTTTGTTAATGTAAATTAATAGCATTGATTCTATCCCCCCAGGCAACACCTGCCCCCTCGATTTAAAGGGGAAGGGCTGGGTTTATTGCCCAGCGCCTGAGGCGACCCATTGAGGGGGAATGCCGACGGGATCAATGCATTTTTTGTGCCTACCATCCATGAGCTTCGGCTTGTGAGTGGACCCACATAAAAATGTCCTTGTGTCACGCCCTCATAAGTGGGATGAGAGGCAAATACCGTAATTATTTGTGCAGACACAGTTATAAGATTTCAAGTATTCCTATCTAATACTTATAATTTACAAACAGATCTATTTGGCCTATAAAGGGACCTTAACAGGTACTACCACTCCGGATCAGAGTGAAACTGGGAGTAATGGCAAAGAAAGGTTGAAGGTTGGTTAGTATTTAATGCCAAAATTTGTTTGGTCTTTTGTTAACTGTGGATTGATATATTGATACATATTTGCCTGGTTTTGTTTTATTAACTGGTAGGAATAATTTTCATTACCGTGTATTAATAGGTTCGTAGAAATAATTATCATATTAGATTATCATTAACTTCATGAGTATCAATAAACTGGTAGAAATAATCTATATTAATATGCAAACAGACCTTTTTGACCCATAGATGTGACCCTAACAGGTACTACCACTTCGGATCAGAGTAAAACTGGGAGTAATGTTTATAAATGGGTATTCAACACTCTCTGAGTCTGCAGAAATAGAGCCTTGCTATTAGACGCAGTTTTTTTGTGGGTGGGTGGAGTCTTACCCCCCCCCCTCCTTGCAAGAGGATTCGGTCAGCGTATATTCTAAGAGTCGAACTATACAACAGGCGTCCTGGAAAGTAACGTGAGTTTAACAGAACAAATCATCAAATTCTTTTTCATTGCTCCTGTAAAACAGAACGAATTTCAAACGCTACGAATGGTTTCTTTTTCAAATCGAATTCTCTACCCAACCAGTCACTACACATCAACCGGTCGGGGGGTAGGGGGTTCTTGGGAGGTCATGTTTTGGCGATGTATGTCTTTTACTTTCTTTATTTCGTTTTGGGTTCATTTGACATGATACATTGAGAATATGTTGAACCGAGGTGATCGGGATTAGTTTGGGGTGGGGAGTGGTGGCATGGACTGATTCATTTGTCATTATGGTAAATAGAAGAAAGATCGGAGAAGAAGAAGAAGTTGTAAAAATAAAATAAAATAAAGAGGAAGACTACGACGAGGAAGAAAAGTCACTGGACATTTCTGTGGACCCTGATAAAAGACAAAAGAAGGCAGTTGTTCATTTATTGAATTGTTTGGACGGTTCCTTCATCTGACAGCTTTGTAAATTTGAATTTAGATGAATCTCTCCTTGGTGTGGGTGTGTTGAGGGGTGCGCAAAAGCCCCAAATGAGGTGGGTAGGATGGGGAAGAGAATCGAGAGAGACATAAATTTTGCCGGGAAGAATACGTTGCAGTGGGTGGGGGTATATATTGGTAAACTGATCCAGAAATAGAGAAGAAAGAGGAATTGGTGGATGTGTGGAGGGGAAAAGAGGTGAAAAACGGAGTATGGGATGAAATATATGTAAGAATGAAAGCGAGACACACAGACAGAATGAAGAGTCGGGAGAATAGGAAATTAAGTAATGAGATTCATAAGATTGGAATGAAAAATAGTGAACACTCAGGAAAGGAAATTAATAGGACGTTTGGTACATGGGAAACTACATGGGTCATAGGGTACAAGAATTGTATCTTTTTTGTATTAAGAAATAATATGGTGCGCAGCTATCGCGAGGAATAAAACACATTATATATATATATATATATATATATATATATATATATATATATATATATATATATATATATATATATATATGGTTTGGTTTCTTTGTTTGAGGGCATTTCAGCATTTTTGAGTTAATGCCAAAGCTATCCTAGTAGATGAACAGTAGTGATAATATTTAACCCATAGATGCGGGATAAGGTGGTTCATATATTTCCCAAGGGTATTAGTCCGAAAGTAAAAATAATAACGCGACAGAGATTCGAACTTGCTTACAATCATGTCGCAGTTCAGCTGTGCTATTCATACACAGAGCTGGCAAGGGCCGGTATCGAACCCGAAACCTTGTGGTTCTCTAGGTGAATTCCCTACCGACTAAGATGAAATCGCTACATATGAGGTGTTAATCCAAAATAATCTGGAAACATAAGGCGTCAAATGTCTTTCTCGAAGAAAAAGAAGGGGAAAAAATGAAGAAAAATATATAAAATAAGTTTCTTCACTTTTTGGTGCAATGATTTCTAGAGATAGGTGGATTGTACTGTGTGACAAGTAAAACTAACAGGAAAGATGAAAAAGAAAAGAAAATGATCAATCTGTTTAAATTCCACGAACATTCGGGTAAGCACTTCATATATATATTCACACACACATATATATATACGTGTGTGTGTGTGTGTGTGTGTGTGTATACACATCCACACACGTGTATATATATATGTGTGTACAAGTATATAAGATAGTACACACATTCACACACGTTTATGTATATAATATATATAAAAAAATAATACACACACGTTAATATATGTAAAATAATACACACATCCACACACGTGTATATATATAATATGTAAAATAATACACACATCCACACACACATTATATATATATATATATATATATATATAGGTATTTAAGAAGAATTGATATAATTTCGTAATAACTTCTCGTTCAAATGATCTGAAACTTTAACAGCATGTGTAGAAACAATTCAAAATTATGTTTGATGTCTTTTCTTTTCGTGACATAGCTATGTCATTAACTAGAAAAGAAAAATTATCTAAACATTAAACATATAATTCTGAGTTGTTTCTAAACACTGTTAAATGTTTTGATCTTTTTTTAACAAGATGCCAAATAATATCAATCTTTCTGAAACATCCGAAAGAAAGGATAGTTTGGAAAACAAGACTTTTGACTATAGTTATTTACTAAGCATTGCTTAGGTGGGACACAAGGCCGGGTGTATGGGACACTCAGTGAGACTCGAACTCACTAGTAACGGTTTGCTAGTCTAGCTTGCTAACCATTACACTACTTGTTTCACTATAGAAATAGCGTCACCAGGATAAATTATTCCCCAAAACCGAAATAAATCAATTCTGATGACGCTATTCTTATAGCCATATATATCACTTTGTTTTTCCAATTTGTATTGCCTTTTCTCATACAGTTTGATTTCATTTTAAACCTCTCTCTCTTTCTCACACACAATATATATAATAAAAAATTAATCATATCAATAATATATATATAAAAAACAAAAAACACCAAAACAAATCTAACACAATAAAAATAGCGAATCGCTAAATTGATACAGTAGATTAGAATACCCCCCCTTTAATCTCACACAAAGAAAACCAAGCTTTCAACCATGTCCCACAAACTAAACTAGAACCAAATGGTTGAACCTCCCCATGATTTATCATACAACTGCATATATAGAAAAAACACAAGCAAATATTCACTTGGTTCGAAAATCGCCTAAGCGAGAAACTGTTAGTTACCAAGCGCCGTTGTCGTCATGTATTCGCTATATATATATATATATATATATATATATATATATAATGTGTGTGTGTGTGTATGTGTGTGTGTGTAAATACAAACGGAAAAGATAGAAGATACATAGACATGCAAAGGGATGTACAAAGTTTAAAAAGATGTTGAGAAAACAAAAGAAGAAAACTACAGACAAAATGTAAAAATAACTGAGAAAAGGGTTAAAGAAAAAGTAGAAGAAGAAGAAGGAGAGAGAACGAGAGCGATAAGAAAGTCTTGTTTTATCATTTTTAACGGATTCCACAGAAAATAAATTTAATGTTGAAAAACAAGAAACGCGCCCATGAAAGTGTTAACCTTTTTGGTACTAACCTTGTAAAATCTATTCCTTTGGAAAAAGAAATCCCATATTAGTTCAAAGTTCGCCGTGTCTATCATCGAGAATGGCTTAATTATGATAAAATATAAAATAAAGAAATAGAAATAACGTTTTTTAACTCTCATCTGTGAAGAGTTCCTATTCATCATTTTTGAGTAACATATGGAGAGTATATTTATTATCTCAGAGGAAAAATTAATGGTAAAATGAAAAAGACGAAAGGTAGAAATATATAAATAAATAAAAAAAATAATTAAACCGATTTTTAGGCGCCTTATTTCGAAGCTGTGAAATAATAATAATAAAAAAGTCAATGAGAGAGAGAGCGATGGGGGGGGGGAGATAAAGTATAGAAAAGAGAGAGAGAGAGAGAGAGAGAGAGAGAGAGAGAGAGAGAGAGAGAGAGAGAGAAATAATTAATAAAATCGTCTTCATTGAAACCTTCAGTTGTGTATTTATTTCATCTACTTTTTACTTAACACCAAAGAAAAAGAAGAAAGAGAGAAAGATAAAAGAATGAATCTGAAGGGGAAAAACAGGAAAAGAAAGAAAGAAATAAGAAACCAAGCGAAGGAAAAAGAGAGGAAAATTATAAACATAAGGAATGAAAATATATTAAAAAAGCTAAAAAAAAAGTACTTTATGAAAAATGATAGATGAATGAAAAACGCGGTAAAATTAAAATGAAGAAATGAAAAAAATGTTAAAGGAAATAGAAAAAGTAGAAATAAGAGACCGTGAGAATGAAGGGGAGGAATTGAAAATGAAAAAAAGTTGAGAGAATGATAAAGAAGAAAAAGAAGAAAAAAGGAAATAAATATAGAAGCGATAAGGAAAGTGAAACCGAAAGAAATAGACAAAAAAAAAAGAAAAAGAAGGGAAGGCAGTTATCAGAATATGAAGGAAAAGAAAGAAAAATTAAAAAGAAAGATGGAGGATAAAAGAGATATACAAAAGCACAGACAAGAAGAAGAAGAAGAAGAAAACGTGAAGATGCTAAAAGAAAAAATTTTTTAAGGCAAGTAAAGAAAAAAGGAAGAGAAAGATGAAGAAGAAAAGGGAGAGAAATAAAGCAAAGAAAGCGAGAAGGAAATAAAAAGCAAAAGAAAAAAAGTGGGGGCAACGATAGAAGAAGAAGAAGAAGAAAAAGAGCAAAGAATGGGAGAGGAGGAGGAAAAAGAGAAAATAAAGAGAAGGAAAGAAAAATGTAAGAGAAAGATTTAGAAGAAAAGGGAGAGAAATAAAAAAGCAAAAGAAGAAGAAAAAGAGCAAAGGGAAAAGGGACAGAAGAGAAAAGAAAAGGGAGAGAATAAAAAAGGAAATAAAAAAAAAACAAAAAACAAAAAAACAAATAGAGAAAAATAGCAAAGAGAGAAGAAGAAAGGGAGAGAATAAGGAAGCTAAAAGAAAAAAATAGAATGAAGAAAAGGAAAAAGAAATGGAACCGAAGAATGAAGAAGAAAAAGGTAGAGGGAAAAAGTAAAGAAAGCGAGAAGGAATTAAAAAGCAAAACGAAGAAAAAAGAAAGAGTAGGAAGATAAAACGAGAAAGAGAAGAAAAACTTTAACGTCAAGGACGAAATTTATTTGAACGATGCAAAAAAATAAATAAATAAAATAAAATAAAATAAAATAAAAGAAGTTTCCTAAAAGTTGTTTTTCTGTAATGTGATATTGATAAAAAAAAAACAAAAACCAAAAAAAAAAAAAACAATGATGATGATGATGATGATAAATGAAACTGAAAAATAAAAATTGGCCGAGGCTCCAAATAAGACAGGTGCCGGGGTGGAGGCGGCGGGGTTTTGAATGGAACTGGAAAATTTCGTTTATTATACAAAACTCACCACCGCCACCACCGCATTGCGTCCGTCTCCCGCGGCCCTGCAATAAAAAACGTATCTTTTCTAGTGTTTGTTTCTTCACGTTTCTCTCTGCATTGTCTATCATTTTGCTTCTTGTTTAGCACAAGGTAATTATTATTTGGAGGTGATGAAACAAGCCTCCTAACACGTAAGGGTCTGACAAAGACAACATATATGTCTCTATTTGTGCGTGAGGTGCGCGTAGTTTTAAAGACTGTGGGGGGGGGGTTACATCAATCTTGTCGAAAACTCTGGCCATAATATAGACGTCAGCATTCTTCTTCTTGACCTCCTATTTTTTTCTTATCTATCCATTTTTCTTCTTTGTTTTTTGTTTTTTTTCTCCACTTTTCTTTCCTATTTCCTTCCTCCCTTCTTCTTGGTTACTTTCTCGTCCCCCTTCTTCCTTTCTTTTCTTCTTTCTATCTATCCATGTTTCCTTTCATCTTCCTTCCTTTTGTCTTTCATGACCTTCATTCCTCCCTTATTTCATTTATCCTTTCTCACATATTTTCCTTCTTTTATTTCTCATTTTCCTCATTCCTTTCCCCTTTCCTTTCTTTTGTCATTCCTTTCCTTTGTACTTCCTTTATTTCATTTTTCCTTTCCTTCGTACTTCCTTTATTTCCTTTTTCCTTTTCCACATTTCCCTTCTTTTATTTCCCCTTATGCGATTTCCTTCTGGAAGGAGCAGTTCATTCTCCAAAACTTTTATAATAATAATTCATGGGCTTAAAAAAAAACCCACGACAAATCTCGCTACGATGTGCCCTTTTTGGTATGTTATTGCTATATATAAACAAAGAACATTTTCGTAATATATAAATATACATAAGCAGCACAAATCTAGATTCGAACTCGGTTTATAGATTCTAGCCTTCACATTGATCCCAATAGAAATACAATTCAGAAACTTTGTAAATATGACTCCGACATTGGGAATCGTGCTCGAAATACCAAGTATCCCAAGAAACTCAATCAAGAAGATATTTATTAAGTTTAAGTTGGTTTGGCACTGAGCCACAATAGGGGCCCCATTGAAGAAGGATCAAGCTCCCTATAAAGGCAATTATCTTCAAAACTAATTTATTTGTAATCACTCAACTACAACACCGAGCTAGGCAGGGGATAGTGGTGTAATAGTTGAAAACTATCTCCGATGGAGACATGTCATTTTCAGTTAGTTCGTTTACTTTTTACAAAATAATTATACGGGAGAGGAAAAGAAGAAAATAAAATTTAAAAAAGAATGGCGCTGAGACAATAAAGAAAAAAAAGTTTAATTTATGGTAGATTCAAGATAACGAATCTATTTTACAATCCAAGAGTTGAAATGCAGAAAACATACACTTGTATACACTAGCAGATTTACGCGGCATATGAAGACAAATAATTATCTCCCTTTGAGAGAGAATGGATGTGTTCGTTGGTTGACGCTTGGTGTATCACATGTCAGTTTAGAAATCCATTTTTATCCTATAACTGTATGCAAACAGATTATTATTATTATCATTATTATTGAATATTAATTATTAATATTTTTAATTATCATCATAACATATTAATACATATTATTATTAAATAAAAATAATTACTTGAAACTATATAATTATTAGTATTAAATAGGAATACTTGAAACCCAACTACTGTGCAAATTATTTGTATCAGCGTATGAGTAGCACAGGATCTGTGCGGTAAAGTAATGAGTTGATGGTAGGTGTGGCGCTCCACCCCAGACGCTAGAATAATCTCCTTGGTCTAGCGCTAGTGAAAAGGGGATAGACTCCCTCGCTGCATGGCTGATATCGACATTAGGCCACCCCGAAGACTTACTATTCTTCTAAAAAGATCGATTTGTCATTAAATAATCCACGACGATTGATATGCCACCAAATAAAGAAAGCAAACTAAACACACACACACACACACACACACACATATATATATATATAATATCGTTTGCTATATTTATAAATAAAGCGTGCTCAATATCAGATAAAAATATATATCTAACTTAGGATGATTGAATAGGTGTACATGTCCTTTGTTTATTAAAAATGACTTGATACGGCATCAAATAGCCCGAAAGGCGTTGATATGCCTTAAAACAAAACAACCAACCTCTAGGCATAAAATAACCTTAGTGAGTTTGACATGCCGTTAAAATCAATCAAAGCAAATATTAGGACACTGGGCAAAGTGCTGAGGAGGCTTGTTTTCTCTTGATCCCCAACGAAAGCCGCAAGACTCAAGTGATTTGACAACTCAATGAATATTAAATATAATAAACGAATAAATAACTGTAAGAAATTAATGCTATAATCAAATGAAATGAAAGAAATGAAATGAGACGTTGGATTAAGGGGGGATTTGAAAACAAGGGACACTGATAGGTTGGATTTAAAACAATAACAACAACAGTCTTGAACAAAATAAATACATAAATAAGAATAAATCGTGGAATGAGGAAAAGGAAATAAGAAAACAAACTAGAAACCAAGGAAAAAATAATCTTAAAAAATGATAAATAAAAACTTTTTTTAGGGTAAATAAAAAGAAGTGGAAAAGAAAACACAATTTGTCATTGGACAACCAGAGGAGAAAATTAAGAAATATAAAAGAAATGAAGATATGCCATAAACAAATAAAAATTACTACAATCATTATAAAGAAGAAATGGAGAGGAAGAGGAGGGTGTATCGGTAATGATTGGCGTTGTGCCAAAAACATTAAATTTGAGATTGGATGAATTCGAGGGATGATTGAGACTGTCCCGACTACAATGATGTTGGGGTCTGCAAAGATACTGAGGAAGGTGCTAGGGATCTAAGAAAGATATGCTGTCATCCAATCGTCAGCAATAACCACGAGGTATCTAATAATGCTAATAACAATGGGTGGAAAAGGTGATTCATTAGGTAATGGGGACGACTTGGCCATTAAAAAAAACAATGAGAGAGAGAGAGAGAGGAGAGAGAGAGAGAGAGAGAGAGAGAGAGAGAGAGGGGGGAGTTCTTAGAGAATGAAGAACAAAACATCTTTAAGATTCAAATAGAAATGGAATTGTTTGCAAATCCAAACCAGAAGACCAGATCTAGATATCAGGGACAAAGAGACAACGCAAAAAATATTAGATTGTGGATATCTGTGTCGTTCTGGAATAGTAAGTAAAGCGGAAAACAAATGGTATAAATATCTGGAACTTACCAAAGTACTAAGAGAACTACAGAACATGAAGGTGACAGTTGTACCAATCGCTGTTAGAACACTGGGATCAAGAATGCTGGTGTGTTGCCCACCACCCAATGAGATAATTTAATGAGTATATATTTACTTAATCTTTCCGTCCCTGGGAAGATATGACACAAGGTCAATTTTAACTATTCAGCCTCATACACTCAAACTATTCTAAGTCTTGCCGACAGAGCGGGGAGAGGTTTGTAAAATTTCTTGAGGGAGAAGTGGTTTCATGCCTTTCCCAAGGGAATTACCACGAAGGGAATGCAAACTGATTAGATCGGAATTTGAACTCGCTCCGCCGATCCAATTCTTCGCGCCGATAACCGTTAGGGGCATCCCAACAGAGTCCCCACAACACATTGAATGCAAACAAGGAATAAAAACTAGATTTATTGGAAGTTTAGAGGAAGGAGGAGGGGGTGAATATCATTATCGGGTAGAGATTAATCTACGAACAATGCTTCAATAGCAATTATATTCTCAAAGTCGCCAAGTGCTTGCATTGTTTAAATTTCTTTTTCTTCATTTCACTAGATGAAACGCCGAATACAGAAGAACGAAGGTTTGTGTCTTAAAGAGCTTTTACCCACCCCCATTTCAATGCAAGTGTCGGTCTCGACTCGAGACTGACTGGTTAAACGCCCCCCCCCCCCCGCGCTTTCGTTCATTTTTATTTCCTCATTGTAATTATGACGGCTAACACGCGTCAACGCATCCTCAACGTTTTTATTGAACTTTTCAATTTATTGCTGTCTATTGGGAATGTTGGGATATATTTATATGTGAGGCGAAGGGGGTCGAAAATAAGACAGGCAGAAAATTTATATATTTAGTCTAACTTATTTACAGTTCGACTGTTGCTTAAAATGCAGCTGTCGTTAAACATGACAAACGCAGGCGGTATGTCTAATTGCATATCGTCCATTAGGCTGTATCACATAAAGCCGTATGTACCGCTTAAGTCGTTATACACAAACATATATATATATATATATATATATATATATATATATATGGATAGTCATGACTCTTGCAAACCGTCCCTATCGGTCATCGCCCCTGGGAGGTCCTCCACGCAACATCCACAATTCGCGCATAGTTCATTGATGTAGGTTTTTGCTGGTGGTCTACACTGATGCGTCCTGAAGAGAACGTCACCTATTAGTCCGTCCTTGCTTCTCCAGCAGAGTCCAGCGTGTCTTGTTCGTCCTACTCGGGTGGTTTGTGTAATGGGGTGGGGTCAAGAGGTGGTACAGTTGCTTTCCTGCGAGATGCTACTTCCAAGATTTGTTAAAGACAGTATGCAACATGTTTGTGTAGTTCGCATCTAGATTTTTCTTTAAGCGCTACGTCAGAGTCCAAGTGATGCAGCACGTAGAAGATAAAAACATATCTCGTGTAATAACTACCCCTTGTTTTTGGTGAAAAATGGTCTTTTATATTAGTTCATTACATAAGTATATACGGCAAATATACACCTGTATTCGTTTCATGAAAAAAAAAAAAAAATTTAACGATGGCCGTAGCTGGAGATCGAATTCGTTTGCTACAAGGTCGCTGTCCAGTATGATCCACATCATCACGAAGACTCTCCTTGCTTGTGTGTCAGGGGTAGGGTTTTAATATGTTTGGAATATCCAAGTAAGCATGGTAAGCTACATCAAGGTATAGACTACATTGTTTATTTACGGTATTGCATTGATTTTGCATGTATTTCAGTAGTTTGAAAGTATAAATAAGTATTTGAATGTCTCTTTGTGTCATTGGATATTGAAGAAATATTTGTAGGTTTAGTTTGGTTTCTTTGTTTAATGGCATATCGACCTTCGTAGACAGAGTTATTTATAACACAGAATGAAAAATGATATTTTTGGATGAAGCCAGACCCGTGAGGAAAGAACTCATAACCAATGATTTTCAAAACTTAGACGCTAAATATATTTCCCCTCCCAGCAGGTGCTAAATTGAAATAACTACTATCATTGCATGCGGAACCTGAACCCTTTTGTTTAGGGAGTCAACCAGTTTTACAACTAACCCTTTCCTGTCCAATAATAAAAAAAAACAACAACAAATAAATAAAGAATAAAAAATGGCCGACTCTTATCCACGTACATCCGCCGTTACAGTAGTGCGCAAATGGTTGCGCAGAAGTACAAAAACTAACACATGACACTCGCAAATATAGATGCGCGCATTCGTCATATCTGGTTACAGGACTGTCATCGTTTGTCGTGTGCACGCTTAATGATTATCCATAAATTTTCACGTTTTCCAGGAAGTAATTTGTAATCAAAGTCGCAGTAAATTGTCGTAGTGTGTCGTTTTGTTGTCACTGTTATTATGGTTCTTCTCCAAGTCACACGTCGCATTTGTCTGTGTCCATGTGGGCGTACCGAGACCACGTGACCGGTCAGAGGGTGGCGGAAGACTGGACTCGTTTGCTTGCAATTTGGGCCTTTGTCCCGTAAACTCTTAAAGTCTCGATAGAAATTAAATCTTGGCTTAAAGTAAACAACGAATAATGATACGAACAGCAACACAACACGCAACCTGGTGCAATGGTTAACGTGTTAGACTAGCAAATACATTCTATTTGCTGCAAGTATTACATGATTTCAAAAAAGTGCTGGTACACCATAAGCGGGTCTTGCTGGCACTTCGTTCTGGACAGAACTCAAAAGATGACGATTGTCATATATGTATATATTCTCATTTTTATTAATGTAAAGGTTAGTGAACTGGTAGTTAGTAAGTTCGATTTTCACCGGTTACCTCCTATTTCTGGTCTTGTTCTTGTCTAAATTAAGTTTAATATCTATCTATCTATCTATATATATATATATATATATATATATATATAGAGAGAGAGAGACTTCGACCAATCGCAACGGAATCATTTTAAAGAAAGTGAACACTTCATTCATTGTTCCTTTCTCTCTTGGTCAGTCTCAATATTTCTTAATACAACCGGTTTGGTGTAGTTTCTTTGTTTCATAGTTTATCAATCTTCGTGTGTTATTTGTAGAATAACAACAGAATTTCACCCACAATTATTTGGTGGGGCAGTTGGTTAATACCTTTCCCAAAATTATTAGTCCGAAAGTGAATGTAATAGCGGCTGGGGTTCGAACTCGCTGAATACGATGTCGCAATCCAGCACATTAATCACTACACTAGGGAGAGTCTTCCCGTACACAACCACTATGTGAAAAATATTGTTTATTTCTACTATCTTGAATGTGAAATTCAATAAACTAAACTACATCAATTTTGTCATTTAAAAAAAAGTACGTTCATATCACGGCTGTCAAATGACAAGCGATATTAGAAGATTTGAATGAACGTGAAATTAAACGCCTCTTCTGTCATTTAATAACAAACCACAAACAACAATCTCTTTGGCTAAACCTATACTTACACATATGTGTAAACACTCACACACGCAAGCACATACATATATGCATATGCATAGATATAGACATATGCATATACACGTATATATTCACATTGTCGCCCATAAACATATATATAATTAATGATTTTTATAAACAATTATTTTTCTCTTGAACCGAAGATAGCATGATTTTAATACTTCTTGCGGAACATTATACAACAACAATGGATATTATCAAATACTAAACTCTACAGCATTGAAATTCTGTAATAGAAAAATTGCACTTCTTTTTTCTATAGCTGCACTTACATATCTGTGAAAAAATATGAACGTGTAGTAGTCCAAAAATAAGTACTTTTTTCCTTCTTCCTTCTCTCTCTCTCTCTCTCTCTATATATATATATATACACACACAGCCGACATTGTACTGTACACTCATAGTCTTGCAATAAGAGCATTTCGAAAAATTAAATCAAACACAATCAATTGTTATTTATTTTACTTGTATTGGTGTCTTCTTCATATTTAATTTTCTTAAATATTTTCATTTTTATATAGTTGGATACATATAGTCCGATACTTACAATCACCATATTAGGACGACTTCCTCAGAGTAGTCTTTTAAAAATCACGTGAAGAGAGTGTTCAAACGCGGTCAACTGCGTTTGAACACTCATAAAATAATTCAAAATATATAGTTGGATACATATAATCTATCTATTATCTATCGATACACAGTTTGTGTATATGTATGTCTGGAAGAAACTTCGAAATAAAACAATTAAGGACAAAGTAAAAAAAATATATATATATGGGCTTGGTTTTGTGCAAAAATAACGTGAAGATAATTAAAAAATAGAATTTAAATGATAACAGCATGGAATATTTTTTTCCATTTAATATTTTAGATAGTAGATATTAACATTTCTTTTCAGAGTAGCTAGATCAATGCAAGGTCTATTTTTTTTATATATAGGGATATAAATGGGGCATACCATAAGGATTCAACTCACGATTCAGCAATAATGGATCTGTGTGACTAACTTTAAAAAAATCCCCCTCTACCCAGGCGACGCCGGGTAGCCGCTGCTAGTTCAATATAAATGAATTTTGTCGATGCTAAATAAAGGAAAATTGTGAACACGGTTTGTCTTTGATTTACTCATTTCATACCATCCTATTTAGGTTTAATGGGTAGCAATTCGAATTGTTGTTCTGTCTGTAGGTCGTAGTAAAAAAAAAAAAAAAAAAAAAAAAAAAAAAAAAGTTTCAAAAACATTTTATTAGAGAACGGAACAGTGGCCTCAATTTCAAAGGCTTTGTTGTAAGAAGTGGGTAAGTAAATTTCATTTCCCTACCTTGGAGCTATACAGGCACACTCTCGTGGTCGTGTGCGCTTTTTTTGAAACCCACTAAGAAAACTGATTAAATCCGTAGAGATAGCGTAGGTAGAGTTGGAGAATGAAAAAAAAAAAAAAAAAAAAAAAAAAAGAGGTGGGGGTAAAGAAGAAAGGATTTAATTGTATAAGTGTTATCACCCACGAGACATTAATGATAGTTGGAAGAATGAAGTTGTATTGCGACCGGTAAAGATTGAATCACCAGCGGGGGCAGGGACTGAGACTGTAAGGGTATCAGTTTTCGCCGCCAGGTGTTAAGGCCGCTCAGGATATCAAAAACAACTAGATGTGTATGGTGGGGCCAGAGAAAGAGATTTACACCAGCTGAGGTCAAACCCTGACCTTATCAATGAGAAGCCTTACTCCCATTTTCGGGAGAAAAGCGGTTACTAGAATTGATTTTGAATCTTATTTTCATTGTGTCCCTTTTAAAAATGCTCACCTACAGATAGAGGAGTTGGTGATAAGAAAAGATATATCGCATTAATTTGCAATTTTCAGTGATCTTTTTTTTCTTTACATCCTTTTGTGGGGTGACTGTCATAGGTTGAAAGCATTAAGATAACGGTTCAACCACAATCTTTGCCGGACGGGTAAACAAGAGCTATTATACACGTCGGGTCTTTCTAATCCGGTGCGTTCATATCCTTGCCCAACCCGAACTACTAAATTTGTTTTTCTAAACGAGACTATAAGTATATATGTATTTACCCAACCTCTCCAGACATTTAGGATAGGTCAATTTTAAGTGGGGTTTAACAGGTTTGAATTCAGAGTTTTCATTCTCCTATGCCGGTTGCCATACCATGTTAAAGAGCCTAGTCTGTATATATATTATTAAAGGTCTACTTTTTAAAAAGTATTAAGCACTCTTGAATAAATTACTGTCATAATACTACTCAAACAAAAAAAATTGAAGAGGTTATATATATATATATATATTATTATATATCTTTGAAAGGAAGGACAAAATCAACACCGTAATTCCATAATAAATTTATTTCGACCAAAATTGGGGCCTTTATAAATCTAAGTTGATTTAACAAAGATCCCCAAATAAAGTCTCATCAGATGAATAATCATCAATTTATTGAGTCTGAGGTTGAGCGCCAAACCTACCACCAGCTTCTCACTTTACCGCACAGATCCCTGTGCTACTCATACGCTGAATTGGCGAGGGCCGGTATCGAACCAGGAACCTTGTGATTCATAGCCGAACACTATAGCGACTGAGCTAAACCGACCCTAATTTTTCTTTATAGTCTCCTTCAATTTTTCGATGCACTTGGTCAGCGTATTCCCTCCAAGATGAAAGTCTTTAGTTGGCCGGGCAACCACTTATCCACCGCTTTTATCACATCTTCATCCATGCGTCGTGTAATCTTTTTAACCCACATATGGTACTCTAACAGCTACTACCATTCTGGGTATGAGTAGACCTGGGAATAATTGCAATGAAGGGTACTCCACATTCCCCAGATTTCTAGAAGTGATGCAGTTAAGCGTCTTAAAAATTGACATTGTGTCGCATTGGGTATGTGACACGAGGTGCAAGTATGGGGCACTCTGCGATGATTAAACTCGCTATTCATTCGTAATAGATCTGCGAGACTAGCCTACTAACCATTACACCACAATGGGATTGCCTCATTAATATGTATGTATAGGAAAAAGAATATCTTTCGTTCCTCTCTGCGATTTCAGACATCCGCTTGGGGGTGCTTAAAAGATTCTCACTACAAATAAGTGGGACCCCTTGGGGTTTGAGATGAAAAGGTTTTTCCCGTCAATCGAACGTCCAATTCAATGACATTTATCATCATCAAAGGTCAATATTTTGCCTGGTGAATGGCGCAACACATTTCATAAATAGTTTCGGTAAATTGTATGGACATTCGATGAATTTGAATACGACTAATTTTTAAACCAATCCATTTGAGCCAAAGATGAGACCCTAAAAATTATTACCATTTTGAGTCAGAACCAGGGAGTAATGAGAATGAAAGGGTATTCGAACCTCACTAAATCTACAGAATTGGAGCTTCATCATCAGATGCAGTTTACTGTCATACATAGGTCACCCAGAAGGACTTATCTCTGTAGGTGATACAGTCAGAATATTCAAAATCCTGCATATAGGGTGGGCATGGACATATGGATGGATGATCGAAGCAATTCATTTATAATAGAACTGAGAAACTAGCTTGGTAACTATTAAATCATGATGGGATAACCGTGATATGTATAGGAAAAGCATATCTTTTGTTCCTATCCACAATCTCAGAAATACTTACCGATATATGACTCATAGATATTATTGTACACTTCCAAGCCTTTCCACAGGTGATACAGTCAGAACATTAAAAAACCTGACGATAGGGCGAGCACACACACACACATATATATATATATATATATATAATGAAAGAAAATGCTTAGATACTGGTCATATTAACAGTTACCAATTTAATCCCAGCGATATTAACCGGTTTCATCAGACTGCAAATTCTATGGAAGTTGTACAGAATATACATTTAGCTCTCAACATGGACAATACCAATTTTGATATTTCATTTTCTGTACCATTTCTATATAATTTGTTGTCTGTTGAAACTGGTTAATATCGGTTGAAATACATTTATAATATGACCAGATTTAAGCCTTTTCTTTACTAAATGTATTGGTCTGTATGTAATTCCCCAATTATTGTACATTGAGCTCAAAATGGACTATATACATTCTATTATTTCAAAGTTTAAAAAGAAGGCCCTGCTTAGAATAATTCACAACATCGACTAACACACACACACACATATATATATATATATATATATATATTATATATATTATATATATATATAGTATCCAATTACCGCTTTAACTTTTCGTTGCAATGGCATTAGTAAATTATCCAAAAGTGCTCAATATCTCAAAAACATAGAAAAATGATAATAGTAGTAATAGTGAAAAAGAGTTAAGGGTCTACCGTGGTTTCGATCTAATTCAATTTTTGATCAAAACCACCGAAGACCTTTAACACTTTTCACTATATATATATATATATATATATATGCTTGTGTGTATATGTATGCGTGTATGTGTAGTGTACATTCTAAATATATATAAGGCATATTTGTGCGCCGCGTTTAGGAATGTGTCGTCTTTGTGTGTCTCAGAACCCAAAGTAAAACTACATTAACTTAACCCAGACACAAAAACTATCTGTCCCTTCTTCAATGGACAACGATAAGCTATTCAGCTTTCCCCATAAGTTTCTTCTTCTTCTTTTGGCCTTATATTCTTACCCACCTCCTTTTTTTTTCCACTAATATTTCTCTTTCTTCTTTATTCATCCTCTTGTCGTTCATCCCTTTCCTTCTCCCCTCCTCCTCCTCCCCCCAACAACCTGATATCTTTCATTTTACCTGATATCTTCTATGTGACATGATTGTCTCTATATCCCCCTCGCTTCCACACAACGATTGAAATGCTAGAATCGTATAAGGGAGGCTATCCTACAGGAGCTGGTTGCTCGTAAAATGAATGAGACGGTAGGCAGCGTGGAGTGAGTTCTTTTTTTTTTTTTTTTTTTTTCAAGGCTGGACTGGGCGTCACGCAGCGATATAATTTATGATGATGATCAGGTGTACTTCAGAATTGAAAGAAACTCCTTTAAAAAAAATAGGGGGGGTGAATAAAAAATACAAAAAAAAAAAAACAAACATAAAGGAAGAAAAACGACAAAATATAATAAGAATAACAATACGCTGTTCACTATTCGTTCGTCTTCAACTAACCCCTCCACCAACCGTTGCTCTAGTAACAACGCACACACACACACACACACATATATAAACACACAAGAACATACATGTACACAATTCACGTGCAAAGCCAATGATCTATTGTTTTCATTTGCCATAACTCTTCTTCGCTGGTCACAGGAAAATAGAGTAATACATATTTCTATCTTGGCTTTGCGCTGAAAACGGCGACATGACATTCAAATCATTTATAAAAAAAATAGAAACTTTGTCAACGGCATAGGGAAATCCTTGAACTATATGACTCATATAGATATCCATGGACACTTCCAAGCCTTTCCACCCACTAAAGGTATAATACCTTCTGTGGGTTGGTTGGACTAGATTTTACGGCATGTCAAATTTTGGGTTATTTTATTCCGAAGAAGTTTTTGTTTTATCCTTTCTTGTTGGGTATTCATATTTTTAAAAATAATTTAAAATCATTTAACCCATAGATGGAACTAAAAGGTATTACTATCCCGGGCTAGGGTCGACCTGGGAGTAATGGTGATGAAGGGGTACTCCACACTACCAAGAGATCGAATTATTGGAACTTCACCACCAGATGCAGTTTAGCGTCTTAAAAATTGACATTGTGTCGCATTGGCTATGCTGGAACACAAGGTCGCAATGACGATCGAAGCAATTCATTTATAATAGAACTGCGAGACTAGCTTGGTAACTATTAAATCACGATGGGATAACCGTAATGTGTATGTATAGGAAAAGCATATATTTCGTTCCTATCCACGATTTCAGAAATACTTGACGCTATATGACTCAAAGATATTCATGGGCACTTCCAAGCCTTTCCGCCCTGTCGGCGGAGCTTAGAATATACTGGCTGTATCCCCTTGCAGTTTGTCCGACAACTGGAAGGAGGAGCCTTTAAGCAGGACTTCTGCGTGAATGTAAAGGTGAATGCCTATCCTAAGTTCAATAAGAAAGAAAGACTTAAACCGTCATTTGGCTATTATAACTGTTGATGTTTTCTTTCTTATTGAAAGTATAAATATTGCTTTGTATATCATTAATTTATTAATTATCATACATTGAGTTCTCTTAGGGATTTGTAAAAAACCTTGTATAAATCTATAAGTGTGCATCAACATGAGCATGCATTGTGGATGTACAGGAGATATTGATGATCCCAAAGAGAATTATCCCCAACATACCAGTCAATTGGATACTTTATATGAGAGAGAGAGAGAGAGAGAGACAGAGAGACAGAGAGACAGAGAGAGAGAGAGGGGATTTGTTGCGTTCTTTTTTCAACACAGACGATCACGTCACAATAAAAGAAAAGGTAATCGCCCAAAGTCAGAGTTAACAACTGTGTAACGTTAAAAAAAAACCCCAAAAAACAACAAAACCCCCCCCCAAAAAAAAAAAAAAAAAACAAAACAAAACAAACAAACACGACAGACAAACAAACAAGCCAATCGCATTCAGCTGACGAGAAATAGTAAAGGAGAAACTCGAAATGTTATCTGTTTATTTTCTGTCCCCTCCCCCTTTCTCCCCTCCACCCAAACTAGTTGATACTGATGCTGTCTTTAAAGTCTAGGTGGGGTGGGGGAGATTGATTTTGAATATACTCATCAATAAAGGTACGTTTCTGGAACTATTATTGTATTGTTAACTCTTGAACAGTTCCTTCTTCAAATGTCAAACTAATGTTTCTCCCTTCTTCGTCTGCATTGTGATCGCTTACAAAACGAGTAGACGTGCTTGCTCCATAGCAAATATAGTTTTAAAGATAAAAAAGAGAGTCAAAACAAAGTCTACGATAGAAATAGATAAAAAAAATTCTGAAAAGTGAAATGTATACAAGACAATAAACACCTACATTTATAGCGCCCTTATCCACAGGACCTAGAATAGGCAGACTTGATCCATAGCAGAGGGGTAAGACACTCTCCCAAATAAAAAGGGGTGTTCTGAATGTGACACTAAACTACACCTTACGGTGAAGATCTATAGCTTTGGGAGTATAGAGTACTACTTCATTGCCATTACTCCCAGGTCCACTAACTAGAAGAGGTAGTATTTGTTATGGTCCCATCTATGGGTCAAACTGTCACCTGTGTAGTGTAAGTGAACTTAGGCAAGTGGTAATGGTAGCTCCATCTAGCTAATGTTTTAAAATTATTTGCATTCGAAAGGACCGTCAGAGTAGACCTGGGTGTAATAGCAATGAAAGAATACTCCACACTCCCCAGAGTTCCAGAACTAGTGCCTCACCATCAGATGATGTTTTGCGTCATACCTAGAACACCCCACTTTTTGGACGGGGGTCTTACTCATCTGGTGGTGATACAGTCAGCATATTCCAAACTCTGTAGACGGTGTGGCATACATAACACGTTTTGGAAACTAGAATAGTTAAAATAGAAGGGGGAGACACTACGTGACTTCACAGTGGTTGTATGTCATTTCTATATGAAGCAATAGAATAGATATCTATTCATGCTACTAGAAGGTTTAGTTTCTTTGTTTAATGGCATATAAACCTTCGTGGATTATTTAATGGCAGAGCCATTCTTGGAGAATGAACAGCAGTAACACTGTTTAACCCATATCGGGGATGGTGGCGATGGTGGTGGTGGTGAGGAGGCCCATACTCTTCCCAAGGGTATTTGTCCAAAAGTTGAATGTTATAGTGAGACTGGAGTTCGAACTCGTTTACTACGATGTTACAGACCAGCATGTTAGCCACTACGCCATGGGTCTCTCTTCCCTTGTTAGGTTTTTTTTTAAGAAAGAAAAAAAAAAAGAAAAAAAGAAAAAAAAAAAGGAAAACGAGATTGGTACGTGTCATTTAGAAAAAGAAGAGGGTTCGCTTAACCCTTTCTGGCCCCTTTAGCTTCGCCCACCTCGGTTTAGAATTTTCCCTGGGTCCAATGGCTGACTGCAACCAGCCATGCCATTCATTAGATATTACTGCCGAGCAAATAGCATTACGCTGGCTAAAAAGTAATGATCACCCACTTAACCAGACTGGTTATCATTGTCACTTGCAGACAACCATTGAAATATTCCAGATGGCATTTTATGACAGAATATCCTTTCGGAAAAAAATGGATGGATGGATGGACGGACGGACGGACGGACGGGAACGTTACAACCTTCCACTTTCAGCTCTCCCTTCTTCCCAACTTTCTCTCTGTCTCTCTTTCCTTGTAAGCCATAGTATAAAACCGATATAAAGAGCCACAAAAGAAATCGTGGGAAAGGGATGTTTTGTTTGATTTCTTTGTTTAATGGCATACCAAACATCGCGGGTTATTTAATGCCAAAGCCATCCTTGTAGAAGAACACTAGTGATACTATTTAACACAAAGCACGTTGTTTAATTCCAAAGTCATCCTTGTAGAAGAATAGTAGTGGTATTATTCAATCCATATCACCTTATTTAATGCTAAAGCCACCCTTTAAGAAGAACAGTGGTACTATTTAACCCATAAAGGGGTGCATAGATTTCCTAAGTGTATTAGTCCGAAAGTGAATGTAATAGCCTGACAGGAGTTTGAACTGTTTACTACGATGTCGCAGTCCAGCACGTTAACCACTACGCAACCAGGACTCCCGAAATAGATGTTTGAGGAGCAATAATTGTGGCAGTGGCGCGGGGTTCGGGTTCAAACCTAGGCCTGGGACCAGGTCAGAGATGTCTCTTCTGAAAACCCTCCCATTCAATCTAGTTTAACTTTCTTTCTCTCTCTCTGGCTCCATCTATCTGTGTGTCTGTCTGTCTGTCTGTCTGTCTCTCCACGCCTCGGAAAAAGAAAAAGAAACACCCATGGAGTTCCAATTATGCAGGTATTAAAGCAGGTTTATTCTATATTCAATTTAGCATATGGGTTGCAATTTTGCAAAATCAATCATTCGCCAGGATGTCAGTGAAATGAAAGATAGAATAATTACTTGAATAATGATCTGAGAAGAGAGTGGGGAGCTGGGTAAGTGGTGACTCGGTGGGGACTAATAAAGTAGTGGTTAGCAGGGGACACTCATCTTCTTTTCTTTGACCAACGACTGCTTTACCCACCTGCCTTGTCCACCCAAACCAGTGTTCTCCTGGACAACCTTATAACCCTCGCATTACACTCACTTCTCCCAGCCCCAACGACCGACTGACGACTGGCAACGCCCCTCTCCTTCTTCCGACAACTCGCCAAACCTGGGCCGTGTAATTGGATCAATTCTATAATCATGGCACCCGGGATGATGCTGTGGCGGCTAGAGGACGGCAACCACCTAATTCAGAGTCCCAGTCGGATGACGGTTGTTCACGAACCACCATTATCGCTGTCACCACCGATGACCCCACCCAGTCACAGAATCACACACGTATACTCGTATATAAGAGTAAGCATAAAAAAGACGTGTAAGACGCCGATACACACAAATTAACAACGTTCATGCACCTACTTACGTGTGTGTGTGTGTGTGTGGTGTGAGTGAGAGAGAGAGAGAGAGAGAGAGAGAGAGAGAGATAATGTGTTGGAAATGGATTTTTCGTTATCCTATACTATATAAAATATTCAATTATGACTTGAATATCTCGCCGTATAAGACAATGCGAAAAAGAGGTTTCGTCTATCTGACAATGTCAAAACATGGTCTACTTCCCCATATGCCTGACCCATCTTTCCGAAAAATAGATTCTGAACAAGGGACTCGCTAAAAGACTGTAAGCATCTGATTTGGTTTGGTTTCTTTGTTTAATGGCATATCAAACATCGTGGTTATTTAATGCCATCATTTTAAAACAACAGTAGTGGTAGTATTAAACCCATATATGGGAGGAATAACGGGTGTCATACCTTTCCCAAGGCTATTAGTCTGAAAGTAAATGCGACAGCAGGACTGGAGTTCGAACTTATTTACTACGATGTTGCAGTCCAGTACGTTAGTCACTAAGCCATGAAGAGGCGAAGAGGCGAGAACATTACGTAATTTAGAATAAAGGAGACTTGCTGTCACTTGATCTTTATCGAACGTCATATCTAACTTGTGAATAAACGTAGAAATAATTGTATAACAAACGAATGAAGCAAATACGCTAAGAAGTGTAGAAACAGATATGATTGGTTAGGAACATAACCGTTCAGAATTATGCAAAATACCTGGTTTCATTTAGGCTATGAAAAAAGTTTACGTTTGCTTTCTTTGTTTAATGCCTCCGTAGAGGACTTTTCATGTCAGAAGTCACCCTGACGCAACACCATGAAGCTTAGTGGTCTAGAAGAAAGCAGCGGCAACAAATCACCGGAACATCAACATCTTCAGTGACAGCCTTCAAATGTGGTCTGTGGTCGAGAATGCTTTTCAAACATCGGACTTCACAGTCACAGGAGGCGTTGTCACTTCAGGGGCACAAAAACTTTATTATAGTCTTCCGAGACTGAAATGCCAATACAATATTTAATGCCAAAGCCATCCTTAGAGAAGAATAGTATTGGTACTATTTAATCCATAGCCACGAGGATAGGGGAGTTCATATTTTCCCCAGGGGTATTAGACCGAAAGTGAACGTAACAGCGCGACTAGACTTCGAACTATCTTACTACGATATTGCAGTACACCAGAAGCTTTCGTAGAGAATAGAAATGTTATCAGCTGTAGATTCTTCGAAATTAACATATTATTCGCAACAATTTTAGTTATTGATACTAGCAGTTGAGCACTTTCTAAAGAATCTTTAAGCATTGCATAAGTAGTAATGCTGAAACCCCACGTGGTGACTTGTAACATCTGCCCGTCTGATGAATGTGAAAGCACGAAACTCGGAGTTACGGGAGAGTAGCGCGGGGCTGTATTATAATTTATTTATGGCATGGAAAACCTTTCGCAATCTTTTCAAAACAAGTTGTCCTTAGCTGATTGTTAAGGAAAGCATCTTGTTAACGATATATATATATATATATATATATATATATATATATACACACAGACACAGGTGTATCAAAAAAGTATCATATATATATATATATTATATATATATATATATATATATAGTCGTGTATCGTATGGTTACTTAACGGTTATTGTCTTAGAAAAAGGATATATATATATATATATATATATATATATATATATATATATATATATATTAGTCAGGTTTTATTAAAGACCACAGAATATTTCTTGTTGATGATCTTTAAGTGTAGACGTGCAAGCTTTGTTTTTGTTTTTCGTATACCAGGTGGTAGAGAAGGTGTCCCAAATTTTTTACTCAAGAGCTTTCAACCATGTCACTGGTCATCCTCAGGGGGATTATTAGTTGGTTGTTATGTTATATTATATTATATTAATATATATATATATGTGTGTGTGTGTGTGTGTGTGTGTGTGTACGTTTCAAGAATGATCAGGGTTGATATCGAACATGAACAATTTCCCTCGGGTGATGCTGTTATTGATATTATGATGATGATTATGATGATGATGGTAAATTTCGACGTGAACTTCTGCTACTTGTCCATAGGACAAGTCTTTTCCGCGCTCCTCCCCGGCAATTCATCGCACATGTCCACCCAATCACACACGTTCATCTTTAATATCATGGCAGTGAAATGTCAATTAGTGCAAATAACTCTCAGAGCAAGGGGTCGGTTGGCTCGCGACAGGGGAGGCGGTGGGAATAATCAGGGGACGGCAGGTTTTAAGAGGACGAAAATGTGAGAATAGGGGGTATGGGATAGGGGCGAAAAAATTGGCAGGGGCATGGGGTTCCGTTGAGTGCCCAATTTAGTCTAATACTGGACTGCTTCGACAATTAGGGGAAAGCTGCACCGGCTGGAATCAGTTCAGGCAATAACGAAAGGGGCGTGAAAGATTTGATTTTGAAACAGGGCATCATCTTTTTTTTTTGTTGAGCGTATATTGGGTTTATTATATTTTTTTCTATCCAAATTGAAAGAGAACGGTAGAAGTGCGTAAGAAGAAGTAAAAAAAAAATGGAAAAGGAAACAGAAGAGAGACGGGTAGCAGCAAGACGAGAGAGAGAGAGAGAGAGAGAGAGAGAGAGAGAGAGAGAGAGAGAGAGAGAGAGAGAGAGAGAGAGAGAGAGAGGTGGGGGGGTGGAAAAGAGAAATATGAGATCAGAATAATGAAGATATGTGTGTGCGCGGTTATATATCTCATATAAGCATAACATTTTGTTAGTTCAGACATGTAAGTCTATAAAGTATATATATATATATATATACATACATACACACACACACACACACACACACATAATCACATTCATACGCACATGTACATATATATAAAATCAAACATATATATATATATTCATACACATACACACATTATATATATATACACACATACACACATATATATAATATCACATTATATATACATATATACACTTCATACACACACATATGTCCATGTTGAAGAAGTGTTAATTTATAATGTTTTGTCTTTCTCATAGACGTCTCCGCGTCTTGTAAATGGGAGTATTTTTCAGATTTCGACGACCGATATTTCCCATTGAAATGTTTGAATAAGCAGATGTTTGAAATGCACCAACTCTTGTTCGAGAGGTAAATTCGTTTTAACAAGCAATTAATAAACAGCAGATATGTCACTGACTAATTCATTAAATCAACGAAAATTGCCCGACATTTTTGTCGTAGCGCGCATGCGTATAAAAGCCTAATAAGCGTGTTCGACTAACAGACAAACAATGATGAGTGGCCTCTTTGCTTTTTTTCATTTACTTTTAATGGAAATCAACCTGAGATCTATCGTGGCGAATTTCTCGCATTTGAAAAATTTATATTATATATTTTCATCATACAACGTGTAATAAATACCACGTGCGATACCCTGTCCTCATCAGCCGACGATAACTATGTGTTATAACACAGTTTCGGTGGCTAAAAACGGGACTGCCACACCTAGTGCCACCAAGTAGCATTTTGGCCACTGGACAGGCTATTTAAAAATATAAAATAAGATAAATAGATGAATATGTAAATTACGTCCGTTCATCTTAGTAGATTCAAGTTGAATGTATTTTGTGACTTTCTTAACAACACGTCTACTTTTGGACTTCGAATTCCCAATCTACTTAGAAAATTTTCCAGCACGGTGTCGCTCAGCAATGAGATCCAGAATTCTGTGAGGGGTGATCCTCATCAATCGATTTAAATTCTCCGACAATATATATATATATATATATATATATATATATAATTAATTTTTTTATAATTAACTTTTTAAAATTAATTTTTTGTTATTAATATTGGAGAAATGATTATAAAGTGCTCAAATATTTCTTTAAGAGCTGTATTTATTTATTTAAGTCACCAATACAAAAGTTCGTCTTACCAATGTTTCAGATGTTTATCCGTTATATATATATTTATATATATATATATATATATATATATATCCTATTAATCTATTAAAGACTGCTCTAGGTCTTGGAAATGCAGCCGTGTTACCTCAAACAATATCCAATGACAGTTACTGATGCTGAAAATCGACCTTGAGAGGGTCAAAGATGATGTATGGTCCGATTTTTCATTGCTAGAAATTATGGATTTATTGATTTTAACGTCTGGGGTTATTTTATGGCTAGAGGTTAGGGAAACGCCTACATTGTACGCTTATATTTACATTTTTATCGTTGTTATTGTTTAAGAAATAATTCTTTTAAATACTTCAGCTTAACGATATGTCAAAATCCTCTGAGATAGTTTTCTAATAATTACATTGTGTGGTACTGGTCAAGTTTATATCGTTTGCTTCTTTTTATTCCATTTTAGACTGCTACGTATTCACAATTTAAGGATGCTCTAAGTTCATTTTAGCATCCATTCCTTTGAGTTATGTCAACTATGTCCTTTTCCATGAATGAACATAATTCATATATATATATATAATATATATATATATATATATATATATATATGCTATCTAAAAGACACTGTTCCGACGTATCACGTAACCATAGTATGGCTAGATTTAGCAGGCTACCTACGGCCACGATAGAAACCCGACCAATGTTTCATAACTCAGACATCTTAACCACTGGGTCATAAGCCACATGTAGGCTAGGGGTAGAATTGTAACTGATAAATACACACAATATATATATATATATATATATATATATATATGTTATGACCGCTAGAAAGTTCACATCCGTTACATATATATTGCTTGAAAAGTTTTAATGGACTTACCTAGCTGGGTATAATTTGCAACATGGAATTGATGCTGATGTGGCGTTTGTGAATTCCAATTTTGACACGGGTATTTGGATTTGGTAAAATTGAAGTGACCTTTGTAGGTCATTCCTGTATCTTTGTAACATGTTATATCTGAAAGTAGAAAAAAGGGAAAAACTCTTTACAACATGGAAACTTCCGTTTTGATAATAAAAAGAATGAATAAAACAATACGAATGCAAAAATTGAAATCAAGAAATAAAAACAGAGATGAATAGAAATAAATAAAATCATCTACCGTTGCACAATGGTTAACACGCTTGCTTTGCGTACCAATTTGCTCCAAGGGTGTGTGTATATATATATATTGTTAAAAATTATCAACAGCAAATATGTCATCGTATGGAATATTCATATATATATATATATATATATGAGGGTGAAATCATATTTGCAGTTGATAATTTTTTTACCAATGGGATCCAAACAGTACAACACCGACGAAAGAAGTGTGTGAAACTCTAGGAGGATTATGTTGAAAAATAAATCTCATTTGGACACATTACATGAGAGTATCTTAATCAGCCTTTGAATATTTCAGCCGACACTCTGTGTGTGTGTATATATATATATATATATATATATATATATGTGTGTGTGTTGTGTGTATAGCTTTCTCTATTTTATAAGTAAGTATAGATTAATATCATTTACAGAGCATGTACATCTAAGTTAGGGTAGCCAACGGCGCTTGGTAACTGTCAGTTTCTCGCCTATGCGTATTGGTTTGCTTTAAAAGAGTGATTATAGAATAAAACAAACGCCATAAAACAAATAAAGAAGACAAAGACGAATAGATTATGGATAGAGGAAAGAAAACCTAAGAATAATACCTAGAGGCAACCAATCGGAAATAGAAATAGAAAGAGAGAACTGGTGTAAAGAGAGATGAGTTATCTATCCAAGTTGACAGTGCGAAGAAAGATGTAATATAGTATATATATATATATATATATATATATATATATATATATATATATATATATAGCATAAGAATTTAAACCGTAATTGTACGAAATGGGTTACTTTTTGAGCCACACCACGTTCACATGTATAATGTATTCTGTTACTACTACATTGTCCCATTGTATTTTATATATAACAATATAAACAATACGACGAAAATAAATGATAAAATTAATACCAAAAATGTTATTTTAATTAATCGCTGAACTCTTTTTTTTTCTAATGCTGTTAGCCAGAATTTCCTATTCCCATTTCCGGCTTGAGCAGAACAAAAATCCATAGCCTATTTAAAACGAACGGCCACATTCGAAACAAAATGTAATTAATGGTTCAAATGCAATGCAATCGGATTATTTGGTGACTAATACGTCGTGAAATTCCGGAGGAAATGTTGAACAAATTGGGCAAATAACCAACAACATTTGCCGTGGCTCAGTTTCCAAAACTGACGATTGTAAATTTAAAGCAAATGTCCACAGATCGGTCGCAAAAACCGCCTGACCATCAGAATAATAAAAAATAATAATGAATTCCTAAAGAACGGTTTTAATACATTTTCCATAAAATCTATGGTAACGAAAAGATCATCATGGAAATGATCTTCCTATTCAACATCTATCAGATAACACAGAGGTCAATGATCCAACCGAGTTAAAACTCAGTATTTCGCTATTTCTCTGAAATTTTCTTTAGACGAGGCTAGATAATTTGTATTATTCGGACTATTGTCCTCATCTTTATTGTTACCTGCACAACGTTTCGGTCTACTCCCGAGGATTGAATAAAAGGTTAGGTTCGAAGTTCGTAAAGCTTCCCAATTACTACAAGAAGGTTTCCGAGTTCGACAAGCAATATCTTAAGAAGGCCAGAGTATACGGCGAGACGATTTAAAGGACGAGACTGTTTGCATTTAACATATCTCTAATACACTTGGGGAAGGTATGAATCCAATTATTGACTGAGCTTAGTTAGGCAATCAGTCTAGGAGGAGAAAAACTCTGAATTCAAACGAGTAAGATTCCGCTTAAAAATTGACCTTGTGTCACACTCTACTCGTGCGGAAGTGTTGGTGAATAAGTAAATGCATATGTATTAAGCATTAAAATGTTCTAGTTGCTTTTTACGAGTGAAAACACAAATTTCAAAATCCAATAACTTCGTTTCTACATCATGTAGGAACGTAATTTTTTCCCCACATTCTTCGCCTTGACGTTCTAAAGATCGACATTTTATCAAGATTGATCAAAACGTTACTAAAATGTAATTGAATATTTTTGTCAATAGTGTCAATTTTTTTCAATCGTGTTTTATCTATATATGGATAAATTCTCATTGTGTATATGTAGCACACACACACACATACATATATATATATATATATATATATATATATATATACAACATTAGATATAATATATATCTGATGTGTTGTATATATGTGAGTGTGTTTATAACACACATATATAACGCACATACAACACACACACATATATGAAACGTAATTTTTTATAACAATTATTTTCTAATTGACGTTTTAAAGATCGACATTTTATCAAAATTGATCAAAATGTTACAAAAATGTTATTGAATATTTTTGTCAATGGTTTCATTCTTTTTTCATCTATATTTGAATAAATTCTTATTATGTATATAGAACACACATACACACACATATATGACGCTATATGTCATAGATGACGGAACAAATCATTGAAACATTTTTCTTAAATCAAGAAAGTAATCAAATACCGGCGTGTAAGCAAGATGAGAGCTAAAATAAATTGTTATCTCACCTCCCCATCTCGACTACAGTTAATAAAAGTTTCATATATTTGAAAAAATACAATAATCATACAGACACACCTCTATATATATATATATATATATATATATATATATATACAGTGATGCTGATAGCTTTTTGATTTAGTGCACATATTTGCTTTGAACGAGAAATTTGATGGGTTCCAACTAAATTTTCTTAATAAATTGTAGAGTTTTTATTTATGACCAATAGAAACAACTAAAGCCGTCTATCTCCTACCTTTGTGGCATATCCTGTGTAATTCGTTTCTAAAAAACTATTGAAATGTATCTACAGTTAGCTTGAAATGGTGAGGGAAGAAAAGAAACACTGGGACGCATGGATACGATATTAATGCGTCAATTTAGATTTGTGTGCGTCAGAGACGTAGCACGCATACCTTTCAGGATTTTTGTATATATATATGAAATTGCACTTCAGTAAACTTAAAATTCACTAAATTAGAGAATAAAAGATTTTCCAGTCAAACGCGTAACTGAATGATAATTTCTTATTGCGAGCATTTGCGTTGAATATCAGTTTTAATCATACAAATTCTCGATATAACAGAGATGACTCTGGAATTATCTATAAGAATCCTTCACGCAACGCTTCGAGGCCAAGTTGGAGTATCATCAGAGGATCTGCAACAATAACATCCATCATCATCATCACACAATATGGAATATGGCTGATAGCAAATATATATCTTAACCAACCACCACCACATGTAGGGGGACAAATTTAAGTTTCCTAACTGAACACCTGTGTCTGGTCAGGGTTGACATACTAATGGCTTGTGGTTCCGTTCACTTAAACTTTTCCCCTAAAATAGTTGCGACGTGATTCGGATGGGGGGGGAAGAAGTTGAGAGAAAGACGTGGGGTTGGGAACAAGGGTCGGCGAACTTAAAGGAAAAATCGTCAGCAAAAAAGAAAGAAAGAGATGAAAATTGATGTACGGCCGTCCGAACCGGCGTAGCTCCACCGGAGCAGATTCTTTGGGTGTAGGGGGTTTGTAAGAAAAAAATGAGAGAGAGAGAGAGAGAGAGAGAGAGAGAAGAGAGAGAGAGAGAGAGAGAGACGAGGGTAAAAGTTTAGACACGGGGTCTGAGAGCTTCCCTAGTCTACTTTTTTTTTTCTTTCTCTCTTACCCGACCCGGAATACGACCCCTTAAAAGCGCCCTGGAATAAGAGTGGTCATGTTTGACGAAGGGTTGGGATATGATATCATTAGGTTATTAGGTTCGCTCCATGGTGTTGAGGTGCAGGAAAGAAAACACATTCAATTTCGAACTGGTTGCCTTTTTTTATATTCATAGGATGCATGTCTTAGGATATAGAATCGAGAAAGGCCATTAATTCTGCAATGATTTCAATAGAAAATAAGTTGTCCATCGTCTTCGCGTCGCCAAATGTAGGATACAATAAAATGTAATAATAATCTTTTTTTTCAATGAACATCTTTGCGTAAAAAGGATTTGTCCCTAATCAGACAAGGGCCACCTGGGAAGGAATATCCATCAGCTTGCATCATACAAATCTAAATAATTTTTGTTCATTATACAATATCCGCATAAAAACAAGTGCAACATCGGGGAGCGGGGTAGGGGTCATAGAAAGAAATAGCCAAACACACATTTATAGTTTGTTTTCTCACGTTTATCAATTTGTTAATAATTCAGGCCGGTCATCTCAGTGAGTTTCTAAACTTTCCCTCATAAAGAGGAAGATAAAATGTTAACACTTTGTTTAAAAGATATATATATATATATATATATATATATATATGATGATTGCCACTTCTTCACAGAAAAGACCATTTCTACAAGTTCGGCTGTGAGCGCGAAGTGCCCAGGCGTTCAGCTTTGTTTTTATTCACTGTCATACACATGAACCGCTTCCCCGGTTTTCTCGTACGTGACTGAGAAACCCAGCCTTTGACAGGCAGGCCCTGTCACACGCGTCACATATATAGTCCGGCTTAAATGTAGGAAATGTATCCATGACGTTCGTCATGTGCCATTTGCGTAAAGACCGCTTCAGGATGGAGTGTTCGAGCCGTTTTACCTCAAACCCCTTGCAGCTATCATAGACAAGTTTTCTCCATACTGCACGATTCGTAGCTATTCTCTCCCACTCATGAACGTTTATGTTGAGGTCCTCTTTTGTAATACTCCATCAATCCAAAAGCTAAAACTCAAAACACAAACTTTCTCATATTTCTTTCAAACGAAGTGACCTCTAGTCTCACATCTTCCTATTAAATACCTTCATCCTTCGTTGTGTGTGTGGGGGGGTCCCATTGGCAGAATGCTACGCAATATCAATTTGTAAGTACGAACTCGCTTACGAAGTCGCAGTTCAGCACGTTAGCCACTAAGCCACGAGTGTCCCTCCCCGCAATTTTATTTTAAAGAGGTATAGGCATTTACCTAAGTATATGATGAGACACAGGGTTGCTAGTATGGGGCTTCCAGCGAGACTAGCTTGCTAACCAATACACCACAATGGGATGTTCTTTAATAAGCAGTTTACAATTGGTTTGAATTCAGAGTTTTCCTTTTTCAAGACTAGTTGCTTAACCATAGCTAGCTAACCCAGTCTGTCCTGCTTTTTATCCATAAGAGAAGAGAAGTGATGGGTTCACGGCTTTTTCGGAGGGGATTAGCGCAAAGGGAAACGCAAACAATCTCGTTCTAGATTTGATAATCGGCTCACCGATTCTATTTCCTAGAAGGATAAACGTTGTACGGAGCGCCTCCACAACGCCTGTGTAGCAGACGAAGCAAAGCTGAATAAATAATAAATAACCAGTCGGATTAATAGACAGAAAATGAAGATATTCTCTCAGTCAGGAAATGGATCATATTTCGGATAAATTAAATTTATCTATCAATTCTTTTATTATCTTTATTCGGAAGTTGCCGTTTATTTCTCGGTAAGAACAGGAACGAGACAAGATATGTTCAAGTGCAACGAAATTGCCTTACATTGTGAAAAGGAAATGTTTGCAGGCAGGCATAAGTACAGCTTTGAAAAACAAACAGAAGAAATAGATAAACTAGACACTGGCGTTTACAATCCAACATAAATATATGCGTCTTTTATAGTGCAATAATGTTTATTATAAAAATAAAATATTTATTATGAACTCTTTACCGACATAACACCTAGAAAAAACAAACATGGTGATATAAAACAGACGCAAAGCATAACGATATTAAATAAACTCCAAAATAGTCTCTCTGGTTACAGATTTGAAAAACCGAGAGGGCTGGTGAAAAACATGGTTTTCATGGGTTCTGAGAGAGAGAGAGAGAGAGAGAGAGAGAGAGAGAGAGAGAGAGAAGAGAGAGAGAGAGAGAGAGAGAGAGAGAGAGAGAGAGAGAGAGAGAGAGAGATTCATTTAATAAGCTTATATTGGGTTGCTTGGAGGTAGGGAATATATTTAGTCGAGTACCCATCTCACCAAAGACCAATATTAGCATGTGAATATCTAATGATATACTAACCCTGAATAAACAGAAAGAGAGGCAAGCTCCTTTATACATATGGAAACATCTCAATAATATATACATAATATACATACAAGTAGTATTGAAAATAATACACATATGTATCCCACCAGATAAAATATTCATATATTGTTCTATGAACAAGCAGTATATAAAAGGGGCACAACAGCGGAAAAAAGGTTTGAGATAATAAAATGGTAATAGTCATGTTGGCATTACTGTTCATGACCGGGCAGGAAACACGTCTCTACTGTTCAAAGAACAGAGGCAAAAGTAAGAGAGAAAGGATTTCTGGGGCCTTCATGTGACAACCTATGAGGCGCCCAACGAACATGCTGAATCTCAAAGGGAGACAATTATTTATTTTCTCCCTACATAGATTTTGTTCAGCATGACGTCATGAGTAGAAATCACCCAGCGAGAATCGAACTTGTTACAGTCTAATTCACTAACTATAGCACTTTAAACCCAAGGACGCAAGTATTTGACATTCAGTGTGGATCGAACTCACTAAGAGCTATTTGAAGTATACGGTCGGGACAATCATATAATTGCTAGGGATTGACATGTCTAAGTGATTGGTCCATGTGGGCCTCTCCGACCGCCCGTTTAGCCCAATTAATGGCCGAAACGGTGTGCTAAAAGTCACGAACTGATCAGTCACCAGTATTCCATCCTCAGGTTTCACGGATCGCCACCACGGTGAACAGGTGGTCCCATTGTTGGGGGGGGGTATTACACCTCTGCAGAGGTGCAGTTGGTGTATTCTATAGTATCAGCAAACTGGGCGGGAGCACGATGTGACATAAGGTCAATTTTTAAGTGGAGATGAATTTTCAAGTTGTAATATAACAACGTAATACAAACCCAATATTACAAGTTTTTTTTTTAAACATTTTTTTTAATCCGATCAAAATGTTTTATTTACAGTTACGGTTGGATTGTGTTTCTACCAGTTCGTGATATATATATCTTGTACTTTTTGTATATAAATCATGTATTTTGTAGTCTGACCATTAAAAAAAAAAAAAAGAAATCTAAACTAAAATCTGTGCAAAGAGCTACATCTCCTTATTCCAACTTTTCTATGCCATTTTGTTTGTTTACACTTAGTAGTAGTAGACATAATAGTTTTATATTATCTAAATCTTTTTGTTTTTAGATGAAGTACATTATAAAATCTCAAATTATTTTGTCATCTTATTAAAAAAAAAAAAAAAATTGTGACAAAAAGGAATAAAAAATAATATAAAATAAATCAAACTGTAGTTTTAAGATTCATTGAAATAAACATTTTTTCATTTGATTACAATTAATAAAGCAATTTGCTTTCACATTTTTTTTAGTAATTATCATCCGAAAAATATAATAGTTATAAATGGAATTACAAGATGAAAGTTCAGAATTGGAAGAGGAACTGAAAGAACCAGGGGTCACAAGGGGGTGGGGTGGGGAATGGAACCCGGAAAAAGTTTTTTTTCCTTCTTAACCGCCTAGAGAAACGACTGAGTTTTGAAAAATGTTGTTTCTGTCCCAAGTGATTAGGGGTTTGGCTTCTTTGTTTAATGGCATCTCAACCTTCGTGGGTTGTCTAGTGCCAATATCCTCCTTGTAGAAGAATAGTACACGTACTATTTCACCAATAGCTGGGCGTTATAGGTGTGTATTCAACCCGTTCGCCACGGATTGGATATGACACAGGATTGAAAGTATGAGGTGTCCAGCAAAAATCAAACTCACTATTCAGTAGTCATAGATCAGCGATATTCGTATTTAACCCATAGCTGGGGTGTTTGGGTATTAGTCAGAACGTAAACATAATAAGGCGACTGGGTCTCGAACTCGCTTACTACGACGCCGTAGTCAATCACATTAACCATTACACCACGGGGACCCTCGATCTCATTGCCTGGGAATATTGGTTACCCCGTCTTTGCATGACCTAGTTTTGAACTCCTGTTTATTTGGTCAATTAGTGCATAAGCGACATTTTTTTCAATTCAATTGCTTTTCGTCTTTCTCTCTTGGGTATTTCCGTATTTCAGGAGCATATCAAAATTGGTAAATACATACAGATGCTGGAAACAGGCACTGAACCTAGCACTTTGAATTCGGGTCTGACCCAAGTAGTTCGTTAAACCATCGGTAACGAAATAACCAAGTTTGACCCCCACTTCCAATCTGCGGCCAGTAAATAAAACGTAAAGTCTGCGAAGTATCAGCGGAACAGCGAGGGATTCTATTCCATTTTCGCTGGCGCTAAACCAGGGAGATTGTTTTTTTTATCTGAGGCGGTACACCACACCTAACTTCAGCTCCCAAATGCTTTACCGCACAAATTAGATTACTCAAACTGTGCTACTTATGCGCTGAGTTGGCGAGGACCGGCATCGAACCAGGAACCATGCTCTACCGACTGAGCTAAACCGGCCAGTAGCAACAGATAAATATGCATAAAATAAATCAAATCAATATATGGTAATTTTTTGTTTAGACCTTTCCCCCTCCATCCAAAGCAAGTGACCTACATACCCACAGTCTATTAAAATTTCCTACCCGTCCTGAATATACTGATACGATTCACGGATCTAATATTGATTTCTACTGATGGTGTTTATTAAACTCTCCCTACACTCACCATTCGAAAAAATACATCTACTCTGCAACTCAAAAAAAGTATCGAGACCGGTTTCATAATTAGAAAAAAAAAAAAAAAAAAAAAAAAAAAATGGAGCACTGATTCTATCATATAATAAAGCAGTGGTTCTCGAACTATTTCTCCTACGCTTTCTAGTAGATTTCTAACCCCGACCCCGTACACACATGCGAACATGCGCTATTTCTTTGTTGTTATGCTTGAAATTGTAATTTGTAATGAAGTGTAATATTTGAATTTTAAAGTTGACAGTTAATTCGTTAAAAGAGTAATGGAAAATACCATATATCTAATTGACAGTTTTTCCCTTCTTTTTATTCCCGTTTTACCTATGGCGTCATATTCTGATTGGTGGATTGTCACGTGATGGCTGAAATCTGTGGGAAAAGTTTAGAAAGTTATTGTGTTGGGCTTAGATGTTAAAGATATATCATTCGGTGAGTCCTTCTCCTTGCAGATCACAGGCTGAAGATGAAAGAAAACGAAAAGATAAACAAATACTTGTATCTTGCCAGAGAATTGAAAAAAAAAAAACAAAAAAAAACTATGGATATGACGGTGAAAGTGATACCAATTGTAGTTGGCTCAACTTGGTACGGTCACACGTTTAGAAAACAGACTAGAGAAGAATTGAGACCATCCAGACAACAGCATTTTTAAGACCGGCTAGAATACTCAGAAAAGTATTTGAGGCCTGACGAGAATAGCTGTCACTCAGACTCCAGCGAAAGACAATCAGCTTACGCTGGTGAGAAAAACTCGCAAGGAGTGAAATAATAATAACAATAAGTAATATGACTATTTAACAGTTTTCTTAGTCCCGGGCCGTTAGTCGCTTTAATCCTCGTACTGTTAGCGCCGTATACTACTGTAGTGCTCAGAACTAGCTATTGCCTAACAAAAGAGTTTTCGTGCATATGGAAGGTATGGTGATTTTTCTTTAATTTATGGCTTTTTATAGCCCGTCGAACGCATAGAGTTTCATCGCATAACAGATTTTGTTCGGTTACGTAAGCAAATAAAGTGTTGAGCAATTTGATATATATTCAAGAATTTGTGTCAATTGAAAAATGGTGTTGAATGTAATCATCCGTTGATGTGATTGTCGTTAATATTTGTTGGGAGTAGATTTACGGCATTTCAAACCCTTTTCAATTATTTAATGCCGAAGTCAGTCTTTTTTAAAGCAATTTTGGCCCGGTTTAGCTCAGTCAGCAGAGTACTTGACTTGGAATCGCTAGGTTCCTGGTTCGATACCAGCCCTCGCCAACTCAGCATAGGAGTAGCACAGGAATCTGTGCGGTAAAGCGAGCAGCTGACGGTAGGTGTAGCGCTCCATCCAGATGCTAAAATACAATCTCCTTGGTCTAGCACAAGTGAAAAGGGGATAGACTCCCTCGTTGTCTGGCTGATACCGACAATAGACCACCCCGACGACTTTAATAGGGGCTTAGAATGCGCTGACTGTATCCTCTGTAAAGGAGTTAAGACCCCCAAAAGGGCTGACCTGGGTATGATACTAAACCGCCTCTGGCGGTGAGGCTTCGGTTTTGTGTATCTCTTCATTGTCATCACTCCCAGGTCCACTATGATAATAAATGATAATACCTGTTAGGGTTCTATCCATAGGAGGGAGTTCCTATGGCGTAATGGTAGCGTGCTGAACTGCGACATTGTAGGAAACGATTTCGAACTCCAGTCGCGCTATTACGTTCACCTTTGGACTAATATTCTAAGGTATGAACACCCTCATAATCCCAGCTATGAGTTTAATATAGGCACTACTGTTCTTCTACAAGGATGGATTTGGCACTAAATAAATCACGAAGGTTGATAAACTATTAAACGAAGAAACTAAATCAAATCAATTCATCTTGGTAATCGATAAGAATACTTGATATCATATAATCGTGTGTAAAAATTCTTTTAAAATTCCACAAAACATGTGAAGATAAATGTACAATATAGACAATTGCCTGACCTGTGGACATAAAATAACCCTAGACGGGTTGATATGCCCTCGAAATCAACCAATCGAATTTTCTCGGAATTTTTAGATGAGGCTTGATAATTCGTATTATTCGGATTATTCAGACTAATGTCCTCATCTTCACTGTTATGTATAACGTTTCGGCCGATGTACCCTCCTGTCTTCTTCAGGTTCCCGAGTCCGACAAGAAATATCTGAAGAAGGTCGGATGGCACATCGGCCGAAACGTTGTACAGATAACAATGAAGATGAGGATAATAGTCAGAATAATCTAAATAATACCAATCGAATTTGTTTTAAACTAATGCCCCCCAAGAATGGTACAAATTCGTCTCTTCCTGCAATCTGACCAAACTCCTGATTGTTTTTCACAATGGTTACATCCTTGGCATGCCACGATGGAGAAGTAATTTCTAAACATTTTTTAAAGGGTCTGTCCGATAACATCTCAGAGGAAGAATATGGAAGTGAAATTACAGAATCAAAATATGCATTGGAATATGATGGAGATGGAGTCTTTTTTGGTGGTGGGGGTTGAGTTTGGGTAAGAGGAATGTGGAGGTGTCCTAAAGAATATCGCAGCCATTTGTTGATTTTGGAGTATTATTATATTTTTTTGTTGTTTTCTTTTTATCTTTTGTTATTTTTTGCTTTATTTCCCATCAATTGATAATAAAAGATGGCGAATAATATACATAATTGTCAATTTCCTTTCCCGCGGTAAAAAAAGAAAAAAAAAGGAAGAATAAAAGAATAAACAGTAGGAGTAAAATGTCCGTATGATGTTCGATTTTTTCAGAGCGATTCCAGGACTCTATTTTTAGCCGGCCATTTCTTATTATGTTTTACTAATTTTTATGAAAGTAATTCACGGCAAAGATGTCGTATCTTCCATAAAACTGGATCAATTGATGAATGGTGGATATTCATAACGATTTTTTAATCAGTAATAAAATGCTGAAACTACTGTCTTTAAATGCTTCCCCCCATCTCATTAGTCTCCTCTCATCTCTAACCGCCTGGCCTGGATATTATGCCGGTTTTGCGCGGCTTTCAGTTTTGCCTTTCTCTTTATCCTTCCATTCTTTGTAATCTTTACAAGACCTGGATGTTTCTATTTCTCATTTCCTCTTCATTGCACGTCGATATTTGTTCTATATCTCAGTAAAAATAAGACACACACACACACATATATATATATATATATATATATATATATATATATATATATAATCGGAAGGCGAGTCCAGAGGCACTGACCTTGACTCCAGCACAAAGAAAGGCATTTATATTGACATCTCCAATACTGTGGTCAGCAGATTTTTCTTTTCTTTGTCGGTTATTAGGAATATAATTGCCCCGGAGTTCTGCTCACAATACCACGCTGTTTCATAAATATTATCCAGTATTGGCAAAAACGATGTAAACCGCTTTCTGAACAAACAATTCGTTTTTGATTAAAAAATACAGTGGTACGTTGATTGACGAGCGCCCTATCTTACGAGTTTTCCTACTTACGAGTTGTCACTCGCTCGAGTTTTTGCTTTGTGAACTAAAATTTGATGTACAAGCCAGCTTCAAATACGCCTTTGTTTGTAGGTTCACGAAAAGTATTATTTATCAGAAAATAACAAAAAAACAAACATTATTCATTACATTCTATTTAATTATGTTTTATACAATACAGTGCTAGTTTTCTTATTAAGAAAAAGTAATAGAAAAATTAGTTTTTGTAGAGATGCTAGAACTTATTAATGGCAGTCTATTTCAATGGGGAAAATTGATTTGATAAGTCAATTCCAGGTAACTATATATATATATATATATATATATATATATATATATATACTACGCTGAGTCGAAACTTCTGGAATATATTGGTACGTGCTAGTATGTGGCGTGTAAATCACGTGACCCAACCGGATTCCGAGTGGCAAACCCAGCAAGTAACACTCGGAGAGCATCAGGTGAGATCGGCATCTCGCAGTCAAGTATAGTGCGTCACCATTTATGTCATCATATTACATAATTGATAGGTTAACTATAAATTATATACGTTAAAGTAGAAATTAAAAGTAACTGTAATTCTGAATCATGGAAAAAACGTAAAAGTACATTTAGACGGCTTGGCTTTTCGCAGACCTTGAAGCTGTTCTCGGATTGGTGAATTGATTTTGTGAGAAAAGAAAATAATTAGAGTTTAGCTGACGCGTCTCTGAAGATGGCCAATTCTCCACGCGTGTTGGTTTAACTTGGGCTGAATAAAGACGTCTTAAAATATCTCAAGTTTTGTATTCGTTACTAAAAAGAACAAGAAGTCCCAAGAAGGAAGATCAGGGAACATAGAAGATAAGTATAAGAAAATAAGAAAAGAAATTGTTTAACAATTATCAACAGAGGCGACTAATTTTCGGCACTCTTGAACTTTCGATTTATTTTCAGTTGCGTCCCTTTGGAGCAGTGATCAGTAAATTATTATACCTTAAAAAGATAAGACAATTTAAGTGATAGATGGGTTTGAACAATGATCTATTATGAGTCAACTATATCGTTAAGAATTTCATCAAAAGTGTTACTTTCTTTGTTGTTCTATCGACTCAAGAATCCACAAAGATATGAATCTAGTATATCAGCTTGGATGCCAAACTTATTTTTACTTTGTTTCTTGGCAAGGCACCATAATCCTTCAACATTTTATGTGTGGGCTCCCGTGGCCGGATCCACAAAATTAAGCAAATGGTTCACACGCTTGCGAATGTAACAGTTTCGCAACTGATTAATGAAATTGTAGGCTGCCCACTGGTTGGATATTATCGTTGTACCTGGACGGATAGACTGTTCGGTTAAAGGGAGTAGAGTCGCTGCTGTTCTGTTTGAAATTTCATACAGAAATATCTGTCTTGTCTCGCGGTATATCCCCCCGAAAACCTACTGTAGTTTGGTGGATCTATCGATATTATACATTTCGTTTTACAAAAAGGACCTCATTGATCGCTACCGTGATATCAGTCCCATTCGAACAAGGTTATTCAAGACGAAGAAATTCATGATAAAAAATAATGGAAAATGCACAAAAAGTATGAAAAATTATGGCAATATGTAAAGTTGGTAGGAAAACTATTAAAGGCTATAATTCTTCGGGTGCAATAATCACTTAATCGCTGAATCGAAAACAAATAAAAAGTGAAAGGATCGAGAAAGTTCAAGAGTGCTCAATTTGTTACATAATTTATGAGCAGTCATAATTTGTGAACGTACCTGTAGTTAGAATTTTAAATAAAGTTTTTAGGAGTAAAAACAGAAGTGGAGAATTTTCCATATCCGTTTAGGGTTAAGATTGACATTACTATGATCCTAACGTCACATTCCGGTATACAGACGCGTGAGAATAAGTTTTAGTTTAGTCAGTCAGATACGACTTGGCTTTCAAGGAGAATAGACGTTGCTGCCTACTCCCGGGGTCCATCTCACCGCGGCAGAATCATGGGCTGGGGAAATAAAGCTTTATTATTAAGAACACCAAGTCTTGTTGTTAATTAAATGTTAAAACAAGAACTGTCCAGCCCAGCACAAAGAAGACCAACCCTTAAAAGAAGTCCAACAGACCTAGATAAGATGGCGACCAAAGTAGAAGTGTATCAAGTAAGAAAGACCACCTCTCAACTATTATCATCTCTAATCTGTCAGTCTGTCTCCCTCTCTCGATTATGTACCTGACGTATAATGTGAGTATATGAGTATACAACACATTTTCTTGCCATAACTCTACATTGTTTTCTGATTTGCGGATGTCATTCAACCCCATATTCATCAACCTAATAAACTCAGAACATGGAGTTTATACTAAAAAAATGGCTGTGCCTGTGGTGTAATAGTTATTGTCATAGGAAATGGACACGGTGACACGAGTTCAAATCCTGGACGAGGCTGTTTTCATTTCACAGATACACTTGGGAAAGGTATGAATCCAACTATTTTTCTTGTCAGCCATGGGTAAAATAATTAAAAAAACTGGGTTATCTTGGTTAAGCATCGAATCTAGGAGTGAAAAAAAAAACCCTGAATTCAAACCTGTTAAAATCCGCTTAAAAATTGACCTTGTGTCACATTCTGCTCGTGTTGAGGTGTTAGGTAAATACATATACTTAAAGAAATGCTGGAAACATGGGGATCACATCAGGTTGATGCTAAACTCAGAACTTATATTGATAAAGGACACGTTTTGGCGAACCAGTAAAAACAAATAAGTGACAAATTCCCTTCGTCTTCCGATAGTCATCTGTTGAGTTATGTCTGTCAGCAAATATCTCGCAAAATCAGAAGTAAAGAAAAGACTGCTAGATCGAGAAACCGCTGTCCTGATATAAAAACCAAACGGCCCTTTAAAAACAGAAGTGATTTAGATGTCCGCATCTGTTTTTGCAACTTGTCTTAAAAAAAAAAATACATGGTCAAATCTGTCAGCACAAACATCTTTCTTCAACTCTGTGTATGTGTGTGTGCCTGCAGGAAGGAACCGACTTATTTTAAAGACCCCCCACCCCCAACCCCCAACGCCACCTTTAACTACCCATCAATATCTCTTTTGCTCTCTCAGCGCCTCACAAAATATACATGTAACTCGATTCTTAAATGTGGCATAGAACTTGTTTGGGAGATAAGGGTTTTCTTTTCATCCTTCTCGCCAAGAAGCAGTAGATTTAAAAGCAAAATAATTACTTTCTAAAAGAAGAACGTTTTATTCAACATTTTCTTTCTTGTTTTTTATTTATTTTTATCATTAAAATGCTGTTTTTGCCTTTCTGTTTTATCTGATGCTAATTAAAACGGTTTGCTTTGGTTCAACCAGCGCTGGTTTTTTCCATTTTAGTTTACATCCAGTCGGGAAGCATCCTAGTGAGTGTTATGTCTTTGCTGTTTGTATCCTTTATCTAACCAGCGCAATCAATCAGTCATACAGCTGGCCCTGGCCACATGACACGATCACATGGCTCTGAATTCTGCCAACGCTGAAAATGGATACAGCAGCCACCTCTCTTGTAACAGTGAATGTAGCGCGGGTACTACTCACCATCAGTCACTCACTTACTTACTTACTCGCTTGCCCTGGCGGATTTTCCCTGTGGAATACACTGATTGCATTTTCTGCAGACCACCAACGTAGACACCTGTTCACTGTGAGTGGAGACCCATGAACCTGAACACGGAATCCTGGTGTCCGAGCTTGCATCACTCAAGGTTTGGCTCTTACTTGGGATAGACAAGCGAGTGGATAGCGCCCCTCGCTGTAATTCGGATGATCATACCAAGCCCGTACAACTGTATGACTTTCCGTTCGTTTCTTCAATTGTTCTATAGCAACGTCCAACCCTTTTTGTGCTACAAGTAGAGGCATGAGGTTCAACTCAACCAGTACTAATTGGTACAACATAAAATTCATGAAATTATTTTTTACGCAAATTCATAAGTAATCGAAATTATTTCTTAAACGAAATTTAATATATATATATATATATATACATATATATATATAATATATATATATATATATATAATAGAGTTGGGGGCGTGTGGTGGTAATGGTTACCGTCGTAAAGAAACTGGACACGGCGAGTTCAACCTCTGGACGAGGCTGTTTGTATTTCACATAGCATTTTCACGCTAGGGAAAGGCATGAATCCAACCTATTTCTCTCCAGACTAATCGGTCATATAGTAAGGCAGAGTGGACTCTTTAACCTTGAGGTTTAGGCAACCGTCTAGGAGAATAAAACTGAATTCCAAAATGTTTGACCATCCTATCGTGCGGGTTGATTGATACTATGTATGTATACTATAAAAATAGAATTATTAGATAACCCCAAAACCAGTTGATATGCTTTAAACCAAACCAACCAGCCATTACTCACTCGTTCCTCTCTGAATCTGAAGTGCCAAGGGACAAAGCGAATTTCAGTTGATCAGTGGCCGGCAATTTGAACTTCTATCACCGTCCGCAATTAGTAAGGACAATAATTGTAATTATTATAATAAGTGATAGAAGCGTTTTCAAACAGAATTTGAAGATTCGTTCGGTTTACACAAGCCTGTAATCAGTTGGCCATTTTCGCTTGTCGACACCTGCTGAGGATGATAACCGAAATTTTTTCTGTGACATTTATCCCCATCTGCAAGAGGACCTGCTCACTATCTAACTTACGATAGGCGTTAAAACATCAATGTATGATAAACAAAACTCGGCAGTACTTATAATGAAACCGGGATACGAAATCTGCGCAAACAGAGGTATAGAACCCGGAACGCTTGGTGTTCTAAGTCAGACACTCTACCGAGTGAGCTAACCGCCCTTGAATCGGCCCAATTAACAAGGACACGAAAAAGGTTTGATATGCCATTAAAACAAAACCAACCAATAACCAACTATCTGGTTGAGAAATACAAAATTACATTGATAATAGTGAAAATTAAAAGCAATTTAACAATAATTACGGTCAAGCCACACTGAAAGCATTGGTTATCGCTGGATCCGAAGTAAGCAACGATGAGCCCTGTTTTAAAATTTAATTGGGTGGCCACTTAGCAAGCAGCAGGTGCTATAGAAGCAGCCTGAGTGCTTTGTTTTCAAAAAAATGATTTGCTTCCCGTATTAAATTTCCCGAAAAGGGTTGATATCCGTAAAAAAGAAAACAACCACCCTACCATCTACTGTAACAAGCTTAGAAAATAACGAACATTGGTTATCGAAATGAGCCACGGTTTAAACACCCCCGATTAAGTTCCACTGAAGCCGCAGGTGTTATTAAATCTGCGTTCAGCTCGCCATCGAATCAAGACTATTTAATTCAGTATCATATCGCTAGTGACACTGATCTTCATTTTTAGATGAAATTGGCGACGTTCAACACACGACTACCAGATTCATATCAAAGGGATTGAATTATAAAAGCAGTTTGGCATTACCTCTAACGATTTGAACTTTGATAAGACGACACCCATGAACCCGTTGGCTCAATCGAAGAGCGATTCATGCAGATACTGATGCTGCCCTTTTTAGGAAAAGGAGATAGGAGGCTCAAGAAAAAGAAAAAAAAGACTTACAACGTCACACGCATAGCATATATATCTAGTCCAAGTTAGCGCTGTTGTCAACCGGATTCCCATGTCTCTCCTTCGCCAAACGTCCCTGTTGCCATTGTTTCTAGTAGAGTCCTTCTTCCGCACCGGCATCCGAATCCATACAGAGTGTTAGCAAATGAGCCTGACACACACACCGCGTGTGTGTGTGTGTGTGGTGTTTCATGGTGTAATGGTTACTGTCGTAGGAATATGGATATGGTTCAAAATCCTGGACGAAGGCCTATTTGCATTTCACATAGCGATAATAAACCGAGTAAGAGAAGTATGCCATCCAATCTATTTTCCCTCTTAGCTATGGTAAAATAGCAGGGAATAATGAGGCCTCATTAACGCTTTGGTTCCCACCAGGTCCAGGCGAAAGGAAAACTCCGAATTCAAACCTGTTAAACTCCGCTATCAAATTGACTGTGTCACATCCTGTTTCGAGAGAATGGGTTGGTAATACACACACACACACGCGTCACAATAAATATAATCGTTCAGCGAAAGCGATTATCTATTTACATTTTCATACACAGCTCTCCTCTCGATTCTTCTCTTCTCTCCTCTCTCAATCTCTCTCTCCCTCATCTCTCATCTCCTTCTCTCTCTCTCTCTTGTTTATATACAGCATGTTGAAATGGAGTAATATAAAACCGGTCTAGGGTTATTTTTTGTGTCCAGAGGTTAGGGAATCGTATACCTGTACTTTTACATTTATAATTTTTTTTTGTAAGTTTCTTAAGAGTTTTTTTTTAGCAGTCCGATTCGAATTACAAATGATTTTTTAAACAGATCTATTTAAGCCATAAAATAGGACTAACAAAGCATTAACCGAACCCTGGTCAGAGTAGAGCTGGGAGTAAATGGTGATGGAAGGGATACTCCATACGCCACAGATTCCGAAACGGAAGCCTCGATCAAATGCAGTTTAAGTGTCACAAACGCAGGACACCCCTTTTGTGAAGGAATACAGTGAATGTATTCTAAGCCTAGCAGACAGGGGCGGGATATACACAGGACATGTCCTATATGTTTTTGATCAGGTCAGCATATTCTAAGCCCTGTCTACAGAGCTAATTAGATGGATTTAGTAATACCTATTGCAATTATATGCTGTGGTGATAATGGTTATCGTTGTAAGAATGGATCTCGGACACCCTAGTTCAAATCCTGGACGAGCTGTTTGCATTTCCATGGCGCTAATACATTTGGCGAATGAGTATGTATCCAACTGCCCCCCCCTACACAGCCTATAGGTAAATTGGTAGGGACAGACTGGGCTTTAACCTTGGTTAAGCAGCCTGTCTAAGATAAGGAATACTCTGAATTCAACACCTGTTAAATTTCCGCTTAGGAAATTGACCTTGTGTCACAAACGCTACTTCATGCGGAATGGGTTGGGATAAATGAATGGGATATCAAATGCTCGACGAATATAGTACTAGAGAAGCAGTTGCGCTGAGTGTAAATTACACCTCCTCTATCTTGTGTTATTTGGATTATTCGGAAAACTATTGTTCTCCATCTGTATTGTTATCTACACAACGTTTCTTCAAGGTGTTTCTTCTTCGAACTCAGGAACCTTCTCTTAACTCGGAACCTTTTCTTTGAACTCGGGAGCCTCGTCGTAATCGGTAAGGTTCCAGAGTTCGAAGAGAAGTTTCCCGGGTCTGAGAAGGTTTCCTGATTCGACAAGAAGCATCTGAAAGAAGGCCGGAGTACACATCGACCGAAACGTTGTGTAGATAACAATAAGATGAGGAATAATAGTCCGTATAATCCAAAATAAACACGCTTCATCTCAAAAATTCAAGAGAAACCCTCTGTCTTGTGTTTTGTTCATTTATTTTCCTTTGGTGAATTCGTCTCGGCTTCGTGTGTAGCCTTTGACTGCAACACAACGATGGGGTCTGATGTTGATGACGACACGACCTGACGTAACGATACGATGAAATGAAGTAGGAATGCACGGTTCGCGCCGAGTTGTGTCATAACTTGAAATCATACAATTGCTTAGCATAAAAATGTCTTAATAATGACATAAGACTGTCAATCAATCCAACCCGATTTTAAAGTAGAAGATAGAAATTGAACAATGAATCATTGAATAAAATGCAACCCAAATAACCGAGGGCGTGTCAAACAAGTATGCCATTTTGTTTTAGGAGTCAGTTATAATTACCAACACCTTGAACATCGTATTTCATAACATCAAAATGAAGGTGTCCTCTATGGATCACCAACACCTTCTGTTGACTTTTTTTTTCTCATCTGGGTGGGGGCAACTTTATCCGCATCCTCCATATTGAGAATTTTTTATATATATATTTTACCCAACCCTCCGCACAGAAATAGTAAAAGCAGGAATGCCGAAACGCAAGGTAATTTCTTAAGCGGAATTCAACAAGGTTTGAATTCAGAGTTTTTCTTTCTCTATACCGGGTT
>CM042160.1:12367041-12389391 GCA_023376005.1 Doryteuthis pealeii | reverse complement strand
TAGTTTTCTATTCTTTATAAGTAATATTGATTAATATCATTTACCACAGAAGAGCATGTACATCTAAGTTAGGGTTACCAACGGCCGCTTGGGAACTGTCAGTTCTCGCCTATGCGTATTGGTTTTGCTAAAAGATGATTATAAGAATAAAACAAACGCCATTAAAACAAATAAAGAAGACAAAGACGAATGATTATGGATAGAGGAAAGAATAACCTAAGAATAATTACCTAGAGGCAACCAATCGGAAATAGAAATAGAAGAGAAAAACTGGTTGTAAAGAGAGATGAGTGAATCTATCCAATGACAGTGCTTAAGAAAGATGTAATACAGTTATATAAATATATATATATATGATATATATATATTATATATATAAATATATATATATATATATATATTATATAGCATAAGAATTTAAACCCTAATTGATAGAAATGGGTTACTTTTTGAACCACACCACGTTCACCAATGTATAAGTATTCTGTTTACTACTACATTGTCCCATTGTATTTTATATATAACAATTAACAATACGACGAAAATAAATGAATTAAAATTTAAACCCAAAAATGTTATTTTAATTAATCGCTGAACTCTTTTTTTCTAATTGCTGTTAGCCAAGAATTTCCTATTCCCATTCCCGGCTTGAGCAGAACAAAATCCATAGCCTATTTAAAAATCGACGGCCACATCGAAACAAAATGTAATTAATGGTTCAAATGCAATGCAATCGGATTATTGGTGACTAATACGTCGTGAAATTCCGGAGAAATGTTGAACAAAGTGGGCAATAACAACAACATTGGCCCGTGGCTCAGTTTCCCAAAACTGACGATTGTAATAAAGCAAATGTTCCAACAGATCGGTCGCAAGAAACCGCCTCACCATCAGAATAATAAAAAATAATAATGAATTCATAAAGAATGGTTTTAAGACATTTCCATTAAACCTATGCACGCAAAGATCATCATGGAAATGATGGTTTGGTTTGTTTGTTTATACGGCATATCAACCTCCGTGGTCATTGTAATGCCGATAAAGTTTTGAAATAAATCAATTCTTAATGGATATACAATTTTTTATTAAATACAGGTTTCTATGCTAACCCATAATAGATGGAAATATCTCCTAATTCTAACAATGTATTAGTAACACAGAGGTCAATGATTCAACAGAGTTAAACCCAGTATTTCGCTATTTCTCTTAAAATCTTTTGGGACGAGGCTTGATAATTTGTATTATTCAGACATTGTCCTCATCTTTATTGGTACCTGCACAACGTTTCGGTCTACCCCCGAGGATTGAATAAAAAGTTAGGTTCGAAGTTCAGGGAAGCTTCCCAATTACGACAAGAAGGTTTCCGAGTTCGACAAGAAATATCTTAAGAAGGCCAGAGTATACGGCGAGACGATTTAAAATCATGGACGGAACTGTTTGCATTTAACATATCTCTAATACACTTGGGGAAGGTATGAATCCAATTATTGACTGAGCTTGGTTAGGCAATCAGTCTAGGAGGAGAAAAACTCTGAATTCAAACGAGTAAGATTCCGCTTAAAAATTGACCTTGTGTCACACCCTACTCGTGCGGAAGGGTTGGTAAATAAAGTAAATGCATATGTATTAAGCATTAAAATGTTCTATGTTGATTTTTTACGAGTGAAAAACACAAATTTCAAAATCCAATAACTTCGTTTCTACATTCATGTAGGGAACGTTATTTTTTTCCCCACATTCTTCGCCTTGACGTTTAAAGATTCGACATTTTATCAAAAATTGATCAAAACGTTACTAAAATGTAATTGAATATTTTTTCAATAGTTGTTCAATTTTTTCAATCTGGTTTTTTTTCTAATATGGATAAATTCTCATTGTGTATATGTAGCACACACCCACAGCATACATACCATACATAACATATATATATATATATAATATATTATATATATATATATATATATATATATATCATACATTAGATATAATATTTATCTGATGTGTTGTATATATGTGAGTGTGTTTATAAACACACATATATAACGCACATACAAACACACAACACATATATGAAACGTAATTTTTATAACAATTATTTTCTAATTGACGTTTTAAAGATCGACATTTTATTCAAAATTGATCAAAATGTTACAAAAATGTTATTGAATATTTTTGTCAATGGTTTCATTCTTTTTCATCTATATTTGAATAAATTCTTATTATTTGTATATAGAACACACATACACCACACATATATGAAGCTATTTATGTCATAGATGACGGAAACAATCATTGAAACATTTTCTTTAAATCAAAAAGTAATCAATACCGGCGTTGTAAGCAAGATGAGAGCTAAAATAATTGTTATCTCACCTCCCATCTCGACTACAGTTAATAAAAGTTTCATATATTTGAAAAATACAATCATCATACAGACACACCTCTGTATATTATAATATAATATATTTATATATATATTATATATATATATATATAACAGTGATGCTGATGCTTTTTGATTTAGTTGCACATATTTGCTTTGAACGAGAAATTTGATGGGTTCCAACTAAATTTTCTTAATAAATTGTAGAGTTTTATTATGACCAATAGAAACAACTAAAGCCGTCTATTCTCTACCTTTGTGGCCTATCCTGTGTAATTCGTTTCTAAAAAACTATTGAAATGTATCTACAGTTAGCTTGAAATGGTGAGGGAAGAAAGAAACACTGGACGCATGGATACGATCTTAATGCGTCAATTTAGATTGTGGCGTCAGAGACGTAGCACGCAACCTTTCAGGATTTTTGTATATATATATGAAATTGCACTTCAGTACACTAAAATTCACTTAAAATTAGAGAATAAAGATTTCCAGTCAAACGCGGTAACTGAATGATAATTCTTATTGCGATGCATTTGCGTTGAATATCAGTTTTTAATCATACCAAATTCTCGATATAACAGAGGATGACTTGGAATTATCTATAAGATCCTTCACGCAACGCTTCGAGGCAAGTTGGGTATCATAGAGGATCTGCAACAATAACATCATCATCATCATCATTTCACACAATATGGAATATGGCTGATAGCAATATATATCTTAAACCAACCACCACCACATGTTAGGGCGGACAAATTTAAGTTTCCTAACTGAACACCTGTGTCTGGTCAGGGTTGACATACTAATGGCTGTGGTTCCGTTCACTTAAACTTTTCCCCTAAAATAGTTGCGACGTTGATTCGGAGGGTGAGAAGTTGAGAGAAAGACGTGGGGTCGGGAATGGCGAACTTAAAGGAAAAATCGTCAGCAAAAAAGAAAGAAAGAGATGAAAATTGATGTACGGGCCGTCCGAACCGGCGTAGCTCCACCGGAGCAGATTCTTTGGTGTAGGGGTTTGTAAGAAAAAAATTAGAGAGAGAGAGAGAGAGAGAAGAGAGAGAGAGAGAGAGAGAGAGAAGAGAGAGAGAGAGAGAAGAGAGAGAGAGAGAGAGAGGAGGGTAAAAAGTTTAGACACGGGGTCTGAGAGCTTCCCTAGTCTATTTTTTTTCTTTCTCTCTTACCCGACCCGGAATACGACCCCTTAAAAGCGCCCTGGAATAAGAGTGGTCATGTTTGACGAAGGGTTGGATATTGATATCATTAGGTTTATTAGGTTCGCTCCATGGTGTTGAGGTGCAGAAAGAAAACACATTCAATTTCGAACTGGTTGCCTTTTTTTATATTCATAGGATGCATGTCTAGGATATAGAATCGAGAAAGGCCATTAATTCTGCAATGATTTCAATAGAAAATAAGTTGTCCATCGTCTTCGCGTCGCCAAATGTAGGATACAATAAAATGTAATAATAATCTTTTTTTTTCAATGAACATCTTTGCGTAAAAAGGATTTGTCCCTAATCAGACAAGGGCCACCTGGGAAGGAATATCCATCAGCTTGCATCATACAAATCTAAATAATTTTTGTTCATTATACAATATCCGCATAAAAACAAGTGCAACATCGGGGAGCGGAGTAGGGGTCATAGAAAGAAATAGCCAAACACACATTTATATTTTTTTTTCTCACGTTTATTAATTGTAATAATTCAGGCCGGTCATCTCAGTGATTTCTAAACTTTCCCTCATAAAGAGGAAGATAAAATGTAACACTTTGTTTAAAAGATATATATAATATATATATATATAATATATATAATGATGATGATTGCCACTTCTTCACAGAAAAAGACCATTTCTACAAGTTCGGCTGTGAGCGCGAAGTGCCCAGGCGTTCAGCTTTGTTTTATTCACTGTCATACACATGAACGCTTCCCCGGTTTTCTCGTACGTGACTGAGAAACCCAGCCTTTGACAGGCAGGCCCTGTCACACGCGTCACATATATAGTCCGGCTTAAATGTAGGAAATGTATCCATGACGTCGTCATGTACCATTTGCGTAAAGACCCGCTTTAGGATGGAGTGTTCGAGCCGTTTTACCTCAAACCCCTTGCAGCTATCATAGACAAGTTTTCTCCATACTGCACGATTCGTAGCTATTCTCTCCCACTCATGAACGTTTATGTTGAGGTCCTCTTTTGTAATACTCCATCAATCCAAAAGCTAAAAACTCAAAACACAACTTCCATACTTCTTTCAAACGAAGTGACCTTCTAGTCTCACATCTTCCTATTAAATACCTTCATCCTTCGTTGTGGGGGGGGGTCCCATTGGCAGAATGCTACGCAATATCAATTTGTAAGTACGAACTCGCTACGAAAGTCGCAGTTCAGCACGTTAGCCACTAAGCACGAGTGTCCCTCCCCGCAATTTTATCTTTAAGAGGTATAGGCATTTACCTAAGTATATGATGAGACACAGGGTTGCTATATGGGGCTTCCCAGCGAGACTAGGCTTGCTAACCAATACACCACAATGGGATGTTCTTTAATAAGCAGTTTACAATTGGTTGATTCAGAGTTTTCCTTTTCAAGACTTAGTTGCTTAACCATAGCTGCTAACCCAGTCTGTCCTGCTTTTTATCCATAAGAGAAGAGAAGAGAATGATGGTTCACGGCTTTTTCGGAGGGGATTAGCGCAAAGGAAACGCAAACAATCTCGTTCTAGATTTGATATCGGGCGCACCGATTCTATTTCTAGAAGGATAAACGTTGTACGAAGCGCCTCCACACGCCTGTGTAGCAGACGAAAGCAAAGCTGAATAAATTAATAAATAACCAGTCGGATTAATAGACAGAAAATGAAGATATTCTCTCAGTCAGGAAATGGATCATATTTCGGATAAATTAAATTTATCTATCAATCTTTTATTATCTTATTCGGAAGTTGCCGTTTATTTCTCGGTAAGACAGGAACGAGACAAGAATATATTCAAGTGCAACGAAATTGCCTTACATGTGAAAAGGAAATGTTGCAGGCAGGCATAAGTACAGCTTTGAAAAAACAAACAGAAGAAATAGATAAACTAGACACTGGCGTTTACAATCCAACATAAATATATGCGTCTTTTATAGTGCAATAATGTTTATTATAAAAATAAAATATTTATTATGAACTCTTTACCGACATAACACCTAGAAAAAACAAACATGGTGATATATAAAACAGACGCAAAGCATAAAACGATATTAAATAAACTCCAAAATAGTCTCTCTGGTTACAGATTTGAAAAACCGAGAGGGCTGTGAAAAACATGGTTTTCATGGGTTCTGAGAGAGAGAGAGAGAGAGAGAGAAGAGAGAGAGAGAGAGAGCGAGAAGAGAGAGAGAGAGAGAAGAGAGAGAGAGAGAGAGAGAGATTCATTTAATAAGCTTATATTGGGTTGCTTGGAGGTAGGGAATATATTTAGTCGAGTACCCATCTCACCAAAGACCAATATTAGCATGTGAATATCTAATGATATACTTAACCCTGAATAAACAGAAAGAGAGGCAAGCTCCTTTATACAATTGGAAACATCTCAATAATATATACATAATATACATACAAGTAGTATTGAAAATAATACACATATGTATCCCACCAGATAAAATATTCATATATTGTTCTATGAACAAGCAGTATATAAAAGGGGCACAACAGCGGAAAAAAGGTTTGAGATAATAAAATGGTAATAGTCATGTTGGCATTACTGTTCATGACCGGGCAGGAAACACGTCTCTACTGTTCAAAGAACAGAGGCAAATGTGAGAGCGAAAGGATTTCTGAGGCCTTCATGTGACAACCTATGAGGCGCCCAACGACCATGCTGAATCTCAAAGGGAGACAATTATTTATTTTCTCCCTACATAGATTTTGTTCAGCATGACGTCATGAGTAGAAATCACCCAGCGAGAATCGAACTTGTTACAGTCTAATTCACTAACTATAACACCTTAAACCCAAGGACGCAAGTATTTGACATTCAGTGTGGATCGAACTCACTAAGAGCTATTTGAAGTATACGGTCGGGACAATAATATAATTGCTAGGGATTGACATGTCTAAGTGATTGGTCAATGTGGGCCTCTCCCACCGCCCGTTTAGCCCAATTAATGGCCAAAGTAGTGTGCTAAAAGTCACGAACTGATCAGTCACCAGTATTCCATCCTCAGGTTTCACGGATCGCCACCACGGCGAACAGGTGGCCCCATTGTTGGGGGGGGGGGTATTACACCTCTGCAGAGGTGCAGTTGGTGTATTCTATAGTCTCAGCAAACTGGGCGGGAGCACGATGTGACATAAGGTCAATTTTTAAGTGGAGATGAATTTTCAAGTTGTAATATAACAACGTAATACAAACCCAATATTACAAGTTTTTTTTTAAACATTTTTTTAATCCGATCAAAATGTTTTATTTACAGTTACGGTTGGATTGTGTTTCTACCAGTTCGTGATATATATATCTTGTACTTTTTGTATATAAATCATGTATTTTGTAGTCTGACCATTAAAAAAAAAAAAAAAGAAATCTAAACTAAAATCTGTGCAAAGAGCTACATCTCCTTATTCCAACTTTTCTATGCCATTTTGTTTGTTTACACTTAGTAGTAGTAGACATAATAGTTTTGTATTATCTAAATCTTTTTGTTTTTAGATGAAGTACATTATAAAAATCTCAAATTATTTTGTCATCTTATTAAAAAAAAAAAAAATTGTGACAAAAAGGAATAAAAAATAATATAAAATAAATCAAACTGTAGTTTTAAGATTCATTGAAATAAACATTTTTTCGTTTGATTACAATTAATAAAGCAATTTGCTTTCACATTTGTTTAGTAATTATCATCCGAAAAATATAATAGTTATAAATGGAATTACAAGATGAAAGTTCAGAATTGGAAGAGGAACTGAAAGAACCAGGGGTCACAAGGGGGAGGAATGGAACCCGGAAAAAGTTTTTTTTTCCTTCTTAACCGCCTCGAGAGACGACTGAGTTTTGAAAAATGTTGTTTCTGTCCCAAGTGATTAGGGGTTTGGCTTCTTTGTTTAATGGCATCTCAACCTTCATGGGTTATCTAGTGCCAATATCCTCCTTGTAGAAGAATAGTACACGTACTATTTCACCAATAGCTGGGCGTTATAGGTGTGTATTCAACCCGTTCGCCACGGATTGGATATGACACAGGATTGAAAGTACGGGGTGTCCAGCAAAAATCAAACTCACTATTCAGTAGTCATAGATCAGCGATATTCGTATTTAACCCATAGCTGGGGTGTTTGGGTATTAGTCAGAACGTAAACATAATAAGGCGACTGGGTCTCGAACTCGCTTACTACGACGCCGCAGTCAAGCACATTAACCATTACACCACGGGGACCCTCGATCTCATTGCCTGGGAATATTGGTTACCCCGTCTTTGCATGACCTAGTTTTGAACTCCTGTTTATTTGGTCAATTAGTGCATAAGCGACATTTTTTTCAATTCAATTGCTTTTCGTCTTTCTCTCTTGGGTATTTCCGTATTTCAGGAGCATATCAAAATTGGTAAATACATACAGATGCTGGAAACAGGCACTGAACCTAGCACTTTGTATTCGGGTCTGACCCAAGTAGTTCGTTAAATCATCGGTAACGAAATAACCAAGTTTGACCCCCACTTCCAATCTGCGGCCAGTAAATAAAACGTAAAGTCTGCGAAGTATCAGCGGAACAGCGAGGGATTCTATTCCATTTTTGCTGGCGCTAAACCAGGGAGATTGTTTTTTTTTTCTGAGGCGGTACACCACACCTAACTTCAGCTTCCAAATGCTTTACCGCACAAATTAGATTACTCAAACTGTGCTACTTATGCACTGAGTTGGCGAGGACCGGCATCGAACCAAGAGCCATGCTCTACCGACTGAGCTAAACCGGGCAGTAGCAACAGATAAATATGCATAAAATAAATCAAATCAATATATGGTAATTTTTTGTTTAGACCTTTCCCCCCTCCATCCAAAGCAAGTGACCTACATACCCACAGTCTATTAAAATTTCCTACCCGTCCTGAATATACTGATACGATTCACGGATCTAATATTGATTTCTACTGATGGTGTTTATTAAACTCTCCCTACACTCACCATTCGAAAAAATACATCTACTCTGCAACTCAAAAAAGTATCGAGACCGGTTTCATAATTAGAAAAAAGAAAAAAAAAGAAAAAAAAAAGAAAAAAAAAAGAGCACTGATTCTATCATATAATAAAGCAGTGGTTCTCGAACCTACGCTTTCTAGTAGATTTCTAACCCCGACCCCGTACACACATGTGAACATGCGCTATTTCTTTGTTGTTATGATTGAAATTGTAATTTGTAATGAAGTGTAATATTTGAATTTTAAAGTTGACCTTTAATTCGTTAAAAGAGTAATGGAAAATACCATATATCTAATTGACATTTTTTTTCTTCTTTTTTATTCCCGTTTTACCTATGGCGTCTTATTCTGATTGGTGGATTACCACGCGATGGCTGAAATCTGTGGGAAAGGTTTAGAAAGTTATTGTGTTGGGCTTAGACGTTAAAGATATATCATTCTGGGAGTCCAAGCAGATCACAGGCTGAAGATGAAAGAAAACGAAAAGATAGACGAATACTTGTATCTTGCCAGAGAATTGAAAAAAACAAAACAAAAAAACTATGGGATATGACGGTGAAAGTGATACCAATTGTAGTTGGCTCAACTTGGTACGGTCACACGTATAGAAAACAGACTAGAGGAAGAATTGAGACAATCCAGACAACAGCATTTTTATGATCGGCTAGAATACTCAGAAAAGTATTTGAGGCCTGACGAGAATAGCTGTCACTCAGACTCCAGCGAAAGACAATCAGCTTACGCTGGTGAGAAAAACTCGCAAGGAGTGAAATAATAATAACAATAAGTAATATGACTATTTAACAGTCTTCTTAGTCCCGGGCCGTTAGTCGCTTTAATCCTCGTACTGTTAGCGCCGTATACTACTGTAGTGCTCAGAACTATCTATTGCCTAACAAAAGAGTTTTCGTGCATATGGAAGGTATGGTGATTTTTCTTTAATTTATGGCTTTTTATAGCCCGTCGAACGCATAGAGTTTCATCGCATAACAGATTTTGTTCGGTTGCGTAAGCAAATAAAGTGTTGAGCAATTTGATATATATTCAAGAATTTGTGTCAATTGAAAAATGGTGTTGAATGTAATCATCCGTTGATGTGATTGTCGTTAATATTTGTTGGGAGTAGATTTACGGCATTTCAAACCCTTTTCAATTATTTAATGCCGAAGTCAGTCTTTTTTAAAGCAATTTTGGCCCGGTTTAACTCAGTCAGCAGAGTACTTAACTTGGAATCGCTAGGTTCCTGGTTTGATACCGACCCTCGCCAACTCAGCGTATGAGTAGCATAGGGATCTGTGCGGTAAAGTGAGGAGCTGATGGTAGGCGTGGTGCTCCACCTCAGATACTAAAATACAATCTCCTTGGTCTAGCGCAAGTGAAAAGGGGATATACTCCCTCGTTGTCTGGCTGATATCGACAATAGACCACCCCGACGACTTTAATAGAGGCTTAGATTGCGCTGACTGTATCCTCTATAAAGGAGTTAAGACCCCCAAAAGGGCTGACCTGGGTATGATACTAAACCGCCTCTGGTGGTGAGGCTTCGGTTCAGTGTACCTCTTCATTGTTATCACTCCCAGGTCCACTCTGATAATGAATGATAATACCTGTTAGGGCTCTATCTATAGGAGGCAGTTCCTATGGCATAATGGTAGCGTGCTGGACTGCGACATTGTAGGAAACGATTTCGAACTCCAGTCGCGCTATTACGTTCACCTTTGGACTAATATTCTAAGGTATGAACACCCTCATAATCCCAGCTATGAGTTTAATATAGGCACTACTGTTCTTCTACAAGGATTGATTTGGCACTAAATAAATCACGAAGGTTGATAAACTATTAAACGAAGAAACTAAATCAAATCAATCCATCTTGGTAATCGATAAGAATACTTGATATCATATAATCGTGTGTAAAAATTCTTTTAAAATTCCACAAAACATGTGAAGATAAATGTACAATATAGACAATTGCCTGACCTGTGGACATAAAATAACCCTAGACGGGTTGATATGCCCTCGAAATCAACCAATCGAATTTTCTCGGAATTTTTAGATGAGGCTTGATAATTCGTATTATTCAGACTAATGTCCTCATCTTCACTGTTATGTACAACGTTTCGGCCGATGTACCCTCCTGTCTTCTTCAGGTTCCCGAGTCCGACAAGAAATATCTGAAGAAGGTCGGATGGCACATCGGCCGAAACGTTGTACAGATAACAATGAAGATGAGGATAATAGTCAGAATAATCTAAATAATACCAATCGAATTTGTTTTGCACTAATGCCCCCAAGAATGGTATAAATTCGTCTCTTCCTGCAATCTGACCAAACTCCTGATTGTTTTTCACAATGGTTACATCCTTGGCATGCCACGATAGTGAAGTAATTTCTAAACATTTTTTAAAGGGTCTGTCCGATAACATCCCAGAGGAAGAATATGGAAGTGAAATTACAGAATCAAAATATGCATTGGAATATGATGGAGATGGAGTCTTTTTTGGTGGTGGGGGTTGAGTTTGGGTAAGAGGAATGTGGAGGTGTCCTAAAGAATATCGCAGCCATTTGTTGATTTTGGAGTATTATTATATTTTTTTGTTGTTTTCTTTTTATCTTTTGTTATTTTTTGCTTTATTTCCCATCAATTGATAATAAAAGATGGCGAATAATATACATAATTGTCAATTTCCTTTCCCGCGGTAAAAAAGAAAAAAAAGAAGAATAAAAGAATAAACAGTAGGAGTAAAATGTCCGTATGATGTTCGATTTTTTCAGAGCGATTCCAGGACTCTATTTTTAGCCGGCCATTTCTTATTATGTTTTACTAATTTTTATGAAAGTAATTCACGGCAAAGATGTCGTATCTTCCATAAAACTGGATCAATTGATGAATGGTGGATATTCATAACGATTTTTTAATCAGTAATAAAATGCTGAAACTACTGTCTTTAAATGCTTCCCCCCATCTCATTAGTCTCCTCTCATCTCTAACCGCCTGGCCTGGATATTATGCCGGTTTTGCGCGGCTTTCAGTTTTGCCTTTCTCTTTATCCTTCCATTCTTTGTAATCTTTACAAGACCTGGATGTTTCTATTTCTCATTTCCTCTTCATTGCACGTCGATATTTGTTCTATATCTCAGTAAAAATAAGACACATACACACACACACACACATATATATAAATATATATATATATATATAATCGGAAGGCGAGTCCAGAGGCACTGACCTTGACTCCAGCACAAAGAAAGGCATTTATATTGACATCTCCAATACTGTGGTCAGCAGATTTTTCTTTTCTTTGTCGGTTATTAGGAATATAATTGCCCCGGAGTTCTGCTCACAATACCACGCTGTTTCATAAATATTATCCAGTATTGGCAAAAACGATGTAAACCGCTTTCTGAACAAACAATTCGTTTTTGATTAAAAAATACAGTGGTACGTTGATTGACGAGCGCCCTATCTTACGAGTTTTCCTACTTACGAGTTGTCACTCGCTCGAGTTTTTGCTTTGTGAACTAAAATTTGATGTACAAGCCAGCTTCAAATACGCCTTTGTTTGTAGGTTCATGAAAAGTATTATTTATAAGAAAAAAAATAAACATAAAACATTATTCATTACATTCTATTTAAAGTTTTATACAACACAGTGTAGTTTTCTTATTAAGAAAAAGTAATAGAAAAAATAGTTTTTGTAGAGATGTTAGAACTTATTAATGGCAGTCTATTTCAATGGGGAAAATTGATTTGATAAGTCAATTCCAGGTAACTATATATATATATATATATATATATATATACTACGCTGAGTCGAAACTGATGAAATATATTGGTACGTGCTAGTATGTAGCGTGTAAATCACGTGACCCAACCGGATTCCGAGTGGCAAACCCAGCAAGTAGCACTCGGAGAGCATCAGGTGAGATGGGCATCTCACAGTCAAGTGTAGTGCGTCACCATTTATGTAATTATATTACATAATTGATAGGTTAACTATAAATTATGTACGTTAGAGTAGAAATTAAAAATAACTGCAATTCTGAATCATGGAAAAAACGTAAAAGTAAATTTAGACGGCTTGGCTTTTCGCAGACCTTGAAGCCGTTCTCGGATTGGTGAATTGATTTTGTGAGAAAAGAAAATAATTAGAGTTTAGCTGACGCGTCTCTGAAGATGGCCAATTCTCCACGCGTGTTGGTTTAACTTGGGCTGAATAAAGACGTCTTAAAATATCTCAAGTTTTGTATTCGTTACTAAAAAGAACAAGAAGTCCCAAGAAGGAAGATCAGGGAACATAGAAGATAAGTATAAGAAAATAAGAAAAGAAATTGTTTAACAATTATCAACAGAGGCGACTAATTTTCGGCACTCTTGAACTTTCGATTTATTTTCAGTTGCGTCCCTTTGGAGCAGTGATCAGTAAATTATTATACCTTAAAAAGATAAGACAATTTAAGTGATAGATGGGTTTGAACAATGATCTATTATGAGTCAACTATATCGTTAAGAATTTCATCAAAAGTGTTACTTTCTTTGTTGTTCTATCGACTCAAGAATCCACAAAGATATGAATCTAGTATATCAGCTTGGATGCCAAACTTATTTTTACTTTGTTTCTTGGCAAGGCACCATAATCCTTCAACATTTTATGTGTGGGCTCCCGTGGCCGGATCCACAAAATTAAGCAAATGGTTCACACGCTGGCGAATGTAACAGTTTCGCAACTGATTAATGAAATTGTAGGCTGCCCACTGGTTGGATATTATCGTTGTACCTGGACGAATAGACTGTTCGATTATAGGGAGTAGAGTCGCTGCTGTTCTGTTTGAAATTTCATACAGAAATATCTGTCTTGTCTCGCGGTATATCCCCCCGAAAACCTACTGTAGTTTGGTCAATCTATCGATATTATACATTTCGTTTTACAAAAAGGATTTCATCGATCGCTACCGTGATACCAGTCCCATTCGAACAAGGTTATTCAAGGCGAAGAAATTCATGATAAAAAATAATGGAAAATGCACAAAAAGTATGAAAAATTATGGCAATATGTAAAGTGGGTAGAAACACTATTAAAGGCTATAATTCTTCGTGTGCAACAATCACTTAATCGCTGAATCGAAAACAAATCAAAAGTGAAAGGATCGAGAAAGTTCAAGAGTGCTCAATTTGTTACATAATTTATGAGCAGTCATAATTTATGAACGTACCTGTAGTTAGAATTTTAAATAAAGTTTGTTAGGAGTAAAAACAGAAGTGGAGAATTTTCCATATCCGCTTAGGGTTATGATTGACATTACTATGATCCTAACGCCACATTCCGGTATACAGACGCGTGAGAATAAGTTTTAGTTTAGTCAGTCAGATACGACTTGGCTTTCAAGGAGAATAGACGTTGCTGCCTACTCCCGGGGTCCATCTCACCGCGGCAGAATCATGGGCTGGGGAAATAAAGCTTTATTATTAAGAACACCAAGTCTTGTTGTTAATTAAATGTTAAAACAAGAACTGTCCAGCCCAGCACAAAGAAGACCAACCCTTAAAAGAAGTCCAACAGACCTAGATAAGATGGCGACCAAAGTAGAAGTGTAACAAGTAAGAAAGACCACTTCTCAACTATTATCATCTCTAATCTGTCAGTCTGTCTGTCTCCCTCTCTCGATTATGTACCTGACGTATAATGTGAGTATATGAGTATACAAAACATTTTATTGTCATAACTCTACATTGTTTTCTGATTTGTGGATGTCATTCTACCCCATATTCATCAACCTAATAAACTCAGAACATGGAGTTTATGCTAAAAAAAATATGGCTGTGGGGTAATGGTTATTGTCATAGGAAATAGACACGGTGACACGAGTTCAAATCCTGGACGAGTCTGTTTTCATTTCACAGATACACTTGGGAAAGGTATGAATCCAACTATTTTTCTTGTCAGCCATGGGTAAAATAATTTAAAAAAACTGGGTTCTTTTATCTTGGTTAAGCATCGAATCTAGGAGAAAAAAACAAAAAAACCTGAATTCAAACCTGTTAAAATCCGCTTAAAAATTGACCTTGTGTCACATTCTGCTCGTGTTGAGGTGTTAGGTAAATACATATACTTAAAGAAATGCTGGAAACATAGGGATAATATCAGGTTGATGCTAAACTCAGAACTTTGGGCTTATATTGATAAAGGACACGTTTTGGTGAACCAGTAAAAACAAATAAGTGACAAATTCCCTTCAGCTTCCGATAGTCATCTGTTGAGTTATGTCTGTCAGCAAATATCTCGCAAAATCAGAAGTAAAGAAAAGACTGCTAGATCGAGAAACCGCTGTCCTGATATAAAAACCAAGCGGCCCTTTAAAAACAGAAGTGATTTAGATGTCCGCATCTGTTTTTGCAACTTGTCTTTAAAAAAAAAAATACATGGTCAAATCTGTCAGCACAAACATCTTTCTTCAACTCTGTGTATGTGTGTGTGCCTGCAGGAAGGAACTGACTTATTTTAAAGACCCCCACCCCAACCCCCAACGCCACCTTTAACTACCCATCAATATCTCTTTTGCTCTCTCAGCGCCTCACAAAATATACATGTAACTCGATTCTTAAATGTGGCATAGAACTTGTTTGGGAGATAAGGGTTTTCTTTTCATCCCTTCTCGCCAAGAAGCAGTAGATTTAAAAGCAAATAATTACTTTCTAAAAGAAGAACGTTTTATTCAACATTTTCTTTTCTTGTTTTTATTTATTTTTTATCATTAAAATGCTGTTTTTGCCTTTCTGTTTTATCTGATGCTAATTAAAACGGTTTGCTTTGGTTCAACCAGCGCTGGTTTTTCCATTTTAGTTTACATCCAGTCGGGAAGCATCCTAGTGAGTGTTATGTCTTTGATGTTTGTATCCTTTATCTAACAGCGCATCCAATCAGTCATACAGCTGCCCTGGCCACATGACACGATCACATGGCTCTGAATTCTTGCCAACGCTGAAAATGGATACAGCAGCCACCTCTCTTGTAACAGTGAATGTAGCGCGGGTACTACTCACTCACTCACTTACTTACTTACTCGCTTGCCCTGGCGGATTTTCCCTGTGGAATACACTGATTGCATTTCTGCAGACCACCCAACGTAGACACCTGTTCACTGTGAGTGGAGACCCATGAACCTGAACACGGAATCCTGGTGTCCGAGCTTGCATCACTCAAGTTTGGCTCTTACTTGGGATAGACAAGCGAGTGGAGAGCCCCCCTCCTGTAATTCGGATGATCATACCAAGCCGTAACAACTGTATGACTTTCCCGTTCGTATTCTTCAAATTGTTCTTATAGCAAACGTCCAACCCTTTTTGTGCTACAAAGTAGAGGCTGAGGTTCAACCACCAGTACTAATTGGTACACATAAAATTCATGAAAATTATTTTTACCAATTCATTAAGTTAATGAAAATTATTTCTTAAACAAATTTTTATATATATATATATATATATATATATATAATCAGGTGGGGCGTGTGGTGTAATGGTTACCGTCGTAAGAACTGGACACGGCGAGTTCAAATCCTGGACGAGGCTGTTTGTATTTCACATAGCATTTTCACCTAGGGAAAGGCATGAATCCAACTACTTTCTCTCCAGCTATCGGTAATATAGTAAGGCAGAGTGGACTCTTTAACCTGAGTTAGACAACCAGTCTAGGAGAATAAAAACTGAATTCCAACATGTTGACCATCCTACTCGTGCGGGTTGATTGATAACTATGTATGTATGTATATATAAAATAGAATTATTAGATAACCCCAAAAAGTTGATATGCCTTTAAACAAACCAACCAACCATTACTCAACTCGTTCTCTCTGATCTGAAGTGCCAGGGACAAAGCGAATTTCAAGTTGATCAGTGGCGGGACAATTTGAACTTCTATCACCTCCGCAATTAAGTAAGGACAATAATTGTAATTATTATAAGTGATAGAAGCGTTTTCAAACAGAATTTGAGATTCGTCGGTTTACCAAGCTGATAATCAGTTGGCCATTTTCGCTTGTCGATACCTGCTGAGGATGATAACGAAATTTTTCTGTGACATTTCCCATCTGCAAGAGGAACCTGCTCACTATCTACTTACGATAGGCGTTAAAACATCAATGTATGATAAACAAAACTCGGCAGTACTATAATGAACGGGATACCGAAATCTGCGCAAAACAGAGGTATAGAACCCGGAACCTTGTGGTTCTAAGTCAGACACTCTACCGAGTGAGCTAAACCGGCCCTTGAATCGGCATTAAAGGACACGAAAAGGTTTGATATGCATTAAAACAAAACCAACCAATAACCAACTATCTGGTTGAGAAATACAAAATTACTTGATAATGTGAAAATAAAAGCAATTTAACACTAATTACGGTCAAGCCACACTGAAAGCATTGGTTATCGCTAGATCCCCGAAGTTAAGCAACGATGAGCCTGTTTAAAATTTAATTGGGTGACCACTTAAGCAACAGCAGGTGCTATAAGCAGCCTGAGTGCTTTGTTTTTCAAAATGATTTGATTCCGCATTAAATTTCCCGAAAAGGGTTGATATACCGTAAAAGAAAACGACCACCCTACATCTACTGTAACAAGTCTAGAAAACACAACATTGTTATCAAATGAGCCACGGTTTTTAAAAAAGTCTAAACACGCCCGATTAAGTTCCACTGAACCGCAGGTGTTTTAAATCTGAGTTCAAGCTCCATCGAATCAAGACTATTTAATTCAGTATCATATCGATAGTGACACTGATCTTCATTTTTTAGATGAAATTGGCGACGTTCAACACACGACTACCAGATTCATATCAAAGGGATTGAATTATAAAGAAGTTTGGATTACTCTAGCATTTGAACTTTGATTAGACGACCCATGAACCCGTTGGCTTCAATCGTAAGAGCGGTTCATGCAGATACTGATTCTCCCTTTTAGGAAGGAGATAGGAGGCTCAAGAAAAAGAAAAAAAAAGACTTACAACGTCACACGCATGCATATATATATATATCCAAGTTGCGCTGTTGTCACGGATTCCCATGTCTTTCCTTCGCCAAACGTCCCTGTTGGCCATTGTTTCTAGTAGGTCCTCCGCACGGCATCCGGAATCCATACAGAGTGTTACAATGAGCCCATGACACACACACACGTGTGTGTGTGTGTGTGTGTTCATGGTGTAATGGTTACTGTCGTAGGAAATGGATATGGTTCAAATCCTGGACGAAGCTATTTGCATTTCACATAGCGATAATAACCGTAAGAGAAGTATGCATCCAACTATTTTCCCCCTAGCTATGGGTAAATAGCAGGGAATAATAGGCTCATTAACCTTTGTATCCCAGCCGGTCCAGGCGAAGGAAAACTCCGAATTCAAACCTGTTAAACTCCGCTTATAAAATTGACTGTCACATCCTGTTCGCGAGGAATGGGTTGGTAATACACACACACACGCACATTATATATATATATATATATAAAATTGTAAAGAAAAAAATTATATATATAAATATAAAAAATATGTATATATAAAAATATACTAAAAATATGATATACGGATATTGCTTTATTCAATTAAATTGAACATCGAACTCTCTACTTGGATCTGAACTACTCTAACATTCCGCCGTTGGAATAAAGAGAGAGGGAAAACTCTGAATTCAAACCTGTGAAACTCTGCTTAAGATTATATATATATATATATATATATATATACACACACTTACCAATCCTCTGCACAGTTAGGATGTGACGAAAAGGTCAGTTTCTTTATCAGAGCTTAACAGATTTGAATTCAGAGCTTACCATATTACTATCATTATTATGATGTTTTTTTTCCTTCATATTATGACTTTACATTCGCAACAAAAAAGTATCTGGTAGCCAAATTGTAATTATCTTTTTTTTATTGTCGCTTCATATGATTTTTTCTTTGTCTTGATTTGAGTTTACACCTGATAACCCTTCCGATGACAGAAAAAGAAGGGTAACTTGTTGCAAAAAAATAACGATAAAAATCGTTGGTGTTGACTATTGATTCAAAACTCTTTATTGAAAGCACAAAAAGTCAATGACCAATTAAACACCACAGGAAGGAATAACGACAAAGGTGATTTCATGACAAGTAAGAATTATAACTGATTACGTTCTTTTTTTTTTGCTTGATATCATTTTACAAATTGTATTATATATACAATATAACTGAAAACAAATATGCTTGAACGTGTGTTTGAATGGACGAGGGTGGGAACAGCTAATTAAAGACTAGAGTTTTTCTGTAATAATATACAGAACAAAAAAACAAAACAAAAAAAAAAAAACAACAAAAACAAATAAACAAGAAATCACCCCCCCAAAAAAAAAACAAACAAAAAAAACAAGAACTCCCCTAAAAAAACACTCACACACTTCCTTAGGTCATTTAGTAAAATATTCCCCCCTAACTTGTTTTTACTCAAAACAAGTAAATTAAAATCGGCTAAATGGCCTATTATTGGTATCAGCCGGATACCGAGGATGTCTATCCCCTGTTCACTATCGCTTGATCTAGGATATTGTTTTGCATCTGAGTTGGAGTGTCACATCTAACACCAGCTTACAACATTACCACACAGATCCGAGCTGTACTACTCCTGTGTTGAGTTTGCGATTGTTGGTATCGAACTCGGAACCTTGTGGTTCTTAGTTGGATGCGCTACTGACTGAGCTGGTGACTTTATTACACAAAACATTAAGTGGAATAAGTTTTGTTAATTTTCATAAAAAGGTGTGTGTGTGGGGGGGATTTTCTTTTGTATGCATTTATGTATGTAATCATAACTCACAGAATAAACATGTCATTAAAGGAATAATCAAAATCTTGAATTAACAGAAATAACTATGAAATGCTAAATAGAATTATTATCGTTTTCCTAAATCGAAGCATCAACACTGTTACAACGGGGATCAAACGGCTCCATGAGTTATCTATTAAATAATGAGGAGGTACGTTGAGTAATGGTTATCAGTGAGGTTGTTTGCATTTCACATAATGCTAATGCCATTGGCAAAGGTATGCATCCAGCTACTTTCCCTCCAGTTATGGGTAAATAATAGGGCAGACTGGACTCTCTAACCTTGCTTAGGTAACCAGATTAGGAAAAGGAAACTCTGAATCCCAACCTGTTAAACTCCACGTAAGAAATTGGCCTTGTGCCATATAATGCTCGTGTGGAGGGGCTGATAAATATGTATATTTAACATTTTGTGCTTCCAAAAGGTAAACTTTATTAGTACTAGCAAAAATATGCACCCAGGGCACACGTAAGTTTTAATATGATATCATATTCAATTAGAAAAACTAATGAAATTAAATAAGAACACAAAATAGATTACTTATTTTTGCTTTATTCTAATTGATTTCAATATAAAATTGTACATAGGATTGCCTTTAATAAGTTTGAGGATAAAACAATAATATTAGAAATTACACCAAGTAATTATTAATTAAACACGGTTTTGTTAAAACCGGTAGGAAAATTATTCACGCCATATACTATGTAAACATTTATTTCTTAATGATATATAACACATATTTCAAAGTTTTTAAACACATAACTAACATAGGCTGTTTCGAGGCAAATCTATCTCAGCTAGACCTTAATAGAGACATTGCTAATAAATAAGATGCTAATTTAGATTAAATAATGTTTATTTAATAACCAATGAGAATATAACGTAAATAACTAAAGGGCTTTTAACATTGGTGGTGGTGCAGTTTCGGTTATAGACAGACAGACACATGATCTCCATTATAATAAGATTCATTTTTTAGCTTTCAATTTCCCAAAGGATTATTTTTTTAGCCTACTCAAGTTTGCTTCTTTGCATGACGCCCACGCTAGAAGATTCACTAACAGTTACTAAACTCTTAAAAAGCGAAGAGAAAGTTTTAATAAAGAGGGATAGAATTTCAGTTATAAAAAAAACAACAAACCCCAGCAGTGCTGAACCATGAAAAAGAATATTAAACACGTTGAAATGAAAGGGTGTGGAAAGCGACATAGAGATGACCTCTCTAGTGCGGCCAAAGGAGGATACGGTCATTTCCTTCTCTTTCTTTTTTTGTATTAACGTTGAGCGAAAGGAGACTTCGTAGCTGGCCCGACGGATATTAACAGCTAAGTCATCATTCATTTTTCAGACAGAGAAAAACAAGGCGGACGACTATGAAGACACCTCCCTTCCTTGAGCTGTCACGGAACTTTGAGGGGAGGAGAAGTGGGGGGGGGGAGAAAAGCCAGCCAGCCAAGTAGGAAGATAGTCAAGGGCTGTGATCAAAGAAGGGATCAAGGAATTCCATCTAAGTCCCTGGGTGAGCCAGAGAATGTTTCTTGATGACAGATGTGGCCCTAGAGGGTCTCTGAAGCTACCCCAAGTTTTACTAAGGGACAGAAGTGACAACAGGACAGCTCTTCACATTAGTGAAACACAAAAGCAAACAGCGAGGGGATCCACCCTGAGATAGAGACACTTCACCCCCTCCTTAAAAATTATTAAGAATGGATGTTGTGGATTCTAAGTGGGGAACAAAAGGGGAAAAGATGAAGAGAAAGAAAAACGGACGAAGTAACAGAAGAGCAATAAAATTAATACAATAAAGAAAAGACTGAAAACAAGTTAGATGCAAGAGGAGAGAGAATGAATTCGATAAGAGGAAAGCTAGAGAGAAAGAAAGAGAAGAAACTAGTAAGAAAGAGAGGAAAAAGGCTAGTGTGAAAGATAAGAAGAGAGAGAGAGAGAGAGAGAAAAAGAAGAGAAAGAATAATACATATACAGAGAGAGAGAGAGAGAGAGAGAGAGAGAGAGGAGGAGAGAGAGAGAGAGAGGTAAAAAAAAAAGAAATAGAAGAAAACTAGAAAGAAAAAGAAAGCTCTGACGGTTGGGCTCAACAGATTGACTCCTAAATGGTTATACAGCGTATTTAAGAAAAATTGATATCATTTGAGATGTACAGAGTGTTTCGGGAAAATCCATATAATTTCTTATTTTCATAACTTTACTAATCCTTGTTCAAATAAACTCAAATTTTAATGTGTAGGAACAACTCAAAATCTGTTGAATGTTTTTTTTTTCTTTTTTAGGTATGTCATTTATTCCAAAAGAAAATGTTTAAAACATTGAAAATAGAATGTTTAAGTTGTGTCTACCCACGCTGTTAAAATCTGAGATTACTTGAACGAGAATTCATCAAGTTATTAGATCACGAATTCATATGACTTTTTTTAAACAACCAGTACATCTCAAATGATATTAATGATTTTTGAAAGCCCCTTATATGTACCATATGTTTAAGCTGATAAGAACTGGCACTACTCTTTGATCTTAGTCAAAAGGGGAGTCTCGCACAAACCGAGGCATATGTGATGGCTAGTGCAAAAATGCGTGGTTCCCATTGGCATTTTCCTTTTGAGGCGCCTCAGGCACCAGGCAATAAATCCAACCCTATCCCTTTAAATTAAAGGTGCAGGTGTTATATGAGGGACCGCCCCTGGCAAAACGTGGGGAGATTTATCATCTTAGCCAAAAGGCCAAGAGGTACAATTTCTAGTCATATGAAAAGAACATAATTAAGACGAGAGAAAAAGAAAGAAACTAAAAGGAGGACTAGGTTTGTTTTGTTGCCTTTTTCTTTCTTTTCAGAAAGAAAGGAAAAAAAGAATTCGTAGAGGCGATTCATTTTCTTGTAAGATGAGTTTTTTTCCTATGACCCCCCCCCCGCACAAAAACAAACAAA
>CM042160.1:12287041-12362041 GCA_023376005.1 Doryteuthis pealeii | reverse complement strand
TGAGCCGAAAATTGTGGAATCGACAATAAACAGGCAGGGCGATGTAAACAGATGCCAGGCGCGGTCCGCGGAGACCCTTTGCTCATCTCCCCGGTTCTTGGCAAACCAGCAATCTTTCGCCTACCACCCGCTAAAACTTATTGTAACTGCAACCAGAAAGACAGTCCCAAGAGATGGGACAGGCCTCTTCCCCAACCCCCAGCACTTCCCGGGCGCGCACAACAACAACAAGAACCAGAATGACAAGTAGAGAAATTTCTCATGGATTCTCAGTGGGATCTTTTCTTGTGACGAATAACAAACAAACAAACAATAAATGAATGAATAAATAAATAAATAAATGATAAAAATGATTAATTTCTACGATCCCTCAAAATGGAAGATTTTTTTTAAAAATCGGCATAGGCGGCCCATAAGATTTCGTTATGTTACAGCATATCCATATAAGTTCAGAAATAGTTACGCTGATATACATATACATATATATATATATATATATATATATATATATATATACAATTTAGGGTTAATTCTATATTCCCCAGATCTTCAAAACTAGATTCAGCTTAGTATCATGTCCAGGAAATCCCCTTTTGACAAATTATTCTTGATGTGCAGTTTGAGTGCATTAGATTGATGACAAACGTTTTTGCAGTTTTATACCGACCTGCAATTTGATACTTTAAGATGCACTAACAATTTACGAAAGAGAGGAAAATGTGTATCTTATGTCGTTCCATACAATAAAAAAAAGCCGCACATTATAAAAGATTGGGTTTAGATTACTTCTAAAAGATTAAACAGCAGACCAATATTTCTGGACTTTGTTTATAAAAAATAAATTTACAAAAAAACACAAAAAAACAAGACCCCCCCCAAAAAAAAAACCCCTAAAAGACAATAACTTAAAAATTCATTTATTTTTTTAAATTTTTTTGCGCGCGCGTTCCGTCAAAAAATATCTTTCCGGTTTCACGCTTTCAAAAAACCCAACAACAAATCTCGATCGTTTAATTCAATTTAAGTTGCCTGCACTCAAGAGACAAAATCTGAGATTTTCGTTCGCGAGTCTGACATCCGGGCAGCTATCTCTGGATTTTGTCACAAAGAAAGAGTGCTGAATTGCCATCTTTCATAGACTTCTTCGACGATCAAGGGTCACTCCGCTTTCTTTCAGGATCTAACACCATATCAATGATACTTAATTCAATTAGAGTTACGAGCACTTAGGAGCAGTGGGGTTCTCAGCTGCTAATGGGTTCAACTTGCCACCCAATAATCTCTGCGCTTTGTCAAGAAAAGATACTTCGAATCTATACTGTTCAAATTTGCCCTATGTACACATGTTTATTTTCTTTTTCCCAACTGTCTGCGCATATCGGCGTCATCTAATTCAATATTGTCTTCTTATTATTCTAAGAGCAATATTTCTATATCTGGTAATACAGACACACTGCGTATGAATGAGGTAGGTAAGGGTTTAATAATTTAATATCATTATTTGCTTACATTTCAGAAATTATAGATATGCAGTGGTACCTTGGTTTACGAGTTCACAAACTTATGAATTTTCCTAGTTACGGACTGTCAATTGGTCTATTTTTTTTTGCTTTGTGTTGAGAACTAAAACTTGAGGTACAAGTGAGCTTCAGATGCGCATATGCTAATAAATTCACAAAAAAAAGTTTAAGTTTTCAAATATATTACACCAGAGAAATATATCCTTTATTAAAAAATAAATATGAAAACATATTACAGCATATGATTTATAACATTCTTTTTTAATGCTTTTATGTAATGCAATACTATTTTTTTTCTTTAAAAAGTAACAAAAAATCAGCTGACTTTTTTTTAATGTTTGGAATGGATTAATGGCATTTCAGTTGATTTTATCGGTATGTCACGCTGTCTGTGGTTATTTTATGCCGAGAGGTTAGGGAATTACGCATAGTCCGTTTATATTATAAATTATATATATACTAACGAAATAGTTGTAAACGTTGGGTTAAAATATGGGACATTTTTCTATCATCTGCATGCCACAATACACACACACACACACACATATATATATATATCAACTCCTCTGCGCGAGCAGGATGCGATACAGGGTCAATTTTTAACCGGAGTTTAACAATTTGGAATTAAAGAGCACAATATGCCTTGCTAGTTATCCATAGCTGGAAGGAGAATAATTTGATTCAAAACGTTTCCCAAGGGTGTTAGTATTATGTGAAATGCCAAAGGCTTGTTCAGGATTTGAACTCGAGTTGCCGAATCCACTTCCTCCAACGGTAATCATTACACAACGAACATCTCACACACACACATGCAGAGAGAGAGAGAGAGAGAGAGAGAGAGAGAGACGGACGGACTGAGAACAATAAATAAACACACGTAGATTAAGTAAACAATCAGTGAAATGGTAGGAACAGAAAATTGAAACGGGGAAAAAATGAATGAAAATAATGAAGTATTGGAATGGTGAAACAAAGAAAGGAAAAAAAAAAAAAAAAGAAGAAAAGAAAAGAAAAGAAACTAATGCGACTTTAAAATCATTTATTTTTCCCGCCCATCTCAACAGAAACAACATGAGGATTGGAATTTGGAACACAGATTGAAAAATTAATAGAGGCTTGACAGATATGTCAGACTTGGAAGAGAAGAAAACGGGTGCGTACGGTAAAAGAAAAAAAGCTTGTGGACAGAGACGAAGAAAATGAAAATAACAAAATTATGTAGTTATTTACTAAGCTTAGTGCAGGTATGGCACAAGGCCAGAAGTACGGTGTTCCCAGTGAGAATCAAACCCATTAACAATGGTCTGCTAATTAATATTAGGCTAAATCAACAAAATTATGTATTTATATGCGTCTGTATAAGTAAGTAAAGTAAGTCGTCGTTAGGGCGGCCTAATGTCGGTATCAGTCTGACAGCGAGGGAGTCTATCCCCTTTTCACTAGCTAGACCAAGGAGATGGTTTTAGTGTCTGAGATGGAGCGCAACACCTACCATCAGCACCTGCGTCTGTATAGATGAATTGATTTAGTTTGGTTTATTTGTTTTAATAGCATATCAACCTTCGTTAGTCATTTAATGCCAAAACCATCCTTGTAGAATAACAGTAGTAGTACCATTTAACCCATAGCTGGAGGAAAGGGGAAAGTTAACACCTTCCCAAGGGTATTAGTCCAAAAGTGCTGGTGTTTCTTAAAGATTTTCAAGTATTCCTATCGAATACAAATAATTTTAAAACAAATCGTGACTCATATTTGACTCATAAATGTGACACTAACAGGTATTATCATTTTGGGTCAGAGTGGACCTGGGAGTAATGATAATGAAGGGATTCTCTACACTTCCCAAGTCTGCTGATTTCTTGAATTATCTACGTATAGTTATAACCTGCACAGCCAAATACAAATGTAAAGTTTTCATAAGTATGCATATGCACATAAAGATATTATATATATTGAGAATTCCAATTATTTAAATGGAAAAGGTGTGCATTTCTCCCTCCAGTTATGGGTAAGTAGGACAGATTCGGCTCATTCAATTTGGTTAGGAAATCAGTAAGGAAAAGTTTCAATTCAAACCTGTTAAACTCCGCTTAAGAAATTGACCTCGTATCACATCCTACTCGTGCATAGAGGTTGGTAAATAAGAGAGAGAGAGAGAGAGAGAGAGAGAGAGAGAGAGAGAGAGAGGTTTTTTTTAAAATCGTACAATGGGGATATAATCTAAAAAATGACGTTTTAAACAAATTCTAGTCTAAGACCAAGAGAAATTATGAACAGATAGAGAGTGAGAGGGGTGGATGAGAGAGACAGACAGAGAAATTATGAAGAGAGAGAGAGAGAGAAAAGAGAGAGAGGGGATTAGGAGCAGAAAAATAGAGACAGGGAAAGGTAGAAGCAAAGGGGGAAAGGAAGAGACTGGGAGATAGACAGACAATATGGTAACAATAAAACAGTACGGGTAAATCTAAAAAAGAAAAAGAAAAGGAAATGAAAAGAAAATGGCGGAAAGTGAACAGATGATGAAATCCGTCCGTAGTCGTTGCCATCAATCCACAATATTCTTCTTTGTTGTTGTTGTTCCCTTACAACAAATGCCATTTATCAAACTGTGGGGAGCGAAAAAAAGAGCAACGTTGGGGGATAGCGATGGACACATCCGTTTTGCAAGTTGGAATCTTACAAATAAGTTACCTTTCAACCCCCCCTCCCGGACCCAATAATAATAATAATAATAATAATAATAATAATGAATAAAAAGACTCTTCTTTGTACAATGGAAAAGGGAGGAGCACACAGTTCTCTGGGTGTGGTAATGGATCTAACAGCTTTGCAAATAACTTGGCCGGCATAATGTTGCAAATTCCCTGTTTTTACTTACCATGCGTTACTTACATAGGAAAGGCCAAGGTGGTGGTGGTGGCGGCGGTGGTGGTCGAGCGTATTTCTCGGTTTTATTTGAGAAACTATTAGCGAATTGCTAGTATCTTTACTGCCAAACCAAAACAGCCAACAACATGGCCGTGTGATTATATAATACACATTCACGCAGAGAAGGTTTTACCGCTCTGTTAAAACCAGTGTGTGCAGTTCTTGAATGGTACGTCTATTACAAAAGTTTGAATAAAAATAATTCCTTTTTTTAAATACGAGGATAAAATCCCAAAGTTAAGGTTTGCAAAATATTTAGACATCACAGAAACGTTTATTGTTCATTGTCAATGATGTTCACATCATTTTAAAGGGGGAACGTGTATCTATTTTTTTTACATAATCGCTTTTTTTGGTCGATATATTTTTGTAGTCACTGTGGTAGTTTTTGTATGCCCATGTCATACCAGCTCGCCGCCATGTTTTTGAAGAGGTATTGGACCTTGTCATAATAACCCTATTAATATGTGCCATGTGATAATATTGATATCGGTTAGACATATTGATTGCTACTTGATATATATTTATATATATTGAATACCACGTGATAATATCGAAATTTTATTATATATATATATTGTCATGTGATAATATTGATATTTGTTGGATATGTTGACTACCACGAGATAATATTGATATCGCTTACATATATTGACTATCACGAGGTAATATTGATATCGGTTATCGATGGGTATCATTTGAGTGTTTAGTTTAGAGCGATTCTTTTAGATGACAGTCTCGCAAGCGATTGATAAGATAGTGCCAAATATAATTTAGTGCCCGAATTCGACTGGTCACCTAGTCGAGACTTACAGTCAATTTTGAAATCCTGTTTTTTTTAATGACAAAGCGATGGTAGTATATATATCTCACAAGCCATTGTTCTTGGATTAGTACCAGCTGGTTGCTCCATGAATTTAGTTGTCATTGCCACCAGCAAATATTAGCTTTAAGTAAGTAATAAATAGGACGAAGAGAAGAAGGGAGAATTAAATTATGTTCGCGTTTTAAAAGATAAGATAAAGCAACAATCCTTCCCAGCCGTAGTTGTATCAGTGCTACTGTACGACAGCACCACTTAGACCTAAACGAAACTCCTAGATAATAAGCTAGATTGGAACTGCACAAGAATGCTGTGCGCTGTCTTATACAAATCGTGGAAATAGCAACTCACAAGAAATCAGCGGTACGGTCACTTGCCCCCAATCACACAAACCATCCGAGTAAGAAGAACAAGGCATTCTGGACTGCTGGAAAAGCCGGGAGGAACTTATAAGTGACATTCTCCTATGAAAACCTATGCATATGGATGGACACGGTAAGAACCTACATCGATCAGCTTTGTGTGGATTCTGGATGCCGCACAGATACACCCGGATGTGTATTATAAAATTCTAATGGTTGACCTCAGCCACCGTCTTCTAGCACATATATGATAAAAAGGGGTAGGTGTTTGATATAATAGACATTCGAAAAATACGTTCAGGACAATCATATAGTTGCTAGGGCTTGACATGACCAGCCGATTGATCGGTTCGGGCCTCTCCGACCACTCGTCTTGTCCAAGTAAAGACCTATTTTATCCAGATCACTGACTGCTCAGCCACCACAATCCTGTCCTCGGACATTACGGTTCGTCACTTACGGCCAACAAGTGGCTCCATTGGGGGATGGGAGTAAAATGTATCGGTGGTCCCGTGCTACTCATGCGCTGAGTTCGGAGAGGGTCGCTATCGAACCTGGAACCTTGTGGTTCCGAGTCGGATGCTGTGCCAACTGAGCTATATTGAATTAACTAAAAAAAAATACTTTTAAATAATTACCTTATCTTAGCCGAAAGGGAGGAATGGATTCATGCCTTTCTCGAGTGCATTAGTGTGAAATAAATGCAAAGAGACCAGGTTCGCCGGTTCCCCTTTCCGAACCGCTAACCGTTATGCTACCCGGCACCTTCCGAGACGTCGGTGTTATATTATTTATTACTAGCATGGTTCTTGTAATAAATGAGATTATTTACGTACGAATCGGTACTTTTGCTTTTGTATGGCTTCAAGATGGTGGCAACAGTCGAGTTGAGAACGTAGGGGCATTAACAGACTGAAATCCTTTTAAATCGTTTAAGTTAACAGAAGAAATAAAAAAGAAGATGGAAGAGAAAGAATGCATGGTAATAAGAAAATGCGAAAGAAAGTGAAGTAAAGGAAGAGGAAAATAAAGCATAAGAGAGATATATATTGGAATAGGGGAGAAAAGGGAAGGAAAAAGCCAGAGAGTAAGTAATGTAATTAAGTCTCTGTCTCTCTCTATCACGCACGCACACACAATCTGGGGTTTGTCTTTTTTACACGCTTCTTCCCTCTTTCTGAAGAACCGCCTCTTCCTGTCTCCTTTCATCAATCTCCCTCTCTCTCCCTGTCTCCTTTCATCTCTCTCTCTCTCTCTATCTTCCTTCTTTTCCCACATCTCTCTCCTCTCACACAATAATCTTGGTTTTGTCTTTTCTACTCACTTTACTTTTCTTTCTCAGTCTGTAGAATCGCTTCTTCCTGCCTGTACTTTTCTCCTTTCATCAAAGTCTCTCACTATCTATCTATCTACATCTTCTCTTCCCCTCTTTCCCCACCCACTCTCTCTCCTTCTACCTTTCCCTCTCTTTCTCTCACACTCACAATAATCTAGGTTTTGTCTTTTTCTACTCGCTTCTTTCATTTTCTTTCTCTAGTACCGTTTGTTCCCCCTTTCTCCTTTCAACAAAGACTCTCTCTCTCTCTCTCTCTCTCTGATTCTCTTCAAATAATGCCTCAGATTACCATAAGAACAAGACTTCTCATTACTCTATAGTGGAATCAGGTTGCGTTATATATATATATATATATATATATATATATATATATGGGTAAGGTTTGGAATGAAATCCCACGGTACGAGAAAAAGGAAAGACAGAAAGGAAAATCACATTGACATGTTTCCCTATGGGAATAGCGTCATTACAATTAAGCATAACAATGTCGAATAGGGAGTGCTGCAATTCAATAAGACCCCGACCGTCAATTTACGGCCAGATTTTTACAACAGATTCCGTTTTCGTCACCAAATTACTACTCAAAGAATTTTGGATATGAAAAAAGATAAAAACAAGACATGATATGAAATAAAGAATGATGAAATCTCACCGATACAGTACATACATATATAATTAGCACACTTCTCTCTCTCTCCCGTTGCGCAAAAATTTCATTTTCTGTGGAAGGATAAATCTATTCTGGTGACGCTAATCTTATAGCGAAGCATATCAATCTGATTTTCCATGCTGTTTTCCTTCTCTCTCTCTTATATATATATATATATATATATATATATATATGCACCCCATACATATACACACATGAATAAACGCATACATATACTCACATCACTCATTTATATGTATATATACTCACAGTCGCAGACATATACATATACTCAGATACATAAGCACACACACACACACATATGCTCTCACACATAAGCATTCACACACATATACTCACACACACATGTAGGAAGCGCATGGTGTAATGGTTAAAGTCATGGGAAATGAACACGTCGCCCCGAGTTCAAATCCTGGACGTGGTAATTGCATTTCATTTAGCGCTAATATCCTTGGAAAAGGTATGAATCCTACTCTCCCTCCAGTTATGGGTAAATAGTAGGGCAGACTGGGCTGTTTAACTTTGGTTAGGCAACCGGACTAGGAGAAGGAAAACTCTGAATTCAAACCTGTTGAACCCCGCTTAAGAAATTGACCTTGTGTCATACCCTATATATATGTAGATAGTTACGCTAGTGTAATGGTTCGCAAGTTAGATTAGGAGACCATTAGTGGGTTTGTAATTTGGCGCCCAATACTTCTGACCATGTGCCACATATCCTAAGCTTAGTAAATACCCCCTCTCCCATACACACATTCGATTTTGCTGAAAATGTATTTCGCGTGTTCTAATAATGGACACCGACAATCTTAATAAGATTTCATCGGTGTTTAATCGAAAGAAAAGAAAAAAAAGAATTTAAAATAAATTTCCAATAAATGAATAATAATAATATGATGAGTCATCCTTTCATTCAATTTCTCTCTCCCTCTCTCTGCGCAAGACTGACAAACCAGGTTATGGGCGCCACTCTTGGTCTCCCATGTTCCATCAGTAGAAAAATCAAAGGAGAGAGAGAGAGAGAGAGAGAGAGAGAGAGAGAGAGAGAGAGAGAGAGAGAGAGAGAGAGATGAAGAAGTATGAAGGAATGACTTTATTGGAATTTTTCATCATCGGCCATTACCCCCCCCTCCAAAGATTGCAGCATTCGTCATCTTCCGTCTACGCATCATTGAACGGTTCCGCTTCGTCCGCACAACGCCCTCACTCGTCCCACCTCCAAGAGAAGGAATACAACTTTAATGACCAATAAAACGGCGCCGTTGCCAGCCAAAACACTAATGACCTTTGACACGGTGATCCGCTAAAAGGTCAGACTCCTACATCCGCCACATTTCTTTTTTCAAGAGTTCTGCTCGGTTAGATACGAAACTTCGGAAATGTAGTTTGAAAGCAGCCAACACAAAAATCAGAATGGCGGGAAAAGCTAGAATGCAAGGTGGAATAATAAATATAAACGGTGTTCGGGGAGGGGAGGGGAAGATTAAAAGAAGCGTTATGGCAAGCAACCAAGATATACCAAAGACGATAAAAGGAAGATTATGTGTGCGTTATATATATATATATATATATATATATATATATATATATATATATAGTAATGTTCATATGTATTTGAACAAATAGACAATTTGCAGATTTATGGACATAAGGTAGATATTGGATATACATGGTGTTTGAGAAAAATCAATATTATTTCATAATCTAATAACTTAACAAAAGTTCTTGTTCAAATTATCTAAAATTTTAACAGCATGAGTAGAAACAACTAAAGATTCTATGTTTAATTTTTAAACACCTTTTCATTTCCAGTGAATGTCATTTCTATACATAACCCCCTCAATACATATATTATATATATGATTTAATATACCAAACTTGTTGGTAAATCCTCGCGGTGAGAAAAACCCAGCAAATAGTTTGGTTGTAAAAATATACTACCAAACATTACCCGGGGAGAAAAAAATTTTTGGAAAAAAGAAAAGACCAAGATAATCGTACCAACCAAAAATAATCTATTGGTACAATATTTGGCCAAAAGAAAAAACAATATATATATATATATATATATATATATATATATACATACAAAACCGTCAGGAAACTAAAGCTAATAAGTAAAAAGTGCTCAATACCTAAGTAGAGCAAATAATAAAGATAAATCTAATGAGTCAGATAAACCTACTAAAAGTTTCGCTTAATGCTCTTCAGGGCTTAGATCCAACTCTTAGTCGGATCTTAGCCCTGAAGAGCATTAAGCAAAACTTTTAGTAGGTTTATCTGTCTCATTAGATTTATCTTTATAAACTTGAGAATCCTAAATGTCTATAGCATTCCATGCACTTTCTGTGTGTATATTAACATTGCTTTCTGTACATGAGATATTACTACTAGGTATGTGAACTGTCTACTAATTTGAGAGACGTAATGACGATAATCAGTTAGAATACTAAGTAGCGTTGCAATATTTTAAGTTACTTGCTGTCAAATGGCCTCCCCAAAAAAATTCAGCAGTTATTTCTGACGTGGAAATCAACTAGCATATGATAATCATATATATATATATTATATATATATATATATATAGTAGACATGTATAGATAACCTACTTGAGTTTCACAAAAAAGGTTCATCAAGAAATTGATTAATGAAAGTCTATTGCGGAAGTGAACAATACAATCATAGCCGTTAAAAACAGTTTCGCAGTGAAGATGTTGATTGTATCATTCAAAATCCATATTATATATATATATATTATATATATATATATAAACCCCTCCAAACAAGTTGGATGTAGCACAATATGAATTCCCGAGGTTAAAGAAAGAGCCCAATCTGCTCTGCTATTTACCCATAGCTGGAGGGAGGAGACCAGGAATCTTAATAAGAGTAATGATTATTGAATGATATAATCAAACCGAGATTTAAAAAAATATACAAGAAAAAAACTTGTTCTTGTAATTTTTGTGATCAGGGTCTCGTGAGGATCCCATGGTTAGTTTTAACTACGACAGATAACCGCATGTTTGGAAGAAAGCCGTAGAATTCAGAGAGCCCGTCCATAATTCAAATCGACGCAAGAATAGAGGGAGTGCGTCCGACCGAGCGTTTGTGAACGTGTGTCTGTACTGATGATCCCGAGTCGATGGCAGGAGGCTGCTTTGTCTAAACGAGGATCTGTGTCTAGCCAAAAATAGTTGAAGCTTTAACAGTTGAGAATTTCGTGGATTTTATGATGACACGGGCTGCGAACATCTATAGTGTTTCAAAGACCCCGGCCTAGATGCTTGTTCACTGGTTAGAAGTAGCAATAAAAAATATATATGATAATTATGCAATACTAGACATGCACTCGGGATGTTAGAAAGGTTCCTTTGTGAAGGTTATTTTGAATGGATTAATATTAGCTGGGATAATAAAGAGACTTAAATTGATAATGACAGAGTAAGGTCGATAAAACAAACAAAACTAGACGGGGAGAAATATTATACAGAAATATAACTTCTTTCTCTCTCTCTACACACACACACTATATATATATATATATATATATATATATATATATATATATATATAGAGAGAGAGAGAGAGAGAGAGAGGGGGGGCAGAGGGAGAGAAAGGAAGAATGAGATAGGACTGAGATGGAGAGAGAGAGGGAGGGAGGGAGGGATTAGCATGGAGAGAAAGTGTAAGCAGAGATAGAGAAAGCGAAGAGGACGAAGAAACAGTGATTGAGTTGGATAATAAGAGAGAGGCCAGATAGAGAGAGACTGAAAAGGATGAGTAGAGAGGAGAGAGAGAGAGAGTCAATAGGATAAAAAGAGTAATATGAGAGAGAGAGAGAGAGAGAGAGAGAGAGAGAGAGAGAGAGAGAGAGAGAGAGAGAGAGATGGTCAGATTGAGATAAATATAGGCATGTACCGACCGAAAGAGACAGATTTAAACAGACCGAGAAAATGTGTTTATGTTTATATATATATATATATATATATATATATATATATATATGAGAGATAGGTATGCACATGGAAGTATATGCGTATAAATTCGGATGGATCGGAACAGACTTTAATAGAAACAGAGACAAGTGTTCCTATTTAGATATATTTACGCCTTATCTATTCATACACTTATCAGTTCTCTCTCTCTCTCTCTCTTTGTATATATATATATATATATATATATATATATATATATATATAGGGGAGAGAGAGAGAACAATTGACGCAACTACAAATAACTGTAATCTGAGAGTCAATGAGATTGCTATGTACACAAATTGATACCAGTGTAAAGAATGCGCCTCTTGTCAAGTAATATTAAGTCCACATCTGTTTTGATGACAAAATAGAAACTTGTCATTTCCTATATATTTATCTATTTAAGGAACACATGAGCTTGAAAGAAGCATGTATTTTACAATAGGGCATTTACCCTGTGATCCACTTTTTTGTCTCTCTATAACACACACACACACACACACACATACATACATACATATATATATATATATATATATATATATTCATATACACACACATATACCTATATAACACATGTGTGTCTGCAACCTGACTGGAATGAAATATCATCTTCTGTTTATCTTTACTTCCTCATATTTATAATACACAACATTTTGTGTAACCGGATTTGTGTCCTTACAATATTTATATATTCTGAGCCAGTTATTGAGCACTCTTCAGCAATCTTTATGCTTATATATATATATATATAATATATATATATATAATCCAAAGATTGAGAGAAGAAATCTTCCTTACGGTGTAGTAGTTTTTCAGTTGTAATTTACAGAGCTCAGCGCCAGAGTCGCAGAGCAGAATTATATTAATAAAAATAAGTTTGCAATATTCATAAATTAAGAATCTTTGATATCACAGATAGAGCATATTGACAATTCCTAAGTAACCTTGACATTTTTGTGTGTATATATGATATACACATACAAGATTGGATAGCTTAGGCATAAAGTCAACGGTACTTAGGAACTGTCAGTTTCTCGGCAATGACAACTTCAGACAGAAAAAACATTTATTGGTCTGACGATTGAATAGACGAGTAACCGACAGTTAGCAAGCGGCATTGACTATGTTTACGCTATTTCAGCCGATATATGTGCTCTATATATCTATATTGAGCACTATCTATGTATAAATGTATACATTATATATATATATATATAAGTTTTTGTTATTGCACAAAAAGCTTGCAGAAGAGAGTCCAATATCGCTCCCTTTCTCTCTCTCTCTCTCTCATATATATATATATATATATATATATATATATATATATATATATATATATATATAAGAGAGAGAGAGAGAGAGAGAGAGAGAGAGAGAGAGAGAGAGAGAGAGAGAGAGAGAGATTATTATTGAATGGGTTTGAGTTTTTATTTCAAATGTTGATTTCTTTTCCCCAAGATCCCCACTCCATTTATATTAATTCAGTACTGGAGGGCAGACTCCTGTGCACCAGGACTTGCGCATACAACAAATTTAGACCTGAAAATCGACAACGTGAAACTCTGTGTCATGAGTGATTTTCCTGTTTTTATTATTATTATTATTATTATCTTATTTTATACTAGAAATTATATATATATATATATATATAAGTTCCATGTATCCTTATCAAAATCAGTCATCCAATAACAGTTCCCCTTTCTATCTTTCAGTTCGTTCCTGGCACCAATTTGCGGGCTGACACTTGGAGTTGTCATCTCAAACATATGTTAATGTAAATTAATTCAATCCTGGAGGGCAGACTCCCGCGCACCGAGATTTGCACATACAACAAATTAGGAGCTCTATCTAAACGCCAATAACGGCATAATAATATAAACACAGAATAACATACACACACGTTTATATACACTACGGGTATTTACGGATGTACTTAGTACAAATGCAAATGTTCATTTATTTTAAACATATGTTAAATGAATACAAAGACCGTTAAATACACGGCCAAATATAAATGCTTACGTCAAGTTAAATGTTCAGTTGTTTAGGCTATAGAGACAGGGTGGTCTACGTTGAAGCTTACACTTTACTTGGGATTAGATTAGACTAGTTGAGTGCCCCTCCCCTAGATTTTGTCCTGTTGGTGGGTGGGAGTAGAGAAGAATGAATTAAATACTCGTCAATTCCTTTCTCATCGCATGGGTATAGCTAGATTGTTACACTTTTTATGGAGGTGCGTAGTGTAATGGTTAGAGTAGTAGGAAATGGACTCGTCAACCCGAGTTCAAATCCTTGACGAGGCTGTTTGCATTTCATATAGCACTAATACCCTTTGGGAAAGGTATGAATATATATATATATATATTCTCTCTCCAGCTATTGGTAAAATAGTAGGACAGACTGGGCTCTTTAACCTTGGATAGGTAACCAGTCTAGGAGAAGGAAAACTCTGAAATCAAACCTGTTAAACCCCGCTTAAGAAATTGACCATGTGCCGCATCCTGCTCGTGCGGAGGGGTTGGTAAATATACATCTGTCACTACTCTAACGGAAGATGTTCGGATGTGCTCCATTCATTGGTTTCATCTATTTGAGAGTTTCAAGTAAGTACTCCTTTCGCTGCCTCATGCGCGCAGCATTCGTTCTTTGTGAACTTGTTGAGAGTGACTAAAAAAAAAAGGTGTTTATTTTTTAAATGATGAATTATGAGCAATTATTAAGTTTTATTGGACCGGTTGAGCTTAGTCGGTCCAGCATCTGTCTAGGAACCATAAGGTCCCGGGTTCGATACCGGCCATCGCCAACTCCGCGCGCGAGTAGCACAGTTTAGATATATACGGTTAAGTGGGAAGCCTGTGACGCTCCACCTTAGAAGAATAAAACAATCATCCTGGTCTAGCACTAGTGAAAAGAGGATAGACTCCCTCGATTCCCGGTGGATACTGACAATAACCCACCGCGCCAACGTTTGATAGTCGGTTATGAAACCGACTCTTCCATATTATTTTGGCGTGGATGAAGTGTAATTATATTGCACAGTTTATAAATAAAGGAGTCTCCGATTAAACCTGCGTAGTATGGTCCGCGTAGGCTGGTTGACAGTTAATATACAGGCTGCGCAACCGGCTTTTGATTCAAAATGGTAGGTTACTTTCTGGACAGGGCGGAATATATATATATATATAGTGTGTATGTGTGTGTGTCTACTATAGAATGTGTACATGTATTACGGAAATAACGGTAAGTCAGTGACCATTTCGCCATAGTATTTATGGAGTAGACATACAATCTCGTCTCTGTTTTGGTGAGTTTAGTCCTTTCTGATTGACATCTATCAATATACATGTGATATTCTAAGTTATCCTTTGTAAATATCAATGTTAAGATAGCTTCTCTCAAACTGAAACCTTTGCCTTCGATGAGAGGTCTTATTTCAGACACTCAATGCATTTAGTTCACAAATCTGTAAAATCTCAAACTAATTTCTTTTCTTTATACACATACATACACACACACATATATATTATTATATATGTATGTATGTATTAAATTCAAGAGTTGTTCTTTCAAAGGTCATACAAATATACACGTCTATGTAGACGCACAGCTTTTTCAAGTGAATGAAAGCACGGTAAGGCGGGAAAATAGACACATGCAAAAAAACCTGCGCATGCGTCAATAATGTCGTCTGGTAAATATTGACAACCCTGCACAATGTCGATTTTCTCATCGGAATGGATTTATATTAAACTCACCGAGGGCGATTTTAAATGCTGTGACTGAAGAAGTGTGGCCGTGACGGCTACAAAAATGACAAATTTAATGAAGAAGCTCTCTCAGCCCAACCACCAAGATAATCAATAAACAGTGTGTGTGTGTGTGTGTGGGGGGTAATAGGAGGGTGAGGGTTGGCAGTACGTAGAGAAATTATAGAAGGAAAGAAGGTGAACTTGTCTATTTATTCCGTGTCCCCCCCTCCAGTTTTCTCTTCCTTTTTAGGAACTAACATGCGAATGCCTTAAGAAGGAATTTAATCAGGAGGTAGACGATAGAAAATACGTTGTTGGCAAATGGTGGACAGTACAACGAAAATCATGATACAATGTTGAGTTTTTATTTTGTTTAAATGTTGATTTATTTTCTTTTCACCTCAGGCTCCATTTTTTTCTTCTTCGCCAGGATCCCCACTCCAATGTGCAAAATAACACGCCATTCTCATCTATAAACTGCTAGGGGAAAAAGACTACTACTACAAATATTTTTTGTTTTATTTTTTTAAGAGGAATTGTTGTCATTTATTATTATCATTTCACTCCTTGCGAGTTTTTCATACCAGCGGAAGCTGATGATCTTTCGCTGGAGTCTTAGTGACAGCAAGTCTCCAGGACTCTTCTAAATATTCAAGCTGATCTCACTATGCTGTTGTGGGAATGGTCCCAGTTTTTCCTCTGATTTCCAAATTATTGGGGACCGTTCCAAGGGCACTCACTACTGTAGAAGTTATCCTGCCCGCAGCGCCATGTTGGATTTTGTGTAAAGTATTCAACCCTGTTACAAGATGAATGCAAGACTAAAACTAGAGTTTGGTAGGTGGCTTATATGGAGCTTTGGATTGTTCCATTAAGAACTCAGGAAATGAACTTGCCTGAGTTCATAATGGAACAATCCAAAGCTCCATATAAGCCACCTACCAAACTCTAGTTTTAGTCTTGCATTCATCTTGTAACAGAGTTGAATACTTTACACAAAATCAAACAACTACAATTGGTATCACTTTCACCCCCATATTCCACAGTTTATTATTATTATTATTTCCCGTCAGCTCTAACAGATGGTTTTCATCGGAGTCCGAGTGACAGCAAGTCTCGTTAGGTCTCCAGGACCTTCTAAGTAACCTAACTGATTTAGTAATGCTCTGGTCTGGATAGTTTCAATTCATCATCATATATCCAGTTCATCGAGCCACTTTCCCTCGTTCTATTGGACTGTCTCAGTTACGATTTGTATCACTGCCACATTGTTATTATTCGTGTATTCTTTCTTTTAATACTATTGGTATATATATTGTAGATATTAAATGTCCTTGGGTGTGTAAATGAGTTTATCTTGTCTTTCTCTCCATTGTGTACAGTGTTAGTATATCATAATCACTGGTCCCGTAACCTGGTTTTGGTCGTAGGGACGTTACTAATGTAGTATGATTTGGGCACTAAGAGCCAGGTTGAGCCCATCACTTTCTAGACCGGTTACCCTATCAATGTTAAAGACCCTAGTCTGCACGACTATTTTATCTATAGTAGGAGGGATAATAGTTGTATTAATACCTTTCCAAGGGATATGCTCTATGTAAACAGACTCGTCAGGATTTGAACTCATGTAGCCGAATCCACTTCCTACGACAATTATTGATATGTAACGAGCGCATATCACGGTTATACTAAGGAGGTCAATACTGGTCCTTAGTGAGCCGGGACTCGACTAAATTGTAATGAAGTAACTTGTTTTTGAGAATATCGTAGTTATAATTTTCTTCACGGCAGTAGGGATTTAATGGATTTGTTTAAAAAAAACGAAAGAAGGTAGCCGAGTCCATTTCCTACGATGATTACCGTTAAGCCTCAAGCGCTTCAGCAAATCACGGATATACTAATGCCGATATAGTACCTTGGTGACTGGAGACGACTAAATATCTTCCCTACATCAAAGCGCTTCGAAAGTGCTTTTAATCACTGCCTGTGCTCAATGGATTTATTAAGTCGGTAAAGAAAGAGAGCATCAGATTAGTACGTAGCTTGAGAAAAAAACCCCATCTCATCAGTAAAGTAAGTGTAGGTTTTCTATTTGTAATGTTAGACCAAAAATTACACAAAGAGTTGAATCGGAACTGAAATACGTTCAACAAGTCTCTAAATCCAGCATAAATCTTCAAAGATTTGGCTGTCTGTCGATAGTAGGAGAGTTTAAAAAAGAATTAAAAACATAACCTTCACAAAAAAAAAACAACAAAAAATTAAAAAAAAACAAAACAAAAACAAATAAACAATAAAATACCCAAAACAAAACAAAAAAAACAACCCAGGTACACTTATCCTCAAAATTAGTGTCTAGCAGATTAAATTTTATCTAAGACATAAGCCCAAGTAAACCCTTTTGGTTATGTTTCCCACTGGTTTACACGTGGAGGACATGTGTGAATTTTAAGCCAGAAACGGAAGCACCATCGAGACTCTATATTTGTCTCGAACGCTTGAATGGATGGATTTCTGAATGTCAGACTCCCTGAAAGGATTAGAAAAAAAGAAAAGAAAATATGTTTAGCTAAGGATAGCGAAATACCAAACAGGCAGTGACAAAATTGTATCCTCAAACGGTACACGATCCAGATAACAAATGTATGTAAAATGGCCATCACTAACGTACTAGACCGCTTGACCAATTCTACTCAGAGGCGTAACGTTACAAGAATGCCATTAGTTTCAATACGACGAAAGCCTTTAACTAAGCAATAACACACACACACTATATATATATATATATATATATATATATATATATAATCTAATTGTCGCCTTTTCCGTTGTAATGGCATCAGTAAAGAGCCAAGTCTGCCCAACTATTTACCCATAGCTGAAAGGAGAGTAGTTGAATGCAAACCTTTCTCAAGAGTATTAGTGAAATTCAGACAGCATCGTCCAGGATTTGAACTCGGATCGAAAGTCAACTAACCATCATATCACACGCCTCCTACACTCTTATAGGGTCACAGCAGCCGGGGCCAGTGAACCATGACCCCACTCTCTCACAACCAAATCTTTTTTGTACTCAAAACAATTATCTTTGCCACGATCCTGATATAGTTATTTACTAAGCTTAGCTTAGATATGGCACAAGGGGTGCCCAGTGAGAATCGAACTCATTAACAATGGTCTGCGAATCTAGCATTACACAACATGAGATGCCTTGATGTATTTTAATTGTTACCAAGGAAAAACAACTCAACACAGCGATATTTTTATACCACCAATTGTGTCCAGCATGTCGTGTATGTCTTATTTCCCATCACACGAACCATCCAATCAAAATGCTGTTTTAAACATTTGTTCAGGATAGCACGCAACATCCTTGTGTAGTTCCCATCTAACGTTTTGGTATAGTCACTGTTGTACGGCACGCTGGAGGTAGCACTCGTTCACGCTACCCACCGAACAAAATTTTTATTTATTTTTTTAAAGTTTCCTTTTGGTCGCGGTCGTAAGTGTCAGTCGTCGTAAGTCGGACAGGTCGCAAGTACGACTATCTGTATTTATTACACTAGGTTTTATCTCTGAATTTCCTTGGCCTTAAAAGAAATGATAGCCCGGGGCTTAAATCACACACTTGGTGTTTTATTTATTTAACGTCAGTTCAGATAAGTGTCGGCCAGACCGAAAGAATGTCAGTGAATCGAAAAACGAGACGTCGACAACGACGACGGCAACCACCACTGCACGCTTTTTCCTTTTTCTTTTTTTTGTGCCTATAAAATCGTCACCACCACCATCATCATACCATAGCTACCATTTCCACGGTGAACACGTGATAGTCCCACCGAAAAATATATTTTGAGAGAGTCCGAACTGGTGTGATTGATATTTTACACTGTACTATACTTCTGTGTAATTTTTTTTGTTTTTGTTTTTGAAATTTCCTTTCTTTTAAAACGGGTTCTAAATTCATTTCTCTTTTTGTGAGGGTAGACTGAAAAGTTCTTGGTCCGACCAAAATCGGAATGACCAAGAGCCAAGAAGCGTACATGCTAATTCCACATATGCAATCAACACACTTGGCATATCGTTTCACGAATTTCGTTCAACCTCCAAAAACGAATAAACAATTTATAAAATAAAGTCATTCCATTCATAGGATAGAAAATGTTTTAGTAGTTATTAACTAGGCTTAGATCAGTTGTGGTATAAGGCCAGAAGTATGGGGCGCCACCACGGGTGTTGATAAGTATAACACAAACATATATATATATATATAATATATATATATAATAATAATATATATATATATATGGTTCTTTAACCTTGGCATGGCAACCTGTTTATAAAATGGAAAATTCTAAATTAAAACTTGTTAAACTCTGCATAAGAGATTTTCCATCCTATATATATATATATATATATATATATAATATATATATATATATAGAGAGAGAGAGAGAGAGAGAGAGAGGGGTACTATCTCACTATGAGATGCACTTTAGTGTCATACACAGGGCACCTCTTTTATGTAGTGTGAGGGGACGGGGTCTTATTCTAAGAATATACAGTCGATGTATTCTCATCCCCCCTGACAGGGCTGGAACTTTAACAGGCTAAATGGAAAGTTACGAAAATACTTCATAATATAAAAATAAAGTCGGCAGAGTGGCCTAATGTCGGTACCAGTCGAACAACGAGGGAATCTAACCCCTTTCATTTGCGTTAGACCATGGAGATTGTTTTTTGTTGTGGCGAAGCACCACACACACACACCGCCCGCCCAGATGCTTTAGTAAAGATTAGGTTATCAGGCTGTACTACATATGCGTTGAATTAGCAAGGACCGGTATCGAACCCGAAACCTTGCGATTCTTGGGCGAATGCTCTACCGACTGTGCTAAACCGGTCTTATAAAAAACAAAGCAAACAAAACAGCCCCCTAGGGGTGAGCCCTTCTTAAAAAAAATAGAAAGATAAATAGGATAAAAAAGTTGTGGCTTATTTTACTAGACTGGAACTTTGTTGTTTCTTGTTTTTTTTTCATTGTTTTCTTTTCTTCTTTTACGTAATAAATTACTGGCCCCTGCTAAGATACGACTGTAGAAGAAAGTTCTTTTTTTTTTTATTTACAATAAGTAAAGACTTCTAATTAATTATGGGATACTTAAAAGTCGACAGCAAACAACTGACAGTGTTTACACACACAAACCAATTCATAATTACAAACCGTAGTCTAATCACCCTTTCTTCCTTGGTTTATTTTAGAGTCGTTTTGCTTAATGACGTTGGTGTTTTAAGCACGAGCAGATAGAATCTACACCTGTTGGGAACAATTTCTTAAGATTAAGATGTGTGTATATGTGTGAGAATGTGAATGGTTTTAACGACCTCGGAGTGTGGTGGTGGGTGGAAGAGACGGGGGCTTGGAACAGTTTCTCAAGACATCGTGCTGGTGGCGCATATTAACGTCTCTGTCGACTTTTCGTCGCATACTAAGCATTCAACTGCACTCTTGTGTTTAGAGAGAAAACCTCGAAAATCATTTCTCATGATAATGGGTATAGATATGGGTATGGGGACTCCGTTTGGTTGTGTGTCTGGGACTAACGTCTTGTACGCCTAAAAGTGCCTCTGTGGTGCGTATACTCGTCTTGTGTTTGAGAGCGTATGTTTATTTTTTTTATTCTAAGCAAGTTTTTCACACCAGTTTTAACTAGTGGGTTTTCACTGAAGTCAAAGTGACAACAAGTCTTCTCGGGTCTACATCTCTCTTCTACGTATTTAGCGAAGATCGAACATGTAAGTAAATAAAGTAATCGGGGTGGCAACCGGCATCAGACGGCAAGAGAATCTATCCCTTTTTTACTAGCGCTAGACCAAAGAGGTTGTTTTTTTTAGCTTTTGGGGTGGAGCGTCACAGTTACCATCAGCTCCTCACTTTACCGCACAATCCCTGTGCTACTCATACGCTGAGTTGGCGAAGGTAGGTATCGAACCAAGAACCTTGTGGTTCCTAGGCGGACGCTCTACCGACTGAGATGGGGCGAAAGGGCACAATTATGATGAATCCAGTGAGTGTCGAACCGAACTCACAATTCAGTAGAAATGGATCTACAAGACTAGTTTGCAAACTATTACACTGCTATGGACATGCCAGGTCTCTTCTAAGTATTCTAGTTGATCTTAAAAGTGATGTGGTTTGGATGGTATCCATTATTCCTCTCGTTCCCCCAGTCTCTTATCCCTGCCCTTGTGGACCGTTTCAAAGACACAGATTATAATTGATATCACCATCACTTTCATGTTCCGTGTTTATTTAGCTCTCTGGCAAGGTATATATCTTTTCACTTATTTTTATCTTTTTATGGTTCGATGGAACGGAACAATATCACTTGGAGACAAGTTCTTTTCTTCTTATTAATTAACATAAGGTCTTGTCTTCTGGCCGGGATTACATTATCCGTTTGTATCTCAACGTCCCAGAGAATTTTATGCATTTCATTTTCTAGGACAGATTCTGATTTGTGCATATACCCTTTGCCAGCATAGTCAAATTTTAATCTCTTGCACAATTCCCAGTGGTTAGCCTTTCCCACTCAGCCATGACTGTCTGGCATTCCTTTTGTGTCATTTTGCAACATTTGCTTCTTGTGTGTTAAACTGTTTTGTCTGACACCACATAACGTACACTTGCTATTCTTCTAAGTATTATTTTCACTCTATGCTAGTTTTTTTTTTTTTTGCTCTAGTTTTAACTGGTGTTTTGATATATAAGTCTTAGTGAAAGTAAGTTTCATAAGGCTTCTTCACTATCTCCTATATGCATTAATTATTCCTACTTGTTTATGAAATAACTACCTGTGTGAGTAGTGATAAAAAGCAACTAACATTAAAGAGGGTGGAAAGTACTAGTCAAAATTGATGATAACAATAATAATAATAATACAGATCACGTTATTTCAGCTCGAAGAATAGACCTAGTATTGATCAACAAAACTTATCAACTGGTAGAATTTGCAGTTCAGAAAATAAATATACCTGGACCTTGATAGAGAATTGAAAAAAAAAAAAATCTGTGGAATATGAGAGTGAAAGTGATACCAATTGTAGTTGGTGCTCTTTAAACGGTCTTTAAACTTTAGAAAATAGTCTGTAGAAATTGTAAATCCGAGAAAGAATTTAAACCAATCAAACGACAGCATTGTTGAAATAGGCAAGAATATTAAGAAGAGTTATCGAGACCAGAGGAGAACTGTTGTCATTCAGACTCCAGTGAAAGACCATCGACTTACGCTGGTGTGCGAAACCCACAAGGAATGAATAATAATAATAATAATAATAATAATAATAATAATGAATAAGAAATCGTCATCTAAAAAATAAAGAGTAGCGTGTAGTCTTTTAAAAAAGAATCAGAAAGTGAAGGTATTAAAATTTGAGTTTGAAGTCCTTAGAGTTATCTGCTTAAACTTTTCTTTTTCTTTTATAATAAGATCAATAAATTGCCACCGACATTAAGCAGATCGACTATAACTAAAAACATTTGCCTAGTATGTGCGAAATGGAAGGAGAGTGTTTTATTACACTGAGAGCCATAAAAAAGTATTATGTGATGGTACAATCGATTTTTTCATTCTTTGATGATATAACTAAGGATAGACGATCTATTCGACTAGAATAAAACACGACTAAGTTTACAGCAGACACTTGCAGATTCAAAGCTTGACCCTCCCTATCATCTAAATATGAACTTCAAATGTTACTAAGGTCAGGTCATTTCTTGTTTGCTTTTGTTTTTTAATGTTTGTATATTTTGTATGGTCAAGTGATTATTTCGAGATTGGCCACATAGTGTCATCATTGGGTCACGCTGACAATACGGATATCTATGAATCTCTCTCGCGTATGCCAACCGCTCCTATCGGCCATCGCCCCTGACAGGTCTTCTGTATGAAATCCAGAATTCGAACAGAGCCGATAGATGTAGGTTTTTGCTGGTTGGCCTACACTGGTATGTGGGTGTTCAGAGGAAAACGTCACAGTTCGTCCTTACTTCTCCAGCAGTGTCCAACGTTTCTTGTTCGTCTTACTTAGATGATTTGTGTGATAGGAGGTAAGTGACAGTACAGCTGGTTTTTGTGGGGTGCTGCTTTCAAAATTTGTCCAGGACAGCTCACAGCATCCTTCTATAAGCTTTCCTTTAGAGCCCAAGTGATGCAGCTTTAGCGTAGCACTTACACGGCTACAGTTTGGAAGAATCCTCGCTTTATTTTATCAGAGATATCAGATTTCCATATGAACGAATATCTATCTATGGCAGTCCATACTTTTCCTATTAGTATATTACTACCTATATAAGTAAACAGGTCTACTAATTTGAGAGGTTGACCATCAACGTGTGGAGATGTATATCTCTCTTAAAGCATATAAAAACATAGGAGCCAATGCCTTTTAGTTTTTATTTTGGAAAAATAAATTTTATTCTAGTTACGTCATTAAGAACTATCGATTCAGGTATAAAATGTGTTTCCTTAGAACAGGAGTGGTAGTACCTATTAGGCTTCTATAAATCTGTTTGAAAAGTACTCGTTCTCAATAGGAATACGTGAAACCATAACTGTATGAAAATACATGATTATTGGGAAATAAAAAATTGCAATTAAAAAGATGCAATGGGACATTTAAAAACATAGTCACGATTGTTATCAGCCATTTACAAATTTTGTAAATTTCAACATTGAATAACTCATAAGGAGTTAATATGTCGTTAAACAAATAAACCAACCCGATTAACTTGGTCGCTACAGTCACAATACGTTTCGACCAATATAGCCTCTGGTTTTCTTCAGGCAACTGTGATAATCGGTAACTCGGAATTTCAAACAGCGCCCGTAATTAAACTCACACAGGTAGATTGCTCTCATTCAACTGTTCATGCTTAACAGATACTTTGCATGAGTTAATTTTTCCTCTCGATGTCGTATCAGAGGATGTGCTTACCCAGACACTTCCCATTGACAGGATGTGACACGAGGTCAATTTTTAAGTGGAGTAATGGATTAAATTCAGAGATTTCCTTCTCTTGACCAATTGTCTAAACAAGGGTAAAGAACCACGCCTGTCCTACTATTTACTTATAGGTATGGAAAAGAACAACTGAATCCATGTATTTCACTGGGCATTAACACGAAGTGAAATGCAAACAGCCTCGTCCAGGATTTAAACTCTGGACACCAATCCGATTTCCTACGATTATAACCGAAACCTTAATGTATTATCTTTATGCAGTACTCAATTCAAGGACTGAACGCATCCCCCCCCCCAGCTAACTAGATACACTTTAATAAACGCTATTATCCATGAGACCATGTGTTCCCTTTTTTCTTAAAGTGGTTTAGCGCAGTCAGTAGAACATCCGCCTTGGATTCGCAAGATTCCGGATTCGATATCGGTCCTCGCCAACTCAACACATACGTAACACAGTTTGAGTAATCCGATATGTGCATTAAAGTGGGCACTGACGGTAGCTGTAGTGTTCCGATTTAGCAAAACAATCTCCTTGACTAGCTAGACTCTCTGAATGATACTAGCAATAGGCCACTACCAACTTAACTTACTTAGAAGAAAAAAACAAAACAAAAAAAAAACTAAACAGAATAAAAACCTAAAAGGACTGGGTACAACTAAGTGCTTACGGTAGGTGTGACACTTCACCTGAGCAAAAAATCTCCTTGCGAAAATGGGATAGACTCCCTCATTGTCTGGTTGATACTGACAATAGGCAGCTCTGCCGATTTTGATTAATTACTTAGAGAGGGAAAAACAAAAAAAACAAAAACAAAAAAAACTGAGGAAAGCCGGAGTATATATAGGCAGTGTGTAAAAAAAAAAAAAAAAATAACTGACATTATTTACTTACAAGAAAAAAAAGTAGAAAAAACTAAGACAAAACAAAAAAAATTATTTAAAAAGGAAAAAAAAAAAAGGAAAAAACTAAAACCAAACGGAACAAACAAACAAACAAACAAAAAATCAACAAAAACACACCTGAGGAAAGCCGAAGTATGTATAGGCAGAAACCGTGTGTTAAAAAAAACAATAAAATAAAAACAGGGATGGAGATAACAATCTTAAATAAATAAATAAATAAACTGCTAAGACCGTGCTGAATAGAAAAAAATACCCCCCCCAAAAAAAAAAAAAAAAAAAAAATTCTTGTCTTGTTTATGTTGAATGTGTTCGTAGAGATACGGGATTTTACGATCACATTTTATTGATATGTGAATAAAGATCAAGATATCTAGGAGCCTATTTTATGTGGCCAAGGGAACGTGTATGTGTGAAAGAGAATATCGTTTTATATCTTGTGGGTGTATATCTTTATAGTGTGTGTATGTATGCATGTGTAAGAGTATCGATTTATATTTTACGTGTGTATATTATTTGCTAAACTTAGCTGGATTTTGGCACAAAGCCAGAAGTAGAGAATGCCCACTAAGAATCGAACTCACGAGTAATTGTCTGCTAGCCTTAATTCGCACGCAAAACACGCCCCACCCTTCAAAGTAAGCATAGTTTAGAATTGGTTCAAGGCCTCGAGCATGGGGCATTTAGTGGGGATCGAACTCACAACTTAGTTGTAATGTGTCTACGAGACAAGATTGGGAAACATTGCATTGCACCACGTGTTCACCTCAGACGCTAAAAAAGAATCTCTTCGGTCTAGCACTAGTGAAAAGGGGATATACTCCTTGCTGTCTGGCTGATACCAACTTTAGGGCACCTCGATGACTTTTTTTATCAATTAATGAGATGCGTATGTCAATTGATACGGTATATATTTTGTGTATCCGATGTGAGCATGTATCTATCAATTTCTATTGTGCGTCTGTATGTGTGTCGAATTTATATATATATATATATATATATATATATATATATATATGAGTGTGTGTGTATGAATTTATCTCATGTGTATAGATATTTGCTTACATGCCAATTCATAATGTGTTTGTATATTGTGTTACTTTGTGTGTCTACATATGTATTAGGTTATATTCCGTGTGATCGTGTGTGTATTAGATTATACTTGGTGCGTCTTTGTGTGCATATCAGATTGTATTGTGTGTGTGTGTGTGGTGTATTAAGCAATATTCTGTGTTGTCAAGTTATATTTTGTATGTGTGTATGTATATGAGCTTATATATATATTTTTTTATGTGCGTGTATGTCAGCTTGTATTTCGTGTTCTGGGTATTTATATCAGGTTATATTTTGTGTGTATGCGTGTCAAAGGTTGTATTTTATGGGTCAGTATATATATATATATATATATATATATATATATATATATTATATATATATATATAATATGTTTGTATGTTGTATGAGGTGTTTTATGTTTTACGGTGAATACTTTACTTTGTAGTTGGAGTAAAGCTGACGAATTGATAAAAAAAAAACGAGAAGGAAAACAAAGACCAAACTGAGATTGCCAGTTCGAAACAGATCGAAATGATAGTTTTAGATGGATGGGCACAGGGACCGAAAAATAATCATTCTGGGGGCGAAAAGAATCGATATATCGATTATTATTGAAGAATTCAGAGAGAGAGAGAGGGAGAGAGGAGAGAGAGAGAGAGGGACATAACAAGAATTATTGATATAGGTAATACTTATCAATGACTCTTATCAACAGACCGTATACTTCCCGAGTGATAGATCGTCGTCTAGTTATACTATTCAACTGTACAGGAAATATTTATGTCATTAGAACTATTGTGAATTTTACAAGCACAAAAATGTATTAGTTTTCCGTTCAGAGAAGACAAATGATGTTCGAAATCCTAGATTTTACAAGTCTTTGGACACTGAATACAGATGCAGGGGGAAAACATATGCAACAAAGAAGCTCAAATAGATTGAAAGAAAGACTAGGATATATAGACAGACAGACAGGATTATATATGGACAGACAGGCTGGATTATATATAGACAGACAGACAGGATTATATATAGACAGACAGGCTTGATTATATATAGACAGACAGACAGACTGGATTATATATGGACAGACAGACAGATAGATAGACATACTGGATTATATGTAGAGAAATATAAACAAAAAACTGAATATAAATTGTATAAAGAATTAAATCGATAGAATTAAAGACATAGGATAGATATGATATGGTTTCTTTGTTTATTGGCATATTAATCTTCGTGGGCTATTTGATGCGAAAGCCATCCTTGTAAAAGAACAGTAGGGCTACTATTTAACCCATGGCTCGGGTATGAGGGAGTGCGTACCTTTCTAAAGATATCAGGAATCGTAAGTGAACGTAATAGCACGATTGGAGTTCGAACTCGCTTGCTACGATGTCACAGTCCAGCACATTAGCTACTACGCCACAAAGACTACCCTAGATAGATATGAGTAGACTTAGATGAATAGAGGGATAGATTAGGGTAGATATAAAAACAAACAAAAAGCCTGAAGTTAAATTGATATGTATAAAAATGATAAATAACAAAAGATAAATAGATAAGGTTATATAGATAATTTTACATACAAAAGGTTGCTGCTAGATTGATATATAAAAGAATAGATTGATAGACGAGGTCATATAGATAGACAAAGGACTGTAGCTAGATAAGGTTATGTAGATAGGCAGACAAAAAGATGAAGCTAAATAGGTATATAAAGAACTAGATAGATAATATAGATAGATAGTATAAACTAGATAGATAGATAGATAATACAAAGAACTAGATAGATAGATAGATAGATAATACAAAGAACTAGATAGATAGATAGATAGATAGATAATACAAAGAGATAGATAGATAATACAAAGAACTAGATAGATAGATAATACAAAGAACTAGATAGATAGATAGATAGATAGATAGATAATACAAAGAACTAGATAGATAGATAGATAGATAGATAGATAGATAATACAAAGAACTAGATAGATAGATAGATAGAGATAGATAGATAGATATACAAAGAACTAGATAGATAGATAGATAGATAGATAATACAAGAACTAGATAGATAGATAGATAGATAGATAGATAGATAGATAGATAGATAGATAGATACAAAGAATAGATAGATAGATAATACAAAGAACTAGATAGATAGATAGATAGATAGATAATACAAAGAACTAGATAGATAGATAATACAAAGAACTAGATAGATAGATAGATAGATACAAGATAGATAGATAGATAGATAGATATAATTATATATATATAATATATATAATATATATATATAGGAATAGATAAAGTAGATAAAGAAAAGCTGAATATCTATTATAATAAAGAAAAGAATAAAAAAAAATGAGATAAATTGAAAATAATAGAGTCTAAGAAACATTTTTTGAAATAAGCTATGCCGATAGTAGACACATGGCTAAATAGCGCGAAAAATGCTTGAAGAAATATTTGTATTTGCGTGTGTTCGTGGCTGCCAGTTTTTTTTCTTTTTTTTTTTCCCTCGCGTGAATCGTCTATTGTCTCGTTTGCCTGACCGTGACTCCAACGTTCCCGCATTATCACTGAACACGTGGAGAAATTTTCTTTACAATAAAAACTAAATTCTATTTTGTACACATACACACAAACAATAGCACAGTGGCACCTGGACTTACGAGTTAAATTCGTTCCGCTCGAAACTCAATTTCCTCGTATATCAAATCAATTTTCTCCACTGAAATAGACTGAAATGCAATTAACCCGTTCTAGTTCCCCTAAAAACACCCTCGTTTTTTTAATAAGAAGAATAACCCGTATTATATAAAAACATGATAAAATAGAATGTAATGAATTATATGCTATTTTTTTTTTATAAATAATATTTTCCCTTGGCGTAATGAATTTGGAAACTTAAATGTTTTTAATGAATATATTAATAAAAGTGTATCTGAAGTTCGCTCGTACCTCAAATTTTAGCTCTCACCACAAAGCAAAAACTCGACAGAGTGACAGTTCCTAAGTTCGGACACTCGTAAGTCAACGTACCACTGTAAATGTATGTGGGTTTATGTTTTGGTGTAGTTTGTTGTTAATAACATGAAAACATATGAGTCTGGCTGACTGATTTCGCCTGCAAATACATCTACGACGTGATTGGGTGCCTCGCAAAGAGAAATGGTTGGCAAACTAGACAAGTAAATCATTATTAGGGAGTTCGAGTCTCGCTGGATCTCCCATATATCCGCCTTGTGCCACAACTAAGCAAATCCAGTGATGAGTTATTTACCTAACCCATACGCCACAAGTAGGTGGCAAGTATAAGTCAGCCAGCAAAGATCGAACTCGTTATTTAGAAGAAATGAGTCTGCGAGATTAGCTTGCATTACACCACGATAGGATGTTAATCGAATAGAAGGTATGTCTTTGAGTAGCAGCCACAATGCCATTACAGTCACCATTATGGCGTGGAAGGGTGAACATCGCACCTTATTTTTAGAAAATAGTGGCTCTAAGTGTGTATCATCTCGTTCCACGGTTCGCTTAAAACATTTACCATCTTGTCATGACTACCTCTGGGAGTACCTGAAGGTTCAGATTTTTAAGCGTAGGCTGCAGACAACTGAAATATTTTATTCGTCATAAAATCGTAGTAATATCAGAGGCAGTGACTGGGCGGACATAGCAGAAATTCAGGATGATGCTTCAGGAGTGTATAGCACGTGAGGGTAAACATTTGGACTATATATCTGGCTGGTTGGATTTTACGGCATGTCAACCCTTGTTATGCTATTTCATGCCGAATACGTTTTGTTTTATTCATTCTTGATGGTACTCGAAAATTTTTTCAACCTTTTTTTTTAATCATTTTTTTTTATTTAACCCATAGATGGGACCCTGACAGGTACTACCACTCCGGGTCAGAGTGGACCTGGGAATAATGGTAAGAAGGGGTACTCCACCTCCCAAGAGCGCCAGAATTGAAACTTCCCGTTAGATTTAGTTTAACGTCATACCCAGGACAATTAGACAATATAATTTTTTAAAAACATATCTTGATAACGAAAAAATGCAAATGTTTTCTTATAGTAAAATTAAATTTTGAATAGGATATATGTTACCTTTTTAAAAAGATATCTAACTTCCAAACTTAATATATTATTCTGCTATATCCAGTATCATTATTGTGACTGTCTCCTTTAGAGTAGATATTTACCCAACCCATTCGCCACGAGTAGGATGTGACACAAGATCGCAAATGGGGAGAATGCAGCGAGGGTCGAACGCACTATTCAGTAGTTATGGATATGCTAGACTAGCTCACTAACCAATATACCACGATGAAACGCCATGTCTATGTTTCGAGTATTAATATTAAAGTATTCTCTATTATGTTTTTATTTAAATCTAATCACTTTGCCCATTTTAGTCTTTGGTTGCTAGATTAAAAAAAGAAGGGAAAAAATAGAAAAAAGTGACGTATCTTCGCTTACTAAGAACTACTACTCATTCAGAGTAGGGCAGAATTGACACAAAATTGGTGTATGACTCCTTAAGGGGGTTTTGTATTTGTCTGTGTGTGCGGACTGATATTCATTTTTCAATGGTACGAAGTTTTCAATGTTTGAGTGTGTATAGTTTGTTGTTGTTGTTGTTAGTGTACAAAATCAGACAGTTAATTTTTGTTGTTGTTTTTATTGTTTTTTTTTAATCTATTTTTTGAAGGACATGAATATTTAAAACTGGGATATATTTCAAGCTGCTGTCTCTTTAGTTAGTTCAGAAATAGTCGAATCTACTTCCTTTAAATCGTTTGATAGAAATCACAGACGATCTAACGAAGAGACACGACCATCACTGAAATCATGGTGAGGCTACCGTAGAGCAATGTTTAGCAATCAAACCTTCGATCCTGAACGGGTACTCTAATGTTACATCTCTGTGCCAAAAGATAGAAGGCTTAATTATCTATCTATTCATGCACACAGACACATATTAAAACTACTGTTTATATACGTGTGTTACAAAAGCTTTAGGGTGGTACAAATATATTACAATGTGTAACAAGTGTTATAAACGTGTTACAAAAATGTTACTATGTGTAACAAACACGTTACAAAAATGTTACCATGTGTAACAAGCAAGTTACCACGTGGTAACAAACGTGTAGTGAATACATTACCGTTTCTCCACATTAAAAAAGTTATACCAACTTTTAAATACTACATAAATAGCAAATATATATGTACTTTAAATTCACTAATAGTATTTTTACAATGAACAAATGTTTATTTCCGACTTAAATTTTAATCCTCTTTGGGAACTCACATTTTAAAATGTTTTAGCAATTTTACTTACTTACTATATATATAATTCATTTATAATGCTCTAATAATGAACATATGTTTATTTCCAAGTACAACTTTAATCCTCTTTGGGGACTCACTCTAGACTGTAAATAATCGTGTTTATAAACCTCTACGTGTATCTGATACCAATTGAGTAACAATATACCAGATATGTTGTATACGTATTGTAAATATACATTTTTCTTTTCTCTAATAATAATTGCGAATGTCAGTGTATCACATTTTTTCAACTTTACTCCTAGCGGCCGTAACTCAACATATGATATCAGATATATTGTACGCGTGTTGTAGATATGCATTTTTGTTCTCTTGTTGCTATAAAGTTATCTCGACATACTTCTCCATGTAAAGGGCAAGTTGTTTTTTTTCCAAATGTTTTAAGTGTTGTTTGTAAGTAAATAACTTGTAGGTTCTAAGCGGGAACTTTCCTTTTCCTTACCAATCTTGTGTTAAGGAGACTCACCAACACGGTGCTAACGGTTAAAGCTCATGATAAATTCCGACCGATCTTTGATTTTAAAGTCGATTGAAAAATTCGACATGAGATCAGAAACATTTGTTGATAGAATAAGTGATACTATTCCTGATTTGTTTAAAGGTATTGCGAGCAAATCTAAGTACCTAAACACTAAAAAGATTGGTCAAGAATGTTTTTCGAACATTGGACTTCACAGTCACAGGGGGCGCTGTAACTTCAGTAGCACAAAAACTATATTATAGTCTTCCGAGACTGAAATAGCAATGAAAAAATGAAAATGATTCACAGGTCATTTTAATTACAGAAATGATGAATTACCACCCATATTCGAGAAGCCCCGTTCATCAAATTCTTCTCATATCTAAGCATTTTTTTGCTTCTTTGTTTATGTCTTGTTTTTACTTGACCTAATATATCAGTCTCTTCAGAGATATCCACCTCGGGCATTATCTCGCGTGGAGTGATAATTGGCGAGCTTGATTAGCAGACCATTGTTACTGAGTTTGGTTCACACTGAGTGCCTCACACTTCTGGACTGGAGCCATAACTAAGCTAAGCTTAGTTAACTATAACTATAGATGTCCACTTTTCTCAAATAGAGGGAGTTTCTCTCTCTCTCCCTCTCTCAAACACACACACACACACACACACACACACATATATATATATATATATATATAAAGAGACTTAATTAAAACATTTAAAAAATCCTTAAAAGACTAACACACACACATTCATATATATATATGTGTGTGTGTGTGTGTGTGTGTATTAGTCTTTTAAGGATTTTTAAAATGTTTTAATTAAGTCTCTTTATCTCTCCATCTGTTAATATCTATCTATTCATGGGTATCTTAATGTCATGATTTAGTTGTCTATCTCAGCCCCTCTCCCTTTTTTATTTCTCTCTGCGTGTATATATATATATATATATATATATATATATATGTGTGTGTGTGTGTGCTTGTCTGTGAGTTTTTTTTATTAAATATTTTATCTTTCTTTATCTTTCTATATTAATACCTATCTATTCATATCCATCTTAATGTTTTGACATGTCTGTTCGTATCTAGCTATCTTTGGTCTACTTGAATATATATATATATATATATACAATATATATCTCAATCTACTTATTTTATCTATTAATCTATCTATTTTTGCCTGTATCTGTTTATCGCAATCTAATCAAATCTCTACCCATCTCAATCTCTTCATATTTATTAATTATATATATATATATATATATATATATATATATATGCACAGATACTATTTGATTCTAACCCCTTTTATCTACCTGTATATCTCTTCATATCTGCCACTTTACGTGCCGGAAAATAAAATTGGAATACTCCGAAGGACGATCTGGGTACAGTTAGGGGCATGGGATCTGAATACTCTTAATATACTATTTTATTATCTGCGCACATACTGATCCGTGTATGTGATCATTTACTGTAATCCAGCTAGATTATCTGTCCCCTGTACATTTCATCTTGACTAGATTAAAACTATTCAGGCTAGACGGGCGGTTGGAGAGGCCCCCTCTAATCAATCGGCTGGTCAAGTTAAACCCTAGCATGTATATGATTGCCCTTACTGCAAACCCCCGACCCTTTTTATCACATATGTCCTAGAAGGCGGTGGCTGGGGTTTTTAGTATCCTGAGTATGACGTTAAAGTTCCAATTCTGGAGAGTGTGGAGTACCTTTTCATCACCATTACTCCTAGGTTCACCTTGACCTGGAGTGGTAGTGCCTGTTAGGGCCCCATCTATGGGTTAAATACGTACGTGTGCTTTTCCCCCCTCTGTAATAACATATTTACGCAATGCCCATAGTGTAGGGGCTAATATTCTGGACTTTGAAATCGTTGTAAGTGAGTTCGAACACCAGTAGCGCTATTACGTTCTCTTTCAGATCAATACCCTTAGGAAAGGTTTAAACTTCCTCACCCCCACCCCAGCTATAGTTTAAATAGTAACACTACTGTTCCTCTACAAGGATGGCTTTGGCATTAAATGATCCGCGAAAGTTGAAATGCCATTAAATGAATATACAAAACTGATACAATATTGTGAGTTTCTCATGAATAATTTGAACATATTTTTACGTGGATATTCAAATAATGCAAAGAATTGAAAACTATTTGTAAGAAATTGAAATTTCTGTTTCAAAATATTAAAAAAAAATCTCCCTTTTCATTTTTCGACTTTATAACATACTTTTTAAATATATTCGGAGTACATGCATAATAAAAATCATATCGAGTGGTCTATTGTCAATATTAACCAAAAGGCGAGGGAGTCTTTCCCTCTTTCACGGTCGCTAGACCAGGGAGATTGTTTTTGCGTCTGCGGTGGAGTGCCATGTCTACCATCAGCTAACTGCACGAAATTAAAATATAGATGACATTCTGCGATTAATCACTATTGGCTTTTATTTTAATTTTAAAACCTACAGAATTACTAATAATATATATACCTTAGAAAATAAATGAAATACCACCTTACAAAAACTAAACACTTAGAGTGGGAAAACCGAGGATCCGTTTTTTTCTTGCAGTAGCTTAGGTTTTTTGTAGGTAAATATATTTATCTTACTTTTGAGAAAAAAATTAGGAGAATTTATTTACAATATGGCTAACGTTACCGGCTCGCTAAAATGATTACAAAACTATTGCGATAGAGAATACCCACGAAAGATATTTACAAAACAATCGATAATTTAAAAAAGATTAATTAAAACCGTTGTTTACTTTTTTCTAACTTTTCCCGTTTCTGTTTTTTTTTTTTTTTTAGTAATAAACGTCTTTCAAGCAAAATATGTAAATTATCTAACGACATTCGCAAAAATCGCTACCGTTGTCAAGTTATATAGCAAGCTATTCAGAAACTTGCTTAAGACGAGAAGAAACAGTTATTTGGCGGTACAATTAAACAGAGAGACAGATACACCAGCTATATACATATATATGAAGCAAATTTAATGTTTTTCCTTGATTTATTCCCTATCTTACACACCTGGAACAAGGCAAATAAAGCTCTCACTACGGATGACCATATATAATTATACCATTATAATTGAACCCCACATGGAATGATTCTCATCACCAAAGATATACCAGGTTCTTATCACACATAAGTTTAGGCTCTCTCTGGACCCACTCCAAATTGGAAAATACACTATAAGATCTACACATGAAGCAAATTTAAAGTTTTGTTACTTCATTTATTTATATATATATATATATATATATATATGATACTGTTTCAATAGTACAAAACACTACAATCACTTCTTATTTCTCGACTAATGTCTACGTCGTTTAACAATACTTATCGAAAAAATTCTATCAATTAAAAATAAAATAAAATAAATAATTATTATAAAATAGATAAATATAAACCCAGGATTTTTTTTGTGGGATACACATATCTTTATTGAATTTTATCTTAATAATTTGTCGATTTTAACAGATTTTGAAAATGTTTTTGCTTTTAGCACAGAAAATGTTAAAACTGAATTTTTTTTTTAAATGGCTGTAAACTTTACATCTATTTAAAAAATATAAATATTTGCTTACATTATAAACACACGTTCCAAAATAAAATATCTTTGTTTTTTTTATTCACTCCAAAATATCACAAATATCAACATTTATTTTTCTAATCATGCTTCATCGTCTACAGTCTTCAATAGTTAGTATATTTAATTTTTTCAACATTCTTTTATTTACATAATCAAATCTATAGTCCATTCAATTGTCATCTATCTATATAAGGAGCATACGTAGAACCCACACTTCAATAAGTTTTAACTGCCTACTTTAAACCGCTCATAGCCTCTCTCCCACCACTGCGAGCATAGTACAAAAAACAAAACCCAAAAAAAAAACAGATGGTTAATTCACTATAATTGAGCAGAAAGACTCAGATTACAATAATAATAGAACTTTATTTGAATAGGATGAGTTGAGGTGAATAGATAATTGAATTTGAAATATCTCATCATTCAGGTAAAAAATACCCCAAAATTTGGTACAGCCGTAGGGAAAATTTGGTAGGCAAAGAGTTAAATCAGACTTTTTTTCTGATATTTTTTTTTAGCAAATTGATTAAAACATTATAGGTAATTAAATATTTTTTTTGTCAATAAGTGTCAATCTTTTTGACAAGTGCGCGATCCTACTTATGTTGAGTGTTTTTTTTCATGAGTGTATCTTGATTTCTTTTCTCTTTTTTTTTTTTTTTGTAGGTATTATTATTACACATGTTCGTTTGATAGTCCAGTGTTAAACATTCAAAGTCTGGTGCGGGAGTGTTGTGTCTGTGTGTAAGCTACACTAGACCTACAATTCGTCGCTCTTGGTGTTACAAGTGGAGTGTACAGGGTCGGGGATAAGGAAGGCAAGGAGAGGAAATATTTGGCTATGGGAATTGAAATGATGTCAAATTATACATCGAGACAGCCGTTCAATATATATGTATGTATGTATATATATATATATATATATATATATACAATTTATCATATCTGCAGGTTTACAACAGAATTTAACATATTCTTAATAATAATAAAAAAAAGCTTACAATACGAAGTTTTCGTGTTGGTAGTGGTGGCGAAAGAACATGGCTATCATCCCCATAGGCAAATTCTAGAATTACATTGTTTAAGCATTGGTAAGAATTCTAGTTTATTTACCTAGTTAATTAAGATCATTGATACAATAATGACTTATGTATTGGTCGAATTTTGGCTGCCTACAAGAAAAAACGGAGACAACCTATACACGAGTAATGATTTCATGTAACTGAAATTCAAACATGAGGACTACGAAAAACTCTTGGCTTAAAAAGTTAATTCCATAAATTAATGATTTCATCAACATAAAATCAAAAGGTCGACCTATGCATGAGACCGATCTGTGATATGTGAATATATATATATATATATAAGTTCCGATTCTTTTATAACTCGTGATAAATAAACATTTAATTACAAATAAATGAATACACACTAAACCGATCCTAGAACGACCACTGCATTTTTTATGGGAAAAAACAAACAAACCTGAATAATTACGCACAAAAATGGCAGTTTGTTAAAACACATAAACAACTGACTTTCCCAATTTCTTTAATCTTTAGAAATATCAAATGTTAGATTTTTCATCAAATGTTATAACACTAATACGAACGTTAACTTTAAGGAATGTAGAATTTTAATTCCAGTTATATTTACAGCATGAGTACACTAGGACTTTTACACAAGCTTTTTATTGAAATATACAGAGTATATATATAAATATATATATGAGAAGTAAACAAACAATGTGTTTGATATGGCTTTTATTAACCGACAATGTTTGGGAGAATACGACTTCAATTAAGCACATAATATCCCAAATATATATATTGTTATAAGCAGATGTAATTTACGTATATTCATAAATACAGATTCTAGATAAATATAAATTTTTATAGTTTGTACTGATAAATTGTATAATATAGTCGGAAGTATAAAAATGCCTTTAGCTTTTATTTTGAAATTCCACACGTTGTATTGTAATCTTTAAAAAAAAATTAAATATTCTAAATCTGTTTTTTTTTTTGTTTCTATATGAAATAGATAAAAACATGAATACTACTAAAAGGCGAGGAAAAATGTTTATTTTCAGAAAGCAGAAACAAAGTACAGCTACGCTACATGTTATATACAATCAAGTCTCACACGTGTCTTGTCGTAGGAGATCGAATTTTCCCTCCTCAAAAAAATCTTAAGTTTGTATTGTATCTGAACTTTTAAAGCTTTGGTATTTTTTTTTTGTTTTTTGGTGTTGTCTTCGGAAGAAATAAAATTAAGAGGATTATTCTGTAAGACCCCCAAATATCTCAATTCTGGTTTAGAAAAAAAAGAGACCAAATTAGAATCTCTGTAAGAATTCTGACACGACTGAATAAAAATTCCTGTGGATATTTACCAAGAATATTTAAAGGTTTATTTATTTATTTTGTGAAACATTAAAACACACGTCCATCTGATGATAATGAATACTGACTTGCGGGTATATCTCAATCATTAAAGCAACAGAATTAAAATTATCTTTAAAAAAAGTGAGATTTCTCAAGAGTAAAAAAAAAAAATACTCTTCCATGCCTCGAGTAAAGTGGTCTTCCCTCCAAGCAAGTGGTCAGTCTAGCGCTGTACGTACAAGAATAGAATTTTGCAACACTTGTAAATATATAATACAGCTAATACGAACAGTTTAGTCCATTGATAGCAACATGGGTCATATAGGGTATAAAGTAGTTTTGTGTGGACATAGAAAGCCTCACCCCCACCCAGAAAAAAAAGGATTTGTTCTTTTAACGCCGTAAGTGTTCGTAAGGCACAGAGGGTGTAGACTTGCCCGCGTACCCCAGGGCTTTCTTTTTTTTAAGACGTGTTAAGGATTTAATGTTTTGTGTATAGGAAAAGAAGAAGTCTTGAACTCAAATGACCGGTCAAGTGACCGTAGAGAGAGGGAAAGGGAGAAAAGAGGAAGGGACATGTTTTCACTGATTATAACTGTAGTAGTAGTAATAACCAAGTTGTAGGGATGTATTGGTAGTAAACTGGTGTGTTTAAGAGAAGTTCTAGTCACACATGCCTGTGTAGTGTATTTAAAGCTCTCTCTCTCTCTGCATGTTTTTTTTTGTATATAAATCTAAGCGAGCGATAACGAACAGGTTACTTCAAAAAGGAAATTTATCTTTCTCTATCTCGCACATGCAAGTACCAACTGGTATTTTTTTTTTTTAGCAAGACAAGAATAAAACTTGATAAGTACTAAAGAAAGATTAATACCGGCTCATTCCCATTTTCATATGACAAGAAGACTTAAGACAGGAAGACAACAAAAATTATAGTCCTTCATTGACACACACACACATATATATACAAACACACGCGCACATGCTGACAAAACAGAACAATTAATTTAACTGATCTCTGTAATATAAATAAAACGACACAATTTCGAATTATTTAAAATTTAATGAACTATACAGAACCAAACAACATTTTTTTCAATTGTTTATTAAAAAGAATAATAAAAAGAGGGGGAGAATATAGAAAAAGTCAGCCTCGAATTGAATTTGCTTCTAGAGGAGTATTTTTACTTGCTTTAACATAATTCGAATCTTAATCGTGTGTCCCAAAACAAATCGATCAACAAAAGAACGGGGAAAAGATCGTATTTGGTAGTTTCATTTTGGGACAGCCCGTGTTCTAGTTTTCCTGAGTATAAAACTGTTTTCATACCCGAGGTTTCGATATATGAACAACGTTCGCGGTTCTCACGGAACGATCTTAAAGAGAAGTAGTCAAGAAATCGCGTATTGTGTTTTATTCAGGCCGAATAGATTCAGCGTTTCATCAGTTCCGTATTTTTTATTTCTATCTTATTTATTTTGGGCTCAAAAAAGACTTTAATCGGACGATTGATAGTCGAAATAAATTTGGAGTATGTTCTTTTTTTTGTTTTTGTTTTAGAGACTTTAAATTTATTCCATTCAAGATCCAGTTCCTCCTGAGCGTATCACAAAAAACCTTGAACACACTTACACGCTGTGTTAAATCAGAAATCGGCTCTGTGTACACGCTTTTGATGACGACTAAATTATTTTGAGGGGTGTTTCCACGAATGTATGTCACAGTTGTATCTTGTGATTTGTTGACGATTTCTCAATCGAGACGATGAGGGAGAGAGAGAGAGAGGGCTTGCTAGCTGATGCTAAAGACGCTGCCCGTCAAAGAATAGGACAATATTTTATACATAAGTGTAATGTTTACATATTGATATTATTGGGGAGACGTCGAAGAAGAATCTATGCAGGGGCGAATACAACCAGCTAGAGAAATGTGTTCGTAGGTCTGCTCGTTTTTAAACAAGAGATTAATACAACAAAAAGACGTGTGTAAGTAAGCAAGAAGTACAAATATGAATATTTATTTCTTAATGAATAAAAATAATAAAAAAACAGTACTTACCAATTTGTTCCTCAGACGAATGGTAGTCCCTTTCGAAACTCCCTTGCCTACAGAACAAAGGCGAAAAATTCAGCGTAAGTAAAATAATAATATGAATAATAATCCGTTTTATGGAAGGACAAGATAAAATGTTCGGGGTGCCACAATCGGACAACGGGTAGTGGTGAGGGCGAGAGGTTAGGACACCTTTTCCCATGCCTCCTCCGACTAACCCGGGGCCTCACCTCTGGTTCGTGTAACCGTCGTTGGCGTTGTTTTGTTATACCAAGTTAAAAGGACGATCTGCAAGCAGCAGCCGTTGTGATAGTCGTAGTAGTGAATAATCGTAGAGAGAGGGGAGAGCAATAGAAATGAGAAGGAGAAGATGAAGATGAAGAGAGGGAGACAGATTCATGGAAAAACAACGACATTATGGTGGTGGTGATGGTGAGAAGGAGCTGGGAATGTTGGTCGTGTACGCTGGGTCGGCGGGGGTAGCAAAACAAGCGTTGCTTCAAGAATAAGCAGATGGAAAAAGAGAAGAAGAGAAGAGTTGTTGGAGAGAATATTTAGGGGTATAAGTAAGATGTACGTACGTATACATATCTCCGCTATGTTTAAAAAAAATAAATGTGTGTGTGTGTGTATGTGATGGCGTGCTGTATTGGGGGTGGATACCGCTTGATTAATATAGAGGTGGGGCCTCCACCAGCGATATGAAAAACGTATAAGTGGAAAGAGAAAGACAAGTGTGAGCGAAGGGCTATTCTTCTGTACGCCTCTCTCGGCGCGGAGTCACATACAATCCGTTCTCATGTCGCTGTAAGTACTACTACTACTACTACTATTCATATTACTACTACAACTTACAAGAGTTCATTCGATCGAGGAAGAGGGGCGGAGATTGTAACTACACCAATCATGTTCAGAGGGGGTTAAAATTTTGGTTAACTTTCCCCTATATATATATATATATATATATATATATATATAGAGAGAGAGAGAGAGAGAGAGAGAGACGTGTCGAGGGAGAGAGAGAGAGAGGGGGGAATAAGCTAAAGTAATGAAAAGGAAGAGAGGCAGATTTACGAGAGAGGGATTTGAAACTTTCCCATATGTGTATGTGTGTGTGTGTGTGTGTACACACAGAGGGGACGACGAAGAGGGGAAAGGAGGATGGAAAAGATAAATATACAGAGAGAGAGAGAGAGAGAGAGAGAGAGAGAGAGAGAGAGAGAGAGAGAGAGAGAGAGAGAAACGTGGAAATTTTTCCAAAGAGAGAGAGAGAGAAGAGAGTGAGAAAAGACTTAGAAATCGTGGAATAAGCTTACTGAATGAGAATGGGTAGAGAGAAAGAGATATTTACGAAGCTGAGATAGATAGACAGAAACAGAGAGAGAGAGAGAGAGAGAGGGTAGTGGATTGGATCGCAATTCACAGGAGTTTTCCTGACACTTCGGAAGACAGAGCGAAAGAGACAAAGAGAAAGAGAGAAAGATTGAGGAAACTAACACAATAAAAATAAAATAAGAATGTCCTAATAACTAAATATACTATTTGTAAGGTATACGGCCGATTTTATGTAAATGTGCGGATTATAGTCAAAAATAGTCATTTTATTTTCATAAAACCACAAACCCGAAGCGCGTTCGTCTATTTTTAAGAATGCACTGTATTTTATTTGATCATTGGTCCAATTTAAAAATATCAATAATAATAAAAAAAAACCCGGAAAATCGCATATATTAATTTTCTAACCGAAAAAAACCAAAAAAAAACCTTAGGGGTAAGGTTAAATTAAAAAAAAAAAATTAGCTTTAAAAAAAAAAAAAATTCGTACACATTTTGTCGCGACTGTGTAGGAAAATCTTCCAATAATTTCGCTCGAAAGTGTCTACGAACGCTCTTGTGTGCGTGTGTATGTATATGTGTGTCTGTATGCGCATACACGCGCGTTGTTTCTCACAGAAACACATGTAGTCCAGGTTGAAATGCGCAATGAGGGTAACCCAAAGCCGAACTTTTTTAGACGTTATTTTTCCAATTCAGGTATCATTGGGGAACAATAAATGTTTTGATAAAAGAACCAGGCATTATCCTGTTTACCAAAACTTTACGTTTCCAAATGATTCCTGTATTGGAAAAATAAAGTCTAAAAAAGTTCGGCTTTGGGTTACCCTCATCGCGTTTTTAATTCGGACCTAACGAGACTTGTTTTTATCGTTTCGACAGGAAGAGATTTTTGCAACGATTTAGATTAAAGATTACGAATGGATTTTTCAAGCAAATAATTAACAAAGAATTGGTGAGTGGTGTAGGGTATTATTATTATTATAACAGCGGAATAGGTAATTAATTGTGGTTAAGAATAATGACCGGCTAATTTTAACCTTTTTCGTAGAAATGACTCTTTTTAATAATAAGCCGGTACTACGTGCTCTGAGATTTTATACTCGTAATTCAAGAAAGTGCTGATTGAAGAAGAAATATTATTGGTGTGTGTGTGTGCGCTAGCATTGTGTATGTGTGTTCGTGTTACCTTTCCAAATTTCTTTCTCGAGGAGATAATACTGTGTGTGTGTGTGAGTATATATATATATTATATGAATATATACAAGAGTGAGCTAAAAAATTCATATCAAACATTGATGACTATTTTGACCAATGGGATCCAAGCATTGCAACACCGATGGAAGAAGTGTGTGGACCGCAAAAGAGCCAATGTTGAAAAATAAATTTGGTTACATTCCATGAGAGTATCTTGGACATCCAATAAACTTTTCAACCGACCCTCGTTTATATATAATATATATATATATATATATATATATATATATATATATATATATAATAGATAGATGTTCCCTTTAGGAAAAAAGAACTTTAATTTTTTTTTCGTATAGATATAAGGCTTAAATTATCTTAAAATATGGAACAAAAGTTTAAGAAATCTAAGTAATCCTTTATTCAAAGACCTGATGTACCGTGCACCCAGTGAGAATCTATCTCACTATGGTTTGCAAGCCTATCTCGTTAACTATTACACAATTCCACTTCAATTTTTTTTATTGTAGATTAATAATCAATTTCTGAAACAAAATCATCACACCCAATACTTATTTTCTGACTGACTCGTAAAACTGGCGCAACACAATCTTCCTATTCTTTCTGGTTTTGTACTAAGCAATTTGGGTCCAAATTCATTAAAATAAGAATAAGAATATTGTATTGCCTTAATACTCCACACTGACAGCATGTATGCCGGCTTAGAAAATCAGCATTTGACATTCTGAGTTATCTGATCTCGAACAATGTCCCCCCCCCCGGCACTGGTTAGAAATTCTCAACTATCCCAGCCATCGGTTAAAAAGATTACACTGGTATAGTGAAATTATTGTGGATTTGTATATAACTTTATTCAACTCGTTTCGTATTTTAAGCTGCTCACAGTGGATCTCCCATCACTGCGACCCTACCATAGACCGCTTGCAGCCACTATTGCAAATATCACTGATTTACACTGAAAAGGGACTTTATTTGAATAGAATGAGTTCTGAGGATTTATATGAACTTTGAAATATCCCATCATACAGGTAAAAAATACCATAAAAATTTGGTATAGCCGCGGGGATAAATTTGGTAGGCAAAAAGTTAAATTTGCTTTTTCTTCGTCGGTATCGATTCATTATCTTAGATGATTACAGAATTAAAATGGGCGTTGTGTTATATATATATATATATATATATATATATATATATATATAATGGTACCTTGACTTACGAGTTTAATTCGTTCCACTCAGAACTTAATTTCCTTGTATATCGAATCAATTTTCCCCATTGAAATAAACTGAAATACCATTAATCCGTTTTAGCCGGATTTTTTATGTTACGTTTTTTTGAATAAGAAAAATATCGCTGTATTGTATAAAAACATGATAAAATAGAATGTAATGAATTATGTGCGGTAATATAGTTTTTGGTTTAATATCTAATTTTTAGTAAATAATATTTTTCTTTGGTGTAATAAATTTGGAAACTTAAATGTTTTTAGTGAACTTATTAGCATAATCGTATCTAAAGCTCGCTCGTACCTCAAATTTGAGCTCTCAACTCAAAACTAAAAATCGACTGTGTAACATCGTAAGTTGGGATATTCGTAAGTCAAGGTACCTATATATATATATATATATATGAATAGAAAATAACATAACGAATCGACTGAAGAGATAACATTTGACTTTTTACTGACGAACAGAGAAATATATTCAAAGACACGTGCGCGTTTACTGCATACATACATACACACACACACACACGAAATCATTATTTAGATAGATAGTTCCTTACATATTGGTACGTTAAGGCGTGCAAGTGTTTTGGAAAAGACTGAGAAAGAGGGTAGGGAATAAGACCAGAGACAAGAATTAGGTGGACGAGTGGAAGAAGCAAGGAGTAGAGGAGAAGCAAGTGGAGGAGACGTGGGGTGGGTATTGGTGTAAGGGGGTGAAGAAGACGGCCTTAGGGTTACTGACAATGTTTTGGATGACGAGAGGTGGTAATATGCATGTATCCTATGTTAATGCTTATGTCCAATAGATGGTGGTGGGGGGAAGGTAGAGGGTAGATGCGAGCTACAGTGTCTATGGGTCGGGCCGGAGAGGGTGTGAAAAGAACTATGGACAAAAAAAGGAAAAAGGAAAAATATGATTACTAATTTGCATGTGTAACGATTTTGAGTGCGTGTAGAAATAAATATAAGTTAAATTTAAATTCAAATTTTCTTAATGATTGTCTGAAAGTAGAGATTAAAGTTCGATTCCTATTTGAGACACCATTATCTATTTATTCCCCTTCAAAGTATCGGGGGGAAAAAATCAATGGTAAATTAGTTATCCAGGGATTATATACACACACACATATATATATATATATATATATATATATATATGTGTGTGTGTGTTTGTTTTATATATATCATATATGTTATATATGCACTATATGTGTATATATATATATATATATATATATATGCATATTATGTATATATATGTTATATATGCATCATATGTATATGTTATGTATATATATGTTATATATGCATCATATGTATATATTACGCATATTTCATATATGCAATATATATATATATATATTATGTATGTATATGTTATATATGCATTATATATATTATGTATATATATATATGCATTGTATATATATGTTATATATGCATTATATATATATATATATTTATTACGTGTATTGCATATATATATATATATTCATATTATATATGTATGGCCACTTGCCCCCTATCACACAAACCATCCGAGTAAGACAAAACAAGACATAATGGACAAGCCTATCTACCTCGAAAATCAGCATTTGAATTTGAGTTGCCTGATCTACCCAACTATCTTAGCCATCTACTAAAAATGTTACTCGTGTACTGGGAAATTATTGTGGAAGTGATAGGTGGCGTTCTCCAGTGGATACCTACATACAGACACACCACTGTAAGCCGACTAACAAAAACGTACATCGATCAGCTCTGTACGAATTCTGTGTGCCGCATGGAGGACCTCTCAGGGGTGATGACCATAAGAGGCTGAGAGAGAGAGAGAGAGAGAGAGAGAGAGAGAGAGAGAGAGAGAGATTCGTGCTGCCAGCGTGATCTGATGATAATGATAGCACGATACGTATAGAAGCATTGTGTATGTCTGATGAAGAGATGTGGTTAAACTGGTTTCTGTCGGAAGTTCGATTCTCACTAGATTCCCAAACATTTTGTGTTTATGTAAGAACGAAACCAAGCTGAACATGCAAAAGTTGTGATACAGGCTGTGATAATAATGAACGCGATACTTATCAGGTGTTTCAGTAAGTTTGAACACGTGTCCCAGTGGGTGGGGTGGTGGTGTATGTTTGCATGTGCGTGAATTAGTTATTTAATCGGCAAATCTTAATTATACGAACCCCGATACAAAAAATGACTATGACAGACACTGAAAAGTTCTAGGCCCCACCAAGAACGAATAACACTAAGCCTTTAACCTTTCCAAAAAGGAAATATAAAAATTCAAAAGATCATTTTATTCATAGTTGAGCCAACTTTTCAGCCCCAATTATATATATATATATATATATATATATATATATATATATATATAGAGTAGAATATAGTCAATGGCGCTTGGTGACTGTCAGTTACTCTTAGATGAACTTATGTACTATCACCAATATAGAGCACTTTTTATTTACAGATACTGCAAACACAAACACACACACATACATATATATATATATATATATATATGTGTGTGTGTGTGTGTGTGTGTGTGTGTACTAACCCCTGCGCACGAGTAGATGTCTTAAGCAGAATTTTAACAGGTTTGAATGCAGAGTTTTCTCTCTTCTATGCCGGTTGCTTAACAAAGGTTAAAGAGCCCTGTCTATCATACTATTTACCCATAGGTGGAAGAAGAATTTATTATCGAATTTGTTTAAACACAAACAGCCCTATATATATATATATATATATATATATATATATATATATAAAAAGGTACCTTCTTAATGTATAATTAGAAAGTTAACCTTGCAGATCATTTACTTCTGAGTATTTTGTTTGGTCTTATATATCTTATGCTTGTAGTATTGGGTCAGACCTAAGCTAAACTTAATAGATAACTGTATGTATGTGTGTGTAGAGTGGTAAATCCAAAACTTCAGGGAATTCAAACATAAAAAATATTATTTCGAAACTAGCTCACAAATGTAAAGAGGAAAAGATCTTACTACATTCAATTCGTACAAATTACATTTCTAAAAAGATATTTGATGTAGAGGTATAAAATGAGAGTGAGTCAACGAGAGGCCGCAAGTTAGAGTAAGCCCTGGGCATTACTTGTGTAATACATTGTCTCTGTATGTTCTTGCGTAATTTGCCCCAGAAAATAGTCCGAGTGGGTGAATGCATCAAGTTTTGTTTAGTATAGATTATATAGACATCGATAAAGCAATTAAACATTTGCCTCGTAATATGTACTCTAATATGTATATGAGTGTCCATCCCATTCAGATGAGAATACAATAGAATGACGCGGGCAACTTGCGATTAGGGAATGATCAGCATTTTGGTCGAGCGGATCAACACTGCTGTGTTGTGAGTTCGATCCTTACAGGATTAGGAAAAAAATACAAAAGAATTAAACGTATTTTTAGACTCAACAATATTTCTTTTTATTTCTCGCCGACCATGGCACAGGAGGATTTATATGATTAATATATTTACTGTCCACATGTGCATCGTCATCCTGCCATCTTGTTTTCTTCCTATTTCCAAATTGCTACTCTTGCTCTTTCTTGTGCGTTAACGTACCTGATACTACACTTTTACTAAAGAGTTGTTTCATTCGTTTGGGAAGAGTTATCTCCCATAACAGTACACAACAAGCTAAGTAGTAAATACTTATTTGAGCACCTTGTTCTGAAGTCAGAAACAGGAAGTGTGATTGTCAAGGCGCAATACGATCTTTATTAGCACAATTTATTAAGTAAAAAGTTTCAATATGTGAACAAAAATGTTATTGATTCTTATTTAACTTAACCTAGTACGTGGCATAAGAAGAAATAAAATAGAATTATTACACTGCTTCAATCTTCCGATATGAGAGAGAGAGAGAGAGAGAGAGAGAGAGAGAGAGAGAGAGAGAGAGAGAGAGAGAGAGAGAGAGAGAGAGAGAGAGGAGGGGCTAATAGCCTAAAGAATCTGCACTCAGGATACAGTTTTGCCCGGATTCGACTACACATTAATTTCGGCGAGGAGACTGACCCCAACGATCACGTGTATTTAGTTAAGGAAACGTTAATGAAAAGACACCGTAAAGAAACTTTCCATGATAACTAACAATAGGACGAATATAGGGTTTTCCAGGTATTTGAGAACATACATTTAATGAGATTTAATTAGAAGACTACTTAAAGTGATGTTACGCGGCATGAGCCAAAGTAATTTTAACATTTCTCGATCAGATGTTTGGCGAGTATTAACGTGGTAGTTTCCAGTCTGACACAGAATATGGAAAGGCAACATTGTGTTCGGGATTTTTACTTACTAATCACAACTTTTGAAAGTGATCAGGTTGTTCGCGTTCAGGGTCAGGAACTAGCTGAACGTGTCTGGTTGGGACGTGTCATTCATTGGCCAAGAGAAAGAAGCTTTTTAAACGATCAGATGTTGCCATAAGAACGAATGAGTGCATCCAGCGGGTGTGGGATATCAATAACCCTGATTCCAGTCCAAAATTCTGAAGTTCACTATCAGTCGTGTGGTATGCGAGGACATCAGATACAAGGAACTGCTCTCGCCATCATTTCCCCACTTGACCTACGAGTGGCTGGTTAAGAATCATGTCACCCTCACCTCAACATATGGCTGCCCAGCCCTCATGATTTGAATCCTTGTGATAGAGAGACCAGCCATCGGCTCTACAACACAAGAACTTGAAAGTCAACATCATCAACAAGAACCACATGACCTGGACGTGCAGTCACCCCCGAGTTGGTTCCCGAACCTGAGTGTCGTCTTATAGAAGAACTTCTTCAAAAGCAGAGCATGTAGGTATTTCTATTTCTATTTCTTTATTTTAACATAGAATAATAATTAACACAAGCTTAACACCTGTACCCCAACTATGGTTAGCGGAATGGGAACAGGATACCCCGTGGACTGAATAAAGGGTTAGATTCAAAGTTCCGTGATGGCTCCCGATTGTCCAATTGGACACATAGCCTAGTGGATAAAGGAGTTAAGTTAAGACAATTCTTAGGGAAAAATCCTATCGGCCGAAACGTTGTACACATAACAATGAAGATGGGGACAATAGTCCGAATAATACAATAATACTAGAGCATGTAGGTATTTACTTAACCTGTTTGCTACGAGTAGGATGTGACACAAGGTCTCAAGCATGTGTGGCATCCAGCGATAATCGAACTCGCTATTCAGTGGTAATAGATCTGCAAGACTAGCTTGCTAACCATTACATCACGATGGGACGTCCTACAGAGTACGTAGACAATATTGGCTCAATATTGTATCTGACAATGACAAAGCTGATTCAACTGTAAAATGTCCCGAATAAAGAAATTGACGAAAATTCAAACTCCAATTTACAGATCTAAAGAACCTAATAAAGTAAGTAAAAATTTCCTCATAGAATGTGGAACTTTCGCTCCTATCAGAAATAATTTTTTCAACTCAAATAATATGAGGGATCCGTTTGTGATTACTAGCGTAAATGACATTTCGTCCTTCTTGAGAGAAATAGAAATATACCAAAAATTATGAATCATATATAAAATGCATCCAGTAAACTATCTACAAAAATACACCTGTAAAGGAAACTTAGATACCAACTTTTGTCTCACACTCTAAGATTTTTGGCATTAAATAACCCACAGGGTTGATATGCCATTAAACAAACTAAACTACGAGACGTCCGGTGGTGTGATGGTGGCTAAGCTTCTTTCGTAGACTAATTTGTTGGTGTAGCGAGTGTGATGCTCACTGGGTGGCCCATTGTTGTGACCTTGTGTCAAAATAATCTAGATAGACATCTATCATTACCAACATTGCGTATTATTTCTTTTTTAATGATAAATATTGTTTAGAGGGGTGTGTGAAGAGTTCCCCTTGTGTACAAAAAAACGTCTCTCCTCAACCAAATGCATTTAGCATACCATGCGTCTATGAGCCGTTTCTTTACGTGTAAACATCACAGGATGTGTGTGCTGAGGCGAACGTTACCTCCCCTATTTAATAAAAGTTGCTTTGGCCATTTGGGGGTCCGCTTCAACGAGATATACTAGTCTTTTTTTCTTCTTTTCTCAATGCCACCCAGAGGTCCCATTTCGGTGGGGCTTTTTTTTTCAAATCCTTGCAGGGTGACGATAGACGATACGCTTTAAGCAGTAGGTGTAACTGACTACTTAAAAATAGGGGGGGGAGAGATGATGATGATGATAATGATGATGATGATAAATGATGTGGAGGGGTGCGTGGGTTTCAGAAAGACAGATGAGCTTGAAGAGGACAGAGGAAGAGGAGGAGGTACCGTCTGGGGGTACTTGATAGTAAAAATGATAAAGATAAGCGAAGTAAAGAATATAAGAATGAGGATGCTCGGTGAAGGAGAAACTATGGTAGATATAAATGGGGGTGGGGAGGAAAGAAATGGCTGCCAGAAATAAAAAGAAAAGAATTAGGGAAAGTAAGAGAGAAAGTGGGAAAGAAAGAGAGAAAGAAAAATGGAGAAAGTGGGAAAGAAAAAGATAGAAAAGAAAGAAAGAAATAAAGTTGAAAAGAAAAGAAATGGAAGGAGAAACGATGGTAGATGTATAGGGGTTGGGAATGAAAGAAATGGCTGACAGAGAGAAAATGAACAGGAATGAAAAAAAAAGAGAGGAAAAACGGTGGCGAGAAAGAGGAAAAGCAAAAAAGAAAGAGAAAAAGAAGAGACAAAGAAAATAAATGGAAAGAGAGAATATCAAGGAACGAAAGTGAAAAAAAAAAAAAAAAAAAAAAAAAAAAAGGAGAAAAAAGTAGAAGAAAAAGAAAAAAAAGAATGAGAGAAAAAGAAAAAAGAGGGATGATACAAAGAAAATGTTGGCTAGAAAGAAGAAAATGTTTAGAGAGAGAGAGAAAGAGAAAGAGAAAGATATATATATATATAGAGAGAGAGGGGGGGTTGAGGAAGAGAGGATGGAGATAGAGAGAAATAGATAGAGAGAAATAGAGAGAGAGAGAGAGAGAGAGAGAGAGACAGGGGGTTGAGGAAGAGAGGGTGTAGATTGTGAGAGAAAGAGATATTACAAAACAACAGAGAAAGAAAAAAAAATAAGGAAAAAATAAAAAAATAAAAATAGCAAAAAAAAAAAAAGCCAAAATGTCAACAAATAGTGAGTCTGTGTGTGTGTGTAAGAAGCACGAAAGAAGAACTGTGATGACAAAAGTGGGGTTGGCTGATGAGAGAGAGAGAGAGAGAGTGAGAGAGAGTGAGAGAGAAACGTGTGTGCGCATAGGAGAGAAGGATGGGTAAGGGTATAAAGGAGAGTAAGGAGATATGTAGGGAGATAGATGGGATAGATTGTTAGATAAAAACAAGCACATAAAGAAAATAAATGGGTGATATGAGAAGTTAAGTTAAATGGATGGAAAATAGATTATGAATAACACATAAATCGAAAGATATTAAATGCATACTCAACATTATATATATATATATATATATTATATATATATATATATATATATATATGGAAGAGATGGAAGTGAATCCGACGGTATGTAGTATATTAAGAAAATTAAAAAAAACACAGGTTTAAATAAGTTGAGTGGTAAGTTTATTGGCCGACGCTGCAGTGTTTAGATCTATTAATTTGATCATCTTCAGGGCATTTGTTGTATGAGGAAGGTGATTTTATTATTTTATCACAGAATAACGAGAAAAGTGAATATATATATATATATATATATATATATATATATATATATATATAGAGAGAGAGAGAGAGAGAGAGAGAGAGAGAGAAAGCCAGAGCGGGAGAAATATCAATATATATCAGTAAGCAAAAATATGTGTTTGGGTGTCCATACGTTTCTATATAAACAATTATGTACACTCAGGTATACACATTCAGATTCTAAACACACACACACACACACGTATATATGGTCCTATGATGGCATAGGCGAGATTGACAGTTACCAAGCTCGTTGGCTATGTCTACGCTAACTTTATATATATATATATATATATATAGTATCCAATTGCCGCTTTCACCTTTACGTTACAGTGGAATCATTAAATAACCCAAGTGCTCAATATATTAAAAACATAGAGCAGTAATAATAATGATAATATTAGCAGAGGAAATTATTTTCCTCTACTAATATTATATATATATATATATATATATATATATATATATAGATAGATAGATAGAAACAAACACGCATATATATACACACACGTTAATAAATATGTGGCGGAGTGGCCTATTGTCAATATCAGCCAGACAACGAGGGTGTATATCCCCTTTTCGCTAGTGCTAGGCTAAGGAGATTGATTTTTGCGGCTGAAGTGGAGCGCCACACCTACCATCAGCTCCATACCGCACAGATTCAAGCAGTGCTACTCATTCGCTGAGTTGGCGAGCACCAGTATCGAACTCGGAACCGTGTGATTCCTAGGCAGATGCTCTACTGACTCAGCTGTCATGGAGAGAGGGAGAGAGAGAGAGAGAGAGAGAGGGGGGGAAGAGATTGTAGAAGGAGAAAGGTACATACAGGCGGATGTCGATTCCCTCATTCTTTTTGTTTATTTGTTTCCCCTCGCCCTCTCAACTCTACACTTATTTTTTTGATATTCAAATATATATATATATATATATATATATATATATATATATATATATATATATATATGAGAGTAAGTAAACAAACAATGTGTTTATTTGATATTGCTTTTAGCCGACAATTCATTTTGGAGGATATGTGCTTAATTGAAGTCATACCTAATTTTGAAAATTAATTAGTTAATAATCAATAAATTTAGGCGGGCATATATGTTCAAATGTAAGGCTAAACAAATCGAGAAAATGTCAATCCCTGAATGTACATTTCGACCTATTAGGTCTCATCAGCAAGGTTATAGACATGGGATATATATATATGTACATCTGTGTAGACATGGGATATATATATGTACATCTGTGTGTGTGTGTTCATATCCTACCCGTGGAGGACGGGATTGGTAAATACCTACATGTGTGTGTGTATGATAGAGACATGAGAGTTATATTTAGAAAGCGGATGAGACTAAACCCAAAGAACATTTACATCAATAATCAATATTTGATGAACCACCTACAAATATGATTTCCCATGAATTAACTGTCTTTGTTGGACATGACAAATGCGAAAGAGAAGAAGAGGGAGAAAAACAAACTATGAAGAAGACATTTCAACAATAAACATAACGACAACAAAAATCTGAAGAAAGGATAATTAATCACCGGATCGAACCAATCTTATTGATTTTTGTTACGTAACCTGAAGGGAAGAAATAGATTGAAATTATTTAAAAAAAATTGGATTGATAGACTAATAGCCGGCTACAGTGAAGGAATGTATGCAGTGTCTGACCGTTATCAAACTAAAAGAAATAGGTAAAATAACACACACACACACACACACATATATATATATATATATTATGTATGTGTGTGTGTGTGTGTGTGTGTGTGTGTGTGTGTCTGTAAGTAAAACTGGCGGAGTGGCCTATTGTCGGTATCAGGCGGACAGCAAAGGAGTGTATCTATTTTTCGCAAGCGCTAGTCCAGGGAGATTGCTTTTTGCTGAGGTGGAGCGCCACACCTACCGTTCAGCTCCCACAACACCGCACAGATCAGATTACCAATCTGTGCTACTCATACGCTCAGTTGGCGGTGACCTGTCTCGAACTCAGAACCTTGCGATTATATATATATATATATATATATATATATACTCAGCACGGGTTGGATCTGACACGAGGTCAATTTTTTAAGCGCAGTTCAACTGATTTGCATCCAGCTTTCCTTCTCGTAGACCGGTTGCCCAACCAAGGTAGAAGAACCCGGTCTGTCCTACTATTTACCCAAATACATAAAGTTTTTAGTTATGAGACAGGATGACATGAAAAAGTGAGAAAACAATGTATTTATATTAGGTTTTATCTTGCTCCACTGGTCAGTATTTGAGCACTTTTCTTATTAAAGTAAATTCTTTTTATAACGATTTGTCTATTTCACATACACATATATAAGATAGAAACTTAAAAAAGAACAGAATAACCCGTAAATACATTTATATATAGGCACAACGTTGAATCGTTGATAGATAATGGGATGGATATATATATATATATATATATATATATATATATATATATAGATATATATATATGTGTGTCTGTGTGTGTGTAGATAGAAACAGATCGTCAAGTTTGAATTTTTCGTGGTATCGAAAGGAGAAAATCTGTCTATAAAAGTTAATGGTTATTTTAAAATAGCATTAATTGTTAGTATATATATATATATATATATATATATATATATATATATATACGTATAAGAGATAGAGATAGATAGATAGATATGGATATTATACACTTGTGTGTATATGGGGGAGAAGCTGTTGAATTTTTACACAATCGTGTATTTTTAGTAGACAAATAGTTATATCTATAAAGTGAAAGAACACACACGCTCATTATATATATATATATATATATATAATCAATAAACTCGATCGATTGGCAATATATATCGATATGCGGTGTTGATAAAATTGGCGTGTATTAAAAACACAAATTGTGTGTCCGCTTCGATGAAGGCAAGCGAACGAGCGTGCTATATTGACTGACAGACAAACCATTGCACAAACTGCGTGTGTGCTCTTTGTGTTTGTGTGTTCGTGCTTGTCTTCACTAAGTCACAATTACTCGCCTCGCTTGCCTACAACATCTACAGCATCGGCTCAGTGGTAGAGAACAGGACGAGAGTTTACCGGATCGGAGGCTATTAATAAAATCCCGCAAAAAATCTTATTTTATTGAAATAAAAATATGGTGGTAACTGAAATTGACATTAAAGGAACATCGAAATCAGGTCGGTGATACTCGTTAGCACAAGATAAGTTTAGTTACTTAAAACTTAATTATATTAATATAATCACTTGGTACCGCTGAGTAGAATACAGTGGTACCCTGACGTACGAGTGTCCCAACTTAGGAGTTACGAGCGGTCACTCGGTCGATTTTTTAAATTTGTGTTTCAGAGTTAAAATTTGAGGTAGGAACGAGCTTCAGATATGCTTGTGTTAATAAAATCACTAAAAATATTTTCGTTTCCAAATTTATTACGCAATATATATATATATATATATATATATATGTAAAAAAAAATTATTAGTCATAAAGTGAATGTAAAAATGTGCCTGGGGTTTGAACTCACTAACTATGATGTCGCAGTCCAGCACGTTAACCCCTACGCCGCGTGGACTTCTCCTTAGATAGTTGGGTTATGATTTGAAAAGAATAATGTCATCGTCATATACATCCCTACCCATTGTATCGAAAACTACCATGAAGAACTCTACATAGTGTCCTGATGATCTACTGGATCGTGGGATCATTCGAGGATTTTTTATATCTTTATCTTTTTAATAGAGTAAACATTCCAGTTTTATTTACGACGATACGATATATATATATATATATATATATATATATATGTGTGTGTGTGTGTGTGTCCGTAACGTACTTGGTAAAGTAAGTTTTTCTCTGTTCTAAGTACAACTTAAGTCGTCAGGGTGGCCTAGTCAGTATCAGCCAGACAGCGAGGAAGTCTATTCCCTTTTCACTAGGGCGAGACCAAGGAGATGGTTTTTGCATCCGAGGCAGGGCGCTGTACCTACCACCATCTCCCTACTTTACCGCACATATCTCTGTGCTACCCATACTCCGAGTTGACTATGACTGGTATCGAACCAGGAACTTTGTGGTTCCTAGTCGGACACTCTACCGACTAAGCTAAACCGGTCCTTATAAGTACGACCTGAACGCATTATTTTTAATGTTATAAATAGTTTTCCAGAATGTTTATACAGTCCCAGAAAGGAGTCCGACACAAGGCCACAAACATGGTGTACTCCGAGAAGTCCAGAATCACGACAGCAGCAATGAGCATTGAGACTAGTCACGAATCACTGGTGCACCGGGAGTATGACACTAAAGTGTATCTGATGGTGAGGCTCCAGTACCGGAGACTTGGATCGGGTGAAGTAAATTGTCATTACACCTAGGTCCACTCTGTTCCGAAGTGGTAGTATCTGTTAGGGTCCCATCTATGGGTCAAATAGATCTGTTTGAAAATTATAAGTACAAGTTACCTTGACTTACGAGTTAATTCGTCCCGCCCGCAACTCAATTTCCTCGTATATAATCAATTTTTCCCATTGAAATAAAATGAAATGCCATTAATGCATTCCAGACCCCAAAAAGCACCCTGATATTTTTGTTACGTTTTTTTTAATCAGTGTAAAAGTACTGTATAAAATATAAAAGAGAATGTAATGAATTATGTGCTGCAATGTTTTATTATTTTATTTATTATTTCAAAATTTATTATTTATTATTTTTATTTATTTATTATTTATTTAAAAAAATATTATTAATTTTTTATTCTTATTTATTATTTATTATTATTTATTTATTTAAAAGAATATTATTTTTTAAAATTATTTATTAATTATTTTATTTGTTATTTTATCTATTTAAAAAATATTATTTATTTTTTATTATTTTATTTATTATTTTATTTTATTTAATTATTTATTTTATATTATTATAATTATAATAATTTATGATTAATATTATTACATTTTTAATAATCTATTTTATTATTTATTTTAACTTATTATCTATGATTTATTATTATTTATTATTTAATTATTATTTTAAAATTTGTTATTTTTTTATTTATTTTATTTATTATTTTATTTATTATTCTAAAATTCATTATTCTTTATTATTTATTTATCATTTTAAAATTTATTATCTTTTTAATTATTTATTTCATTATGTTATTTATTATTCTAGAATTTATTATTTATTTTTCTATTTATTTAAAAAAAATGTATTATTTGTTTATATTATTTAATTTTATTTTAATTATGTGCTGCAATTTTTTAATTTTTTTTCTTTGTTGTACCAAATTTGGAATCTCAAATGTTTTTACTGAACTTATTAACAATCATATCTGAAGTCGCTCGTACCTCAAATTGTAGCTCGTAACACAAAGCAAAAAATCGACCGCACGGTGACTCGTAACTCGGAACACTCGTAAGTCAAGTTACGACTGTATTTAATAGGACCGTTTCCAAAAATATCCTTTTAATAATAAACTACACAACAAATGTAAATATGAATGAACAATGAAGGTGATTCCTTAACATCTAGGCATAAAATAACCCGAGACGACCAGAGTTGCCGTTAAAATCAATCAATATTTCACGGCGAAACGCTAGAGGTATTAACTGAGGTTAGCTAGTCTGGCACAAGGTAGATCATCTAGTGAAGGTCGGACACACTACAAGGAGAAATGGTCTGCTGGTATAGCATGCTAACCACTGCTGTATGGCGATGCACATAATGATAAGATATTGACAAACCAACAGCACATTTATATTGAAAAGCTTCATTTTTATAATGCTTATTTTTCATTTTCAGATACCTCCCCACGCCCTTTTTCTACCCCCCTCTCCCGATAATTTTTACCAACTTAAACTATAGGGCTTCAAATTTAAACATTTGAAAGCCTTCGGAAAAACAATGGCCGGGCCCGGCAAATGTCAGTCAGCTAAGACGTGCGGGTGTGAGGGAATGCGCGCATTTGTGTCCGTGTGTTCGTCTCGATGTTAACACTGCATAGATTTGATACAGTTGTGAGTTTATTTTATCGCGTACGCTTGTGTGTGTGTGTGTGAGTGAGAGAGAGTGAGAGAGAGAGAATTTTCTCTCCCTTTCCTTTTATTAAAAAGAAAATTAAAAAATGAAAATAAACATTTTGATGTGTGCAAATGCGTGAATTAAGGGCTCGAAAAGCCCAGAATGTGAATGAAATGATGGGACATATCTAAGGTTTCTGTTGTGACATGTTTTTAAAAAAGATAGGAGGGGGGAAAAACATCTAAGAAAACTTAAAAGTGGGAAACGAACGAATATATATTTATATGAGAAATGAAATGAAAGAATGACAAAGTAAGAAAAGTTGAGGAAAAACAAGGAGAAAAAAAAGGAAAGAAAAATGAAGGGAAAAGAAATAAAAAGAAAGAATGGAAAATGAAAAAAAGAGGGAATGAAAGATGAAAAGAAGAAAGATGAAAAGAAGAAAGATGAAAAAAAAAAGAATATGATTTAAAGGAAAAAAGAAGTGGAATGAAATGAAAAAAATGTGGAAAGAAAGACAAAAAAGAAAAGAAAAAAGAAAAGAGGAATAAAAGAAAAGAAAAGGAAAAAGGAAAAAAGAAAAAGGAAAAAAGGAAAAAAGAAAAAAGAAAAAAGAAAAGAAAAAGAACCGGAGAAAGGGGAAAAAAGATACAAGAAAAAGACACAATAATTAAAACCTGATAGAATTGAATTAGAAATAAATAATGGATTTACGAATGAAGGAGATAGATAGAGATAGATAGATAGAGAGATAGATAGAGAGAGGGGGGGTCTGGATAAAGAGAAAACGAAAGTTACGCTTGACTTAGTTTTTGGAAGCATTTATTGTGACAGGTCTTGTATAGGATAAATTAAAATGTAAAAGAATTGAACAACGATTGTCTTTTTGTTCATTGTGCGACCTGTCGTAGGAGGTCAGTCAGCCATGACTGTCTTGTTTGGCCACCTCAGCTACCCGTCCTGTCGAGCTACCCTTTGTTCTTCCCGCCACCAACTGCGCTTACCACTTATTCGTTGTGTGAATCGGCTTTTAAGTAATAAAGACCCCCGATCATCTATCTATCTAGATGTCTGTCTGTCTAAGTCTCTTTCAATCAATTCACCGCATATACCCGTGTAATAAACAATACCCAATTTTAAGCTAGAAAAAGATTCTTGTCACATATATCGTGTAATGAGTAACCTAATTTTAAGCTGGAGAAAGGTGCTTTTTTAATCAAATATTGCCTCTAATGAACGATCCCTAATTTTAAGCCAGAGAAAGGCACTTTTATCATATATTGCGTGTAATGGACAATCCCTAACTTTTGGCTATGCTAACCGACAAAAATATTTCTTCAACATCCAATGGCACAAAAAGAATGAATATATATATATATATATATATATATATATATATATATATATATATACTGTAGTACGATCCATATCGATAAAATACCCTAGTATGTAGTCTAGACCTTGGTGTAGCTTACCGTGTTTACTTGGATATGTAAAACATAGTAAAACCTCACTTCTGATACACAATAGTATTGGTAACATAATAATCAGTAGTTGAGTAAAATCTTAACTAATATCATTTGTTTCAATATAAGTTATGCGGCGGTAACTTTGGATCAATGTTATCAATGTGAAAGTTAGGCATAGAAATAACGTAAGTTTAAGAAACATATCTCGTGTAATGAACGACTTTGTTTTTTAAGCGAAAAATTCGCCATCACTGTTCCTTAACTGAAACAATCTATTTCTCTCATTTTTCTTGGTGTTTGCACGGCGATTCATTCACCGGGATTTCTCGAGGATGGATGCTCATCTTTTTTTACACGTCGTCTCCACGAATTAAGTAAGAAAAACTTATTCCCCTCTCCCCCTATGTCCTTATTGATTTGAAATGAAAAGAAAGTATTGTATTTAATTAAACCCTCCACCACTGGCAGGATGTGACACAAGGTCATTTTTTTTTTAACGGAGTAAAGTTTGTTTGAATTCAGTGTTTTTTCCTTCTCCTAGACCGGTTGCCTAAACAGTGCTAAATGAGCTAGTCTGCCCTTCTATTTTGCCCATAGTTGGGTGGTGGAGTAAAGATGGTTCATGCCTTTTCCAAGGGCATCGGCACAAAGTAAAACGCAGCCAGCCTCGTCCAGGATTTAAAGTTGGGTCGCCGATTCCATATCCAACAACGTTCGAACGTGCTTCCCGGAGAATGGATCGGTCAAAACGTTCTAACCTCCCACTACCCCCTCTCTCTCTCACACACACACACACACACACACAAGAAAATATGAAAGAGAACAGAGTCCAGTTGATTCCTAGAATGATAACGACTTTACTGACCGAGTCATTTCAGTAAAGTGTTGAAAAGAATATTATTTGTTTATCACCATCCGTTACCCGTGTCTATCTGGGGTGGCAGAGATTAGAAGGAAATGGCAGCTTTTGGGACAGATAAGATGAGGAATAAATAAATAAGTCATGAATGGATGGATAAATGGCTCTAGAAGAGGTGAGTACCCGTGGCATGTCGTAAAGGAATTCTGGGCTGGCAATTCAAAGAGGTGAAGACAGGAGGTGGGGTAAACATTATTGGAAAAAACATTAACATTTTCAGTAAAAATACAATAAAAAAACATCAACATTTTCAGTAAAAAAAACACATCAAGAAAATCAAAGTTCAAAAACGATGGTAAAATGAAAAAAGAAAGAAAAAAAAAAAAAAAAAAAAGAAGACAAAACAGTGGATCCCCCGATTAAGCGCGGGAAAGAGAAAACATATCGCAAATTGAAATTATCATTAAAGCGATCAATTACAACAAAACTTCAGGACACTGAAAACACAGGACTGAAATAAAAACATACATGGGTCATTCAATAAATAAGGTGAAGAAGTTGGCACTTTGAAACGATTTATAATAGTAGTGGTGATTCGTGGGGATCCACTGTATTACATTAAAAAATATATGATTTAACATTGCAATTATACAAAAAAAATATTTTCATATGTTAATATTTGAAAACCGTTTGGCCTTCAATTGATGAAATAAAACTGGAAATATACAGTGGATTAACAAAGGAAAAAAGAAAAAGAGAGAGAGAGAGAGAGAGAGAGAGAGAGAGAGAGAGAGAGAGAGAGAGAGAGAGAGAGAGAGAGATCATATGGATAAAGAAAAGAAAAAAAACCCAAAAGTTTACGCCTGAATTAATTTTCTTTATTGCAATTTATATAAATTATAGCCAAATATATCGATATTTTTCTCTTAAGAAAAATCGTTAAATTTTCATTACGTTACGCTACTAAATCTTAACTAACCATTAATCTGATAAGGTTATTAATGTTTTTAAGCCAAGTTCTGTTTTGCCGGCATTTTACGTGGTTCAAAGACCATTGGATTGAAACGGTATAATCTATATATTAGTACGCTTGTACCTATCTACGTGTGTCACACTTTAATACCACCCCGGAAGTGATAACGCTGAGAGAGAGAGAGAGAGAGAGAGAGAGAGAGAGAGAGAGAGAGGAGAGAGAGAGAGAGAGAGAGAGAGAGAGAGAGAGATTAGATGAGTGGTAAGGAAGAGAATAAGAGTGGTAAGGAAGAGAATAAGAGTGGTAAGGAAGAGAATAAGAGTGGTAAGGAAGAGAATAAGAGTGGTAAGGAGAGAGAAAGAAGAGAATAAGAGTGGTAAGGAAGAGAATAAGAGTGGTAAGGAAGAGAATAAGAGTGGTAAGGAAGAGAATAAGAGTAAGAGAATAAGAGTGGTAAGGAAGAGAATAAGAGTGGTAAGGAAGAGAATAAGAGTGGAAGAAAGGGAATAAGAGTGGAAGAAAGGGAAGAACGCTTACGAGAAGTGAGCCGAAAATCATTAAATACAAATAGAAATCTACAACAATTTATTTCAGATGTTATTTTAGTGAAATAAATGAATAAGGATATTCATGCAAAGGTAGAAGGCAGTTTAAAGGAATAAGATGACGGATAATTTTATTATCAACTACCATGGAATTTCCATGGGTCCAGCTTGTCCGTCTATTATTAAAATAACAACAACCAAATAACCAACAGACAATAATTCTGAACCAATTTCCGTCATCTTTATTGTTTTGTCTTGTCACAATCTTTCGATCGTGTACTCTCCAACCTTCCTTGGTTGTCTATTGTGTTCTTGAATGTCGAATTTTTCTAAAAGGTGGTCAGTAATATACCTCCCCTTCCATAAAGATTCGATATTCCAGAATACAATAGACGTCCAAGGACGGTGAGGAGTACACAACCAAAGTAGTGAGGATTGAAAAAAAGAAAAAAGACAAGGGTATTAGTCAGAAGTAACCTTAGTAATCACGGCCATGATAGAAAGAGCACGTGTGTGAAATATAAGAATAAGTATTTTTAAAAGAAGAAAAAAAAGTTAAAACTTATTTTTCAACACAGATTTTATCTACATCTTTCATCTTCAGTAAAAAATGTTTTTTCATTAAAAAAAATCAGTACTAACATTATCTTGGAATTGTATATGCTAAGTTTACATATAGCTCTCAGAGCTAAGATATGTAAATTAGGCGTCCCATCGTGGTGCAATCGTTAGCAAGCTAGTCTATCAGATCAATTACTACTAAATAATGAGTCCGATCATCGACTGTGTGTCACATCCTACTCGTGGCGAAAGGGTTGGGTAAATACCTATCCTTGGGAAAGTTAAGAATCTGACTATTTTCTCTCCAGCTCTGGGGAAATAGTTGGACAGACTTTTAATCCCTTGTGTAGCATTCTACCAGTGCGGAAGGGTGGAGTAAATACGTGCTTGTAAAATACAGGGTTATAATCACTGAATTCTATAAAGAGGAACTGGAGTCGGAGGAGCTAAAAATAGAGGTGTCGGAATCGAAGGTTTTGTGTTCCGACTCCATAGGCCTTATATCTAATGTTATAATTCTGAAAGACTTTTCTAGAACAATTACCTTTCCAGCTCGGGCTTAGAGCTGTGATATCGCTTTAAGTCTGTTCTCGCGTCACGGTCTGTTGGTTTTTCGAAAGGTCTTTTTAATATCTCGGCATAGATTAATCTTTTCTCCACCTTTGTTCCTGAAACTCGGGAGCTTATATGAGTTTTGAAAAAACACACATCTATAGGAAGATACTTTTTTTTTTGGGGGGGGACGTTTTTTTTTTTTTTACATACGGGTACTTTCCCAATCGATACCTGCTAAAGGTGGACTTCACGGCCACTTCTATAATGTTCGGTAAAGATTAAACTCGCTACAAGAGGGATAGTCTGTTTGCAAAGAACCCTACATCAACCGGGCATATCATTGTGGTGTAGTGGTTAACGAGCTCGTCTCGTAGATCCGCCGCTGTTGAATCGTGGGTTCGACCCTGACTGGATGCCAAGTACTTGCAGCCTTGTGTCAAATAAAAATTTTGCAGTTTTATTATTTACTTAGGGTCAAAATCATACTGGTATCACCGGTCCCCGTCAGATCACAAAAATTAAGCAACGTTTAGCTTGTTCAGTTCTAGAATGGGTGACCACTTAGTCTGGCCCAGAGACCGGTGTTCCTAAGCAAAGTTTTACAAATAACTACACTGATGTAATTGAGTTTTTGTTCCAAGCTCTATTTAAATACAGAAATATGGTTAAACGAACAAGTAGTGTATATATATATATATATATATATATATATATATATATATATAGATAGATAGATAGATAGATAGAAAGTGTGTGTGTTTTCCTGTTATCATCCTTCTCTATTCATCTCTGTCTTGCTTTATATTCTTTCCCTCTACATCGTTTCCGCCCCCCCCCTTTTTTTTGCCTCCTTCTATTTTCTTACAGTTGTACGTAAGAATTTCATGGAAGACTTTCAGAATTTCCCTCCTGTAGTTCCATTGCCCGCGAAAAACCTTCAAATTGACATTTAAATAAGCATCTGTCTTCAATCAGGTTCATGTTGCACCACCCTCTTTACCAAAATCTCATATCGCTAACCACAGCTACCTTTTCCTTCCCTGGTATGTCCGAATTAAGAAATCCCAGCTAAAAAAACAAAAACAAGTAAAAAAAATAAAACAAAACGTTAATTCAAACAAAAAACTAATTAGTTGATTTAATTTTTCATTTGATAGGAGGATCTCTGGAAATCACAAGAAAGTCTAGAATCTAGACTATGTGATTTCCAACGACAACATCTTGGTCAGTGGCTCTCAAAGTCGACGCTACGACCCCCTCCCTAAGGGCGATGGAAAGATCTAGATGCGGTGAGCGTGGCATTAGGAACAGTTAATTAATAACGTGTTTTTTTTTAAATCTAAATACTAAGGTAAAGTAACACGTATGCAGTTTATACATAATAAAACTGACATAATAATTATAAACGAATGCATAGTTTTGTTACGTAGTCCGAAATCAGAGCCAAAAGTCTGAAAGTTTGCTCGACACCTGTACACAGCATGTACAGTGGCACACCAGTTACCACATGTTACTGTCCAACCAGACTAGAGAGCAAAGTCAGCAGACAATTCCAAGGGATAAATCTCAGTTCAGATTTGTAAGCACTGCACATGTATGGTCCTCAATTTTCTGTTTAAAATTTACCTTGATTCCTTTTTCACTTTTGAGAAATTCCATTGTCATAGTATTTTAAAGGAAAATTGCGATAAAATATGCTATTATTAAAACTGAAAGAAGAAAAAAAAAACAGAATTCAAAGTTTTATTCCTTATAAATAGCAAATGCCTACATTTTTTAATATTGAAAAATTATTAGTGAAATAGATCATTAATTAGGATTGAACCTATTCTAGTAGTGACCACCCAACGCGGATTTAACAGGTTTGAATTTAGAGTTTTCCTTCTCTTAGACTAGTTGCCTAACCAAAGTTAAAGAGTCCAGTCTGCCCTACTATTCTACCCATAGATGGAGGGAGAGTAGTTGGATTCATGCCTTTCCCAGGGGTATAAGCGCTATGTGAACTGTTGCTTCGTCCAGGATTTGAACTTGGGTCGATGAGTCCATTTCCTACGATTCTAACCATTACACCACGCACATCCAACTAAAAAATAGTGTGTGTTTGCATGTGGTATGAGAGGAAGTTTGTGAACCACAGATCTAGCCTTTTAGATGTTGGGTTGTACCCTCGGGGTAACCTTCTGTGAATTTCAAACCAAAACCTTTGCTCTAGTCACAGGGGTAAATTATTTTCATTCTGCTGTCTGAGGATATCTCATATCAGTTCTTTGCTTTTTCAGAGGATGTGACATTTAGTGCTTTACTCGGGACTGAACTCACAACTCTACACAAGAAGAAGGATAGGCATAAGGTTTAAGGCTTCAATAAATTTCTCCAACAGATAGAGTAAACACAACCATAAGGACAAACTGGCTCGCGAGGATTGACCGATACGTGATATCCTCGAATACGAGCAGCGAAATGAGAAAACCAACTTTTGTGGATTAAATGGGGGTCAGGGGGTTCTGTTTGAAATTCCTTAAATATCACTGAATATATGAGAGTCAGGAAAAAGAAGCCTGAAATATACTGTTTTATATTTGCGTGTGTTCGTAAACTTGTCATCGGCTGAACTTGTGGTATCCCACGGTAAGTTGTATCGTTACTTTGAATTCGGAAACTGAAGTCGTGCGCTGTCGTTGGTTAGAATGTGTAATCCTCATTAACACACTTTAGAACAGAGTAGAGCAGATTGGGATCTTTAACCTTGGTACGGCAACCAATCTACGAGAAGCAAATTGAATTCAACACAGTTATACTCTGCTTAAGAAATTGACCATGGGTTGGTTTGGTTTGTTTTGCGGCATATCAACCTCAGTGGGTCATTTAATGCCGTCAAAGTTTTGAAATAAATTCATTCTTAATGGATACACAATTTTTTTTATTGACACATTTTTCTATTTAACCCATTGACGTGACCCTAACAGGTACTACCGCTCCAGGTCAGAGTGGACCTGGGAGAAATGGTGATGAAAGGGTGGTCCACATTCCCCAAACCTCCAGAACTGGAACCTCACCATCAGATAGTTTAACGTCCTTACCAGGACATGAAGACCCCCAGTCACCGCCTTCTAGCACCATTATGATGAAAAGGGTTGGGGCTTGCCGTTGGGGCAATCATATAGGTGCTAGGGCTTGACGTGACCAGCCGATTGATAAAATTGACTATATGTCTCATCCAGCTCGTGGTGGAGAAGTTGGGTATATATATATATATATATATATATATATATATATATTTATTACAATGTAATGCGTATAATCCTCTCATGGTACCCAAAATTTATGGTCTTGTATTGAAAACCATTTGGTATGTCCTGCCATTGTGTAATGATTTCGAGCTAATATAATGACACCCCCTTATTTGTATTATTTTGATTTTTCGAACTATTGTCCTCATATTTACTGTTATATACACAACGTTTTCGCCGATATGCCCCCTAACCTTCTTCAAGTGTTCCTTGTCGAACTCAGGGACATTTTTGTCCAAATAATTCAAATCATCAAGCCTCAACAAAAATAAATATCAGACATATATCCCATTTTTGTGTTGTGGCATATCCTTCTGCAGGGTATAGAGTTAAGATATTCTAAGCCCCACCGACAGGGTAAAAGACCTTGTCTGTGTAGGAGAGGCACCATGTGGAAATAAAATCCATTACAGCCTGGTTTGCGATACTATTTTGCTAATTATTGTTCCACAACGAAAAGTTCAATTTTTTTTTTCTTTTATGGCTTGAAAAGTCTCTTAAAAGTTTCCAATTAAAAGCGTAGAAAGTAATACAGAAATTTGAGGCTAAGTAAAATATTTTCTTTTTTAGTATTCTTTTTTTTTTTTCAGAAGTTTATTTCCGGTCGTGTTAAGTTTCCGATTTTTGATGACATTAGTCGCCGGGGAGATTTCGAACGTCAGGAAAGCTAAAAGTTTATATACTAATTGGCGCCAATTTGAGGCGAGGTTATCGATCAACAACCAATAGAGACGTCGTCGCTGACTTTTCAGAGGATTAGAAACACGTACACACAAGTTGATATAGTTATATATATATATTATAAAAGTAAAATCAAAGGAAAGGGGCCCAATACTTTTTTTAGCAGAGCACTATATAATTAATATTAAATGTTAAACTCACAAAAGTTTTCTAAAAGTTAAATTATATATATATATATATATGTGTGTGCGTGTGTGTGTGTGTGTGTGTGTGTGTAGGTATTTCTACAACTCGATGTTATGTGTGTGGGTGTATGGTTTGATTGGGTTTCTTTGTTTAATGGCATAACAAACTTTGTAGGTTATATAATGTGAAAGCCGTCCTTGTTGAAGAACAGCAGTGATACTATTTATTTAACCCATATTTGGAGATATATAAGATTGCTACAATAAACCTGTGTCATGATATATTCATTCTCTGGTGTTCGATCTATTTAACATGAAGAATCCTTGCATTATGTGCATTGTAGCCGTGAAACTCGGAGTCGTGATTTGTTACCTTGCTTTACACACACATATTTATATATATATATGTATGTGAGATTGTGTACTAATGTTTAAGTATTCGATGAGTGTGTGTGTGAGAGAGAGAGAGAGAAGGCGGGAGAGAATCATTCCCCTCCTCCCCCAATCTTTAGAAAACAATAAATAAACAGAGACAGGAAAAGGCGATTCCAGAGAAAGAGGTGTAAAAGAAAAGACATTGAATTCGACCATCATGTCGGATAATAATTGTGTCAAGGTGTCCCATTCTCCCAACCAACCAGCCAACCAACATCGTTCCTTTATATTTCTCCCACCCCTTTCTTATTACTTCTACTCACTCGGACGCTTCCAGCTGACACCCAATGTAGGGGACCCACTCGACAACTGTCGTGTTTGACAGTGGTCAATCACACCTATACACCGCCCTACACACACACAACGTGTACGAACAAATATTTTCGCAGATTCTCCCCCCTCAACCAATTGACCATAAAATGGACATGTCTTAATTACACTAATTCCCACCAATCCGTTTCATCAACATCTGTTTTTAACACCGCACCCACCCTCACACCACCTCTTATTTATTTATTTCTAGGAGGCTTTTCCTTCCTCCGAACCCCTACAAAAAAGTAACAATAGACACTCAAGAGAGAGAGAGAGAGAGAGAGAGAGAGAGAGATAAATTGAAAACGCCCCAGAGCTCCCGTCCCAAAAAGGAAGGGGTCACCCAAAAGGAAAGGGTTACCCCAAAAGCTTTGCTGCATTTTTGTTAACATTATACAATAACAAATTTTCAGTTACGCTCGAGAAGATTCCTTTTAGGTTTTAATTTTTTTTTCTTTTCTGAATATATTTAAACGTACACGTGAACGTCTATTTCCTGTAATAATACTTCGTCGTGTGTGTGTGAGTGAGTGAGAGAGAGAGAGAGAGAGAGAGAGAGAGAGAGAGAGAGAGAGAGAGAGAGAGAGATGGAGAGGGAGAGAGAGAGGGGGATGGAGGGAGAAAGAGAGAGGGGGATGGAGGGAGAAAGAGAGAGGGGATGGAGGGAGAAAGAGAGAGGTGGGAGAAAGAGAGAGGGGTGGGAAAATCTGGAGGCGTGTGGTGTAATGGTTATCATCGAATGAAATGCAATTGGCGAACCGAGTTCAAATCCTGGAAAAAGCTGTTTGCATTTCACACAGTGGTAATACCCTTTGGAAAGGTACGCATCCAACTTCTCCATCCAGCTATGGGTAAATAGTAGACCAGTCTGGGCACATTAACCTTGGTTGGGCAACCAGTCTAGGAGAAGGAAAACTCTGAATTCAAACCTGTTACACCCGCTTGGGGTGGTTAACTACTAGACTCATTCCTAATTAGTGATCTATTTCCCTAAAAATTTAATAACTAAATAGTACTACCATTCCGGGTCAAAGTGGACCTGACAAAAATTGTTTATGAAGGGGTACTCCACACTTTCCCAGAGCTCCAGATTTGAACCTCGCAACTAGATGCAGTTTAACTTCATACATAGGACATTGTTTTCATCTGGAGATCTGGTTATATCAAGATCGGGAAAAGATCTAGACTATATAATGCTGATTTTTTAAGCAAAAAGGCCCATCCCGTTTCGATTATTAATCGCAGTATGGTATTTTCCTTTACATTTCTTTCTATTTGACCTTGTGGCGTACTAAGGTAAGCTGTGTAAACACCAACACTGGTACACATGTGTACACCGTGTGGAGCTGTTATCTCTTAGCGGTTATAGCGTGAATCGTACCCACCTACTCAAATGCACCAAACGAAAGTAGACAAGTCTTTGTTTATGAAAATCCCTATCCTGCTGTTATAGACTTGGTCGACCTTAATTCTGCCATTTATACGTTTTTATATGAGCGATCCATCACCTAGAAAGACGTTTTCGGCTGATGTACACAGAGCGGCATCTAAGCCAGTTTCTTCGGTCCGATTTTAAAGCAGATATATCACTCCATAAAGTGACAGGTGACTTCACCTTTGAATATAAATTGCTTTCTACAGGTACAAAAAAAGAATAGATAAATAAACAAAAACTAAAAACAACAACAACAATGAAGCTATACTCAGATAAGAGAACAATTAACGTATCTTGTAGTGTCGAAGACGAACTCAGTTTTTTTATTAAATTTTGGGAATAAAAAAAGTACTATAAAAGCACTGGAGTCCAGACAAACTTAAAAGAAAAACTATATGAAATCTTACATTGGTGTTAGCTGTAATAATCGCTTAATAACATTCTGTCTTAAACAATAACTTCATTCCACATAGTGGTGCAATGGTTAGAGTCGTAGGAAATGGACTAGTAGACCCGAATTCAAATCCTGGATGAAGTTGTTTCATATAGCACGAATACCCTTTGGTAAGGTATGAATCCATATATTTTCTCCCCCTCCCCCAGATATGGGCAAATAGGACAAACTGGGCTCTTTGATCTTAGATAGGTAATCAGGAGAAGGAAAACTCTGAATTTAAACTCCGCTTAAGAAATTGACCTTGTGTCACATCCTACTCGTGCGGAGGGGTTGGTGTGTGTGTGTATATATATATATATATATATATATATATATATATATGAAAAAAGAGTGAAGTACGTACACACGTCATACAAGCAGAATAGTGAAAGGGTGACATTCTAAGGAAGGACGGAAAGGAGCAGAATAATATTGTAGATATTTTGTAGGTTTAATTTATTTGTTTAACGGCATCTTAACTTCTTTTGGGTTATTTGATGTCGAAATTTGATTATTGTGTGTGTGTGGGGTGTTGTGAGTGAGGGTGAGTGAGTGAGAGAGAGAGGAGAGAGAGAGAGAGAGAGAGAGAGAGAGGAGAGAGACACACACACACACACACAGAGTAGGGTTTGGTCTAACGACATATCAACTCCTCATAGGTTATTTAATTCCGAAATTAGAGTAATTTCTAAATGTTTGTAATCACAACTATATTTTTAATGCTCCATTATTCATTTTTTGTTACCTATAATCATTTGTTCGTACATATATGACATCAAGTATTGCTATGTAATACGAATAATTTTCAAACAGAACTATTTGACCCATAGTTATGACGCAAACAGGTACTACAATTATCGCTTTATCATATCAGAGAGATAAGGTTTCCATATGATCGATAATCTTTCTATGGCATCCCATGACTTTCTATGCGTATACCGACATTGCTTTCTGTAGATGAGATGTTACTACTTAGGTATCTGAATTGGTCTACTGAAGTAGAAGTATTGAATTGCGAGATGTATTCCCTATCCAGTGGCAAAAGAAATCAAAAATCGATTGAGAGAGAAAAAGAAAGACATCGATATCAATAAAAGGGACAAGTGTGATAGGTGTACACAATCAATAGTGTATACAATCAATAGGTAAAAGCAGAAGGCCGATTTGGAAAGCAAAGGCAGTCTCGAGAGACCAATAAATCGAAGCTGATCGTATTTAAATAACAAGAAAGAAAAGACGAATGAAAATGGGAACGAGGCTCAGACTGGACAGTAATGGGGTAGTAGTGGGTAAAGAATAAGCGGGGCAGTCAAGTGTACAACCGCAATTTTCCTCTGCTTTGCCAATAACGACAAATCGTGTCATTCATCAGGTGCGTAAATACAATCATGTTGGTATGATGGCGCGAAGCAGACAGAAGCGCTAAAACCTTCGCGACTAAAATCCTTAGGTGGGCACATTGACTCTGTCAATGGCGTCTCATGTTTCGCGGCGACGGACCTGAGTAGTATTAATTACTGCCGGGGATTCTGGATGGTAGAATTTAGATAGAAGGAGCCGGTCTAATAAGAGAGAAGATCCACAGCTAATAAAAAAAAAAGATATAGAGGTGAGAGACGGTATTAAAAGCTGCAGTTGTAGAGGCGTCAAGGAACTCGTCGTCCTTTGGGTGGTCTGCGTATAGTGGCCTTGTGGGGGTTAATTATCTGACCACGGTGGCGGCAGACTCTCTGTAGCGGGCTGTTCATGTCTGAAGTCACCCCTGGCGCAACACCATGAAGCTAAGAGGTTCAGAGGAAAGCGGCGGCAAGAAAGCACCGACACACCAACATCTTCAGGGACAGCCTTCACATGTGACATCTGTGGTCGATAATGTTTTTCAAACATTTGACTTCAGTCATAGGAGGCGCTGTAACTTCAGGGGAACAAGAACTATATAGTCTTCCGAGACTGCAATTCTGATGATGTAATATAGCCCCGAGTCAACCGAAATGGCATATCTACATCAAGATGAAAATTTGAACAAATCGAGGAATCTGGCAGTCTGGCGGTGCCTGTGAGTCAAAACCGCCAAAAGGCCCAAGCAACAAAAGCCCATTTTTAAAAGTAGTTATTTCATGAAAGGGTTTTGCAAACAGTTATATATCAAGTACTACTATCTAATACAAATAGTGTGTGTACAGTTGTATGGTTTAAAGTATTCCTATCGAATACTAACTATAATATTATGTTTCAAGTAATTATATATTTGATAACAAATGATTGTACTACGATCTATTAAAGTAACATAATATACTAAGTAAGCAATTTTAGCTTCAAAGTAACTGTACTTAAATAATTCAATTATATCGTATCAACTGTTCCATTGAATACTAATAATTTCTTAACAGGTCTATTTGACCCATAGATAGGAATCAAACGGGTTGCATACAATTGTATGGTTTCAAGTATTCCTATCTAATAATAGTAATTATTTCTATTCAATTATAGTGATTTGCACACTGCTGTATGTCTTTAAGTAACTAATAATCATTCTCAGTAAATTATAGCTTCAAGTAACTAGTCTTAATACAGCTAATTTATAAGGCATCGTGTATTCTTATCGAATATGAATAATTTCTAAATAGATCTATTTGAACGAGAGATGGGACCCTGTCTTTGTGTCACGCGGGATAATTGGTAATCAGAAACAATAAAAACAACTCTACTTTCAACTCCTCATCACAAGCCTTGTGCCATACAAGTTTTTCTTGTCTTTTGTCATAAAATAAATATTTATTTGGAGCCAATTTTCTGAGTCTTATTTGTTTTATTTTATTTATTTTTTTCTCCCGAAAAGAATCAGCCAGCAAACAGTTTGTCCTTTCGACAACCCCCGACTGGACAGTGTCCGCCTCGGCCCCTTATTTTCGTTTTCTCGGCCTGTCAAGGGCTAAAATAAACAATCCCCCTACTATTTACAGAAATACGACCTTGTCGCACCCAACCGCACACGCGTGTGAAGGGCAAACCTGGAGGGTGTCGGGTTTTTTGACACGCGGATAAAGGTCTGTACGGGTCAACTGAAGTTGGAAGGTGGAAGAAAAACTTTAGGAAAAATTAACTCGATTAAAATAGTTTCCGGCCATTTTATGATTGCATTCAATTTATGTGGGTGGAGACAACTAAAACACAACCCTCACACCGTTTTTCCTTTGTAATTATAAACGTGCTTTCATGGGCACCTTACGTGGTGTAATGGTTAACAAGCTAGATGAGCAGACCATTGTTAGTTATTTCGAATGCGGTATCCTGTGCATGACACTAAACTGGATCTGATAGTGAGGCTCCAGTTCTAGAGAGTGTAGAGTACCTTTACTCCCCTATCCATACAACTGTGTGCAAATTATTTGTACTAGCAAATATATGCACCCTCCGGGTGAAAGTATTTAAGTTTTAATGTAATAAAATATTGTATTAAATTAGAAAGGCTAATGAAACTAAATAAGAATACAGATAAAAAGATTTGAAACAGAGGGAGTATAATAAAAAATGGAACAACTGAAACTTACTCTTCCACCACTCTCGTCTTTCATTGTTATTTTTTCGAATTTAAGTATTTAGTTAAAAGAGGAAGTGAAGAATAAAATGACAGTTATTTTATCTTGTTAATGGATTTCATTTAAGATTCATTGAAGAGATTTTTTATATTCATTAAAATAAAACCAAACAGTTAGAAAGCAATAATACTAAGCACATATTTATTAAATTCGATTTTTTAATATTAATATGCAAATTAGCCTTCCCGTTCACATTGTAAAGCGCATTTTGTTGTATATATAAATATAATTGCATGTTGTTAGTATGTAGACATAGTTAACAGTATTAATAATGTAAGACAATTTTATTAATAATTGAGGTTTAGATAAAAATAAAATCATGGAGAATGTGATGTCAATAACTAAGAGAATTGTGACTTGAGTAGGAATATAGTTTCGGTTACAGACGGAAAAGCACACAATCTCCATTATAATAAGATTAGATTGGAACACTTAAGATTATATAAATGAGTGCACAGATCTATAGCGAGTTCGATCCTCATTGAATCTCATACTTGCGACCTTGCCTGACATCCTGTAGCGAACGGGTTTGGTAAGAGAGGGAGCCTCATTGTGGAGTAATGGTTAGCAAGCTAGTCTCGCAGTAAAATTTGTCTTGATTTGTGGGGAAAAGTGGCGCTGTACATCAAATGCCACTATGTAATCTAAAGGAAAAGGCAGAGTTCAAAAATGATACCTATACTATACTATACAGATACTATATTTTCAAGGTTCAAAATTACTACTGAATAGCGAGATCGATCCTCTTTGAATGCTTCATTGTTGCGACCTCGTGTCACATCCTACCCGTGAACGAACGGGTTGGGTAAATACCTATTCAGTCTTCCCTTTACACTTTGTTTTTCTCTTTTCCCTTTTCTTTCTATCTTTTCCCTCCTGTTCCTCCTCCCCATTCTTTCTCCCTCCCCCTCCAGTTTCCTGTTCTTTCTCTGTAATGACCGGTGTCAACGCTCACAGCCGAAAAACCTCTTAAAGCGACTCGCCAGAACCAATCCAGACGTTAAGCGAGAAAAAGAGATCTATTAATTTTTATGCCTGTTCCTTCTCTACAAAACTTGTTTCTTGGCTGCAGTCCGGGCGTGAAATATTTTATAAGTATACTTTGACATAGCTGACTGCGCAGAGTCTTTTTTTTTTCTTCTTCTTTCTATTTTCATTTTCAACCTGTGAATAATAAAAATGCTGGAGCGTGGGCAATGGGAGAGAAAATTAGTTTTCTTCTCTGTTATTCTGTTTATTTTTTTTTTTTTTAAGAATTAAAATTTATCCCGCTTTTCTTAACTTACCAACAGTGACGCAATCAACGTGCAAAAAAAAAAATGTGTCGAGTAAGTCGAGTGTTACAAAACGTACTATTTGGATAAGGGTTGGTGAGGTTGGGGTTCCTATTAGAAATGCATAAAACCCCGGGGGGTGAGACGTTAATATCCACGCCACCACCGGCGATAAATAAAGTTTCATGTAATAGGTTTTCTGGATTTTAAATATTTCAGGAACTCCTGCGAGAATATTCCCAAAACCAACATTTATCGATTCACTTGAGTAGTTAAGAGAGGTTTGCAGAGTTGGACCCATCTGGTTTAGAGGAGGGGCTACTACCGCCCGGAGTTTATTCCCTAGACATAGACCTAAATGTTGGGGGTAATGTTTAACAGATTGATCAACCTGTTCATCCGTCAAGTCAGCCAGCGTTTCTTGTGTCTCACCTGACATTTCAGACAGCTTTCGAAATCACCAAAGAAATTCATCTATCATTTCTTTTTCTCTTTTCTTTGCGGATTTGGCGCCTTAAGTTCTTTAAAGCTTTGGTGAGTAGGTTTCTGAGTACCTGTATGTGTGTTTTAAGTGTGTGCGTAACAGAGAAAGAGTGTGTGTGTGTGTGATAGAAGAG